>OZ026807.1:12020450-12643294 GCA_964023185.1 Macaria liturata | reverse complement strand
TAAACTTTCTGGTAAGAACCTGGTTACCACGAACAAGCGTGTATTTTTCACTTATATTTCAGTCGTAGAAGTGAAAGGCGATTCCACTATAACTATTTGTGAAAGAGTACTGCCGAAGAAAACTTCCCCAATGAGTCTGCGGGGGAGTCACGGCCCTCAGTAATGAGGAACGATGCGAGGAGGGGAAAGAGATACTCACGGTGTCCTCGACCACTTTCTTGGTGGTAGAGATGGTAGTCTTGCCGGGATGGCGACTACTCCTCCGGCTGATCCATATCGACGTCCTCCTCCGATGGAGTTGTAGGAAGCTCCTCCAGCGATGGTGGATGCTCCAGAAAGAGCTGGCTCCTCCAGCACTGTAGCCGAGGCCGAACCCTCCGTATCCTGGGGTGGGGAGAGTTACTTTAACCATCGCATTGGCTGAACAGGCCGGTAGATATTCATATCGGTGTATGCGACCGCGCCGCACGTCTACAACCGATGCCGTTTGAGATAAGGGACGCGCCCTCCTGATCTATCTATAAAAGAAAAACTAAAGTGTTGGCTTATCGAGCAGGCATTTTATAATTTTGATGTCTTCATGAAAATGAAGGTGGTATAAAATACATATAACACATTCCTCTACTTTTAATGTAGTACGAGTTTTTAGAATCGAATTGTACAATAATTTAATTTAATATTTTTGTTTTGCAATATTTATTGTATATTATTGTACTAATAATTTAAATGATTATTTTTTGTTTGATTTTCGGTGACGTGTATCAAATATCTGATATAAATAAATGACTATGACTATAACTATTGAATCAGGATTTGCGGAAATCCATTTCAAATGAAAATTTTGGTAGAATTTAAATTTGATATTTTTGGAGATCTGACAAGACGTCACAGCACATGCATAGAGAGGCCTATGCTCAGCAGTGAGGCTGTAGCGAGTGTTAATCGGTTTTTATTGTTTTTATATGCTTATATGGCCTGAGATTGAGCGAGCTTTCGCTCAATCTCAGGCCATAGATTATAACTTACAATCAAGCAAGGGTCCAGTGCAAGCCCGTTTTAGTTCAAAAAAATGATAGCCACCTTCTTCTTATCGAATGAAAGTGAGCTACTCTGGTGTCGCGAGTTTATCAAGCCGCCCTAAGGGCCTCTGACATGGTTAAACGACTGCCATACTAGACAAACAGCCGGAACCTACAATTCAACGTGTCATCCGCTCCACGGAAGATCATTGACGATTCTCACCTCCAGCTGCGCCGCTACCGTAGGAAGCGGAGTTGGAAGAGGATGATGATGATGATGAAGATGCTGCTGATGAGGAGGACGATCCAGAGGAACCTCCTCCGTAACCGCCGTAGTTACGGTAGACAGGATCTGCACGTCCGGTGGCTACTACGGCCAAGGCCACGACTGGAAAGAAAAAAACACATTGTACCTATATAACTCTTTTACAAAGGACTAACTATATGTATATTTAGGACATAATCTATATATATATATATATATATATATATATATATATATATATATATATATATATAGATTATGTCCTAAATAATTATATATATATGTCACCGAAAAATAACAAGATCCGTACGTTTATAAATTTCCTAGGAAATTTATAAACCTTCGTAAGATTATAAACGAGAGATATATTGTATTATTTTACGCCCACATTTTCGCTAATTGATAAACTTACCGAACTCAAGCGTAAAATAATAAGTAAGGAATAACCAACCGCCATGTACGCTCTGATTGTTTGAATAAGTCACGTGTTTCTTCTCCTTCCTCCTAAGTCTATGGACATAAACATTGTCACTGTCGACATCGGCCACTCAGAGAGCAGTGTGTTATTTGTCGTATTCTATAGAAGCGTAAATTTAAAAGCTCTTTTGTGATTGGTTGAACTGCTTAGAATCTTACGGATGGATATCCGTTCGTTTATAAATCTACCCTGAGATGTCGTAAATTCATAAATTAGCGAAAATGTGGGCGTATACAATATATCTCTCGTTTATAATCTTACGAAGGTTTATAAATTTCCTAGGAAATTTATAAACGTACGGATCTTGTTATTTTTCGGTGACATATACATATATCTATATACATATAATAAAGCTGAAGAGGGTCGAAATTCTGAACATCTAAATATATAAAACTCAAAGGTGACTGACTGACTGACTGACATAGTGATCTATCAACGCACAGCCCAAACCACTGGACGGATCGGGCTGAAATTTGGAATGAAGGTAGATGTTTTGACGTAGGCATACGCTAATAAAGGATTTTTGGAAAGGCCACTTTTGAGGGGGCGAAATAGGGGATGCAAGTTCAACTTCTTAATGCAAGTGAAGCCACCCACTAGTCTATACATATAATAAAGCTGAAGAGGGTAAAAAGTCTGAACTTGGAAGATATTTAAAAAAAAAGTTTGGAGACAAGAATTAAGAAAATCTTAAAGGGTTTAAAAAACAAGTCAAGAAGACTTAAGAAAATTTGAAGAGATAAGAATAAAGAAAAACCAAAACAATTGAGAATGTTAGAAAAGACCATTGAAAAAGTTGAAGATGAGACAAAAATTATTAATATTGACTCAACTAATAATTATTTTATTAATTTTCTAATTGCTTCTATTATGTTTAATCATTTTCTCAATGCAAGTTGTGTCTGTTTTGTGTATGGACTAAAAGTTCGGAATAAATGACATTTATTTTTATTTTTAATTTTAAAAATACAGGAAGATTAAGCAAATTGGTTTTTTTTTTAATTAGTTTCGACATAAATTCAGAAGACTAGATGAGTTAAGAAAATTAGAAGGGACGAGAAAAAGTTGGATTGTGATGACAATAACATTTGAAGTCAAGTGAAAAACAGATGAATTAAGAAAATAAGAAAAGAAAATATATTGTGATGATAATAAAAAATTAAATGAAGTCTGAAGTTGTCAAGTCAATAGACAAAATGAATTAAGAAAATTATAAAAAAATGACTTGAAAATAAATGAATGAAATTTGAAATAGAGGACAAGATTTGTTGAGGAAACTTAAAAAATATGAAGTCAAAATTTGAAGATACAAGATAAGTAAAGAGAGTTTGAGAAAATATTGTAAGAAAATAGATATATAGAAAGATAAAAGAACTTACCAAAGGCGCAGGCGAATCTAGCTGCCATTTTAAGATATTTCTACTACTGCTACTGTGTAAAGCAGTAAGCTGAATATGATTTCGATTTGAAACCGGCGCCTTTTATACTCGAAATTCGGAATAGACAAACAGAACGGAATTGCGTATGATATGATTTATAATTGTATTTGTATTTAGTGTCAATTGTTTTAAAACAGTTGTTTCGTTACCTTCTGTTTTTGGGTGAGGCTTGTTTTTAGTATACCTTTATTTGGCACTAGTGAGTGCTCGCGGCTTCACTCGCATTGAGAAGTGAAACTTGCACCCCCTATTTCCTCCTTTTAAAAGTGGCATTCCCAAAAATCTTTTCTTCAGACGACTTGATAACCTCCTTATTTTGAAGTCGGTTAATAAAAAGAAGTAAGACTAGCTTTGCTCCCCTATTTTATCCCTTTAAAAGTGGCATTCCCAAGAATCCTTAGCCTGTGCCGACGTTATAACATCTACCTGCATGCCAAATTTCAGCCCGATCCGTCCAGTGGTTTGGGCTGTGCGTTGATAGATCACTATGTCAGTCAGTCACCTTTTCTTTTTTATATATTTAGATAACATGAACTCAAGCTAGTTATGTATTATTAACTAGTTGGCTATATTATATAAGTTATCTAGTACCCATGACACAAGCGTCAGCTTAGTATGGGGCTAGATGGCGCTGTGTGATATGTCCTGAACAATTTATCTTCTTTATTTGTTAGTTTATAGTTATGACAAGAAACATAGGGTGTAGCTAATTTTGTATGTATAATAAGTATGTATTTACAAAAAGAAAAGTATATAAGTATTATATCCGTTATCTAGTACCTACGACACAAGCGTTTGCTTAGTGTGGGGCTAGATGGCGCTGTGTGCAATGTCCCGGAATATTTATTAAAAAAAAAAAAAAAAAAAAAAAAAAAAATTATTATCTTGCAACTTAGTTAGTTTTTACTAAGTAGCAAGCGTTAGCTTAGTATGGGGCTAGATGGCACTGTGTGATATGTCCTGATATATTTGTTCTATTATTTTTATTGCCAGTTTATGTTTATTGCCTGTAACTAATACTTACTATCAGGCGAATTACCACCAAGTGCAAAACCAGTCCTTGTAAAAAAAAATTAACTCGGCTGTCTATCATAATACGGCAGACGTTAAGCCATGCCAGAGGCCCTTAGGGCGGTTTAAAAATTCTTGACACTAAAATTCTTAAGAATACGAAGAAGACGACCATTACTCAGCCTGCGGAGGTATTCACATGCAATTACCAATGTACTAATCTCAAGCAACTGTGGACGCGGTCTGTCTATGCATGGGTGACCAATATTATATTATTTTGGCGCATACATTGAAGGTCACGGGTAATAATTATTTTTTATTTTGTAGTCATAATTGTATATTCAGTTATTTTGCCTTGTTTTTCCTTAATTACTATAATTATTCTTTTAGGAGATTTTAGCTAAATATTGTGCTATAACAAAATCTCTATCGTAAGTAATTGTTTTTGTTATTAACAGACAAAAATACACATTTTCTTTGCCATATGTATATATTTGGTGGAAATTTATAAACAAAGGATATAATGAACAAAACAATATGATTTCTTACTATTGGAATTATATAGGAACAGTTGTGTAAATAGTATTTATATTATTCGTGTTATCGCATAGGACTATATTTACAGGGTTACTGATAGCATACGGTCACCCATCCAACGAGTGACCGCGATTACAGATGCTTGTATAACTTATTTTTTAATCTGTACATAGAAGAAATTAGCAATAATGTTTAGGTATACTTTAAATCGATACTAATACGCGTTTCAGCAGTTTTTATAATTTTTGTCTGTTTATCTGTGCCTCTGTTTATCTGATTGTCTCTTTCTCTGTGTCTCTGTCTGTTTATTTAAAAGGTCATCACGCAAAAACGGCTTAACGGATCATCATGATTTTTGGAACGTAGGTAATATGGTCTTAGAAGCGTCATAAGCTACTTTTTATCCTGAAATAATGCGAGCAAAGCCGCGGGCGTCCACTAGTACTTATGCAAAATGCGGAACGCCACTTTACTTTCGTCACTCATCCGCGTACAGACCGCGTCGACTGTTGCTTAACATTAGTGGCAAGTGGCATTTACAATATCAGGCATATTCCAAATACATCTGTATAAGTATACTAAAATATTGTTACAAATAAAAATTAAATAATTAAATAACATTTTATTATAATTAGGCAAATATTAAATAACACGCGTCAGGTAGTAATGACGTAGATTTAATTCAAATATTTTGATAAATCGTAATAAATTATTGAATATATTTATTTACAAGTAATACTTACGTAAAAGCAAGGGAAGAAAAACATAAAATACTACTTCTAACTACAACAAAAAGGGCACTAAGAAAATGTTTAAAAAATATCTGGACGAGGCGGCCAACCGGGACGCGCGTGCTGACTCGTCCTCCTGATGATGGAAACCTCAGTTTTCCGAAACTTGTCGAGCTAATTTTTCGACATAATTATTGTCATACGAGTAAGTGCTAGCCGGTTATTACAACTAAATGTTTAAAAAAACCTAAAGATAGTGTAAGTGCTCCAGCCCACTGCCAGAGGGCGCCAGCATGCTGGCCGCATTACCACGCTGGATGGCAATGCTGATACGTTGAGCCAGAAAAAGGCCAGCATATAACATATTTTAGCCGGGCAGTGGGCTGGAAAAGCACTTACACCATATTTAGGCTTTTGTAAAGATTTAAGCTTCAAAGAAACTTAAGTTCAAAGTGTTCTTTTTTTATTTAGTTAATACGATACAGGTCTTGAACCTAGTAGTAATGCCTAAATAATTTTGAGATCTTTTTAATGGAGCCCCTGGGGTTTTAGAACTTGGATCTCATGGGGACTGAATGAATTTACATGTAACCAACGGGATTTTATTTTTTATGCTCTAATTGTAACCGACATGTTTGAGGACCACTATATCCGAGGACATGTGTCTTCCGTGGAAGGACCTGGGCGCCCACCACGATTTATCTGCCCAAGAGAACTCTCGTAACGAATTAATTCTGCGGGGGAGTCATGACCCTCAGTCATGAGGAAATACGACTCAAGAGAGAGAGTGTTCTAATGATACATACTTATTACACACAGACAGACTTTGCTTTATACTATGTAGAGAAACCTACTTTACGAAGTATCCATTGCCCAATCAAATATGAAATTCAGTTCAGAGTCTCAGATCTCAGATATAATGTAAGTTATTATTTTTATTTTATTTTATTGAAAGCACACAAATGTTTTATTTAAAAATATTATAAAAAATGGTTCTGTATAGGTAGGTACATCTTTTTGTAACTTTGTATAATGTAACAACAAAAGATCTATTCCAATTTTCGCTCATTGAGATTGATCATTGACTCCTATATAAAATGCAATAGCAATCTTCTATTGCTATTCAAACTAAACAGGCTTTAAATGGATCATAGACGCGAAAAATCTCAAAACAAATTTACTTCAGGGTGAATTTAATTATTAAAAGTTTCGTGAGACATTCTTGTCAATATGTAATTAATACGGTTTTCACTCACGTGTTATTTCGCGTATGTTATTCACGCGTTTCGGGTGTAATGACACCCGAAACCCTTTTATTTAGTTTTATACTAAGCTTAGGAATAGCATAACGCACCTATATCACGCTGCAAAGAAATGACTGATCGTCATAGTTTTTGATAAGGTGGTAATATAAGAACCAGAGTGTATTGCGTCGTTTTATTTCGACACAAGAATACTATTGAACTATTATTTGTACTTATTAGAGGTAGGTATACATAGATTACATACATTTTTGTTTCTACAGAAATTCACAAAAACATGTAAAGTACCTAATAGTAATCTCATAGCAAATTCTTTAAGCAGTATTTACATCTTCTTATTTATCTTTCTATAATATAAAAATGAATCGCAAAATGTGATGGTAAGCAAATAACTCAACAACGCCTGGACCGATTTGGCGTGACCAATGTTCGTTGATTTTAAGGCTAATTTTTAGAAAAATACGAATGCTTGACAGGAAAACCCTAAAAACCGCCCCTTTCTTTTTCCCATACAAACGTTTTCTTACTAACACGTTAGAGGCAATTTGAGCTTTCTATTGTGTTAGTTCATTGCTCAGAATACAGCTGTATTCTGAAGTTCATTGTTGTCTAAGCAATGTAGGTGTGTTCCTAACGTCAAAGAGTCATTTTGAAACAAAAAACTACCACATTACAAATCTTTTTGACCGGACGAAGTCTGTCGGGTCCGCTAGTAATTAAATAAAAATTCAAAAGATTTTATTGTGACTGTTTAATGAAAAATACAAATCTTGTTTAGAAAAAGATGAGATAATTTTATTGTTTTAAGTAAACCAAATGTATTTTTGTTGTTTACGAAATTAAATGTCGAAATGTCGAAGAATTGCAGGCTAAGGTATAATAATATTGTGTTCTTCGACATTTTAAGCGCCTGTTATAATGAAATAGCAAATAAGACATGTAGTTTGTACATTTATTTTAGTTAGGACAAAACTTCTTTCATGTAATTTTTTTTAAATTTAATTTTATTTATTAAATTTACTGAACTTTGATAGCTAAGGGATAGTACCAGCATATAACTAACTGCATACATAATCTTTCTATACATATGTATAATAAAGCTAAAGAGGGTAAAAAATCTGTACATAGAAAGAAGAATCTGTACATACAAGAAGATATTAGAAAAAAAAGTGTTGAAATATACTATAAATCGATAATAAAACAGGTTTTAGTAGTTTTTTTTTATTGTCTGTTTATCTATTTCTCTGTGTGTCTGTTTATTTAAACGCCCATAACCCAAAAACGGCTGAACGGATCATCATGATTTTTGGTATGTAAGTCGTATGAGGTCATAGAAGTTTCATAAGCTAATTTTTATCTCCAAATAATGCGAGCGAAGCCGCGAGCATCCACTAATAATAAAAAAGTATTTTCATAGACTCGTAAAAGTTATTATTTTGCTTTAACAAAAGTCATGTAATATTTAATTCATATCTACTTTCTTATAGATAAGTATTTGTAGTTAAAAATTAAAATCATGTTCAGTATATAGATACAAAATTTATTACAAAAAATTTCAATGTAAAATTACGTTACATTCACAATTTATAAATATCCAACTGGCCAAACATTATGAACGTCACAAATTTATACAGCATTGTTTTAAATTTCAGTATTTTCCTGAAAATATGTATGTTTTTTAATTTCTTTATTTATACAGTTTTAAAACCATGTTCCATCGCAGCGAGGCGACGGATCATGTTGATTCTTAGCATGGAGATGGTATAAAGTAGGTACATAAAATATTGGAAAACCAATTAAGAGCATAAATTCAATTAATCTTAGTTCTGGCGTAAGGCTTTGATAATACATAAACACATTTTGCCATATTTTACTAGGTAATGTCGTCGCTAAACACATTAAAGAACTGTGCAAGAGTTTAACTTTAGGTAAATCAGTTTTAATATGTTATTATTTCAGGTAATTTTGTCGCTAAATACGTTTGATTCGTTGACCAAGGTACACAAATTATACTGAAAAACATTCTCAACTTACAGCAGTTTAAAATGTCCTTTCCAACATGTTGATGCCTTGACTCAAAATGTTCTCAGCGTATTTGTTTTGACGGTCGTAAATTTGACCATTGACTTGACCTTGACTTGTCTTTTTGATGTTAGAATCTATTACTTCTATGACTGGTCCAAATTGCCCTTGACTGACAACTTCCACTAAAGGAGGCAAAGTATTCCCTGTTTTAGATTCGTAGATTACTATTTTGGATCTTGTGTCTGCTGCAAAAGAGTCCAAAACGGCCTGATTGGACGCTTGACTTGACGCTGAGCTAGATGATTGAGAAAACGAATTGGCATTTTGACTGCCTTGACTCAACAAAACTGCTGGTGCTTGGTAAAATTGTCGGTTACTGTTGTTGTTGAAGTTTGTTTGTGTGTTTGTGTTGACGCTTGTCGAAGATTGCGAGCTACCGGGTATAAAGAAACGTGAAGCGCCTTGGTTCGATTGGACTGTGTTGTATGTGTTTGTCTGTTGTGATGCTGCAAACGCTGCCTGCTCTGCTCTCAGTCTTTGCTCTGCCTGTTGCTCTGCTACATACAATGCTCTTTGCCTCTGCTCTGCTTGCTGCTGTGCTATTTGTGCTGCTCTTAATTGCGCAGCTGCCTGTTGCTGAGCAGCGGCTTGAGCTGCTGCCCGTGATGCTGCTTCTTGCTGTGCTATTTGCGCTGCTCTTTGTCTCTCCTCTGCTTGTTGCTGTGCTATTTGAGCTGCCCTGCGTCTTTCAATAGCTTGCTGTTCAGCAGCCGCCTGAGCTGCTGCTTGTTGCTGAGCAATCAGTGCTGCTCTCTGTCTCTCAGCGGCTTGTTGCTCTGCTATTTGCGCTGCTCTTTGCCTTTCAGCTGCTGCAGCGGCGGCTTGTTGCTGTGCTATTTGTGCTGCTCTCTGTCTCTCTAATGCTTGTTGCTCTTCTATTTGAGCTGCTCTTAGTCTTGCAGCAGCTTGTTGTTCAGCTATCAGCGCTATTCTTTGTCTTTCAGCTGCTTCTTGCTCAGCTCTTTGCCTTTGCTCTGCTTGTTGCTGAGCAATTAGTTGTGCTCTCTGCGCTGCTGCTTGCTGGGCAGCTTGCTGGGCTGCTGCTTGCTGGGCTGCTGCTTGCTGTGCTGCTGCTTGCTGGGCAGCTTGCTGGGCTGCTGCTTGCTGGGCTGCTGCTTGTTGTGCAGCTTGCTGGGCAGCAGCTTGCTGGGCAGCAATTTGCTGTTGTCTTTGCCACTCCGTATTTGTTGTTTGTGTGATAGTGTTCGTAGTGACTGTTTGGCTGTTTTGTCCTGGGATAGTATACGCTAAATAAGAAGGCGCCTGGCTATATTGTGTGCTAGTAACTGCATTGGATTGGCTCGCTAGGTTTTGAGAATTCTGTGTCTGGAAGTTTACACTTTGTTTTTGTAGTTGGTTTCTCCTGAATTGTTCCAAAGCGATAGTTTGTTGTCTCTGTTCTTCGCCTCTCAATACATTACTGTACGAAGATTCTTGCGATAATTCGTTTTCGGCTTTGTTTATCGCCCAATTTTCAAGTCTTGCTTCTTCTTTCTGGACTATGTCTTCAACATTGACCGACACTGCAGAGTTTGCGTTGGTATTGAAGTTGGTAGCTTGATTGGTTGCGAACTGATTGGCATTAAATCTATTGACGTTAGAACCGTATTGACCAAGGTTAAGACTTTGTCCTGCATTGTAGGCAAAGTTATTAGCTTGACTTTGTGAGCTAGCCGCACTGTTTGCATTGCTAAATCTGGCAGCATTGCCTCGCAGGTTTCCACCTTCGATAATAATTTCTTCTACGGGTCTAAAGTTATTTTGCCTATCAAAGAAAGCCATGTTGTTTTCGGCATTTCTGCCTTCTGAAATGATGACTTCTGCTCCAGGTTCTTCTACCACGTAAACTTTGTTAGAATTGGCTTGGTAAGGTATTTGTATTGGGCTGAAGGCAGGCTTCGCTTGGACTGATAGAAGACATAGCACTGTAACAGAAAGAAAAAGATTAATTTGTTTATTTATTTTTCAACGAGGTACTACGTTCCATGTAAGGTGTAAAAAAAACTTTTAGAAGACTTGACAACCTCCTTTTTGAAGTCGGTTAAAAAGCTGCCAAGTTTAAATGTGATTGGGAGGGTCACGTGGTTCGTGTGCGCCCCGAACGCTGGGCTGGGATCGTGACACCGTGGGAACCTCGAGGGCGACGTAGTCGAGGAAGGCCCAGGACCCGCTGGCGTCAGGATCTCGACCAGTTACAGAGTGACTGACGTGAGACAACTATTGACATGAGTTGAATAAAATATGTTTTTTTTTTCTTAATATTTTAATTATATAATTACCATGTGGATGGGTGTGTTTGACTTCAAAAGCTAACATGTCACTGCTTAACTTTAAATTTCTTAGTTATCATTGGGTACAACGCTCCATCGTAGACCCGAGACCGTCATGATCGCTTAGCAATGAGCGAATTCTGGTCTAGTGCAAACCCGTTCCGTGTAAAAAAGTCATGTCTTATACAGAGGTACATCTAAAAAGGAGAATCAGGAGAGTATCTATACCTATCTATACATATAATATCTATACATATAATAAAGCTGATCAGGGTCGAAGGCCTGAACATGGAAGATATAAAAAAATGGACATACTTCGAAGTGTATGTAGGTAGGTAGGAGTGTCATAAGCTGCTTTTTATCCTGAAATATTGCGAGCGAAGCCGCGGGCTAACCTATTAATTATTATAAATTTGAAGAACTTAAAAATCTAGAATGAATAGGTATCTATTAAATAAATAAATAAATCTAAGCAGACATACGTACAGACATAGGGTCAGAAGCGGGAAGCGACTTTGCTTTATACTATGTAGTGCTAGTGATAAAGAAAAAACAAAAAAAACTTACATAAGCCCCCAAACTTTAATGCTATCATGATAAAAATTCAAACTTGCGACAGTTTTTCGTGAAATGCGATGGAAATTAGCCTTATATAGCTGTTGGTGATTAAATATTGCAATTCTGTGTGCACAAGGATTACTCATCGACGGAAAATTTAATGCTTATTGGTAATCTGTAATGACTAAAAATAATGAGTGGACTAGCTTTTGCGTCCGTATTTTTCTGTATAAAAATATTTTGTAAAATATAGCGAGTGTGGCTTAGCGGTTCCAGTGTCTGCTTTTCATCCAGACGCACCCTGGTTCGAATCCGGCCCTACACCAATGACTTGTATTTTTAAGTTGCACTCGCTTAACGGTGATGGAAAACATCGTCTACAACCAGTAGGACCACAATATCCCAGGACATGTGTCTTCCGTGGAAGGACCTGGGCGCCCACCCGCCCACCACGATGTATCTGCACAAGAGAATGTCCCTCAGTCATGAGGAAATACGATTCAATAAGAAGAAGAGGTGTCTTAATGTTACCGTATATAAAAAAGTAAAATAATATGTACATGATTTCCAAAAGTTTTTATATTATACCTAATTATCATATTAAAATTTGTTGTTTACATAATGTACATAATTTTTAATAAATAAAAATTCATTTTTAAAGTTAAATAAAATTCCATATATACATATTTAAAAAAATACCAATAGGTACATTCAGTATTTTTTTGTTATATTTTTAAAATATGTAAGTAATTTCTATATGCATACATGAAACAGTCGTACCTATTTGAGTTTTCGACTGAAAAAGAGTCAGCCATTTTTAATGTTAAAACTGTTGAATAGAACTTGATTAAACACATCTGGATAAACAGAAATCGTACATATTGAAGTGTTTTTAAAAAATCTTAAACGAAATGTTTATGATAATAATATTATTCATGACTATATCACCTCTTTAAAAGTGGCATTTCCAAAAATCTTTTCTTAGCGGATGCCTACGTCATAACATCTACCTTCATTCCAAATTTCAGCCCAATCCGTCCAGTGGTTTGTGCTGTGCTTTGATAGATTCCGTCATCAGTTCCTTAGTCCTTACTATTTCTAACTACTACAATAAAAAAATCATTTAGAAAAGTAGTAATTGGTAGTGGGCTGGAGCACCTAGATTATCTTTAGGCTTTTCTAATGATTTTCTAAGTGCCCCCTTTTTGTAGTAGTTAGAAGTAGTATGTTTAGTTTTTCTTCCCTTGTTTTTATATTTTATTATTGTAAATAAGCAAAACTATCCTTAGAAAATGTTTGGATATGCCTAAAGATAGTCTCAGTGTTCCAGCCCACTACCAGAGGGCAGCGCGCTTGCATACTGGCCGCATTACCACGCTGGAAAGCAATTTAGAATTCCTGCTTAACAAAGCTCTAAAATACACATTCATAAACTTCGATTAGATTATAGCTTCTTCAGTTAAAACACATCAATTACCACACAATTTCAGTTCAATTGACATCTGTAAATAAAACAGACATTTTTATCTAGCATTACTCTAGTCTTGGCCAAAGATCAAGTAATAGACATGGACGGAGCTTATGCACTTGTCCTTTAGATTGTAGTCCAAAGATCCTAGATTGTAGTCCACGGAAATCAAGATGTTTACAGGGCACTAGCTTACACTTGGCTACAAATTGCCATTGAAAAAATATATTTCAGGCCATATCACACAGCGCCATCTAGCCCCACACTTGTACTCTGTATTCTGTGCCCATACTATGCTAGCACTACATAATGCAGAGTACACAATGTCTCGAACACACAGTCGTGTGTCAAACGGCACATCACTCGCTCGCTGACCGCATCGCCAAAGTATAAATAATGTAATTGAATTGTATAAGTAACTATAACTCGGTACTTAATAAATAAACAATTTAGAGAATTCGTGGGAAACATGGTTACTCATTTTATTTTAAAATTGTTATAAATATATGGGATACCAATGTATAGGATTGACATCGCGACGCGCTCCGCGGGGGGGAAATATTACATCACTCCCATACATTGGTCTTTCTATTCCATAAGCGAGCGTCAGTACGCTCACTGAAATACGTCTCTTGTCTAAGGGAGCTTATCTATTGCCACGCATAGAATACAATATATTTGAGCCCTATTTGCCCAAATCAAACATAACAAGTGAACGTTTCTTCTAGCATGGCAACAGTTTGTCTTGCCCCATGGCAGGTTTAAGGACACCGTAGCGACACCTAGTGTGTTTTTTTACTTTCTTTTTTTTAAATCACTCATATGAATTGTTGTTTGGTTTCCTTCTAATTTATTGCAAACTCCTTGGTTTTGGCCGAACGCCAAAATACTTAACTAATGGCTTTCGTACATCTTTATTATGTGCAGATAATAGACTTGCATGAAAAAATAACTAGTGAAAGTGAAATTTAGGGTATCTGTATCTGTTCCCTCTTCGAGTCGTATTCCCCATTACTGAGGGTCGAGACTCCTCTTAGATTGATCCATTAGGGAAGTTCTCTTCAAAAGAATGGTAGATACTATTACGGTGTCCTCACCATGTTTTCCTTTACCGCTAGGCGCAAGCCTAAATAAAATCCATGCTCCATCCATATCTTCAAAAACGTGTCATTATTTTGTGCTAGGCTGGATTTGAACCAGGATCAATCAGAATGTTGACTTCAACCACTGAGTCACACTCACTTCTTATTCACACACATCATGTATGTGTGTTTACCAACTGATAGGTTTTTTTTTTAAACAAACAGAACAACATAAACAGGAATAGAGTTAGAAGGCATCTACTGACAAGCGGTCTTGATAACCGGAATGTTTTTTTATAAGCAAAATGCAGTTGCATAATATTAATTATTTAATACTAGTGGGTGCTAGCAGCTTTGCTACATTAAGAAGTACTTAAAACTTGCATCCCCTATTTCACCCCTTTAAAAGTGGCATTTCAAAAAATCCTTTCCTAGCGGATGCCTACGTCATAACATCTACCTGCAAGCCAAATTTCAGCCCGATCCGTCCAGTGGTTTGGGCTGTGCGTTGACAGAATACTATGTCAGTCAGTCAGTCACCTTTGAGTTTAATATATTTAGATTAACATTAACAAAAAAAGTCTACTTTAAAAGAAGATTTAAAGAGAAAATCTTTCAAAAACTCCATAACTTTATTTTTCCATGTAGGTTGGTTGATTAACTTTACATCCGAAAAGCAGAAAATGTGCCGTATCATATATTTTTCCATGACATTGTTTTTTTATTGATCAAACAAAAGAGCCTTGAAAGCTATGACATCATTCCTATTCCCGTATCCTATATTATACGGAGTTTACCGAAAAACTAATTTGCTAAATTGGGTCCACTTGCTAACCGAATTAAATAAATAAATAAATAAATAAATATTTCAGGACATATCACACAGCGCCATCTAGCCCCATACTAAGCTTACGCTTGTATCATGGGTACTAGATAACGGATATAATACATATATACTTTTTTCTTTTGTAAATACATACTTATTATACATAGAAACGACCAGACTCAACACAAGTAAATATAAATTTTAATCATTCATAAATACTTGTGTCACACAAATAATTACAAATTTTAATATTCATAATTACTTGTGCCATGCGGGAATCGAACCCGCACCCCTAGATTAGAAGGCAGAGCCACTACCAACTAAGCTAACGGAGCAGTCAATTTGTTGAGATATTAATCTTTCTATCTAATACTCGTAGATGTAATATTAATAAACATATTAAGATGCTACTTAAGTAATGCTGTTTTTAAATCAAATCAAAATTTCGCCCCTAAGCGGCATTTCCAAAACCCTTTCTTAGCGGATGCCTACATCATAACATCTACCTGCGTGCCAAATTTCAGCCCGATCCGTCCAGTGGTTTGGGCTGTGCGTTGAATCACTATGTCAGTCAGTCAGTCACTTTTGAGTTTTATTTATTTAGATTATAAGTAAAGAAAAACAAAAGTCAAAGTTGCTTTGTTTCCCACGTTGACATTATCAATAACTAATGTCAAAGGTAGTCATGACAGTTACAACATTTTTTTACAATTTCGCTCTCTCAAGTCGTATTTCCTCATGACAGAGGGTCGTGACTCCCGCTCAGAATTAATTCGTTAGGGGATTTCTCTTGTGCAGATACTTCGATCAACAATATGCAGATACATCGTGGTGGGCGCCCAGGTCCTTCCACGGAAGACACATGTCCTCGGATCTTGTGGTCGTCAAACATTTCCTCACGATGTTTTCCTTCACAATATATGTCTAAGTTAAAAGTAACCCTGAATGTAACAAAGCTTAGGGAATAATAAAAGTGGATTAGTAGGGAACAATAAAGGTCAAGGGTAAGACCATCCCAACTGAGTTGTAAATGATGGAATATATAGATCAGAATCTGACTTAGGAAATATGATTGGTTACCATCAGGCGAATTACGACGCAACAGAAACCAAGAAAAAATATTTGTATTGGGTTCGATTCCAGCATGACACAAGTAATAATGAATTTGAAAATATGTAATTACTTGAAATGAAATGAAAATTACATATTTATTTTGCGACAAGAATTTACGTACATACGAACACATTCAGGAAAGTACTTGTGTTGAGTCTGGTCGTTTCTTTGTATAATAAATATGTATTTATAAAAGAAAAGTAACCTATGTTTTATAAGCGTAAGCTTAATTATTAATATGAGGCTAAATGGCGCTGTGTGATATGTCATGTTTTTTTTTATTATTAATTTTATTGTTTCTTGCCGGTCTAAGAAGCTCGTTAATTTCGCCTCATCTTTTAGAATAGAAAGGTGTTTGAATAAAAAACAATATTTTAATTAGATATCTACTTAAGTGCATGTTAGTAAATGTGCAACCTGTAAACAAAAAATGAAATGTGTAAACAGTCTATCTATACATATAATAAAGCTGAAGAGGGTCGAAAGTCTGAACATTAAAGATATTTAAGAAAAAAAATTTAGGAGATACTTCGAATTGATAGCAGACACGTTCCAATAATTTCTAAATTTTTTGTCTGTTTATCTATGACTCTGTTTATCTGTTTATTTAAACGCTCATCTCTCAAAAACGGCTGAACGGATCATTATGTTTGTTGTATGTAGGTAGTTTGAGGTCTTAGGCTACTTTTTATCCTGAAATAATGCGAACGAATCCGCGGGCGTCCACGAGTCTTTAGTAAGAATCTCATTATTTACAATTTAATTCCAATACAGTCAACAAAAAAACGTTAAAACTCAGTTTAAAATACATCCTTGAGCATTTATCTAGTATTGAATTAGCTATATGTATACAGTTGGTTATATTGACGTCAGTTCTCTGGTTCGAACATAAAAACACTATCGTTAAGAAAGTGTGTAAATATCCATAGATTGTAAATACGATAGATATTGTATTTGGCAATAATTTGCAGGAATCCAACACCTTATCTGTGAAAAAGCGAGTGAGATAGTACGGAACCCTTCGTGTGCGAGTCCGACTCGCACACTAATTGCGGTTTTTATATTGACAGTAGCACAACAGTAGACAGACAAATTTCGAACAACAAAAACGGACTCAGTATTTTCAGAGTTCTGGATTAATAGTTAAAACCACGTTCTGTAATAATATGACGGATTGGGCCTCATTTGAAGTTTAAATTTTGATTGTTTGTATGTGATGTTTGAACAACAAGAACCGGCTTTTTATTTTCAAAGTTCTAGACTAATATTTAAACCACATTTTGTAATAAGACGGTTAGTTAATGTTTTATAATAAAAGTATCCAAAAATCCATATTTCCTACCTATACATTTGCGTCATCTACCTATAAAACATATAAATCATCGCTTTTATCACCACGATCCCACATGAAAACCGGAAAATACATCTGGAAATAAACTCCGGTTTTAAAAACAAGTTTTATTGATCTAATGATACATTAGGGCGATAGAAAAACCGAGTGTGACTCAGCGGTTCCAGTGTCTGCTTTTCATCCAGACGCACCCTGGTTCGAATCCGGGCCTACAACACTAGATAATGATAAATTTAGCTATTGCAGGTCCCGGCTGTTTGTCTAGTACGGCAGCCGTTAGGCTATGTCAGAGGCCCTTAGGGCGGTTTGAAAACTCAGATACAGATTCAGAATCGTTTGAGTGTTAGTTAAGTCTTACTGTATTACAAGTGGTTTACAAAATAATAAATAGGTCATAACGACGCGTCGAGTTGGTTATACATTTATACTCTCGACACCAGAGCTAGCCACTCTCATACGAAGAAGTAGAAGAAGCTATTTTCGGTTCCCTCATGTATCTTTCTCTTCAGTCGTATTTCCTCATGACTGAGGGTCGTGACTCCCCCGCACAATTAATTCGTTAGGGAAGTTTTCTTGTGCAGATACATCGTGGTGGGCGCCCAGCTCCTTCTACGGAAGACACATGTTCTCGGATTTTGTGGTCCGCAAACATATCGATTACTTAACGATGTTTTCCTTCACCACTAAGTGAGCGCAAATCCTCACATAACTTGAAAAACTATTGGTGTAAAACCGGATTCGAACCAGGGTACGTCAGGATGAAAAGCAGACGCTTCAACCACCGATCCACACTCAGTAAATAACCTGAAAGAGTACATAGTAATATTTAATTTCATGTTTACGTAATTAATCATCAAAGCCACTCAATTTTAAATAATATTTAGGTTAGTTTGAATCGATAAAATTGCATAAACCGCTAAACTAGTCACGCCATTCGGTATTAATCGTGTTACACTATAATATTATTATAAACAGGATAGTTTGTGAGTGTGTGTATGTATGTTTGCCCCTTATGTATGTATTTATGTAATTTCACATACATTTGAAACACCTCGTCTACCATTATAGTTGCGTCTTATCCCTGCTAGATAGGTTACCTGGAAGAGATCGCTCTTAGCGATAAGGTCGCCAGTTAAGACACTAGGCTTAAGTTCTAATATTTTATGTAAATTTCTGTATTGTGCTGGTGTTTTAATAAAGTGTATATCTATCTATCTATCTTATATATTCTAGCTAGTCTTAAAAGTAACATAATTATGGAATTTAAAACTAAAGTTTATGCTTTTTTACGTCGAAAAGTTTATCCTAAAACTAAATTTAAAATAATGATTCTATTCTATCTCTTCAACGAATTTTATCTAAATCAGTAGCTACAGTAAAAGCTCAAAACAGTGTCATAAGAAAGAAATAAAAAAAAAGAAACATTTAAGCACGTTCTATCCTAGACCGTAATGATTGCTTACCATCAGGCGAATTACAGTCAAGTGCAAACCCTTTCCTTTAAAAAAAAACATACGCAACATACTAACAAACTCTTTTATAACTAGTATGAAAATCCTTGGCAAAAAGCCAGAGCAAAAGATACATCGATATGTGTTGATAGTAATTTATTAAGGTGGTGAAAAATATGGCGCTGTTTGATGTATTGCTATAATAAATATATTTTTTAACCGGAGCAACGGATCTTAGTGATGTTTAGTATGGAGTTAGTTTACTATTAGTGTTAAGATTACAAGTGGATGCCTGCGGATTCGCTCGCGTTGTTTTAGGATAAAACGTATATAGTCTATGTCACTATCAAGATAAACTACAAAATGAAATCAACAACGAATTAAGTATATTTACAGTTATAAGAAAAAAAACTTTCAGAAGACTTGATAACCTCCTTTTTTTGGAAGTCGGTTAAAAACTTACAACAAATATGATATGTATGTCTTCGAACAAAGCCTTAAACAAGCAATAGATAATTTTAAAAATCTAGAAATATTACTTTCAAGAAATGCTATAAACTCTGGGATTGGACAGCTACAACCAGAAGAAAACTTGAGGAAGCTTTTCCCGCCACAGGCGGACCTGACACCAAGAAAGATACAACACAACTAAAAAATTTAATGAAAGGAAATCGTTAACAAATTAACTAACACAAAAGTAGAGAGAGATTGGGCACTTAGATTATCTTTAGGCTTTTCTAATGATTTTCTAAGTGCCCCTTTTTGTAGTAGTTAGAAGTAGTACCTATGTTTAGTTTTTCTTCCCTTGTTTTTATATTTTATTATTGTAAATAAAGATTCCCACTATTCATATTTACTAGAAAAAACTAACACAGATGTAAAAAACTCTGTTTGAAATTCGGATGTTAAGGAAACAAAAGCTTTTTTATTTTATTTTTTATTTTTATTTATTATGTCACTATCAAGACCATATATGTACTACCTTTTCGAATATTAGTAAAATCCGTCCCTCCGTTTTGACGTGAAAACAAACAAACAAACCAACCAAAACATTTTCTTTTTTTATTTATTTATTGTTTTTTTTGGTACCAGTGGGAATGAAAACGTTTCCGTGGTTAGGATAACATATGTTGTAGGTCCCGGCTGTTTGTCATAGTACAGCAGTCATTAAGCCATGTCAGAGGCCCTTAGGGCGGCTTGAAAACTCTCGACACTAGAGTTTGCCATTTTTATACATACTTACATACATTATTCTCCTTAGTCGTATTCCTCATGACTGAGAGTCGTGACTTCCCCGCAGAATCAAATCGTTAGGGGAGCTCTTTTGGGCACATGCATCGTGGTAATTGCTTTATTGTTGAGGATAATGATGATTTTACGCAAAGGAAAACATAATATCTTGCTATGACACACAATTTCCTCGTAAACTATTATTGTAATAAAGCTGTATTTATTAACCAACTGAATATTATCTGATCTTTGGAAACTTGCCAAGCTCAAAGAATACACAAAAGTACAGATAACACAGCGCTTTGGGTCTACGTTTATTGTACGGACGGCAAAATTTTGGAACACTTTACCAGAAGCTGTGTTTCCTGCAAACTACAATCCAGGGGTCTTCAAATCTAGAGTTGATAGGTATCTTCTAGGTAAGCGTGTTACACCCTAGGCTGCAGCAATGCTTCACATCAGGCAGTCACACATCAGACAAACGCAGACCTATCCCACGTAAAAAGTATGAGTTACAAGTTTTGTTTTATTTCCTTTATGTAGTACCCATGACACAAGCGTATACTTAGTATGAAGCTAGATGGCGCTGTGTGATATGTCCCGGAATATTTATTTATTTCATTTTATCCAAATCAGCCCGACCGTCCAGTGGTTTGGGCCGTGCATTGATAGATCACTATGTCAGTCAGTCAGTCAGTCAGTCCTTTGAGTGTTTATATGTAGTATATTTAGATAATCTTTTCTATGTTACTAATCTGTGATTCCATCTTTCCTTACATCACAGTTTCTCGTGGCTTGGTAAAAATAACTGTCTCAACTACGGTTGTCTATCAAATGTTCGTAATATTATCCTATCTCAAAGTTTTTGAGTGTATGTATGTTTTTAACTGATGTCTTATGTTTTTAACAGGAGGATATCTTCTGAAAGCTGTTCTTTATATTTTTGGGTATGTTACGCGATTACTCCGCTATTCGATTTTCATAATCATCGACACCAAATTTACATAATACCAATCATTTATTGATAACACCCCAAATTACGGATTTCAATTAGTTAGAATATACTTATAGGATTGTAAGTTTCAATAATTTGATTAATTCTTTAGTAGCAATTCTGCATTTTGAAGTAAAACATATTAGAGAGTAAGTAAATAAATTATTTTAAACTTTTCAGTGACAGTAACAATTTATACTAATAATAAAGCTGAAGATTGTTTTTTGTTTGTTTGTTTGTTTGAACGCGCTCTCAGGAACTACTGGTGCGAATTGAAAAATTCGTTTTGTGTTGAATAGACCGTTTATCGAGGAAGGCTTTAGGCTATATAACATCACGCTGCAACTAACAGGAGCGAAGAAACAATGGAAAATGTGAAAAAAAACGGGGAAAATTATTCATTTTTGAGGGCTTCCGTTGCGTGCGCTGCGAAAACGGTTCAATATATAAAAAAAAAATTATGAAAGAATTATTTCCCTTGATTTGATCTAACAACATGTCCGCAACAGTATATGTCTATCTTTTAAAATTAACTCATTAGAACCGTTTTTATGATAATAACTATTCCACGCGGACGAAGTCGCTGGCACAGCTAGTATGAGATATAAAGCATCAGTATATTTCTCTTAGTTTTTGAGTCTTACTATACAACAGTTAGTATGGGAATGGAGGTCGGGCGAATGCACGTAAATATTACTCGGCACTGTATCAATATTTGCCATACCATGGTGTGATAAGCAACACCATACATGAGGTAATGGTGATAACACCATAGTAAGTACCTATTGTATAAAGCGAACTAGTTGTTTCTATGTATATTATGTATGTATTAAACACAAGCGTTTGCTTAGTGTGGGGCTAGATGGCGCTGTGTGGAATGTTGCGGAATATTTATTTTATTTAAACATCTCGTTATGTTCCTGGTATTCGCACACAATGGTCATAACATTCGTAGACCACCCAACGATCGTCGTACCACGCGGATCAGGTTACATGTCGCCAACTCAGCATCCGGCCGATAAGGCTCGGCTTAGGTGTTAGGTATAAAATAAGATTGTATGTTAGAATAAAGGGAGTCTAAATAAAATCTTTAGTCTGAACAGACGTAGTGTTTAATTAATTAGTTTTTAAAAAGACTTTCGTGCGTTCCCGACTTTTAACTGGCGCAGCCGGGCCGGATATCCGTTGCTTGCCAGTGCGTGTGAATATTCGCGTGAATTCCGCGATCCTCGAGCGGCAGCATCGTGCCAGCACCCTAGCATCGGAAGCTGACACCGGTATCCCCGAACCAAACAAATTTGTTAAAGCGGTCGACGATGGCGCTGGGCATGTAAGTACATAGAGTAGCATCCTCTGGAGTAAAATCCTCCTGCTTACCCCATCCCCATCCACGAAAATTGTTTTCTAGTATAAGTCTATATATTGTGATTAAAATTGCACAATTTAAGTAAATTTAGTTATATTGTGATTAAAATTGCACAATTTAGGATAATTTAGGGTAACTGTGACTAAAACTGCACAACATAGATTAATTTAGATTTATACGCGAATAAAATTGCGCAATAGGTTAAATTAGGTAAATTGTGACGAAAATTGCACAGATAGTTATAATTAAGTATATAATATTTTAATTTAGAAGGAATAGTGATAGATAGTTGTAAAAATGGTGGATGCAGCCACAGCAGCTACCATAGCACCGCCCCTTCTTAGGGACATGTTAAAACTGGTCCCTGATTACGACGGCAACACTAAAACCTTGACGCTTTTCCTTAAAAAATGCGAGTATGTCATTCAGTACTTTCAGGGTACCACCCAAAGAAATGAATTCCTTATGCAATGTCTCACCAGCAAACTCGTAGGAAAAGCTGCCGCCCTAATCAGTGAGCGGGGTGACTTCACAAGTTATGACGACCTCAAGGCATTATTGATCCAACATTTCGGAGACCCACGTAGTGAAGAGTCAGTAGCGTTTGAACTAGAATCCCTTAAATTGAAAAGCGGAGAGTCCTATCTAGATTTCTGCGGACGTGTGCAGGACATGCGCGCAATATTATTTTCGAAAATTCATCAAAATTTGGCAAATAGCGATGACGTGAAACAGGCGAAGAGAATCATTCATAATAACACGGCATTGAACGTCTTTCTCTACAACTTACCTGAACACATGGTTAGGGTGGTTCGGTTGAAACAACCCCTAACTCTAGAAGATGCCCTTAAACATGTCCTGGAGGAAGTTAACTTCCAGGATCAATACCAATTAAGATCAAAAATGCTACAGCACTTGACAGTACCAAAACCTCCACCTCTTCCGGTAATGCAACAACAACAATTCAAATTCGGTATCCCTAATCAAGCCCCAATTGCATTCAGACCACAGCCTATACGACCTCCATTTAATATTAACAATAATTACAGACCTCCTATGCAGTTTGGTTACAAGCCAAATTTCCCAACTCAAACAAACATACCGCGACCTCAAATGGCACCTTTTGGGTACCGCCCACCTCAGCCATTTAACCAAGGAGGGTATCGCCCTCAAGCAGGACAATTCGGATACAGGCCGCCACAGCCTTTCACACAGCAAGGCTTTCGTCCACAACCGGGACAGTTTGGTTACCAGCAACCCCAACATCAAGGCTACAAACCACCAGTGCCATTTACCAGTGACGTCACCATGAGAACGGCACAACCAAGACAGGTACCCCTGAATGAAATGACCATAACACAGGAACAGGCCGACGACTTCAACCCTAATTATGAGGAACATGAACAACAAGGTTATGGTTACTATGAGGACCCTAACTTGTATTACGACCCCATGGTTGAATACACTGAAGAACAAATCAACGAAGAGACCAAGGACGATACAGTGGAAAATTTTTGCTTAACCCTGAGCTCAAAACCCCCGAGGTAATTGAACTCAACTACGACGCCACCCGAAAACTACCCTATGTAAAATTCAACGATATAAATGCAAAATTTATGCTAGACTCAGGAAGCAGCAGATGTTTTATCAGCCCAAGGAAGGCAGACACTCATTACAAGCAATACAAAAAAAATGAACCCTTCGAGGTAACAAGTACTCACGCATCCAGTTCACATAATCATGTGGTGGACATACCCTTATTCAAAGAATTCAACGAAGAAATGGACCACAAGTTTTTCGTATACGACGTAGACCCCAAATATGATGGAGTCATTGGATGGGACCTAATGCTTAAATTGAAAGCCAAAATTGATCTAGACGATAGAACTTTCAAAACACAAAATGCAACCATCCCAATATATTATGACAAGGATCATTTGGTGACCCTAGAACCAAGGTCAGAAACCCGGGTAAAGATACCAGTGTCCGTAGAAAACGGAGATGCAATTATCGAATACAAACAATTTTGTGAAAATGTCAGGATGCCCGCTGCTATTGTCAAGTGTGAAAATTTTTATGCCACCACAGTTATCCAAAATGCATCTGAAAATGAAGTAGGCATGACTATAAAGAAACCCTTTATTGTACGGCCAGTCCGAAACGATGACGTAATAGCATGCGACCTGAATTACATAACGGAATCAACTGAAGTAGAAATTGATCAGCTACTCAAGGAAAACCTAGCAAAGCTACGCTTAGACCACCTTAGCTCGGAAGAAAGAAAAGCTATACGTGACTTATGTATAGAATATAAAGACATATTCTACTGTGAAGACCTACCCCTTACCTTCACGAATCAGGTTAAACACCAAATCAGAACAACAAGCGACAACCCTATATACATAAAGCCGTATAGACAGGCTCCAGCCCAAGCTGAAGAAATTAAAAATCAAGTAGAAAAGCTGCTCAAGGACGACGTGGTACAAGAATCACACTCACCCTGGAGCGCTCCGGTGCACCTCGTCCCTAAAAAGCTTGACGCTTCCGGACAAGTGAAATACCGAATGGTAATCGATTATAGGCGCCTTAACGAAATAACGACGGACGATCGCTACCCTCTACCGAACATCTGTGACCTTTTCGACAAATTAGGTAAAAGCAATTATTTCACAACCCTGGATCTTGCTTCCGGTTATCATCAGATCGAGATAGCAGAAGAGGACAGACAAAAGACAGCGTTTTCTACCCAAAATGGTCATTATGAATTCCTTCGCATGCCATTTGGCCTAAAAACGGCCCCAGCAACCTTCCAACGTGCAATGGACAACGTACTAAGAGGGCTGCAAGGTATACACTGTTTGGTATATCTAGATGATATACTTATATATTCCAACGGACTCCGCGAGCATCTAGAGAAATTACGCGCAGTCTTTGATAGGCTCAGACTCACCAACCTCAAGGTCCAACTAGACAAATCAGAATTCCTACGGAGAGAAGTTCAATATCTTGGTCACACACTAACTAAAGACGGACTCCGACCAAATAATGACAAAATCCAAGTGGTGATTGACTACCCAATTCCAGAGACTCAGACAGAAATAAAAAGATTCCTGGGATTTATTGGCTACTATCGAAGATTTATCAAAGATTTTTCAAAAATAACACAACCGTTAACAGCTTGTTTAAGGAAAGGAAAAACTGTTGAAAAATCGGAAAAATACATCGAAGCTTTTCAAAAGTGTAAAGAGCTGTTAATCAACGCCCCGATACTTCAATACCCGGACATGAACAAGCCCTTCATATTGACTACCGACGCCTCGGAAGTGGCAATAGGAGCCGTGTTATCCCAAGGGACAATTGGCTCTGACCGACCTATTGCATACGCCAGTCGCACCTTATCGGATACAGAAAGAAAATACAGTGCCATCGAAAGAGAGCTATTGGCAATAATTTGGGCCACAAAACACTTCCGGCCGTACTTATACGGAAGGAAATTTGATATTGTAACCGACCACAAACCCTTGCTCTGGCTATATCAACTAAAAGAGCCGGGCAGTAAGTTAACACGTTGGCGTTTACGACTTCAAGAATACGATTTTGACATAAAACACAAAAATGGACAACTAAATGCAAATGCTGACGCACTATCACGACTCAAACTTAATGCATTGACTACAGCAGAAGAACCTGACGATATATCAATGATTGTCAATCTAGATAATCCTTCTCAGCAATCTGACACCATATCTATATCCGACTCAGAGAGAACGGCAACCAACAGCCCTATAACTATCTCAGACACAGATTCCATAGACCAAATTTTGAGTAAGGAACCCGAATGCCTTGTACCATCTGAGACAAGTTCCAGCGCTACAGAAACGATTCATTCAGGCAGAGACTTAGAATCTCTAGGTATACCTATATTAAATGAAGCTGTGGACACAAAACCAAACCAAATACTCGTGTTTCAAAAATTCACTGACGGACTACAAGTAACAGATATATCTACGAAACATCAAAAAATTCTAGAGGTTTTCTTACCTCACGGCAAACCAGACCTTATATGTGAATTCCTAAAAAGGTACATTAAACCCAAAAACAAATACTTCGTTTACTTCGAGACCACACAGCACCGACGAGAATTTAGCAACGTTGTGATTTCCATGTTCAAACAAGGCACTATCAATTTTCATGAATGCACCGAGAGAGTGATTAACGTTGAAAATGAAGACGAGCAGAAATTGATAATCAAAAAGATACACGAAGGAAAAACATGCCACAGAGGTATAACAGAAACAATTAAAAGAATAAAGCGATCTTATTATTGGCCCGACATGCAAGAAACGGTCTCTGCAGTAATTAACTCGTGTGACCAATGTAGGATCGCCAAGTATGACCGAAAACCGATCAAACCAGTATTACAACTCACTGAAACACAGGATGCCCCATTCCAAGAATTATTCATG
The DNA here is from genome assembly GCA_964023185.1 of Macaria liturata. Lineage (NCBI taxonomy): Eukaryota > Metazoa > Arthropoda > Insecta > Lepidoptera > Geometridae > Macaria > Macaria liturata. Next base: position 12,616,292 of record OZ026807.1, on the reverse strand, counting down.
GATATATTTTCCATCGACTCCAAATCCTACCTCACAATAGTAGACGCGTTCAGCAAGTTAGCACAGGCAATAGAGATACCATCACGGTCAACGCCAGAGGTAGTAAGAGCACTCCTTAAATACTTCAGTTTCTATGGCATTCCGCGAAAAATTAGCTGCGACCCTGGTACCGAATTTAATAACGACCTACTCCGAGAACTAACACAATTACACAAAATAACACTGCACATAACTACACCAAATAACCCGAATTCTGTCGGCATAGTAGAGCGTTTCCATTCCACCATAATTGAAATTTATCGCCTAGCCAAATACGAAAGGAAATACACAGACGCAGCAAATATAATGACCTATGCTATAATGGCATACAATAATACCATACATAGCGCTACAGATTTAACACCATTCGAAGTTGTATTTGGACACACAGAATTAAATTCCTCTTTTGACGTACAATTTGACAAAGCTTATAAACAACAACTGATAAAAGATCATAGGAAACGAACTAATGAATTATATAAATTCATCTCAGAAAAACTGCGAAAAGACAAAGAAAAGGTGAAGCATAAACGCGGTGGAGAAATAGTACCGCCGTTCACGGAAGGACAGGCATTATATGCGAAGGCAGTAAACAAAAGACAATCCAAGGATAAACCTAGGTACCAAAAAGCTATAATAACCGGTGAAGCTAAACAAAACGTCGTACCCATAAAAATCAAGGACAGAGACACCAAGGTCCCAATTAAAAATGTAAAACGCCCTCCGCAGGTGGTGCTTCCTCCTGGTGATGGTGACGTGCGTCCATGCCCAAGGTCTCCAGAGCCAGGGCCTTCAACTTCAAGAAATTAATGAAAATCCAGGCCTCCTCCCAGTTAAGCAAGGTCGTGCCTCGCTACAGTATGATAGTTGGTCTATTATAAAAACTATAGATTTAACAGGTATCTCCTCCGACTTGCAATTTCATTCGCAACAATATTCAATATTTTGTAACAAGGTTATATTAGCCTCTAAAAATGTTTCCTCCCTCATTATTAAATTTAAAGACTTTCAGACTCAAATTGAATACATCCGTGATGAGGCTACAGAAAAACTACAGAAGTTAATACCTAGCAAACGCGTAAAACGAGGTCTTATCAACCCTCTTGGTTCCTTGATCAAAGTAATAACAGGAAATCTAGATAACGATGACGCTATTCACTTCGAACAATTATTAACTGACACACAAACTCGTGAGCAAGCCGTTTCCAATAAAATCACTATTATTACCGAAATGCTGGATCACATCGTAAACTCAAGTGAAATTGTAAATGAAAACACAAAGCTTCTGAATGATAGAGTTAATAAAATAGAATTTTACCTAAGATCACATGAAAATTTCGAGGAACTTCTAACTTTCCATATTATAAATGTATTCAACCTCTTTATTAGTAATTTCCGCACTATTTCCATTAAACTCGGCGATGTAGAGACGGCTTTAGCCCTTAGTAAAGTGTCTGTACTCCATAAAACTGTAATAGATTCTGTAGAGATTATAACATTGCTGAAAGAAATAAGCACATATGGTAAGCTTATGTATCCTGTAAATAATCAAAACCTAATTAATTTAGAAGAGACATTCTCTGTTAAAGCATACCTTAAAGACAGTTATGTTAGGTTTATAATTGATGTTCCATTAGTTGAAAATGAATGTTATGTATATTATAAATTGTACCCACTGCCCATGCTTAACCACACCACCGCCGATACCTTTACCATAATTCCTGAATATCCCTATTTACTCCAGGATGAGAAAAGCTACCGCCCACTTGCCCAAAAATGTAAGGAGATAACCGCCAAAGAGTACCTGTGCTCTGAAAGCAGCATCGCGCCTTATTTCACAGAAACCTGTGTGGAACAGTTAATGAAATACCGAGCACATCTACCAAAATGTAGTAAGCACAAGGTCATTACAGAAGAATTGAAGACACAGAAAATCTCTGATAACGTTTGGATTATCTTCTCCAAATTTAAAAAGGTGCTTACGCAGCAATGCAGCGACGACGTCATACAGGAGCCACTGAGAGGTACATACATTCTCACTATCCAGAAACCATGCGATGTCACCATCGGCACTCTGCGACTCCGTGCAAATCGTTTCCATGAATTGGGAAATTCTTATAACCGCATACCTATTGTAAACTTACCTGATCTATCAGAAAACAAAATGGAAAATATGGAACCCATAAACCTGCAACGAGTTAACCTAGATGACGTGCAACACCTCAATTATATGTTGAAGAAAAGTGTGAAAAGTGTTCAAAATTCAAGTGAAGTGAAAAGCCTTGGCATTGCCACAATTGTGCTCTATATAATCTTATTGGTGTTTTTTGTATACATATTACAGTTAAAATTTATACCTTATATCCGGAAAATCTATGAGACACCCTCAACCCCTGTAATTGAACATGAAAATGTAAATGAAAATCCGATTTTACTTGTAAGTTAAGTATGTTATTCGCATAAGTTCGCTGCCTCTACAAACCCCTCCAAGCAGGACCTGGTATTGCAAGCAGCAATAGTCTTAAGATATAGAATAAGAAAATGTATGTATGAAAAACCGAAATTCTCGGAAAATCCTTTTCCGATAATTTCGAGTCTGAGGGGGAAGGCGTTATGTTCCTGGTATTCGCACACAATGGTCATAACATTCGTAGACCACCCAACGATCGTCGTACCACGCGGATCAGGTTACATGTCGCCAACTCAGCATCCGGCCGATAAGGCTCGGCTTAGGTGTTAGGTATAAAATAAGATTGTATGTTAGAATAAAGGGAGTCTAAATAAAATCTTTAGTCTGAACAGACGTAGTGTTTAATTAATTAGTTTTTAAAAAGACTTTCGTGCGTTCCCGACTTTTAACTATCTTCAATACACCTTCCTTGAGACACAAATACGAAACCACAAAATAAATAAACAAACTTCTTCTTCTTATCGAATGAGAGTGGCCAACTCTGGTGTCGAGAGTTTATCAAGCCGCCCTAAGGGCCTCTGACATGGCTTAACGACTGCCGTACTAGACAAGCAGCCGTATAAACAAACTAAAAAAGTTATGTGTGGTTAAATAAAATATGGTTATCAAAAAAAACGGTTCTTTGAATGAACAATTGATATCACATAAACGATATCGTTTGCCTAAAACTGATAAAACACATTTTTGCAAGCGTCTAACATAAATACATCACGTTGAATTTTAAAAACTTATCGTTAGGCATCCTGTGCATAAATATATTATATTAAAACATACCTATATAACAATATATCACTGAATTAGATAAATTGTAGGTCCCGGCTGTTTGTCTAGAACGGCAGTCGTTAAGCCATGTCAGAGGCCCTTTGGGTGATTTGAAAACTCTTGTGTTGATCACTCTCTTGCTTACAATTTTTTTTTGCTTGTTTACAAATAAATCTAAATATGTATATAAAACTCAAAGGTGACTGACTGACTGACATAGTGATCTATCAACGTACAGCCCAAACCACTGGACGGATCGGGCTGAAATTTGGCATGCAGGTAGATGTTATGACGTAGACATCCGCTAAGAAATGGAAAGGATTTTTGGAAAAGCCGCTTTTAAAGGGGTGAATTAGGGGATGCAAGTTTTACTTCTTAATGCGAGCGAAGCCGCAAGCACCCACTAGTGTCGTATCTTATTTTACCTATGTAAATATTACACTAAGCAACCAAAGACAAAACCCGCATCTTTGGCTCTTAAATTACTCGCGTTCCGGTCTAATTCACATACAAATACTACTGGAACCATTTATACCAGGTTACTGCTCAATAGTTATACTCAAAAACTACTTCATAGTATAAAGCATAAAAACATAAAAAGTATTGTAAACTTAGAACGTTTTGCCCGTGACTTAAAAATATATTTGTCTACGAAATGACTCGGTCGACAAATTTTTAAACGAGAAATCGAATAATTGAGGTAATTTTTTAATCGAGATATGAATCGGGCCGCTTTTCACTCAGACATATTATGTACATATTTGCATACCCTATCAGGCACATTGTTCAGTGTTTAAAAAAAAAAAGAAGAAAAAAAGATTTTTATTTGTAAACAGATAAATGGGATACAATATAGTGTTGTTCTGCCTTCTACTGTAGTGTTAACTGTGTTGTAGAAGGCAGGATCTTCCAGGGGATCAATTTGTTTACAATAAAATTTAAACCTTTACAATTTGCAAATAAATGCTATGACTATGAAGCAAAGTCGCTTCCCGCGTCTGTCTGTATGTATTATATATGTATGTATGCTTGGACCTTTTAAACTACCCAACGGATTTTGAAGCAGTTATTTTAATAGATAAAGTGATTCAAGGTTTATGTGTACAACGTACATATATAACTAGTGGGTGCTCGCGGCTTCGCTCGCATTAAGAAGTAAAACTTGCATCCCTTATTTCACCCCTTTAAAAGTGGCATTTCCGAAAATCCTTTCTTAGCGTCTGTAGCGTTTGTTACGTCGTAACATCTACCTTCATTCCAAATTTCAGCCCAATCCGTCCAGTGGTTTGGGCTGTGCGTTAATAGATCACTATATCAGTCAGTCACCTTTGAGTTTTATATATATAGATAACGCGTACGAAGCCGTGGGCAAAAGCTAGTAATATCATAAAAGAGATAATTATGTGACATCTTTCAAAGTTTGTATTGCGATCTTTGTCGCCGAAAATCAGACATTAAAAGATTTTGGACTTAATTTTTTTCTCGAAATAAGTTTTATTTTGACATCAGGCAGGCTGTAGTCAAACGTAAGCATATTTCGCTATGTATGTATGTCGAACACTTTATGATACGTTCTTACAAATAACTAGTAAATAATTCTTATTTTAAAACTTTCGTGAGACATTTTTTTCAATATGGTAACTAAACGGTTTAACATACGCGGATTACCTACACGCAAGGATTTTTTATTTCATCCCTCTCTATGCCTAGTATGCCTACACGTGAGGGAAAACCGCATAGTAACCATATTAGGAAATAATTTATTTTTTCCTCTCAGTTTTCCTATTACAACTTATTCCCAAATAAACAATGACTCAAAAAGTTTTCATGTAGTTTTCCGCATAAAAACTTTTTCGCCAAGTTCTTCTTAAAACACTGTACAATATATTCTATTATTCATTGCGTGTGTTAACTTTACTTGAGAACTGGCATAATACAAAGTCATGGCCAAACAAAAAAAAAATAATTGCGTGTGTCAAACCAAAGAATACTATTACCCTTTTTGTGTCAAACACTTTTTGCTAAGTTATGTCAATTGTATTTGTATTTTTGTATTTTTGAAACCTAAATAGAAAATTTCCTCATAGTTTCTCCGATTACAACCTATTCCCAAATAAACAAATGATTCGAACACGTTTCGCGAAGTTCTATCATATAACTAAATAAATTATTTTTTCAATAATTTTACCTTCGATTTACTCCTAGAAACTTAAACAATGATTCCAAAACTTCGCTTCGAAGAAATCTACATATGTATGTAACTGAATAAGCAACTAACTTTTATTTCTAAAAAAGCGAATTGTTAAAATTATTATTCAAAAATATATATCTAGAACTATAACTTTTCACCATCACACTCTTCCGATTTACTCCTAAAACCTTTTCTTCTACAAACCCTGTACAACATTTTCTATTAGTCATTGCTATGTATGTGTGTGTGAACACAACACACAAACAAATAAACAGCGATCTCGTGTCAGTGTCTCGTGGTACTTGGTGAAGGTCGGACGTGTTGTTTCAAACTCAATCTTTTCGAAAGCCGGTGAGTTGTTAGACAATAATTTATTTGTTTGTTTTGTGTCAATAACACTATTTATATAGCGATCTTCAAAGCGAGAGTGAATCGGTTCTGATCGGGTAAGCATGCTCCATCTTAAGCCATAGCCTTTGCTTACCATCAGGCAAGCTATAGTCAAGTGCAAGCCCGTATTAGCTAAAAAAATTAAGTGTGGTTGCTTTTCGTAGTTTACATGCATAATAAGATTTTTGGTTGGTTTAAAACTAAACCTTTTGCAAAGACCGGTGCAGACGATATTCATTTGTTAGTTTAGAATGAATAGAACTTTTTTTGTGTATTTTACTTACCTACATACCTATATGTTTCTCGTGTTTACATTTCATATTTTGATTTTAAAAATTTTAAGAATTTTTGTTGTTGTTAAAACTTTATACTTTTTGCGGTATTTAAACAACAATCAATTGTTTGTTTTGTGTAAATAGCACTACTTTTATAAATACGCTATTTTGCTCCAAGTGTTAGGTTAGTTAGCTATTATAGCTGAAGAGTTTGTTTGTTTGTTTGAACGCGCTAATCTCAGGAACTACTGGTGCGAATTGAAAAATTCTTTTTGTGTTGAATAGACCGTTTATCGAGGAAGGCTTAAGGCTATATAACATCACAATGCAACTACTAGGAGCCAAGAAACAATGAAACATGTGGAAAAAACGGGGACAATTAAGTATTCATCTTTGAGGGCTTCCGTTGCGAGCGCTGCGAAAACGGTTCAAAATTCAAAGAATTAATGCCCAAAATAACTATTCCACGTGGACGAAGTCGCAGGCACAGCTAGTAAATAATATATTTTAATTTTTGCGACTTCAAAATTCAGAGTTGGGTGTAAAGAATCTATCAAATTATTCAAACTTACAATCCTTTAAGTAGTCTTATTGAAATCCGTAATATTTGTTGGCACCGACAACCATAATGGAATGCCAATTTTTTTTTTACTACTACCACAGAATATATCTATGTACTACCTAGAAAGTTAATTTAGTCACCAGACGGTATATAAGTATTAGTATCTTGTATCCTTGAAGTGTACTCCATTTCAAGTATATACCTATTTACCTTCCTGATAGTAAATTATTATGTATTGAGTGATTCACTCCAATTTACATAATAACAGCCGTTGCATAATAATTTATTGAGAAAATAATTATTAAATAATTACTTAATTATTCTCATTTTATACATAGTTACTGCAAACGTGTATCTGCACAAGAGAACTCCCCTAGCGAATTAATTCTGCGGGGGAGTCACGACCCTCAGTCATGAGGAAATACGACTCGAGGATGAGAATACCATTCCTTATATTACAACTAACTGACCCGGCGAACTCTGTTCCGCCTTAGAGGCAATCAATAAGCAGATTTTGGATTTTATTCAATTCAATTTAAAAAAATCGGGGCAAAAAGTGTCCTATGTCCGTCTCCTGGTTCTAAGCTACCTCCCCACCAATTATCAGCTAAATCCGTTCAGCCGTTCTTGGGTTATATATGGTGTAACTAACACCACTTTCTTTGATTTATATATTAGATATAGATAATAATCAGTTTGTAGAACTACAAGTTAATTAAAACGTGAGACATCGCCTCCCCAGTAGATATTTAGGTATTTACGGCTAAAGTCTAAATTAAATCTAGTCCATATGTTTGTCAGTACATCTGTTTCTTGTTAAATGCGACTCTAAGGACTACTGGTACTATGCAGAGACAAATATCTATACATGTATATAAAACTCAAAGGTGACTGACTGACTGACAGATTGACATAGTGATCTATCAACGCACAGCCCAAACCACTGGACGGATCGGGCTGAAGTTTGGCATGCAGGTAGATGTTATGACGTAGGCATCCACTAAGAAAGGATTTTTGGAAATTTCTCTTCTAAGGGGGTGAAATAGGAGTTGCAAAGTTTGTATGAAACTTTAATCTATACATATAATAAAGCTGAAGAGGGTCGAAAGTCTTGAACATTGATGATATTTAAAAAAAAGTTTGGAGATACTTTGAATTGATAGCAGAACACGTTCCAACAATTTCTAGAAATTTTATCTGTTTCTCTGTTACTCCGTTTGTCACGCAAAAACGGCTGAACGGGTCATCATGTTTTTTGGTATGTAGGTAGTATGAGGTCTTAGAAGTGTCGTAAGCTACTTTTTATCCTGAAATAATACGAGCGAAGCCGCGGGCGTCCACTAGTTGTAGATAAACTCACAGTTGCGCAAATACCTCCGCTAACTGAGCTATTGATGTTTTAGCCACAGATAAATATAGTGCACATGTCAGTCAGTCTGTTAGTGGTTTAACGCTTTAAAAGATCAGAGGGATTTATCTAGACGTGTTAGTGTTTGAAATTGAATCTAGATCTGTGTGGGATATCACATGTGTTAGATTTTATTTTATTTTATAAGACTTGTGAATACATTTTATTTGTGAAGCCAATTGGAAATGTTTTGATAAAGTCGACATGTTCGCTATAAAAATGATGTCGAATATGTATGTGAGCAAGAGCTCAGCGGTTCCAGTGTCTGCTTTTCATCCAGACGCACCCTGGTTCGAATCTGGCCCTACATCAATGACTTGTATTTTCAATTTATTTCTGGATTTGCACTCGCTTAACGGTGAAGGAAAACATCGTGAGGAAACCGACATGTTTGAGGACCACAATATCCGAGGACATGACATGACGTGTCTTCAGTGGAAGGACCTGGGCGCCCACCACGAAGTTTTTTTTTTATTACATGAAATAGGCTCACGCTTGACTACAACTCGCCTGATGTTAAGCAACGTTATAATCTACGATCTTGCGCGCTTGCCTAGAAGAAACCGGTTTACTCTCGACTTGAAGACCGACAAATTATAGTTCAAGGGGAATAGAGATTCGGGCAAGGAGTTCCACAGTTGGGCTGTTCGCAAGACAAATCCCCTAACGAATTAATTATGCGGGGGAGACACGACCCTCAGTCATGAGGAAGTACGACTACGATATTAACAGATAGGTACTACGTGTCGTTCACAATGCCTCATTCTTGAATAAGTAAAAACCATGACCAATATCGATTGTCCGTGTTCCCAAGGTCGTAGCAACATCGGTTACTGATGGACAATGCTTAAACAAACTGATCAACAAATTTAGTGTTTTTCAGTGTGTTTTTCTTCGTAGCTCGGCTAGCGGAGGCAATCGCTAGCAATTACCAATGTTAAGCAACTGTCGACGCGGTCAGTACGCGGATGGGTGACCGAAAAGTGGCATTTCATTCTGGGCGCTTCCGTGGGTCGGGTGACACGTAAAATTGTAGGTCCCGGCTGTTTGTATACTACGGCAGACTACGGCAGTCGTTAAGCGATGTCAGAGGCTTTTAGGACGGCTTGATAAACTCTCGACACCAGAGTTGGCCACTCTCATTCGATAAGAAGATGAAACTGAATATTATATAAAGCCGTAATAAAATAATCTAGTTCACATAAAGCCGAGATCAGGTTTCAACACAATTTTATTATTCTTCTAATTCTAGATTTCCCACGGTCAAGGACGTCCGGTCATACGGAACGATTAACTATGTTTGTCTCTTTCTCACGTATTAGGTAATTTAATAGTTAGAGAGGGATAGATAGAGACGCTATTAAATTTATAGCATACAGAGGTAGTGGTTACGAATTTACAAACGCATAAAGTTTTAACCTTCTTAAGTATGATAAAAATACAACTTTAGTTTGCGCTTTTGGAACATTAGGGACATTAAACGCTTATTTCAACAATTTTCATTTTATTTACATTCGTGAAAAGTAAAAAAAAAAACAGAATTTTCCGCTTTTGACATACCAAATCTACAAAAACTTATGCGTTAGTTAAAGTTACCATGCCAATTATAATAGTAGTTTATGCAACAGTCATATAATGAAGGGTATTAAAACACGAGTGTAATAGTAACGATTGTTTTAATACCCGTGTTATATGCAGTTGCATACACTACTTTATCTTCACTAATGTTGTAACATTCTAACTTAATTTATTAAATTAAATTTACGCGTACGTGTATTGTCACAGTGATTTTGCCGCCATTAAAATCTAACCAATGAGAGCGCAGCTGCGCGCATCAATAAAACGCGACCAACCTGATTGGCCCTGCAATCAGGTTGGTCGCGTTTTATTGATGTTATAATGAGCTATTACGATATCGATGTGGATATTATACCATCATGTGAAATTGCTTAAATTGAGTGTTTTGTTGTCTGCGCTGTAACAGTAGTAATTATAAGTCAAGTATTGGAAACATAAGTAGAATGTTACAACATTAGTGTAGATAAATACAATTATAAAACCAGACATAAAAGTAAGGAAAAGTATTTTAAGCCAGTTTTCCTTTAAAAGTAGCAATTTGCCTTTCATGTTAATTTTAGATCGAGTTTAGTAGTATTATTATACTAGCTGTGCTCGCGACTTCGCCCGCGTGGAATAGTTATTTTGGGTATCATATTTATTTTTGCAAACAACCTCTTCAGCTTTATAAATTATAGCTGTTACCCACGACTTTCTGAACCGTTTTCGCAGCGCAACGGAAGCCCTCAAAGATGAATAATTTTCCCCATTTTTTCAACATTTTCCGTTGTTTCTTCGCTCCTATTAGTTGTAGTGTGATGTTATATAGCTTTAAGCCTTCCTCGATAAATGGTCTATTCAACACAAAACGAATTTTTCACGTCGCATCAGTAGTTCCTGAGATTAGCGCGTTCAAACAAACAAACAAACAAAAGTAATAGTATAGATTTGGTGGTTATGCTTCATTACAACGCGAGTGAAACCACGGGCATCTAACTATGTAATATATACTTTTTTACGTTATTACGCCCGCCCGTTAATTATTACAACAACACAATAATCAAATGATTTAAATGATGACGAATCTGAAGACTGCGTCTTCCGTGGAAGGACCTGGGTGCCCACCACTATGTATCCGCCCAAGAGAACTCCCCTAACGAATTAATTCTGCGGGGGAGTCACGACCCTCACTTATCTATACATACAATAAAGCTAAAGGTCAAAAGTCAGAACATAGAAGAAATTAAAAAAAATATAGCAGAACACGTTCCCACAATTTCCAGAAATTTTGTCTGTTTAACTGTTTCTCTGTCAACTGTGTCTCTGTTTATTTAAACGCTCATCACGCAAAAACGGATTATCATGATTTTTGGTATGTAGGTAGTATGAGGTCTTAGGAGTGTCATAGGCTACTTTTTATCCTGAAATGATGCGAACGAAGCCGCGAGCGTTCACTAGTGTGCGAATACAAACAGAGAGACTAATTACCTATGTATGTTTTATAATTTCTAGATTCCATTATGCCGGAAGTGCATCAAGCGTTCGCCAGCGCGGGACAGAAGGCAGGTCTAGAAGTATGGAGAATAGAAGTAAGTAAATAATAATAATTGTATAATATAAAAATGAATCGCAAAATGTGTTGGTAAGCGCGTAACTCAACAACGCCCGGACCGATTTCGCCAAATCTTTTTTTTTAATGTTCAAGGATGGTTTTTATGGCGAGAAAAACCGAATAATTGCCGGAAAAAACCTTAAAAACAGCCCTTTTCTTTTTCCCATATAAACGTTTTCTAACTAAAACGTAGAGTAGGGTCAACAGACAGATAGATAGATAGATAAATACTTTATTAAAACACCATAAATGAAACAATACAAAAAAACATACAAATTAGAATCAGCGTCTTAATTGGTGGCCTTATTGCTAAGAGCGATCTCTTCCAGGCAACCAATCTGGCAGGGATATATTCTTCAAACGAAATAAGTAGGACGAGGTGTTTCAGATATTATATATTATATATATATCAGACAGGACGAAGTCTGTCGGGTCCGCTAGTAAATAATAAAAATGTATTCATGAAATACTTAAATCTATGCACAGTTTTAGAGTTTGCAGAACCTACACTAGGTATCCAGTCGGACCCTGTATTGTTTTTTTTAACACGAAATAGGCTTACGTTTGACTATAGCCTGCCTGATGTTAACACCCTATGCTGCAGCAATGCTTAACATCAGGCAGGCTGTAGTCAAACGTAAACCTATCCCAAGTAAAAAAAAACACTATAGTCTAAGATGTACCACGCTTGCCTAGAAGAAACCTATTTACTCTAGATTTGAAGACCCCTGGGTTATAATTGTAGGCATGCAGTTCCACTTACCGCCTCTACAACATATTGTTATTCTACTCTTACTTACATTTTAAACATTATAAGTTTCGCATTATATGAATCTAAAAGAATAATTGAGTTGTGTTAATTTGACATATACATACCTACATAATGTTTGTCATATTGTGAATTTTGATGAATAAATACATTATTAAAAAAAAACTTATAACTAGACTAATGATTCCATAGAAAGCTTTTAAAAAGAATAATAAGAATAAATAATTTTGAAACAGCGGCATCCATCTTCGGCCATAGCTAATACTCACCATCAGGCAAACTATTGGTGAACCCGTCTCAGTAAAAAAAAAAAACACCATTTTTACTAACGCCTAAAAAAGTTAAGGTCATCAATTCGACCCGTATGTGATTTTGATTTGTATTTCCTCATGACTGAGGGTCGTGGCTCCCCCGCAGAATAAATTCGTTTGTGACGTTCTTGAGCCATATACCATATGAGCGTGGTAATGCGGCCAGTATGCAGGGCACGCTGCCCTCTGGTAGTGGGCTGGCACTTAGACTATCTTCAGGCTTTACTAAAGATTTTCTAAGTGCCCCCTTTTTATGTTGTAGTTAGAAGTAGTATGTTTAGTTTTTCTTCCCTTGTTTTTACGTTTTATTATTGTGAATAAAGTATACGCCATATTATGCTACTTTTCCGGATTTAATCGGGTAACACCGCGGAGCGCTGCTAGTTAATGGTAAAATAAAAATGGTCGTTCCTCTTTTATGCTATTATGGATTGATGTGTTAACGTGATTTTAGGTATGGTGAATGTAAAGGGTCGAGAGTTTATTAAGCCGGCCTAAGGGCCTCTGACATGGCTTAACGACTGCCGTACTATGACAATCAGCCGTGATAAGGTTGATAAACTCTCGACACCAGAGTTGGCCACTCTCATTCGATAAGAATGTAAAGGGTACTGAGGGTGACTGGCTACTTTTAGTCAGGCAACAACAACAATAATAATTAAATAACTCTCAGTCACTTTCAAAGTCACTTGGCAGTTTAAGAAAATGTGCAATAAAAGATGTCGTAATTTCCCAACGGCAACAAAAATCTATTTTTACACGAGAACATTCTGAAATGTTTAAGACAGAATAATAAAACTCTGTATATATCTTTCAGTTGTGAAACTTTATTTTGGGACTTGATTTATGCCTGAAGATTTTTTTTACTGTGGCGCCTTTCAGTTTATTCATGTAAGTAAATAGATCCGGTGACTGCCCCGTTAGCTTAGTTGGTAGTGGCTCTGCCTTCTAATCTATTCTAAGCGGGTTCGATTCCCGCATAACACAAGTAATAATTATGAATATTAAAAATTGTAATTACTTGTGTTGAGTCTGGTCGTTTCTATGTATATTAGGTATGTATTTACGATAAAAAGGAATATATGTATTACATCCGTTATCTAGTACCCATGATACAAGCGTAAGCTTAGTATGGGGCTAGATGGCGCTGAGTGATGTGTCCTGAAATATTTATTTATTTAGATCTCTACGCCTTTACCAAAAATCACGATACTCCGTTGCGTCCGGAGAAATCAACGAACTCAATTTCGCTTTTATTTAATAGTATGTAAAACTCTTTCTAGTTTGGGATTTCATACTATACTAGAGTCCGTACAACATAACTGTGCGCGCGACTGGCGGCAGCACTTATGCCAAGAATTGACCTCTGCCTCTGATCAAATTGCAATAAAAAAAAATAGTTTTAATTTTATCCGCGCGCATAGTTATCTTGCTTCAACTCTAGCAGCGCCCCGCGGTGTTACCCGCGTTAATCCGGGATTAAAAAGAGCCTAAGGGTAATCACTGCCAAATTTTATTTAAATTGGTTTAACCAGAAGAAGTAAGAAACATGCACACACACAAACAAACACTTCTTTTTTATAAAAGATGAAAATTGTTTTTTTTATATATTAGGTTACGTTTTTTTTTTCTTGAGCAACAGTCGGAACCTATATGATTAAGTATATCAATTCAATCCATAGAATTATAAAAAATTCATTCTGGGTCACCCATCCAAAATTTGGTTCACTGTTGCCTAGCTTCGATAATGTTATAATGTTAATGAATAATAATTAGGGTCTGGCATTAATTTATTGTATTTTAATATTTAAATGGTATGAATTCGTAAGCATTTCATTAAAAATAATTAACAATGACTTATCATCTATTGTTATTAAATTTATCCTTATCGCGCTTGGCTCAATATTAATTATTAATTTAGCTAATTTATTATATATGTTATTTATACAATTAGTATTTGTTTAACGTGGATTTACACTCGCTTGGCAGAGAAAGAAAACATCGTTAGGTACAAGACAAGAGATGAAATCTCCAATTAAACAATTGTGCGGGGCACAGTCCAAACCACTGGACGGTTTGGGCGGAAATTTGGCATGCAGGTAGATGTTATGACGTGGGCATCCGCTAAGAAAGAATTAGTGGAAATGCCACTTTTAAAGGGGGTGCTCGTGGCTTTGCTCGCATTAATATTGTGTCTGGTTTCAACTTGTATAATCGTTAACCACTTACTTTATTTATTTTGCAGGATTTCGAGCCGGTGCCGGTGCCAAAAGCGCAGTTCGGCAATTTTTATTCCGGTGACTCATACATTGTACTCAGTGTAAGTATCTGATACACTTTATATTCTTGGTAGTTTGTTAATAACAATAAAAACCGTTGTATGTATAGTAAACAGAGATTGAGAGATGAATCTGCTTTTAAATTCTAAGTGTGAGTTTGAAATAACAATATAATTCCTCCGTCTCCATTCCACCGTCGAACAAGCAGGAAGTCAGCGGGGCGGCACCGGTTTATGGTGGAAGTTCCAAAGACTCGCACGAAGCGCTTTGATTCTACCTTCATAGTAAGGACAGCGAGACTATGGAACTCTCTACCTGGAGCCCTGTTCCCAGAAAATTATAACCCAGGGGTCTTCAAATCTAGAGTAAATAGGTTTCTTCTAGGCAAGCGTGCTACATCTTAGACTATAGTGGTGCTTAACATCAGGCAGGCTATAGTCAAACGTAAGCCTATCTAATGTAAAAAAAAAATGCATTTGATAACTCTATAGATGGATATACAAAGGTAAAGAAAGGTGCCATCCGAGTGTGAACATCAAGAATAGAAATTATTGTTGTTGATCGTCATTTTATTGAACAATAGGTTCTTATTTTCTAAAACTCCTCTATGATTTTGAAACTGAGCGATAATCTAGTACCAAGTTAATTTTAGCAACAAATTTTGCTAAAAAACCCAAGCGTGACGGATTTTGGCCCTTATGGGCAAAATATTCACGGTTTTTATTTAATTGGAGATCTGAAAAGCGCAAACTTAAAGTTATATAATAATAGAAATAAAACATTGGATCCTGAAGTCAATATAGATAACTGAATGTTATATGTTATGTTATGTTAATCTGACTACAACTTTGTATACGAAAAAATGCTTTCGATTTCCAACTTATAGTAGTTATTTCCACCGACTTCTTTGAAAATTAAGTTCTGGGTTGTAAGCTTATAATACTCCACAATGATCGTTCACCATCAGGCAAAGTATGATTCAGTGCCAAAAAAACACATATTTTGTCACGGAGTTAAAAACCTTTTCCCCTATTCTACGCAAGCGTTTACTTAGTTGGGGCTAGATGGCGCAGAGTACAATTTCCGGATTATTTATTTATTTAATTCACTCCCAGACCACAGGCGACGACAACCGCAAAACATGGGACATCCACTTCTGGCTGGGCTCTGCCACCAGCCAGGACGAGGCGGGCGCGGCGGCCATCTTGGCTGTCAACATGGATGATAACCAGTTCGGAGGAGCAGCTATACAGCATAGAGAGGTGCAGGGATATGAAAGTGCACAGTTTGTGGATTATTTCCAACCAGGTGAGATATCAGAAACAAAACAGAAGATATTACCTGATAATGACATATTTTTGGCAGAAAGTGTCATAGTCATGCAAGAAAATGGCTTGGTTCCGTCAAAAATGACATGAATATCCCAGAAAATGTCATGACCTTGCCAGAAGTTTCATGGTGTAGCTAGAAATGTTGCGGCGTTGCGTGATAAGTCATGTTTTTGTCAAGATATGACATATCTTTGCTAGAACTTATTATAAAAGTATCGTCGGCTATTCGTCTATTCTTTGGCTATACAGTAATGTCTTTGGGACCATTGCCCTTGTCTGTACAATGAGAAATGTCAAGGCCGCCATCGTGGCTGTAAATATGGACAATGGAACAAAAACCACCGCTAAGCGAGTGCAAATCCACACATGACTTGAAAATACAAGTCATTGGTGTAGGGCCAGATTCGAACCAGGGTGCGTCTGGTTATTTGGCATAATCAAATACTCAAGAGAGAGATGCCAATTATATAAAAACGTTTTACTTGAAACTGACTTAAATTGATCATTATTAACCCTATTTGTTTATTAATTTCCAGCCATAAGATACATGGACGGCGGCCATGCGTCTGGATTCAACCACGTGACCATCAACCCGGGGGCTGAGAAACGACTCTTCCAGATCAAGGGGAAGAGGAACGTGCGAGTCAAACAGGTTAGTTAGTGAGTGGGAGAGTAGCCAACTCTGGTGCCAGAGTATTGGAGGCCTAAGCCATGGCTCATCAGACAATGCTATGATATTTTCCGGCAAAGTCATGACGTTTCTTGCAAACCCATGACAATTCTGGCAAAAATCATGAATCATCAGACAAAGCTTTGATATTTTCTGGCATAACCATGACGTTTCATGCAAAGTCATGACAGTTTTGGTAAAAACCATGACTCATCAGGCAAAGTCATGATAGTTTTAGTAACTCGTGATTTTTAAAAGAAACAAATAGTTTATTATTTTCCTTTCTTCGTATGAGAGTGGCCAACTCTAGTGTCAGAGTTATCAAGCCGCCCTAAGTGCCTCTGACATGGTTTAACGACAACTAAAAACTGATTAATTCTATTTTCAGGTGGACCCATCATTTGCATCTCTGAACCAAGGCGACTGCTTCCTTCTTGACGTAGACAAGACTGTCTACGTATATGTTGGAAGAAAGGCCAAGGGGGTGGAGCGACTGAAGGCAATCACTGTCGCCAACCAACTGAGGGACCAAGATCATAATGGGAGAGCTAGCGTTGAGATTATTGGTGAGTTGGTGTCTTTTTTAGTTAATAACTCAAAAATTACTTAATAGATATAGTATAGGTATGTAGTTAATACTTATACACAAAAAAATATTTGAAATTTTAGGGGAGTTTTCTTGGGCAGATACATCGTGGTGGGCGCCCAGGTCCTTCTACGAAAGACACATGTCCTCGGATATTGTGGTCCTCAAAAATGTCGGTTCCCTCACAATGTCTTCCTTCACCGTTAAGCGAGTCCAAATGCACACATAACTTGCAAATACAAGTCATTCATTGGTTAATAATGTAATATGATGATATATTTCAGACGCCGATTCCCACGAGGGTGAACACGAGAAGTTCTTCACGGCGCTCGGTTCCGGGGACCAGGAGGCTGTCGCAGATGCAGCCGAGGGGGGGGATGATGAGGTCAGAATAGCAAGTTTTTTATGTAATCTAAATATATAAAACTCATAGGTGTCTGTGACTGACTGATTGACTGATATAGTGATCTATCAACGCACAGCCCACTGGATGAATCAGGCAGATTTGAATAAAATGAAATAAATAAATATCCCGTGACATTTTACACAGCATCATGTTACTCCATACTAAGCAAACGATTGTGTCGTAATGTCTATTACCATACAAAATTTCATCCCAATCGATTCTGCTACCTACTTGTTCGTGAAGAAATAAAAAAACATATAGGTAATATTAAGTAAGTTGATTAAAATCAATTATTAAATTAATAATCAATTATTATAGAAAGCTCAGTCTGTTGAAAGCTTCAAGACTCAGGTTAAAAATTGGTATCTGTCGTCATTACTCTGATATATATGCTATTATTTTTCTACTGTCACTATAATATATTGTTTGTATATAGATATATATTTTATCTCTATGTATTAGTTTATTTTTGTACCTATTCAGTATGATATGTATTAGGATGTTTGTTTTTATGTTTATGTTCATTATAACTATGATTGTTTGTGTTATTTATTTTATCTCTTCTATTTCTATTGTAAACCACGTCCTCTGTTATCCTTTATTAATTTCTCTCCATCCAATGGTTGCCTGGAAGAGATCGCTTTTAGCGATAAGGCCGCCACTTGTGGCACTAGTATAAGTTTAATCTATTTCTTTGTATTTTATTTTTGTGTGTGTTACAATAAAGAATATTCTATCTATCTATCTATCTATCTAAATTACAAATTTTTTACCTAAATAGAGTTAAATATACGCTAGTGTATTATGACGTCCAAATGTACTCATAACTAACAAACCTTACCAATAAATTTTGTTTTTATAATGCCTGCAGGAATAATGTGAGCAAGCCGAGAGAAAAGGCAAGCTCCAAATAGTGATTACTTTCTGTTTCATTTCAAATTTTATTATAATTTTGATACATATAATAAAGCTGAAGAGGGTCAAAAATCTGTACAAAGAAAATAATTAAAAAAAAGTTTGTGTATACTTTAAATCGATAATAAAACACGTTTCAGCAGTTATTATAATTTTTGTCTGTTTCTGTTTTTATTTGTGTCTCTGTTGGGCATCACGCTGGACAACGGATCATCATGATTTTTGGTACGTAGGTAGTACGGGGTCTTAGGAGTATCATAGATGGTACTTTTTATTCTGAAATACTAGTAATAAATAATAATAGACTACTTATATCTTATTACATTATCACATTAATATAATAAAAAAAACTCTATTTTCACAGGAGTTCGAGCGTGGTTCCTCCCAAGAAGTGTCTCTGGCTGAAATCTCCGATGAATCCGGATCTATCAAGATAACTAAACTGCCCAAACCACTGACTAAGGAACAACTTAACACTAAGGTAAATGCGCTTTTAAACTAAACTTCTTATGTATCACTTTTTTATTATTTTGTGTTTATATTTATAATTATTATTATTATATTTGCACTCGCTTAACGGTGAAGGAAAACATTGCGAGGAAAACGACTTGTTTGAGGACCATAACATCCGAGAACATGTGTCATCCGTGGAAGGACCTGGGCGCCCACCACGATGTATCTGTACAAAAGAACTCCCCTAACGAATTAATTCTGCGGGGGAGACACGACCCTCAGTCATGAGGATATACGACTCAAGAGAGAGATATTTATAATTAATTTATTAAATTCATTTTATCTTCATTCTTATTATTCTTTTACAAGCTTTTGTTCACATTGGACAAAATAGTTAAACTAAAATCACTAGAAATCATTTTGGCGGTTTTAATTGCAGTTTTTTAATGGATAGAGAGATTCAAGTAATAATATAATCGTTTATTCATATAAAGAACTTAAAATGTCTATGTACATACGATAAATAGAGAGTTTTTGGTTTCTTTTGGCTAATCCAGGTAGGTATAACTGGGCTATGCGCTAGGTATCCTGGGATCCTGTGATGCAAAGCCGCAGTATCTAGTGGAAGGTTCATATGAATAATAACGCGTGCAAAGCCGCTGGCAAAAGTTTGTTTGAATATGTAACTAAACGGTTTTCACTCACGTGTAATTCGCGTGTGTTGTTTACGCGTTACGCGTTTCGTTGCGGGCAGCGCGCAGTCTGCGCGCTGCTGCGGTCACAGAACGCACGTTCTGATGATGGGTGTCATTCAAATTCAAATTCTTTTTATTATGCCAAAATAAACACAGGTAGTACTTAGATTAATGTAGGTACAGGAGATTAAATCTTACATTTAGCAGTACAAGTTGGTATTCCATTACATCCGAAATGCGTAAACAACATACGCGAATCACACGTGAGTGAAAACCGTTCAGTTACATATTGATAAAATGTGGTTTTATGTTTGTGAAAATTATATTATTATAATTGTGAATACTTTTGTATGTTTCAGGCGTGCTATATCCTAGATACAGGCAGCTACAGTGGTATCTACGTGTGGGTCGGCAGGGACTCCAACGCGGCTGTGAGTACTAATAATTTTGTATATTTTAAACTTCTTCTTATTATCGAGAGTGGCAAACTCTGGTGTCGAGAGTTTATCAAGCCGCCCTAAGGGCTTCTGACATGTACTTGACAAACAGCCGGGACCTATAATTTAACGTGTCATCCGACCCACAGAAGCACCCGAAATGAAATACCACTTTTCGGTCACCCATCTGCGTGCTGACCGCGTCGACCTTTGCTTAACATTGGTAATCGCATGCGATTGCCTCCGCTAGCTGAGCTGCAGACTGTATTTTATTGTATTACTTGTTTTTATTTACAAAAATAATTTAAGAAAAACAATAATTTTTTTAACAATTTTTTTATCTTGTTTCGGAGATATACTTTGATATATCAGAAACTACGTACGTACGTAAAAGCGACATACATAAATTTTTATTTAAATTTAGGTATTTAGTTTTATTCTTACTTAGAAGCAGTCTAAATAACATCAAATTTCGCTTCATTAGTTTTTGAATATGTATATTTTCATATATTTAAAATTATCGTGTCATTGTATGGACACTGATAGAAATCAATAGAAATTTTTAATTGTTGCTACTTTTTTATATATTACTACTTATTGAAATAGCTTTGTTGGTTACAGGAAAAAGCAGAGGCTATGAAGAAAGCTCAACAGTACCTCAAAGCTCACGATTATCCCGACTGGGTAAGTTTCACAAGCTTAATTTAAGCTTAGTTTTATTTATCTTTCTAATATCATCCAGCCACCGTTGCACAGGTCTTCCTTCAAATCTAGAGTAAATAGGTTTCTTCTAGGCAAGCGCACTATATTTTAGACTATAGTGGTCCTTAACATCAGGCAGGCTATAGTCAAACGTAAGCCTATTTCAGCTAAAAAAAACACTTCGCTTACCAAGACATGATTACCCGATTAACTCTTTATTGTTGCTACAAAATTTGAAATAAGAAACGGTAGAGAAATCAAATAATTTCTAAGCAAGTGCCACAAGCGGTGGCCTTATCGTTAAAAGCGATCTCTTCCAGACAAACTTTGGCTGGATAGAAATAAGCATAGAAGAAAATGGACAATATTCACTTACTACGTACGTACGGATACGTGTAAACAAAAAAAAATAAACATACAGATGAGAGAAAAAAAAACATTTCAGAAACACGTTTAATTACTAATAATTATTATATTTATTTATGATTCGTGTATTAATTTTATGAGTAAACTAGCTGTGCCCGCGACTTCGTCCGCATGGAATAGTTATTGCCATAATAACGGTTCTAGTAAGTTAATCTTAAAAGATAGACATATACTGTTGATCATTTCAAGAGAAATAATTATTTCATACACATTTTTTTGATATCTTAAACCGTTTTAGCAGCACACGCAACGGAAGCCCTCAAAGATGAATATTTTTTCCCGTTTTTTTTCACATTTTGCATTGTTTCTTCGCTCTTATTAGTTGCAGCGTGATGTTATATAGCCTGAAGCCTTCCTCGATAAATGGTCTATCCAAAACAAAAAGATTTTTTCAATTCGCACCAGTAGTTCCTGAGATTAGCGCGTTCAAACAAACAAACAAACAAACTCTTCAGCTTTATAATATTAGTATAGATAGAGACTCATAAAATTAAATGTATTATTTTTCAGGTCCACGTATCTAAAGTGCCCGAGGAAGTCGAACCTACAGCTTTCAAGCAATATTTCGAAGACTGGAACTAAATTTATACTTTAATAAATATAAAAGAGACAGTTATATCAATGTAGGAGAGAGATACATGTTATTACTATCACTACATATAAAGCAAAGTCTCTTCCCGTGTCTGTCTGTATGTATGGATGCTTAGATCTTTAAAACTACAGACAGACAGCGGGAATTGACTTTGTTTTATATTATGTATTGGGAACTCTAAAAATATTTAAGAATGTATATGACTCTTTCTTTGTCTATTATTATTAAGCGTTTTGTGATTTAAATGTCGCACAAATAACTGATATTGCTTAAGTTTTGTTTTATAAGTACGTTATGTTAATGTATTAATATGAAGTCTCTGCACAAAATTAGGCTAACTAAGTATATAAAATTTTACGTTTACAAAAGTCATAATTATAATAAATACAGTGAAACTGTTATGCACAAAGTCACTTTAATAATATCGTACATTATAATTTAAATTTACATTTTAAAATTAAAGAACTATTGAGATACAATTTATTTGTTTGGTCTTTTTCACTAATGGCGCTAAGCAATATTGATCTCGTTAATCCGAGATAAAAATAGCATAAAGTTAATCCCGAATCTAATTTTTATAAACATAATTTAATTAATATGTTAACTAAACGGTTTTCACTCACGTGTAATTCGCGTATGTTGTTTACGCGTTTCGGATGTTATGACACCCATCTTCAGAACATAATGTTCTGGGACCGTACACGCGAATTACACGTGAGTGAAAACCGTTTAGTTAACATATTGATGAAATATCTCAGGAAAGTTTTAATATGAAAATAATTTAATTAATGTTAGAAGTACAGTATAATTAGTAAATTTACAACTCATCTAATAAAATGCAGATTAAATCTGTTAATAATTTATTCTATAAAAACAACTTAAAAATCTGTTAAAACTTACCAAATTTCACACATATCGATTCTGCCGTTTCGCCGTGAAGAAATAATACACAGAAACTCTTAAACTTTCACTTTGTATTCTTCTTCTTATCGAATGAGAGTGGCCAACTCTGGTGTCGAGAGTTTATCAAGCCGCCCTAAGGGCCTCTGACATGGCTTAACGACTGTACTTACTTACTTACTTTGTATTAGACCAATTCGGAAAGTTTCTTCTGAAATGAGACACCAATCGTAGAACCTATTAGATCTTCCCTACTTCTCAGATTGGTAGATGACTGTCATTGATTAAAATACATATATTATGTTAGTTTAGCTGTCTTTGGCTGTCTGTCTATTTTGGCAGTCGTTAAGCCATGTCAGAGGCCCTTAGGGCGGCTTGATTAACTCTCGACACCAGAGTTGGCCACTCTCATTCGATAAGAAGAAGCTGTCTCTGATTGGCCTTTCGTTTCCGAGTGCAAAGATTCCGAAGTTTTCGAATTATAATATCCTAGGATCGAGCTGGGAAGCGAGTGTGGCTCGGCGGTTTCAGCGTCTGCTTTTCATCATCCTGACGCACCCTGGTTCGAATCCGGCCCTACATCAATGATTTGTATTTTCAAGTTATGTCTGGATTTGCATTCGCTTAGTCGGGAAGGAAAACGTCGTGAGGAATCCGACATGTTTGAGGACCACAATATCCGAGGACATGTGTCTTCCGTGGAAGGACCTTGGCGCCCACCACGATGTATCTGCCCAAGAGAACTCCCCTAACGAATTAATTCTGCGGGGGAGTCACGACCCTCAGTCATAAAGAAATACTGGGACAATAATTAAAACAACTTATGTATATATTCATAATCGTTATTTATTCATAAATGATTAAGATACATAGAATGGATGATTTCTTTTATCTATGCTTTGAAACTTATAAACTACATTTGCTACGCAAAATCTTCACTATTTCTACTCTATACAACAAACATATTTTTTTTATTGGTCAATAAATAAAAACACCCCTGAAATTTTTCATAGCAAAATATTAATAAAAAATCTATGAACCAAAATACCTCAAAATAATATTGTGTTTTTTGCGTGGTTTACGTTTGACTACAGCCTGCCTGATGTTAGCACTGCTGCAGCCTATGGTACAACACGCTTACCTAGAAGATACCTATTAACTCTAGATTTAAAGACATAAATTGTAGTTCATAGGAAATACAGCTGGTAAAGTATTTTTAAGTGAAATAAAAATTAATGTAGATTATATTATACATATAATTATATTCAACCATCTCTAAAGGAGTTTATTAATTTTAGTTGTGATATTTTTATCATATATTTGACATAATAATATACAAGTGCCCAAGCGTTTGCTTAGTATGGCGCTAGATGGCGCTGTGTGAAATGTCTGAAATATTTTTTATTTAGCGATTATTTTGTTTTAATTTACTGACCACATCTATAGCAGATCTACAATGCCAAAAATCGTAGATTACTATATTTTTAAGACGAATTATTCTTAGAAAATAATCTTACTATTACTATGAAAAATATAAGCGATCATTTTCAAACCTATTTTATTTAAAATATATCTTCTAGATAATATTCAGATAAAATTATAATAAGATAATTATTTCTCAAAAAGGCATTCGAATAAAAATCTCTCTCACATCATTATTTCCTAAACCGTTAAAAACGTCTAAATTCAGTGCGCATAAAAATATTCTATAGCTAAGCGTTTAATATTATGTACTTATTCATATTTGTCTACGAATAATTAGTACAAAAGAATTGTAACTTTTACAAATGTTGCGTCGAAATTACTTCCACCACTCGCATACAAAGATTGCTTGTGATTGGTTACGATCATTGAGCTAGGATGATACAGAGACACAATCTCAAACTAAAAAGCGCAGGAAAGCTTCCGAACGCTAACATCGTTAGCGAGCGCAAACAAAACACTGCTTGTCTCTTTCGCTCTTACATATTTTAAGAACGTGCAAAAGAGATAGGTAGGTAATCCAAAAGTCTGCTCAACAAGTAGCGTGGGCAGAGTTTTGGCTCGGACATTTTTTTCGAGCGTTTGTGACTCTGTATAATACTAGCTCGATGTTTCGAATGCTTGGTCGCTAAAATTTTAAACCAGCTCACCAACTCAACCGCGGCGGCTGCGGTTGACCCTCTCGTGGACATTTTGGGTCAGTTACATTTCTATTGTATCAATTAGTAGATATACATTAGTGCAATTTTAAATTTAATCACACTCTTTGATTTAATGATGATGAATGAGCGACTTGCCAGTGCCAAGTTGATTTTAATAACTCTTGTTGCTAAGAGATGGCGCTATCTTTAGCTAAGCTCAATGTAGCATACATAAAATATACCTACAAAGAATTATTTAATTTTTATTGTATTATTCTCACATTCTATAAATTAAAATACATATATCATCATATTTAGTTGCAGTTATGACTTAGGTCATTACGAAACTTTTTAAATAGAAAATTATTATAAGTATAAGCGCCATCTAGCGAGCGATTTTTGTACTACGTTTATTTTTTGGTGATCTGGAAATCGCTCATTAGAAATTAAATGATGAAATAAGCTGAAATATTTGATTAGGAAACATTTTCTCTTAGAAACTATTTACATTAATTTATAAAATAATGTAATGATTTTCAAAGTGGACGGAGATTTCATATCAAGACAAAATGTTTAGTTTCTACAAAAAAAATGCAACTGGAAGCTAATTTAATTTAAAATTTTATGACACAAAGGCATATGTTTTTTTAATAGCTAATAGTATCCAAGTCCAAAATATGAATAAAAAAAAACAATTGATTTTTTTTATTATGAATGTTTTTTACAAGTTCACTGATATCTATCTGGATTGTAGTTTTTTTTTTTAATATGGATCTACTACTATTTCATGTATAAAAAATCATAATTAATATTTCTTAAGAATAAGCTTACCCAAAAATAAATACATTTCATGTTTACTTTTTCAGGTACTAATATTAAATTATTTTGCAATCACATTATTATATTTATCTTTCAGAATATAATACGTATCACAACAATTTAAACAGCTATTTCTAGTATGCATAATAAGTAAACAGTCAAGCAAGTAAAAAAATTAGGAAGTTTAATAATGTAAGCCATCTCTTGAGTAAAATACGAAGTAAGTAATTCATTTTGTTGAAATACGTTTATTAAATGGGCATCAAAATATCACCGAACATATAATAATATGATACTTTAGTTGTTTTAATCAACCCTTGTTAATTTGTCAAACAAAAAGCTTCTCAATTGACTCAACAGATGGCGCAAATTTAATGACGAAACAAATTAGTAAGCGAATAAGTTTCTTATCACGGAGACGAGGGTGACAGCAAACATGGATGTCTTCAGGATATCGGCATCTGAAAAAAAGATACGTGTTTTAATCGATCTATCTATACATACATATATAATTAAAAAGGTAATCGGGGAAAAAATCTGTACATAAAAGAAATCTGTACAAAATTAAAAAAAAAGGTTTGGGTATACATTAAATCGATAGTAAAACACGATTCAGCAGTTAAATTTAGTCTGTTCATCTTTTCATCTGTGTCTCAGTTTATTTAAACGCTCATCAGGCATAAACGGCTGAACGGATCATCATGATTTTTGGTATGTACGTAAAGTGAGGTCTTAGGAATGCCATAGACTACTTTTTATCCTAAAAAAATCAAGCGAGGTCGCGGGCGTCCACTAGATAGAGATAAATGTCCAAACAATAAATTAATATGCGGCTTGATAAACTCTCGACACCAGCCTGGCCAGATAAACTCTCGACTCGAAGCCTGGGCCTCACAGAATTAGGGCCCTGCCACTCTCATTCAATATGAATGTTGATCATAGCTTGACTCTTCTAGACTGACCAAGACTAGACTCACCATTACAAGCGTGCTCCTTCTCCTTGAACCCGCTGTCTGAGTCGCACAGACACAGCTTGTCTTGCGGGGAGTGCACGCGCAGGTGCAGCGGGGAGGCGGCGGTGATGTTGGCTACGAGGCACACGAGGCCGTCGTTGCATTCGTCGCTGTTCGAGCATACGTGGTAGAGGGCTGGAACAGAAAAATAAAGTTTCGGGCATTTTTGAATAACTTCCTTTGTATAACAACTTCGAATTCAAGTTTCGAATTCTACTAAACGATTCATTTGTTTATTGTGAACTACAAATACGTTGGTATTTTAACAGAGTTGATAACAATCTAACTTTATTGTATGTCGTATTGAAATCGTAATTAAGATTAGCGCCATCTATCGTTCAATCAGGATATTATTACGTCGGACACGGGATTGTTTAGCACGGAACTATCATTGGTAGAAACTTTTATAAATGCCAAAAAAACAGTTTAGTTGTAGAAATCCAAGAGAATCTGGTAAAAAAAATTGTTGCCTGTAAAGTCGGTATACGGGCGAAAGTTTTACGTGACAACGACTTTGAGTGGTAAAATAATTTTAATGTGAATATTCATTCGTATAGTAGGAAGAAGGATGAAATAATAGTAACAATTTAAAACATTTATTTATACAAAGAATTATATTTAAAACATTAATTTATACAAAGAATCTCGCACTGAATTTCATATTATATTTATTATTCTGTCTCTCTCGCTCTTAGGCGGGCTAACTGTGCTCGAGTGGAAGGGACGCGTGCCTTTCACTTTTTATGTCTGTCTCTCTCGCTCTTAGGCGGGCTAACCATGCCCGAGTGGAAGGGACGCGTGCCTCTCACTCGCTCTCATTGTGAGCGCATAACGTGAGCGGAGCGTAACGCAGTTTCTTGAAGTGTCACCCGGCAAACCAATTTATAAGACGTTGTCACGTCAAAAGAAGAAAATTGAGAACGAAACGGGAAGCTATTTGGTCGTTCCGTGATAAATTCTCCATGTTTTCTCTTGCCTTAAGGAATTCTTCGTACGTAATGAAAAGTAGAACATGTTTGTACTAGAATGAAACTAGCCCTTATATGAGGCTGCCGATAAACACTTTTAGGTACTTGACAACAGATTTTGAATTTTAAGTAACCAGCAATGACTTTAATAAGTTAATAGGATAATAATAAGTTACTAAGTTAATAGGACAAATAACTTAACCCCAACTTAGCACAAAAAATCAATATCTCATACTAAGTTGTCGTGCTCAAGTATCCAATTACACCTTCGTGTTGCTAAAAGATGTGTATCAGTAACTTAAACTATACTAGATTACTTAGCTTGCGCTTAGTGAGTTTTTTAGCCGATATCAGAAAAGAAGTTTGATCGAAATATAAATAAATAAATAAATAATAGTATAACTAGCTATGCCTCGCGGTATTTTTTTTAACACGAAATAGGCTTACATTTGACTACAGCCTACCTGATGTTAAGCACCACTTTAGTCTAAGATGTAGCACGCTTGCCTAGAAGAAACCTATTACCCGTAATAATCTATGATTAATAATCCATAGTAAAACCAGGATGTAAACTATCTTGATATAACCTACTTAAAATAAGTTAATAGAATTAAGGTTATATTTGTAAAATGGAAATAAATAAATAAATTAACAAATTTGATCAAAATTGGTTCAGTAGTGTTTTCAGAATCTGCTCTTCTAGAAGAGCTACGGGCATTTTATACTCGGGACTCCCACGGCTTTGTTCGCATTATTTCAGCATTAAAAGTAGTTAACATTTCTAAGACCTCATACTACCTACATTCCAAAAATCATGAGGATACGTTCAGCCATTTTTGCGTGATGAGCGTTTAAATAAACAGAGACACAGATAAGCAGACAACATTTTTAGGAAATGTTGGAATGTGTTCTGCTATTAATTTAAAATATCTCTAAACATGTTAAAAAAAATCTAATGTTCAGACTTTTGACTCTACAGCTTTATTATATGTATTTTATTAAAAATTATATTCAAAAATGACTTAAACATACAGAAACACCAACAAAAAAAACAATTATATGCATAGATTATTTCGCATTCTTCTTTTTATTGTATACCACGTCCTCTGTTATCTCTTATTTATTCCTTTCCATCCAATGGTTGCCTGGAAGAGATTGCTTTTAGCAATAAGGCCGCCACTTGTGGCACTAGTATAAGTATTATTATTTTTCTTCTTTCTTTGTAATTATTATCGTGTGTTGCAATAAAGAATTTTCTATCTATCTATCTATCTATCATTACATTATATATTTTATTTATCAAGGAAATCTTATAAAAAACATTTAATTAATTTAAATAAAAAACAAAACATCATTCGTGTTTGAAACTCCTAACAATTTATACTTAAAATCAACTTGAAATCTTACTTAATGTTTAATTCGTGAAAAAACCTAACCAAGTGCCCGTTAAGTATAAGTTAAGTGTAGTTTAAGTTACTGATAAGAATCTTATATTAGTTTCTATCACGAAGGTTAAATAAGCTAGTATTTCACAAAACGGGTTTGCACTTGGCCATAGTTTGCCTGATGGTAAGCAAAGGCTATGGCTTAAGATGGAGCGTGCTTACCCGATAAAACCGATTCACTCTCGCTTTAAAAAGATCGCTGGATTACAGTGTTTTCAAAATCGTTGACGTTTGTGGGTGATACTAGCAGCGCCCCGCGGTGTTACCCACGTTAATCCAGAATAAAAGTAGCCTATGTGTTCATTCAGAGTTTAATATATGTACTTCCATACCGAATTTCATACAAATCGACTGAGCCATTTAAGCAGGAAGAAGTAATATACATACACTCATAACCTTTCACCGTTATAATAGTGGGATTATCAAAATTAGCTGAAATGTGAAAAAAATGCTGAAAAAAAGCAAGTAATCTTATGAGTGGCCTAACCTGGTGTCGAGAGTTTTCAAACCACCGTAAGGGCCACTTATGTGGCTTAACATGAAACTTAAAAAAACTTCAAAGTCAAAGCGAGAGTGAACCGGTTCTTATTGGGTAAGCACGATCTATCACAGGCCATTGCTTACCATCAGGCAAACTATGTGCAAGGTCAAACCCGTTTTAGTAAAAAAAACTAAAACTAGCATATTATGCGTGTAAGACGCACAACATTTTCTTATAATCTATTCAGTAATCTGACCTACAAATACTTCCGTTTGGCCTATACGTTGACTGTAGAAGAATTGTGCCTTTCTTATGAGTTATTTTGTCAAGTGCTAAACCCGAATTATGGTTGTTTCACTTAAATTTTTATTGGAAAATAAGCGAAAATAATCACGACCGGCAGGATTCGAACCTGCGTATTTCTGATCACCGTCCAGAACGCCTTAACCAACTAGGCTACGGTCTACTAACTGCCAGGCGCGAAAATCCTACAGGTCATGATAATTTTCGCTCATTTTCCAATAAAAGTTTAAGTTAAGCCTTTCTTATTAGAAACCCTGTATAAAATAAGAGGGTAGTCATTGAAAACTGACCTTTAACCATTAATTGCCTACATTTCGGTATTGCGTGCTCGGAATATTACGAGCTCCTTGCACGGAACAACAATAATAATAATAGTAAAGTTATATAGACTGGTATATGTTTGTGTTTTTTTTTATTGAATATGCACTAGGTCATGTGACGCGACAATCACACAAGCGACGCTGTAGTATAAAATGGAGCTTATAACCTGCTATTATTATCAATATATATCTATCTATACATATAATAAAGCCGAAGACGGTCGAAAGTCTGAACATTAACAAATATAAAAAAAGTGTTTGGAGATACTACGAATTGATAGCAGAACCCGTTCCAACAATTTCTAGATTTTTTGTCTGTTTATCTGTTTCTCAGTGTCTCTGTGTCTCTGTTTATTTAAACGCTCATCATGCAAAAACGTCTAAACGGGTCATCATGATTTTTGGTATGTAGGTTGTATGAAGGTTACTTTTTATCCTGAAATAATGCTAGCGAAGCCGCGGACGTCCACTAGTTAACTTAGCTCACTTAAAGTACCTAATATATGTATATGTAGGTCTTAGGATTACAACGACAGTCGTCCGAAGAGACTATTTAAATACTAAATTACATCTATACTAATATTTTGTTTGTTTGTTTGTTTGTTTGAACGCGCTAATCTCAGGAACTACTGGTGCGAATTGAAAAATTCTTTTTGTGTTGAATAGACCAGTTATCGAGGAGGTTTTAGGCTATATAACATCACGCTGCAACTAATTGGAGCGAAGAAACAATGGAAAATGTGGAAAAAACGGGGAAAATTATTCATCTTTGAGGGCTTCCGTTGCGTGCACTGCGCAAACGGTTCATGTCGTGTCACGTTATAAATAAATGAAATATTGAAAATATTTAGTAACTAGAAATGTAATAATATACAGATATAAATAAATAAAATTAGCATTAGTCGTGAACAGGTATTATAATTAGTTTTAAAGTAGTTAAATAATGTATTTCACAAGGTTTTATGAATAAAAAAGGCTTTTTATTTTATTAATTTAAGTATCTATCTAAATAATTAAAGGTAACATACCTTTAGTCTGCGATTCGCACTGTCCATTAACAGGCGGCAAGTTGTCTCCGCACAGGCACCGCGTGGCGGCGTCGTAATGAGTGCGAACGCACGACGTGGCCGAGATACCCGCGCACTCCGCCTGACGGGAGCAGGGCCGCGCTGCGGGGGCAGGGAGCAAGTTACCAGAACATTCTTGGATAACATACAATACAATCTATATATCTAGTAAGTAAGTAGGTATAAGGCAGGTCTCCGAGAGCGAGCACGAAGAGAAACAAAAAGACAGTCGCTGTAACAGAACACAAAGATCCGAAACAAACGACAGTCGCTGTAATAAATATTGTGTATTTTTTGTGGTTGCGACCGTGTTAATTATTATTAAATAAATAAATAAATAGAACACAAAGACTGACAGTACGGAACAATAACATCGAGGATGATAGAACAGAAAAACAAAACACGATCACTCTTAAGACAAATGACAGATGGATGGATTCAAAAGATGTTGTCGATAAACAATAATAAAATATAAAAACAAGGGATGGAAAATTAAACATACTACTTCTAACTACTACAAAAAAGGGGGCACTTAGAAAATCTTTAGAAAAGCCTAAAGATAATGTAAGTGCTCCAGCCCACTACCAGAGGGCAGCGTGCCCAGCATACTGGCCGCATTACCACGCTGAATGGCAATGCTGATACGTTGAGCCAGGAATTATTTGTCGATATTGTTTCTAATATGAAACAAACAGCCGTTTTAATAGAACACGAATCATTATAGACAAAACACGATAGCTCTTATCAAAATGAGCTACAAGAAAAAGTGTACCAATGGGAAACAAATCTCGATCTCGCCTCATATCTCAAGTGACTGGACTCTTAATAAGAGATACAATACTTTAAATAATCCCTTTTTTAGACAGAGGGAACAAGCTTCAAGAAAAGACAAGAGACAGTCGCGGTACCCGCACACTCCGCCTGGCGGGAGCACGGCTGGGCTACAATGCGCTGCTTGGCGGGCGTCCCCCCGGACACCCACACTCGCCCTTACTTCAGAGACCTGGGGATCCTAACGTTGCCTGCTATACTGATTTTTCAGGTAGCAGTGTATGCCAGAGCGAACCTAGACGAATACACCATACGTGGCTCATGCCACCGGTAGCCTACGCGAAACGGAAACAAGTTTTAAACTGTTAAACGAACTCTCGTGAAGTCGACTAAGTTAACTCATTGTCATGGCTCCGACCGTACACAACAATCTAGACAAAGTCACAGCAGCCACTAGAGTACATGTCTTCAAACACAAATTAAAAGTATGGCTCATAGAACAGGCTTTTTATACT
Organism: Macaria liturata; assembly: GCA_964023185.1. Classification (NCBI taxonomy): domain Eukaryota; kingdom Metazoa; phylum Arthropoda; class Insecta; order Lepidoptera; family Geometridae; genus Macaria; species Macaria liturata. The sequence goes on along the minus strand of OZ026807.1, from coordinate 12,583,729 downwards.
TTTGAAGAGTTCTACAAAGTAGACACATAAATGAAACGTACAAATTACATTGTTATATTATTATTTGTATAAAAAATTACATTTATAATTAACTATCTCATTCATGAATAATGTATTTATATTGTAGTTATATGAATGTATGAAATTTGATTTATAAATATTTTTTATGAATAAATGAACAATGAACAATATGTAGCACATATGTAGTTAGTATGGAAGATACTAGAATAGTCTAGACTAGAATGAAGAACAGAAGAGAGATCCCTCTCTCTCAGACGGACAGCTTTTTGAAGCTTATTCCCATAAGCTTCAAAAAGCTGTCCGTCTGGTTCTAAGCTACCTCCCCACCAATTTTCAGCTAAATCCGTTCAGCCGTTCTTGAGTTATAATGGTGTAACTAACACCACTTTCTTTTGTATATAGATAGAAGTGGAAGGACCAGGGTGCCCACCACGATGTATCTACACAAGAGAACTCCCCTAACGAATTAATTCTGCGGGGGAGTCACGACCCTCAGTCATGAGGACGTACGACTCACAGAGAGAGAAATAATACTTCTTCGAATAAAATATTTCTTAACGCGAGCAAAACCAGTAGTAATATAACAGTGGTAGAGTATATGGTATGGCGTGACTTGCTATGTTAATTTACTTGTAACAAATGACAGGCCGGGCCGAAGTGAAGAGGTCATGTACAGGCCTATTTCAAAGATGGGTGCGCGCGACATTTCGATTAAAAAAACTACTTCTACGAACCTTGAGAAACGAGCCTAATTTTTAGACACAAATATTGAGTTATAGTTAAAGTTTGCACTTGTAAGTAAGCTAACTTCATATGTAATATTTATGTGAACCGATTTTTATGTTACTAAACAAATTTGTGGTAAAAAATAAAATAAACAAAGCCATGGTCCTATTTGTTACGAATCAAGTATTTTTTATATATAATTCTATTGAAAAAATAAAAATATATTGTATTAATTAAATTTTATCTATTCCAAACATTATCACATGGACACATAGAGGTCAAGTAAAACCTTTTTTTAATCCTGTGTCCGCCCCAGACTAATTTGTTTATTGTTTGTACTTGTGTGTATACCAACTAAATGTTTGTAAATAACTCGATCTTCTTCTTATCGAACGAGAGTGGCCAACTCTGGTGTCGAGAGTTTATCAAGCCGTCCTGAGGGCCTCTGACATGGCTTAACGACTGTCGTGCTAGACGAACAGCCGGGACCTAATAATTTAACCTGTCATCTGACCCACGGAAGCGCCCAAAATGGAATGCCACTTTTCAGTCACCCATCCGCGTACTGACCGCGTCGACCTTTGCTTAACATGCGATTGCCTCCGCTAGCTGAGCTACGGGCGCTTAACTACTAAAATTAATAACTCAATAAATTGTATTCTATTTTAAATCCATTAAAATAAGCTTGCTCCACTACAATTATCATATAACCCTGAATACAAACTTATATTCACCGCTTCTACGTAGCAAGGCCTATCGCTAGTAATGTATATGTTTGAGCATAATGTGGGGCTATTTTTATACTAACACGAAAAACAAGTCTATAGTACTTTAAGAAAAAAACATAGGTTGCAGACTGATAAAAATCCGTTTCCAAAATAGAATTTATCAATTTGACCATTTTTTTAACCGACTTCCAAAAAAGTTGGTCAATCAAGTTTTAACGACACCATTAAAAGAGAGTATTTTTACCGACTTCCAAAAAAGGAGGGTATCAAGTCTTCAGAAAGTTTTTTTTTGTGGGTATAATACGCGATTACTCTGTTATTTATGAACCAATTTAATTTATTTTTTATTCCATGGGGTTTTGTTTTCGAAATGTTCCCATATTTTTTTTCATTCTGTCCAGTACTATTACAGAAAAAAACCAATAAACCAACAAATTGATAAAGTTTATGCAAACCAATTGCAAATTTACCTATATTTCCACAACGACTACTCGGATTTTGATGCAGTTTTCTGTGATGTGTTGAGGTTTGATTGGTGCATGTTTCTAGCTAAGTGATACGATGATAGGGGGCGCTGCTGTATACATGTATCTTCTGAATAAGTAGCCCGGTTTTGATTATTTGACAGGATTAGATTTTAATATTAAAACTTTCGTGAGACATATTATCAATATGGCCTGACTGGCCTGTTAGCTTAGTTGGTAGTGGCTCTGCCTTCTAATCTAGGGGTTGCGGGTTCGATATAATTACTTGTGTTGAGTCTGGTCGTTTGAATGTATAATAAGTATGTATTTACAAAAGAAAAGTATATAAGTATTATATCCGTTATCTAGTACCCACGACACAAGCGTTTGCTTAGTGTGGGGCTAGATGGCGCTGTGTGCAATGTCCCGGAATATTTATTTTATTTTTATTTATTTTAATATGTTAACTAAACGGTTTTCACTCACGTGTAATTCGCGTATGTTGTTTACTCGTTTCGGATGTTATGGCATCCATCTTCAGAACGTATGTTCTGGGACCGCGGCAGCACGCAGATAAGATTTGTTCAGTAAAGTGACAGTAGACTTGAAGTCAGTGTTAGTTTTTTTTTTAATAATGATTATGTGTAAATGTGTTATTGCTAACAATCTTGCGGTTATGTAAATTAAATATAATTATGCACTAATTGGACACCCATCCAAGGGCGATCTGCACCGACAATAACTAAGTCGGTAACAAAACTTTACTACGCGGTTTCAGTTCAAGTTTAAGAGGCCCTAAAGTGTCTTGAAAACCCTGACAGCAGAGTTGCCTACTCTCATTCGATAAGAAGAAGAAGCGTTAAGTTACATATAGGCTTTGTGGAAATGATGTAGTAAACAAGAGGTCCCAGCAACTCAACCGAAGTTGACTACCGTGGAATTAATTTTTTGGTTCAATTACGTTTCCAACCTATCTCTTATTCGTATCTTAGCCCTCAAGTCAAGACTTCCGGAGGCCAACCTTGCGGTAGTAAATCTGGGAGTTATCTAACAGCGCCATCTAGCGGGGTATAGTGGGTGAAACTGGGTCAAGTGGGGCCGAACCGTGCTACTGGTGCTATTAAAATATATTTTCATAAAATACTAGACAGATATCAATTACTGAACTATCAAAAGCCCAAATAATAACAAATAAACAAATATAAGGAAATTCCTGACATTGTGATTTGTCATAATTATGACAGGCCTGTTATCTTAGTTGGTAGTAAATCTTCTTTCTAATCCAGAGGTTGCGGGTTCGATTCCCGCTCAACACAAGTAATAATGCATTAAAAAAAAATTAATTACTTGTGTCGAGTCTGGTTTGCTGGGACTAGAAGGCGGATGTCCGGAAATATTTATTACATTTACTTTTATAGTGTCAAGAGTTTTTAAACCGCCCTTAGGGCTTTGGAAAAGCCTATAATGAACAGCTGGGAACAGACTAAAATTTAACTTATCAACCACGGACGCCTCAAACGGCATGCCATTTTTGGCCACCCATCCAAGGGCTGACTGCATCAACATATGCTTAGTACTTGTAAATAAACGCTAACTCTAGCACCCTTGGTTAATAATGCATTTTGTATTTGTATTCTTTTACACAAAATACATGAACCGTCTCCGAATCGTCACAAGTAAAAATGTTTTTAAGCTAAAAGTGTCCTAAAACATGTGAGGTATTCAATTCAACAAATTTTACTACAAAACTCGAAAGCGTGAGAACAGCATTCTTGATGCCAAACTGGTATTTCGTAGGTATGGGTGGAATATGTCAAACTTTTCAATTGAAATTTAAGTGAAAACGTTGTGTTATTTGGATTTTTATATTTTCTTTTGAAACATCATGTTTTTTTCTATATTTTGATATACTTACATATATAAATTTAATATTATTAATATAAAATTTTATAAAAAAATCTATAAAATCATATTTATTAGAAATGTTTATTTTAAAATATAATCATTACTTAATAAAATAAAGCCGGCAACCGCTAAGTCATGTCAGAGGCCCTTAGGGCGGCTTGATAAACTCTCGACACCAAAGTTGGCCACTCTCATTCGATAAGAAAAATACTAGTAATAAAAACAAACTAAAACTATGCATGTAAAACCCATATAAAACTTTCAAGTAGCGTATTTTTAAAAACTATTTCAAACGCTAATTTCATGTTAAATACAGTAATCTCGACGCTTTTAAAATTTATTATCTAGTAACGGTTTGAAATATGTTTAAAAATGGTCTGCACTTTTCAAGGTTTTGGTAAATTTACGTACAAAGAAATTTATCATTGAAAACTAGATAAAAGTATGTGTTTAAAGATTTTTTATGTTTGTGTAATTTATTTTTGATCGTGCAATTTTAGTTTAATAATTTTGTAGAATTGTGTATTTATGTAAATAAACAGTTCCAGTCTTGAATGAGAATATTTTAAGTAAATTTACATGTAGTCAAAATAAATGTTAAGGAAAACTGTATCCGTATTTTTTTTTATAATAAATGTTATATTATTTCGTTTCTCGTAACTTATCAAGAATGGTGTTCGTATGCAATAACCAATGTTAAGCTATTATCGCTACAGCCAGATCTTAGATGGGATAAGTGACCTAAATATATTTTTAATTTATTGTACAATATTGTATGAATACAGTTACGTTGTTTACAATTTATTAATTTTCTAAAACATTATCAAGTGCCCATGACACACGCGTTTGCTCTGTTTGGGACTAGAAGGCCCTGTGTGATATGTCTTAAAATATTTCTATTACTTATTTATGACCAAAATGCTGGCCTTTTTATGGCTCAACGTATCAGCATTGCCATTCTGCGTGGTAATGCGGCCAATATGCTGGGCACGCTGCCCTCTGGCAGTGGGCTGGAGCACTTAAACTATCTTTAGGCTTTTCTAAAGATTTTCTAAGTGCCCTCCATTTTTTTCGTTGTAGTTAAAATTAGTATGTTTAGTATTTTTGCCTTAAATATGTATTATTATTGTTAATAAATTATTATATTTTGTTTATTTCAAATTAAGGGTTTATCTACTTAATTTATACGACGAAGCCCCTATACAGCTGAAAATTAGTGTAAGTAACTAACTACATAATGTTTAACAAATGTTTAATTTATTTATTCTTTTTAAATTGTCTCATATTAATATCAATTATAATAGATACCTACTTAATTAGCTATGTAATGAATTACAATAACTTATCAAATCGTCACTCAAAAGTTAATAAGGTTATAAATGTAAGACTTATCTCATAGTGAAACACTTTATTATTAAATCACATACCTACCTATTATAATAACGCTGTAACACTATAGATGAATAAATGAATTATTATTATTATTATTATATAGTATTAAGTAGTTGTGTAACTGTGTACTTTCTCTCTCTGTTTGAGTCGTATTTCCTCATGACTGAGGTTCGTGACTCCCCGGCAGAATTAATTCGTTAGGGGAGTTCTCTTGTGCAGATACAACGTGGTGGGCGCCCAGGTCCTTCCACGGAAGACACATGTCCTCGGATATAGCGGTCCTCAAACATGTCGATTTCCTCACGATGTTTTCCTTCACCGAGTGCAAATCCACACATAACTTGAAAATACAAGTCATTGGTGTAGGGCCGGATTCGAACCAGGGTGCGTCTGGATGAAAGTAAAGCTGTGTACTTTACTACTCGCAAATATATTACATTGACTAGTACTATAGACATGGTAGTCACTCAGTAGTACGAGTAATACAAAGTCAAGGACCTTATCAAAAGACATACATAATCAGTCTGCCTGGTACCGCTTGGTACCAAAGTTGCGTTTTTGTCAACCATTGGTTCCCATTGTTTATGGGGTTGTAAACCGTTTGAAGGACGTAGGGACCTTGAGACGTTTTTTATGTATAATGTCGTATGTTTTAGGCCTCTTTGATGAGACGCAAAGTTTTGTAGTTTTTATTGTTTTGTTTCATCAATTCGACCTATTCATTCGAATGTATACGATTATTATTGTACTCTGTTTTAGTATAGAGTATATATGTACACATTGTTTATTTTTTCTTTTAATAAAGTACTCTACTCTGTATACAATATTGTTAGAATTTGATGAACTTTATTTTTTTTACCAACGAAAATAAGTACTTTTTCAGTTTCATTTTTCAAATTATATACCTACTTGTATATTCAAATTTTATCCATAAAACTACAAAACCATTTATTTGTAACATCAACAACAATTCGAGATATTTACAATAAGATGGTACCAATTTTATCGTGTCATACGACCATATATGAATGATGATTATGAATTTTTAAATTTGTAATTACTTGTATTGAGTCTGGTCGTTTCTATGTATTATGTGTATGTATTTACAAAAGAAAAGTATATAGGTATTATACCCGATATCTAGTACCCACGTCATTAGCGTTTGCTTAGTGTGGGGCTAGATGGCGCTGTGCGGAATGTTCCGAAATATTTATATAAATTTATTCAACCTATTGTTATATGTCAGAAAATCATTCACTAATTCCCATTTATGTTGAAAATTATAAATCATCTATTCATATCATATTCATTAAATGATTGGCGTTGCGTGTACGTAAAACGATCATTTATTATTTGTGAGAACAATCATTTTGATAAATGGATGTAGAAGAATGGGTTAAGGTTAATTACATTTATTCAGACTTGACTACCCTGTTAGCTTAGTTGGTAGTGGCTCTGCCTTCTAATCTAGGGGTGCGGGTTCGATTCCCGCATGGCACAAGTGATTAATAATTTTAACATCTATAATTGCTCGTGTTGAGTCTGGTCGTTTCTATGTATAATATAAAACTCAAAGGTGACTGACTGACTGACTGACTGACTGACTGACTGAAATAATGATCTATCAGCGCACAGCCCAAACCGCTGGATGGATCGGGCTGAATTTGGCTGCAGGTAGATGTTTTAAAGAGTAAAAGATTTTTGGAAATGACACTTTTAAAGTGGTGAAAGGTTAAGGGGATGCAAGTTTTACTTTTTAACATCAGTGTCTTCCATGGAAGGACCTGGGCGCCCACTACGATGTATCTGTGCAAGAGAACTCACCTAACGAATTCATTCAGCGGGGGAGTCACGACCCTCAGTTATGAGGAAAACGACTCGAATAGAGATATCAGAGAAACACTAGCAAAATTGCGGGACTAGTTAGCTAACATCCATGCAACAAATCCGTAGATGGTCTACGGAATGTAGCAAACGCGTAGAGGCTCTACAAGAAACGTAGAGGCCTCTACGACTTTTACAATTCATTCCTAACTTTGTTTATCCATGATGTGTTTACAAGATTGAAGAAAAACAACGAAAGAAAAACTTAGCTGCTACGAGAAAATCACTTTAAAATGTTTAGAAAAGGCTAAAGATGTCTAAGTGCTCCAGCTAACTGCCAGAGGGCGGCGTGCCCAGCATACTGGCCGCATTACCACGCTTGATGATACAGCTATCCATGTTTTACTAAAGTATGCTCAGGCAGGATTTGGACCTTGAAAAAGTGTGTCTGTTATATAACTATATAATATTACCTAGGTTCAAATGACTTGATGGCCTATATACATATATATTTAGTCCAAAACTTTTAGTACGTATTCCAACTTTTCTTTGCTTGCCATCAGGCAAACTACGGTCAAACTCGAACCCGTTTTGTTAAAAAAAAACTGTTAAAACCACAAAAAAGAAAAAACAAAAAAAATATAACTTTTATTTTTTTCAAAACCCACCTAAGTGCTAAAAATCCTAAAAGACCAGTCTTTGTACAGAGTAGATTTAAGATCAACAGTTCTAGAATGTTTTTAAGGAGCTGGGTGATACCAGGATAGAATGAAGATCAAAACTCTAAACCGACACCATAATAGATACTCACAAAACACCATAATACGAATCATCCACACAAGACACAAAATTACTAAATAGTATTCGACCCAAAATAATAGTAACTTTCACAAAAAAACCGATCAAATATAATAATAACCTATATAATATAAACCTCTGAATAAAATAACTTTTTGAATGCGGAACATAAGTACGACTAAAATTCATCTAAAACGAAAATTTCCTTCAATAATCTTCAAATGTAGACGGATAGATAAATTTAATGATCTCTATATAAAACTTAATAGAGATTCATATTGACATAAAGTATGGAATGAACTAAAATCTTCAAAATCATATCAAATGCTTGAAAGGAAAAGATCTCAGTTTATGGAAATAAGAATTATAAAACTTAATTATTTAGTTTAGGAGAGGACATTTATTTAATAAAAACTTAACTAATTAATACCTAACTTATAAACTAAAACTTTTAATAAACTTAAAACGCCTATAAAAAAAGTATATCTGTAGGCAACGTTCCCAGCATGCTGGCGGCATTGCCACGTTGGATGGCAATGCTTATCCTTTGCGCCAAGAATGCGCCAGCATGCTGGTCACGGGTTGCCTGAACTATCTGTTCTACTAAAAATTTATATATTTTATGGGCTCCCAGTCCCCACGTATTTAGAAAACATAATGATATATTAAGATAACTTTTCATGGAAACTGGATCATAATAACATTAGAATGGAATATATCTTACCTTAGAAACCTAAAAATACACAAATAAATAGTTAAATCTGAAAACAACAGTTCAATATAAAGAAATTGTAAAAGCTACTTTCTAAACAGTTCTCAACAACATGTGTTTACACTATACTCGTACATCTAAAATCATAAGTTAAAAACAGTCAAAGAAGGAAAGGAAAGATGAAGAGATAAACTTAAATTTATTTACAACTTACCTTAATTTATGCTTTGATAAAACATAAAATTTTTACAATTAACTTAAATGTATTAAATACAGAAAAAGAGTGCAAATAGAAAGCATAGTGATTTAAAGCACAGAGAAGACAAAAGCAAAAGCTATATTATTGTTTTTAAATTGACCAATACGATAATCGTATTTTTTTTATTGAAACGTTTCATTGGTCAATTTAAAAACACAAATAAATTTGGTCGTCGTATGTTTACTCTTACAACTAGCTGTGCCCGCGACTTCGTCCGCGTGGAATAGTTATTTTGGGCATCATATTTATTTTTGCAAACAACCTCTTCAGCTTTATAAATTGCAGCTGTTACCCACAACTTGAACCGTTTTCGCAGCGCACGCACGGAAGCCCTCAAAGATGAATAATTTTCCCCGCTTTTTCCACATTTTCCATTGTTTCTTTGCTCCTATTAGTTGCAGTGTGATGTTATATAGCCTAAAGCCTTCCTCGATAAATGGTCTATTCAACACAAAAAGAATTTTTCAATTTGCACCAGTAGTTCCTGAGATTAACGAATGAAATAATCAATTTATTTTAGATTATTAGTACTTTACTTATGTATATCGTTTTAAAAAGTTTTTAACCGGTCATCGCAAACTCTATCTGTACTCTATATACTTATATTTCTTGCTTGTACTTATTTGTTTATTAATGGCTACAATAATGGATTTTCTTTCTTTCTTTTTTTCTATCCAACTTATATGCATTGTCTAGCGCGACAGGCAACATGTCCATACATTTAACGCTAATTTAACGTAAAACATACGGAAATGACAACTGTCAAAATGATCATCATTATACTCGAAATTGACGAATCATAGCAAAGTTTTAAGTTAACGAAGTCTTCACAAAACGTTATACTTAAAACGTTATACGTTTTTTTTTTAATTAAATCCTCTTTTTCTGAGTAGTTAAGACAATATATTCCATTAGCTATTTATTTGTTGATATTATGAGTGTACAAAACGCAAATATTTTAAACATTGGCGCCCATCACGATGTATCTGCATAAGAGAACTCCCCTAACGAATTAATTCTGCGGGGGAGTCACGACACTCAGTCATGGGGAAATACTACTCAAAGAAGTGTAAAATACGATGACCAAAACATTACCTGGTGGAGCGGTAGGTTCGGCATTTTTTGGCGCCTGCGTCTGGGTTTTGCCAAACGTTGTCAGCGCGTCGCTCGTTCCCGACAGCCAAGCCAGGACAACTAGCGGCAAAATGGCCGCCGCTGCTTGCTTTCTACACCACATTTCGACGCGCAAAAACATACGCATTTTGCTGTTGCTTTTGTTTCTTGTTATGTTATTTGTGTTTTTTTTTGTATGCTGTAAATATTATGTTATTAAATTTTCTGTTTGTAATTCAAAATTGATTTTGTGTTGCTTTAATTAAAATTTATAAAATCATGATTTTTATAAGAATAGGATTGAAGTTATTTTTGTTAGCCAATCCTAATTTGGTAGGTAGATCTCAAAAGTATTTTCAATTAGGTAATTTAGAAAGACTATATATTATTGTTTATTATTGTAAATTGGCTCTTTATGCAAAAATTTTAAAACACATAAAATTTTTGTTCAAAAATTAAAATTTGATTGAAATTCTAAATTGCGTTATTTTTTTTTACTTGAGATTTGGTGCTTGAAAATAAAATAAGTTTTTGTGAATTTTGTGCTCTAGTAATTCATTATTGCAAGTTTTTTCTTTTTGTTTTTGAACAATTTGGTGCAATCAGAGAAAAACGTGTTAGTTAAAAAGGGACTAGTTATTTCAATTAAAATAACAAAATCACACCAATCCAAATTTAAAAATAGCTTTTGAACATTGTTTTTATTATGACATTGACATTTGTTATTGTTTCACATTTAGCTAACTTTCAATTGTTTTTCCGCGGTTTTTATACAATTTTGAAATTAATGGTAAAAATGATTTTACTTACCTTCATACACTCATTATTAGATTAATTAACCTCTTGTAACACTTATTCAACTCTTTTAAATCTAAACTTGAAAATTTGTTTTTTAATGGTTCAATGTGTAAAAAACAAAGCTTTCATTTCTAACAAACTAAGATAATTGTTTTAAAGTCAAATATTATGAATATTTTGATAATTGTCATCTTTAGACATATTTTATTTATCGAAATTAAAATTGTATCGAGCTGACAACTGTCAAAACATATTATTGGACTAAACAAATTATGTTAGACTTAGACCTTATATACTATACAATTATCATATATACATATATTATATCACATTGAAGGCAAATTTATATCGATACATGCTACGTTCTTTGTCATGTTGGAACGTTATTTTTCTTAAAACTATTATATTTAAATGCTTGTAAGCTTATTTGTAACACAAGACAACATCAATTAGCGAAATATTAACATAAATAGTAAATTTAATTGATTATATTTTATACAGCACAGTTTAATAAAGACGACTAAAAGTTTTAGAGATGTAAATAATTATACCTTTATGATAGACTTAGTCATTTGAAATGTAATAAACAAATTGTTACTACTGAATGAATGGGTAACATCTTTAAAACTTTTGCCTTCATAATGTTAGTTATTCAATGGGTATTTTTGTAAATTAGACTATAAATACACGTGTCATAGCATGACAATTTTGACATCTATTATTTTTCACGTCAAATTTTTGACAGCTGAGATGACAGTTGCCAAAATTATCAAGCAATGTATAAAATGTGTACCTACATTTGTTAGTATTTGTTTTAAAGCGTTATGTGACGTATTTCCGCTTTACTAATAAAAATGACCACTGATTTGTTAAACATTGCTTTATTGTTTCTCTTGTATCAACAAATAAAGTTTTGTTGATTACATATAATAAAAAGTTAATCAAGGATCAAACAGCTGTTAAATATGAAAAGAGTTTTGTTTATTTCAGTTCTTTTGACAACTTTATTTCTTCTTTTTAGTGACGCTGCGATTGAAAATATAAAACAACATATAACTAATAAGTTATTTATTAAAATGCATTTCACAGAATAGTTTTTGTTTTAAAAGAACCATTCAAATAAACGCATCGTATCTGTCATTTTTAAAATAAGTAAAGCTGTTTTATGCGTGTATTCTTGTCTATACTTTTTTCGTAAGCAACATCGAGTCTCATTATACAAAAAAGGTCATAAATAGGTATGTCAAAAAAGTTTCTTACCAGGTGAAGAGGTTGTTGTTTCGGGCTTTGGTGCGTCGGTGTTTGCTTTCCCAAAGGAGGAGATACCAAACCCGTTTGATGGGTGGACAACCAACCAAAGAGTCAGAGCAAAAAAGAGGATTCTCTCCAAATTGCATATTTTGCTTTTTATATGCATTTCTGTGGCTTGATATGCCGAAGTTTCAGTCAAATATTGTCTTGCCTATTGTATTTTTTTGTTGTAAATATATGCTATTACTGAGTTGCAGGAATTAATTGAATGTATGTCACAATTTTCATGTAGCCAGTTGGCTATAAAAAAGGCAATAATGACAGTTAATTCATACAAAATATGAATTGACAGTCAAAATAACCTTACTTTTATTTTAGTATATAAAGTCTTCTCTGCAACTCAGCATGTGTCTAAAACTATACATTCCTAAAAAAAGTAATGTATTAGTGTAAAAGCAGTGTTTGTTTTTTTCCAGCCCATGTATGATGTTTTTTTTTATTTTAATGAGTTTGATTGTTTCGAAATAAACATGTATTCTTGTAATCTTTTCGACTTGTTCAATGTTTTGTGAGTGTGTATTTTTATTGATAAAAGTGTACAGTGTAATATGAATGTAAAGATTCTATCTTCTTTATATAATGAGACAAGAGAATGTGTAGGTACAAAAATTTTGAAAATTGTATCCTAAAATTTGTATCTACTGAAAAATTTCGACTAAATTTAATCTCAGCATATTTACAGGCCAATCGTTGCGAATTATTTACAATTTTGCAAATAAATTTGTCCCATCATATAAAATCTTACCGGAAGCTGAGGTTGGCAACGGTGGAGGAAGTGGGGATTCGGTTTTTAAAACGCCGAACGCGGGACTAAATACTCCTTGACATTCTCCGATCAAATAAAAAGTTAACCAAAAAGTTTGAACAGCTGTTGCCTTGCTGAGCCACATCTTTTTTCGCTGAAATTTTGACATTTATAATTTTTGACATTTAGAATTTTGACATTTAAAATGTGGCTATAGTGAATTATGTACGGTGTTTTATTTACAAAGTGTACATAATTTTAATTTGCTAATTCTATCTAAGGATAAAAAAGTAAAAAATAGGAATATTTTCTAAAATGTGCGTGAAAAGAGGTAAAGCTTTTATATAATGGGACACTTTATTCACAAATTAAATATTATATTATGTTATTTAGTTATTAGTTTATTTATTTATTCATAAATTTAACAACAATAAGTAATGTAGAGTGTGCAATGTGTTCACAACACCAATATATGTATGAATTGATTTTTATTTATGAATTTTAATTTTGGTCTTGTAAAGTATATTTTTGTTAAAAAAATTGTTTACATTAACATTATGTCTTGTTCTAAAATCACAATATTTCAATGGTTGATATAATCTCAGTATGACAATTTATGATATAAAATCTCACGTGTAAATGGAAAAAACACGAAAAAAAAACATTAAATCATGTAAATTAAAACATTTGTACCTACTTCATTTATTTATTTATTCAATTTGTTTAAATCCATGCACTTTTTAGTTTATGATAATTTGATTGTATTTTTTAGCAAAACTTTTACACATTATTGTAAAAGCTCACAAACTTGCTCAAACACAGAAATAGGGATATTATTTAAATTAACTGGTATAAAAAAACTTAATTTCCACGCATTTTAAGTTAAACTAGTTAAATTACGCTAAAAGCCGATAAAACAAGAGAGTTTCACACTAAAAACAGTTTCAAAAGAAAGTTTTTAAAACAACGGCTTCTCAAAGACAAAACAACAAAACAGTTTCACATCTAAACACCTAACTCCTTGCTCAAAACAAGACCAAACTCAAAATTCAAAAACAGAAACCGTGTCATGTCTGTGCAAACGTGTCCCATTACAAAAAAGGTTTACCAACCGGGCGGGGACGTCGGCTTGACTGTTGGCGGCCTTGTGTTGGACACTCCGAACGTGCTGAGGGCCTCCGAAGAGCTCCCGAACAACCAGCACAGGACCAAGGGAAACAGGCACGCGGCCGCCTGACGACGATACATCTCGGGAATGCCAAAAAAAGTTTTCACTCTCATGTTGGTAAATGGATTTGAAATTTAGAATATGGTTTGTGTTCTGAGGTTTGAAAATGGCGACTTTTATCAGAAATAAATATTCAATATTGCACACAAATGCGTTTGAATTTGTAATCGATGTGGATTCGAAAATGGCGGACGACTTAAGCTAATTTCAATATGGTGTCATTATTTAAAACTTTCTGAATTGAGTGGCGACTCATTTAGATGAAAACTATCAATTAAAATTTAAAACGCTCAAAAATAACAGTACCTTTTTAGGATTATCAGTCGGATATGATAAAAACTTTTTAGTTTAATTTAATATTGACTTTTCTAGTTGATTTGAAATTTGAATAGATAGTATCACACTCAATTTTGTAAGTCAAATGTGCAACTTACGTTTCATAAAAGATGAATTTGATATGATAATAGGCTAAATTCGAATAATACGTAACCAATTGTTATTATTAAATTTGTTTTAGACATAAACCATATTGGATTAATTTTGGACTATGTATGATTTAATCGTATAATGTAGTAACGATTTTTTTATAATATTTGGGAAATATATTAAAATATTGTTTACGATCAAAACAGAAGATTGAAATATATATCTTCTTTAATGATAGATATCTGTAAATTTTTGAAAACAATTTGCTGAAAAACGATTCCTTTTACACTTACACAACAATTTAAATATTATTTCGTGAAAGAAATTATGTAGAAAAACAAATGTAAATGAAAATAACAACATCTAAGACGGATATATGAAGTCTTTAAATTGATTTCCGGTAAAATATATTTACAAAGCCGTTTTTGAATTTGGAACGGTGAGGATTTTGACGGTACTTGGTAAAGAAATACAATAAAAGCAATTTTAAATGTATATTTTTCTTATACTTTTTTTACATCTCTCCAGTAATTATTATACTGAGGTGACTGGCACAACGGTTTAAAGAGATTTAGATATTTTATACCAGGTAATTTGTTCGCTAAACACGTTTAAGAATTTGTACTATTAGTTAATATACTTATAAATTACTTGATTTCATAATAAAATTGTTCATTGTATTTCTTTGGAGATTTTTTTTTGTAGAATGGTCAGATAAATCTTAGTATGTACAATATTAAATAAATAGTCATTTATATACTTTAAAAAGTTATATTGTTTGGATGTAAAAATTAGTTTTTTTTTTTTCATACAAGTATATACTCGTACATTATTAAATTAAAGCTCATAAAAATTTTAATATACTACAAACCTAAACAAAATAACTAGGTATATATAATATATATATATATATATATATATATATATACCTAAATCAAAACTAAACTTTTTCTACTAATTTATAAGACTTTTTAACATTATGTACAAATCATTTTAAAACATAAATTTTATAACTTTTTTGTAAATGCAAAATCCATTGCATTTACAGAAAAGACTAAACGAATAACTAAGTATTATATAAGGAAATGGTGTTACAAATTATTCAATTCTTCTTCCAATCGAATGCGAGTGGCCAACTCTGGTGTCGAGAGTTTATCAAGCCGCCTGAAGGGCCTCTGACATGGCTTAACCGTCTGCCGTACTAGACAAACAGTCGGGACCTACAATTTAACGTGCCATCCACCCAATTATTCAATAGTACTCAAACATGTGTATAAAAATACTTTTTTTTTTAATTTTTGACACGAAAACGAACTCAATAATCTTACTAATGTTATAAAAGCAGAAAGAAGAATGAAAAGAAAAAAGAAGTAGTAAGTTTAGTTTTCTTTCCTTGTTTTTATATTATTATTGTAAATAAATCTTCTTTTGTTTAAAGAAAGTTTATGCGTATGTATGTTTTGTAACTTGTTTTACGCTCAAATGACAGAAGCCATTTGCATGAAATGTTACAGAGATAGATTCGATCTTGGATTAATACAAAGGCTACTTTTAATCCCGTATTAACGAAAGTAGCTTTGCGGATCATCCACTATTCTCTGTCCATATATACTCTCTTTGAGTCGTATTTCCTCATGGCTTATAGTCGTGAATCCCCCGTAGAATTAAATCACTAGGGTAGTTCTCTTGGGCAGATACATCGTGGTGGGCGCCCAGGTCCTTCCACGGGAGACACATGTCCTCGGATATTGTGGTCCTCAAACATGTCAGTTTCATCACGATGTTTTCCTTCACTGCTAAGCGAGTGATAAACCACACATAACTTGAAAAACAAGTCATTGGTGGGATTCGATCCAGAGTGCGTCAGGATGAAAAGTAGCATGTTTAAAAAATATTTAGTTATTTGAATAGGTACAGAATAAAAAGACCAAAAGTGTCCAAACCTCGCTTTTTTACTTTCGCATTCAGCCCATAATTAAGTTTTGTAAAACCATTTCCTCCTATACGTAAATAAGGCTATATTTGCAAAGGTCAGGCGTGAGTAGCGGCCGTGAGTTGGCATGCATATATTATAATAATTTATAACTAAAGAATAAGAAATGGGTATAATATATAACAGGAACTAACTGGGGTATTCTTGGTTTACTTTAAGTTAATATTATTAAATTATAAAAAAATACCATAAGAGTTCTAAATAAAAAAATAATATAAATAAAGTTAAAGGAATTCGATTAAATAAATGAAGATTGACCTACTATTAGAAAATATTAAATAAAAGAATGAATTAAGTTAAATATCTTAATTTATAACTAAAATATAAGAAATGGGTATAATATACATATAACTGGAACTAACGGGGGTTTCTTGCTTAAAGTTATTGAGACATAAAGGCTTAAAAAATGGGTATAATATAATATGGCTTAGACCAACGGGGGTTTCGTTGGGTAGTAATAAGGTGTCATATTTTATATTAACAGAAACACATAAAATTCATAAACTAAAATGAAACTAAATAAGACCTAACCTTTTGTAAATGTAAAATTAGATAGATAGATAGATAGAAAATTCTTTATGGCAACACACGATAATAATTACAAAGAAAGAAGAAAAAAATAATACTTATACTAGTGCCACAAGTGGCGGCCTTATTGCTAAAAGCAATCTCTTCCAGGTACAAGAAACCATAATAAGTAAATATTTTGCATTGGCAACGAGAAACTCTTTTGTCACTATTGGGTTTACTAAAAATATCAAAATGGGTATGTATAAATTGAATGAAGCTGAATCGATCTTCATAAAATTTAGTAATAACTTTCATCCTAGTTTTACGCCTTTAGTAGCTCTTTTTATAGGTTTTGGGATTAGTAGATTTAGTAAAGTAAAAAAAGGTATTTAACCTGCAGTAATCTGGGTAAAATTAGTTATTTTTTTGTTCAATCGTCTGGGTCACTTATAAATGTTTTAAGGACTCGTTTGGACCAGCATTATTGGAATTTCTTTAATTAAACTAATTGTAATAAAACTAACACTATCTACTAGCATGCTACTTTAATCATTCATTAGAAAAATAAAAAATATGTATGTTACTATAGTTTCGGAGAAATCCGTAGTTATTTTTATGGATTATGTGTCGGACAATAAAGAAATTTATTTAATTATTTTAGAAAAAACTACGGTTTTGGGATAACATAAGTTTTAATTTTCAAAAACCTCATGTTTTTTTGCATAGAAAAGGCGTTACAAAAGTTAGGTTAGGTTAGTCAGGTACACTAAGAAATAAAAAAAATATAAAGGTATTTTTTAGTCTACATAAAGAAATGATGCTATATAAGTATATTGTTTTTAATTTTCCTATCACAAAAGTATAATCGTCGGGAAAAGGACAAATAAATTGAACAAGTACTGCAAGTGGCACCGCCATATTTTTTATACTTTTTGATTGGATCCTACAGTCGACCCAAAACATTACTTGAGTTCTTTAAAAAGTTCTACAAGACACAAATTAGATTATGATGAATTAAACAAACAAAAACAGTTTTTTTATGTTCGTAAATTTACATACTTACCTGACACCGTTCAAACACCATTTTCAAAATAATTAGAGTATTATTCGTAAAAGACATAGGAAAAATGATAAGTAAAGATATAAATACGTTATTTTTCAAAAAAAAAGATAGATAAACTGGCATAAAAGAAACAAAAGAAACTACTGTATAATATACATAGTTACTAAAACATATATATTTAAATAGATATTTAACCTTAATTTTTTTATGTATAATAAATCAACTAATAAAAAATAAAAACTAAAACTAAATAAAAATGTCACAAGGAAAGAATCTAACCAAAATTAAGATAAAATAAATCAAATATGGACATTTAGATACAATATTCAAATTATTCCCAAAAAAATACAATAAACCAAACTTTCTCTAAAGTAACCTATCAAAAAAAATAGGTACCTAACTAAAACAAATACTAATCATTAAAAAATAAAACGAAAAAAAGTTACTTACGTAATTCGAAAAAAAAAACAAAAGAAGTGCTGTAAGCGTGCTGAAGCGTTAATTCGAATTTTAACTCCGCTTTAATACGAAAACTGTCGAACTTTTTTCTTTTTAGGGGGGTTTTTAGCACTTTTTTTTAGTTAGTTGTTTTTTTTATTTTATATTGGTGGGTAGAGATGGCTAGTTACAGTTATGTGGTGGCTGCTTCACGGTATGCGCGGCACTGAGCTTCGGGCGAAGCGAATCGCTGCTTCAGAATGATATAGGGTGCTCTTAAAACCGATTGAGACAGTTAGAAAAAAAAATAAGGGAAAATATTGATTATTGGAGTTTTTTATCATAATTGACAAAAACTAAACATTTTGAATAAAACCCTTATCCCGTATTATTACTAGTAAGACTATTTTGTTTGAGACAATTTTAGAACAAACATTGTTTTGTATTGGTTTGTTGCTATAAATTATTCAAAATACTTGCAACGATGTACATAATATATCAGGAAGAAAGGCTCTTGTGTTACCTAGAATTTATATTTAACGTGGACTCAATGAATAGTGTGTTTATGACTTGTTAAAATATAATTAATTTGGAAACATTTGGTCAGGAACAGCCCACAGCTTAAATAAAACCAACATACAGAGTTTGCTCTTAATTTTATATGACAGTATTTAGTTAAAATCTTTGGTTTTATGTAAAAAAAAATGTTATCTTTAAAAATTGATTTCTCAAGTACTTATAATCAACAGTTTGAAACATTGCGAACCTATACAAATTTAAAATAAACCTAACCCGTATACAAAACTGAAACATCCTGTATACAAGTATAATATGGCCGCACATTTCGACCCCACTTGTACAACAATATACTTATAATCATGCAATAACTACATGTAGGTAGGTTAGTATAGTTATATACAGAGTTACTTGTAACCAACGCATACCCTTTTAAGGGCGGCTTTTCTACAACAAAAGTATCAACTTTAGTTTAAAAAAAAAACTATTTTGTGACAGTGACAGTATTGAGAATGACTGAAAATATTTTGAATGTGCTTATGAATTTAAAAAAGTTACTTTTATTAATAGAGTGAGCAAAATACAGTTTGAAACTAATTTCTCGCAGCAAAATAGACATGTGTGTAGGTGCTTAACGCGGGGTGCTATGTGAAATCGACATTTCATAAAAATTAAATAAAATAAAAGTATGTAAGATAGAGGTAATTTTTTTTCAGTTTATATAATTTTGATTCAGTGTACAATAAAAAACTCCAAAACATGATTACGTATACTTCGCTCGATAGTTTTATTTTTTTGAAAAATTGTTGTTTTGAAATATTTTTCGCCTATTTTTCCATAAGTAGTACAGAAATTTAAACCAATTTAATTATATATAAAAGACTAGTATTTTTGGGGCCGCCAAAGCGGCCCTGCGTGTTTTTGGGCTTCTGGACTTGTTATTTTTTGTATAAGAAAAAGTATTTGTATAAGTATTGCATAAAAAAAAGTTGGCGCTAGAAAAAGGGTAAAGAGATAAAATGCGGTAAAAAGTGGGCTGAGGATGATGATGATTTAGATAATCTGTGACTTTGAATGATCTCGGCAGTCGTATGCAACTTAATCTTCGTATGGATTTGGAAACGCAAACAAATCATCAAATTCGGTCGGATATATATAAAAAAAAATAACTCGTGTCTAATTGTTTAGGGCTGTAGATGATGATGAAGAAACATTTTGTCAAAATGTCTCGAAGTTGTAAAAAATCTGTGACTATCAAACGGATAAAATACATATACAGATTTAAAGTAGTCGAAAGTTGGCTGAGGATGATGATGATTTTGTATAATCCGACACATGCCACCAGTTCTCATCATATTTAGTTCAAGCACCAACCCGCTATCTCTTATAGTTTTCGAGATCCCTTTGGTACTCCAAGATCAATTCCACCTATCACCAACTTTTCATTAATACTATACATTCTGGACCCATAAGGGTAAAGAGATAAAATGCGGTAACAAGTGAGCTGAGGATGATGATGATGATGTTAGATAATCTGTGACTTTGAATGACCAAGGCAGTCGAATGCAACTAAATCTCTATATGGGTTTGAAAACACAAACTAATCATCAATCTCGGTAGGTTAGATATTAAAAAAAAACTCGTGTCCAATTTGTTTATGGCTGTAGATGATGATGAAACATTTTGTCAAAATGTCTCGAAGTTGTAAAAAATCAGTGACTATCAAACGGATGAAATGTATATACAGATTAAATGTAGTCAAAAGTTGGCTGAGGATGATGATGATTTGGTGTGATTCAAAACATACAACCAGTTCTCATCATTTGTACTTCGAGCACCAACCCTCTATCTCTAATAGTTTTCGAGATCCCCTGGGGTACTCCAAGGTCTGATGGTCAAAGTGATGGTGGCACTCAGCCTTCAGCATATGTATTAGTATTGCATTAAAAAAAATTGGCGCTAGAAAAAGGGTTAAGAGATAAAATGCGGTAAAAAGTGGGCTGAGGATGATGATGATAATAGATAATCTGTGACTTAGAATGACCAAGGCAGTCGAATGCAACTAAATCTCCATATGGGTTTGAAAACGCAAACTAATCATATATCTCGGTATGTATTTAAAAAAAATCGTGTCCAATTTGTTTAGGGCTGAGGATGATGATGATTTTGTATGATTGGTAACATGCAAGCAGTTCTCATCATATTTAGTTTAAGCATCCACCCACTATCTCTTATAGTTTTCGAGATCCCTTGTGGTACTCCAAGGTCTGATGAGGTCAAGGTCAGAGTGATGGTGATACTCAGCCTTCAGCATACGTATTAGTATTGCATTAAAAAAAAATTGGCTCTAGAAAAAGGGTAAAGAGATTAAATGGAGAAATTTTTGAAATTTGTATGAAGACATTTTTTTTGTATGAAAGCAACTTTTTTTTGTATGATTGGTAACATGCAAGCAGTTCTCATCATATTTAGTTCAAACGCCAACCCGCTATCTCTTATAGTTTTTGAGATCCCCTGGGGTACTCCAGGGTCTGATCGGTCTGAAGGTTGTCTCCAGCCTCGCATAACCTTCACTGAGACGTCGCAAGTACTGCAGTTCGGCCTTCGGCCTCACCGCAGCACTTACTCCGTCGTTTTGTTCGTCCCTAGGAAAATGTATGGTATTTGTATGAAGAATTTTTTTTTTGTATGAAAGCCCAAAAATATTTTGTATGATTGGTAACATGCCAGCAGTTCTCATCATATTTAGTTCAAACACCAACCCGCTATCTCTTATAGTTTTTGAGATCCCCTGGGGTACTCCAGGGTCTGATCAGTCTGAAGGTTGTCTCCAGCCTCGCATAACCTTCACTGAGACGTCGCAAGTACTGCAGTTCGGCCTTCGGCCTCACCGCAGCACTTGCTCCGTCGTTTTGTTCGTCCCTAGGAAAATGTATGGTATTTGTATGAAGATTTTTTTTTTGTATGAAAGCCAAAAAAAAATTGTATGATTGGTAACATGCAAGCAGTTCTCATCATATTTAGTTCAAACACCAACTCGCTATCTCTTATAGTTTTTGAGATCCCATGGGGTACTCCAAGGTCTGATGGTCAAAGTGGTGGTGATGCTCGGCCTGCGGCCTCGCATCCCCCACACTTTGACGTCGCAAGTACTGCAGTTCGGCCTCCGGCCTCACCGCAGTACTTGCTCCGTTGTTTTGTTCATCCCTAGAAAAATGTATGGAATTTGTATGATGAAAAAAAAAATTTGTATGAAAGGCAAAAATTTTTTGTATGATTGAAAACATGCATGCAGTTCTTTCTAATATTAGTTCAATCATCATCCCCCTATCACCTATAGTTTCCGAGATCCCTTCGGTACTCCAAGGTCAGTTCCACCTATCACCAACTTTCTATTTATTCTATACATTCAAGACACATTCCTATACATAAGCACCAAAAACGTCAACCCTGCACCCCTGCAACATGGAGATCTACTCCCCACCCCCTCGAAATTTTCACATGTATGGCGGCCATCTTTATTTTTTGACATTTCGAAAATTTGATTTCAGTTATGGAATCTGCCCCCCAAAATACCCCCGGATGCAAAAAATCAGCCCCCTGCGGCCATTTTGAAAATCGGCCGCCATTTTGACGACGCCATCTTGGATTTTTGCAACTATTTCCAAACGTCCCCCACGGCCCTCTATGACATTTGGTCGAACACCCCCCACCTATCTCCAACCGTTCCAGAGTTATAAGGATTTACAATTTGTATGGCGGCCATGTTTTTTTGTATGGCGGCCATCTTGTTCATTGGTTTTCCTTCACCTACAAGCAGTTCCTACCAAAATTAGTTCAAGCACCCCCCCTCCAAGTGTCATAGGTTCCGAGATCCACCTACCTACTCCATGACCAGTTCCACTTTCTCCAAGTTTCGGATTTTTCTCGTGGTCCCATGAACCATACCTATACGATGACATATAACACATGCACCCCACTAAACTCCTTCCTGGAGAACTACTATGTCAGTCAGTCAGTGAGTGAATGGTAATCCAATTATATATAATAGTAATAATGTTATTATTTAGAGGAGTAAAAAGCCATAAATAGAATAATCTGAATTGCTGATTTTATATGAATTTATTTCGTCAAAAACATCTGCAAAACTGCTCAAATTGTACAAAATTGTTTGCGTGTGGACAAGACTCGTTGGCCGGAGCTATGCGCGCGATGCTCGCCCTTGCTATCATGTTAATACGGCGTGGAATTGCATGCGAAAAAGCAACTGTAGGCATTTTTCCAAGCGCAAAGCGTTTTCGGGTGAAAATTCGTGGCATGAAATAATATTGAATATGAATATTCATTTAGTATAAAAAACAATAAAAAAACAGCACAACAATACCAACTAAATTAACAATAAACTAAACTTAAATCAGAGTCTGCGGGCAAAGTGGCAAAAATGCTGGGGGCGTTACCTCGCTGAATCGTCAAACTTAAACGTTGATATATTATTAATTAACTTTAATTAATATTGAATATGTAATAAACATGAAATTAATCCATCTTTACACCAATACTGTTGTTTATCTGCTGAGGTGTTTTTTTTTAATGATTGTATAAAAATTACTTTTCTTACTTAACTGTTTTTGCATAACCTTGTATTCAGTTGGTTGGCGTTTTCTTTGTGCTTTCGCCGACGTAGTTACTTAAGGGGCTTAAAGCTACCATTTTAGAACTATTAAGTAAAGTAATTTCGTAAGAGAGTGGCCAACTCTGGGGTCAGATTTTTCGAACCGCCCTAAGGGCCTGTAACATGGCTTAACGACTGCTGTAAAATGACCTACAACCGGGACTTATGTATTTCCTCATGACTGAGGGTCGTAACTCCCCCGCGGAATTAATTCGTTAGGGGTGGGGTGGGTTCACTAGTGCAGATACATCGTGGTGGGCGCCCAGGTCCTTCCACGGAAGACACAAGTCCTCGGATATTGTGGTCCTCGAACATGTCGGTTTCCTCACGATGTTTTCCTTCACCGCTAAGCGAGTGCAAATCCACACAACTTGAAAATACAAGTCATTGGTGCAGGGCCGGATTCGAACCAGGGTTCGTGTGGATGAAAGCAGACACTGGAACCGCTGAGCCACACTCGCTGTAACTTTATAAAACCCCTTAAATTCGTTTATTATTTTTAGAAGTACAACGTACGTATTAACTATAACTACATAGCTTTATTATATCGTTAAAGTAAAACTTAACTTCGCATGCGTGAGTTCTACGCAGAAGCAAAGTCCGTATAAGAGTTGTCAACTCTAGTGTCAAGAGATTTCAAATTACTTTGAAGATATTCAGAATTCTATCTTTTTTTTGTTTTCGGGGTGTAATATTTCAATTTTAACTATATTACTATCACACATAGGTTAGGTTGGGATCTCTAAATTTAAAGTGGCATCAATCCACGGAAAAGTCTAGTAAAAAAATATATATCTATTCTAAACATATAATAAAGCTGAAGAGGGTCGAAAGTCTGAACATTGAAGATATTTAAAAAACGGTTTGGATATAATTCGAACTGATAGCAAAACACACGCTCCAACAATTTGTAGAAATTTTGTCTGTTTCTCTGTATTTCTGATCATAATGATTTTTGGTATGTAGGAAGTATGAGGTCTTAGGAATGTCATGGGCAACTTTTTATTCTTAAATAATGCGAGCGAAGCCGCGGGTACTATGTTGTATATAAATGTTAATTTCCTTTATTGGCAGGTGGGTGTACCCCATCCAAGGACTGACCGCAATGTCAATTGCTTATCCCATAAGCTATGTATCGGCTGTTTTCCTAGTAAGGTAGTAGTTAAGCTATAAGAAGCCCCAAGGGTGGATTGAAAACTCTGTCACCAAAATTAACCATTTTTTATTGAAACAGGTTTGCACTTGATCATAGTTTGCCTGATGGTAAGCAATAGCTATGGCCTAAAATGGATCGTGCTTACCCAATAAGAACATTTTCACTCTCGCTTTAAAGATCGCTGGTATTTATTATCTTTTTCTAAGAAGAAGAATACGTAAAATCACCGCGAACGCTCTAAATATTTTCTTATACTTCGTTTGTTTGTATACGAGTAACCAACTCTGGTGAAAAAGTTTTTACGCCCTAAGGGCCTCTAACATGGCTTAACGACTGCCATGCTATGACAAACAGCAGGGACCTACAATTACTGCTCCGTTAGCTTAGTTGGTAGTGGCTCTGCCTTCTAGTCTAGGGGTGCGGGTTCGATTCCCACATAACACAAGTAATTATGAATATTAAAATTTGTAATTACTTGTGTTGAGTTTGGTCGTTTCTATGTATAATAAGTATGTATTTACAAAAGAAAAGTATATATGTATTATATCCGTTATCTAGTACCCATGATACAAGCGTAAGCTTAGTATGGGGCTAGATGGCGCTGTGTGATATGTCCTGAAATATTTATTTATTTTATTTATAATTTCATGTCATCCGACCCACGCAAGTGCCCAAAATGGAATACCACTTTTCGGTCACCCATCCAAAGACTGACCGCGTCGATCTTTGCTTAACTTTGGTAATCGCATGCCTCTGCTAGCTGAGCTACGGACGCTTCGCTTCGTATATACTTATGTTCATTATTTAAACGTACATAATATATCTAAAAGAGTTATTAGACACACGCAAGGTAAAACATGATAGTTTAAGGTGATAGAAATATTTCCACGAGCGATTTAATTTCCTTTTATTGATCCTAAATTCAAGAAGTTGGCTCCCGATATACTTGATTTGGTAGAATACCGTGTAGTTTAATTACTTGTTTTGTTTTTTTTTTTATCAAAATACTATTTGTCATAGTCATAGTCATAGTCATTGCTGTATTTCATTATCATTTGCTGTAAATAAATGAGTTTATTTAACATAGAAAATCTTTAGCAGCCTAAATAATGACGTCAGTGCCTTAGCCCACTGCCAGAAGGCAGCGTGCACAGCTTTTTATAAAAGTACTAGCTTTTACCCGTGACTTCGCACGCATTATCTTCTATATATATAAAACTCAAAGGTGACTGACTGATTGACTGACTGACTGACTGATATAGTGATCTATCAACGCACAGCCCAAACCACTAGACGGATTGGGCTGAAATTTGGAATGAAGGTAGATGTTATGACGTAGGCATCCACTAAGAAAGGATTTTTAGAAATGCCACTTTTAAAGGGGTGAAATAGGGGATGCAAGTTTTACTTCTTAATGCGAGCGAAGCCACGAGCATCCACTAGTTATACATATAATCCTTCCTTTTGGAACATTCTATCTATTTAAAAACTGCATCAAATTCAGTTGTGCAGTTTTAAAATCTAAACATACAGACAGACGCGGGAAGCGACTTTGCTTTATACTATGTAGTGAAGTGAGTACGTATGGAAGTGGTCAACTCTAGTGAAAGTTTTCGAACCGCCTTAAGGGCCTATGACATGACTAATGTACATAAACAGTCAGTTTAAATTGATAGCCTATTTTGTCTGTTACAAATAGATAAATGATTATCGTACAGGTTTATCATAAAAATGTAACATGTTTAAACTTATAAAAACCTAGTGGACACCCGCGGCTTCGCTCGCATTATTACAGGATAAAAACGTAGTCTATGACACTCCTAGGATCTCATACTACCTACATACCAAAAATCACGATGATCCATTAAGCCGTTTTTGCGTGATAAACAGACAAAAATTCCAAAAACTTATATGATTAAAAAAATATATGATATGGGTAGATCAAATATTTTTTTAATATCTTCTATGTAATGATTTTTGACCCTCATTAGCTAGATTATATGTATAGATTAGGTACATGCTAAAACGATAAGATAAATATATGTTATAATATGTCAAAACGCTCGTGAAAACTACCTACAGTTACAAAGTAGTAGACTCGATAAATAACTCGAAGGTTGTGCTGCTATTTAGGGCAGAAGCCTCTGAGGCCTTTCTTATACATTAAATGTAGTATTAAATGTATGTATTCCTACATATTTGTAATTTAACCTTTAACCGTGGGTCGGATGACACGTTAAATTTTAGGTCCCGATATTTCAGATTACTAACTATTTAAAACAAGTGGATGCACGCGGCATCGCTCGCATTATTTCGGGATAAAAAGTAGCCTATTACACTCCTAAGACCTCATACTACCTACATACCAAAAATGATGATGATCCGTTCAGCCGTTTTGAGCGTTTATATATACAGATAAACAGAGACACAAAGAAACAAATAAACAGACAAAAATTATGAAAATTTCTCAAACGTGTTTCATTATCGTTTTAAAGTATACGAAGTTTTTTTTTTCTAATAAATATATTCTATTTTCAGAGTTTTGACCCTCTTCAGCTTTAATATATGTAGGTATATGTGATGTGTTAGTTACCAGTAACCTTATTTACAAATGTATATTGAACTTTAATCAATAAAAAATATTTCATTTCTAGTTGAGGTTAGATCACGACATATGTGCCTTGCAAACAAGAATCTATACATATAATAAAGCTGAAGAGGGTCGAAAGTCTGAATATTGAAGATATAAAAAAAAATGATTGGAGATACTTAGAATTGATAACAGAACACGTTCCAACAATTTATAGAATTTTTGTCTGCTTATCTGTGTCTCTGTTTATTTAAGCGCTCATCACGCAAAAACAGCTGAACGGATTTTCATGATTTTTGATATGGAGGTAGTATGAGGTCCCGGAAGTGTCAAAGGCTAATTTTTATTCTGAAATAACGCGAGCGAAGCCACGGGCGTCAACTTGTCCTTAATAACTTCATAATTTGAACAATACCAGTCCACGTTTATGGTTGACGGTGGTTATGTGTATATGTTTATCTATTTTATTTAATTTTTTACTCTTAACAATCTCAATTCAAATTCTATTAAATTTAGGCCTGCTAGCTATCTTTAGGCTTTTGTAAAGATTTTCTGAGTACCCTTTTTATGTTATAGTTAGAAGTAGTATGTTTAGTTTTTCTTTCCTTGTTTTTATGTATTATTATTGTAAACAAAGTTATAAAAAGAAATTACACTTAATTAAATTTTATATCACTATCACTACATAGGTATGAAGCAAAGATGCTTCCCGCGTCTGTCTGTCTGTAATATG
Organism: Macaria liturata; assembly: GCA_964023185.1. NCBI lineage: Eukaryota > Metazoa > Arthropoda > Insecta > Lepidoptera > Geometridae > Macaria > Macaria liturata. The sequence goes on along the minus strand of OZ026807.1, from coordinate 12,555,608 downwards.
TATGCTAAGATCTTCAAAACTACAGAACGGATTTTGATTCAGTTCTTTTTAATAGACATAGTGGTTCAAGAGGAAGGTTTGTATGTATAATAAACGCGTGGTAAACGCTAGTTATATGTTTTTTAAATACTACTCTTCACGAGTAAAACCAGAAGACTTTAGTAGCAAGCAAAGAACAAACAAATATCAGACCATCGACACCTGTCCCTTTTACCGCGCAAATGGTTTTAATATAATGAGATTTTACAGAGTTTCTTTAAATATGGATACAATGTTGTACTTAATGGGGTGCGGGTTAAATTCCCGCATGACACAAGTAATTATGCATTTTAAACATTTGTAATTACTCGTGTTGAGTCTGGTCGTTTCTATGTAAAAAGTATGTATTTACAAAAAAAAAAGTATGTAAGCATTATATGCGTTATTTAGTACCCATGATACAAGCGTAAGCTTAGTATGGGGCTAGATGGCGCTGAGTGATATGTCCTAAAATGTTTTTTAATATTTATTTTATTTAATAATAAATAAAATATTCGTTTGTTATTCTTTACAAAGTTTAACTGAAAATACACTTCTTCTTCTTCTTATCGAATGAGAGTGGCCAACTCTGGTGTCGAGAGTTTATCAAGCCGTCCTATGGGACTCTGACATGTCTTAGCGACTGCCATACTATAAAAAGCCGAAACCTACAATTTAATGTGTCATCCGACCCACGGAAGCGCTCAGAATGGAATGCCACTTTTTGGTCACCCATCCAAGGACTATCCGCGTCAACAGTTGCTTAAAATTAGTAATGTGTAACATATAGGTAAGGTCTACGAAAGTCGTAGATGGTCTACAGAATGTGGCAAGAGCGTAGAGGTGCTACAACTATGTACATATAGTAGAAAAGCCTTATGCGTAGATTATTTACTATTTTTTTATATCCAATTAGTAATAGTGTAATCTTCCTTGAGACGTATTTCCTCATGACTGAGGGTCGTGACTCCCCCGTAGAATTTATTCATTAGGTAAGTTATCTTGTGCAGATACATCGTGGTGGGCGCCCAGGTACTTCCACGGAAGACACATATCTTGAGATTTTGTAGCCCTCAAACATGTCCGATTCCTTACAATGTTTTCCTTCAGCGCTAAGCGAGTGCAAATCCACACATAACATGAAAAACTGGTCATTGGTAAGCCGGATTTGACCCAAGTGGCAAAACGTCTGCCTTACAATCGGACACAGCCGATTGTAAGGCAGACGTTTTGCCATCAAGCCACACTCACTTTGCATGGGATTTTCTACTTTCTTCTTCTTCTTATCGAATGAGAGTGGCCAACTCTGGTGTCGAGAGTTTATCAAGCCCTAAGGCCCTAAGGGCTTCTGACGTGTCTTAACGACTGCCGTACTAGACAAACAGGCGGGACCAATTTAACGTGTCATCCGACCCACGGAAGCGCCCAAAATGGAATGCCACTTTTCGGTCACCTATCCAAGAACTGGCCGCGTTGACCTTTAGTATTTCCTACTAAAACTATGATACATATTTTTACCACGAAACAAAAAATTAAATATCTAATACTTAAACACTTCAAATTAAAATCTTTAGCATGTTTAATACCCCAAGTTCATACTATCACCTTGCCTAATAAATTGTAGTATAATGTATAATAGGTAAAAACCTTTTTTCATGACCTTTGGTAAAACACGTAACCTCTTTTGTGTAGAAACAAAAAATCTTGCCATTCCATATTCAAATTTCGTGTGAACAGAATAAGATTTCAAATGCTTTGATAATTTGTTAAGATTTAAAAAAAGACCAAAGAGGAAAATTTAAATTTCGTTATTCGAATTTGAGCTTAAATAACATGGATTTTAAGGTCGATTTTGTACATATTCAAGTACTGATATATTCGTTTCCTTATTTTTTAGAGTTCCGTAACTAACAAAACTTTTATTTAGGCACAACGACTCTTATAGATTTAGCCGTTATTAATTGTCAATTTTATCAATAAATTTGATTTGCACATGTAGCAATCTTAAATATCATGAATGTTTTTTTTTTTTCTAACTAAACAATCAAGAGTTTTCAAATAACCTCAGTGGCATCTAACGTACCGCAGCAAACACTGTCCTATGTCAAGAATGGGACATATAATTTACAGGCTTAACGACTGCCGTACTAGACAAGCTGCCGGGACCTGCAATTGCAAAAAAAAAAGTAATAAGTCACTCACAAAAATCTTTGAGAGAGAAAAAGAGTACTGGCACAATACTAAGTTAAGGCCAAGAAAGAAGAAAAAAAATTGCGATCAAATATTTAAGTGACGTTTCTAATAAACCAATCATAAAATGTCATGAAAGGAGTACTATTATTAGTTTATGCAGAACACCCCATAATCAAGTTCGACACACACTTGACCGTTTTTATGTTTCTATTGAAGCAGTTTCGTGCAAAGGTATGCGTGTTCGCCCTTTCGTTGTTAATTTGAATTTGGAATTTCGATTCGTAGTGCCAACATTCAAAAGTAGAAAAAAGTTAGGATCGTATATACTTATACTCCATTTTGTTTTTAACGTTTTCGAATTTTCATTTTGACGCCTTGAAAATTGAATTATTTAATTTGTACCTTATGTTTTAACAGAAGCACTGTTATTAAGAAATCTTTTTATATGTTTCATTTCTAAATATTCTACAGTTATAAAAACCCAAAGTTTTTATGTTCGTTTACTTGTTGTAAGTTTTTGATTTTGCTTCGAAACTATTCCGTATCAAAACTTATTTTCTGACAAGTGGATGCCCGCAACGTCGCTCTCTATTTTGGGAAAAAAAAGTAAAAAAAAGGAAAAATGTAGCTATAAAAGTAGCCTTTGTCACTCTCAGAACCTCTTACTACCTACATTCCAAAAATCATGATGATCCGTTCAGCCGTTTTTGCGTTATGGGCGTTTATATTAACAGATAAACAGACAAAAATCGTAAAACGTGTTCTGTTATCGATTTAAAGAATACCCAACATTTTTTTTTCGAATACCTTCTATGTACAGAGTTTTGACCCTCTTCAGCTTTATTATACACTAGCTTTTCCCGCGACTTCGTCAGCATGGAATAGTTATTTTGGGCATCATAATTTATTTGTGCAAACAACCTCTTCAGCTTTATAAATTATAGCTGTTACCCAGGAGTTGCACCGTTTTCGCAGCGCACGCAACGGAAGCCCTCAAAGATGAATAATTTTCCCCGTTTTTTCAAATTTTTCATTGTCTTTTCGCTCCTATTAGTTGCAGCGTGATGTTATATAGCCTAAGGCCTTCCTCGATAAATGGTCTATTCAACACAAAAAGAATTTTTCAATTCGCACCAGTAGTTCCTGGGATTAGCGCGTTCAAACAAACAAACAAACAAACTCTTCAGCTTTATAATATTATAGTATAGATATGTATAGATATACGAGTAGATAGGGAGATAATAATAACGGTCTACATTTTATTACATATTTACATATATACATTAATTGTGTCGTGTTATGTTTGGTGTTACCAATAAATAATATGTATTTTATCCAATCGCATGCGATTACCATTGCAATCTACGATCTAGAGCGCTTGCCTAGAAGAAACCGTTTCACTCTCGACTTGAAGACCGATAAATTATAGTTCGAGGTGAACAGATAAACAGATAAACATTTTATTGATAATTTGATAAATTATAAGTCAATGAAAGGAAAAAAATATATACTATAAAAATTATAGGGAATCCGGCTAGGAGTTCCACAGTTCGGCAGTTCGCACGATGGAAGATAACTTATACCTAACGACCTGTTTTACGCCACTGGTTAAAGGCCAAACAAAATATACCAATTTCTTGACCTATATGCCTAAACAGTTTAAACGTTTTTTCTACCGTTCTACGCAAGATGGTATCGGACTTGGCACGCGATAGGAATTGTGTTCGGCCGGTCAAAATAACCACTATTTAGAAAGGTTTTAGATGTTAAATGTTGTAGATAAAACTTATACTTACACTAGTGGTTACTCGTGGCTTCGCTCGTATCAATGAGTAAAACTTGCATCCCCTATTTCACCCCTTTAAAAGTGGTTTGGGCTGTGCGTTGAAAGATTACTATGTCACTTAGTCAGTCAGTCACGTTTGAGTTTTATACAATACTAGTGGGTGCTTGCGGCATCGCTCGCATTAAGAAGTAAAACTTGCATCCCCTATTCCACGACTTTAAAAGAGGCCTTTTTCAAAAATCCTTTCTTAGCGGATGCCTACGTCATAACATCTACCTGTATGCCAAATTTCAGCCCGATCCGTCCATGGTTAGGGTTGTGCGTTGATAGATATCTATGTCAGTATATAATAGGTACATATAGGTATATACTTTTTTGTAAATACATTGTACTTATTATACATAGAAACGACCAGACTCAAGACAAATTTTAATATTTATAATTACTTGTGTTATGCGGGATTCGAACCCGCAACCCTTAGATTAGAAAGCAGTGCCACTACCAACTAAGCTAACAGGCTAGTCAAAAGATAAATAATTAAAAAAAATCTTTTTCTTTGCTTTTTGGTACATCGTATATCCTATCTATAAAAAATACATTCAGTGTTAGTTGAACGACCTTCACTAAATAATCTCCTTAACCTTTTAAAGAAAAGCAATTTGTTTCTTTAATTATAAGATTAAAACCTTATGTTTGTATAAACGACATTAGTTAAGGTTTTTTTTGTTTGGTCACCCAAGCACTGACCACGTCGACAGTTGCTTGACATTGGTAATCGTATCGCTCAGCTAGCGGAGGCAATCGCATGCGATTACCAATGTTAAGCAAACGTTGACGCGGTCAGTCCTTGGATGGGTGACCGAAAAGTGGCATTCCATTTTGGTTCGCTTACGTGGGTCGGATGACACGTAAAATTGTAGGTCCCGGCTGTTTGTCTAGTACGGCAGTCGTTAAGCCATGTCAGAGGCCCTCAGGGCGACTTGATAAACTCTCGACACCAGAGTTGGCCACTCTCATTCGATAATAAGAAAAAGGGAAAGAAGAACAAAAGAAATTCCTAAATTTATTTTTATAAAATAAATGAATCGATATATACATTATTTTATTTAATCCTTAACCTATGCACAGCTGTTCGAATGTAGATAGATATACAAACTATTGATAAGATAATTAATTATATTACTCATATTATATAGGTATTAAATATTCCAACCACCTGCGTTTAATCTCTAAATACAATGTAGCTTCAATGAGAAATTCATTCATGATCATCAAAGTCAAAACCGTAAGTCGGATGACACGTTAGTAGGTCCCGACTGTTTGTCTAGTACCGCAGTCGTAAAGCCGTGTCAGAGGCCCTTAGGGTGGTTTGATAAACTCTCGACACCAGAGTTGGCCACTCTCATTCGATAAAAAGAAGAAGAACCAAAGTCAAAGCGTCCGTAGCTCAGCTAGCGGAGCCATGCGATTACCTATGTTAAACTACTATCAATGCGGCCAGTGTTTGGATGGGTGTCCAGAGAGTAGTTAATATTTAATTTTAATTATAGGTTTTGGGGGTTTCTTAAGCTATTTCAGAGACCCTTAGGGCATTTTGATAACACCAGTTGGCCACTCTCAAACGAAACTTTTAACTTACCAAAGTCAAGCTGAAAAAGAGATATGAAAAGTAATATTTAAGAAAGATTTAGCACGCTTGCCTAGAAGAAACATATTTATGGATTTGAAGACCCTGGATCGAAGTTCCCGGACATAACTAAAAAACCTAGGCAGTTTTAATATTAATATTGTTAACGGAAACTTTGTTATAACTTATTCAATAATAATAAACAGTATATAACAAATATATACACTAAACTAAAAAAGACTATGTACATTTAACCTAAACTTAAAACATCCACATGTGGTATGGAGCCAAGAACGCTGGCTGCATTCCCACGCTGGATTGCAATAGAAATCCTTTGCGCAAGGAACCAGCCAGCGTTCTTGTCTCCAGTGATGTCATTCAACCTTTTATTTATTTTTTTATTGTTATTGTTCGTTTCTTTTACAAGTTCAATCGGCTATACCGATTGCTAAGAAATTTGTTATGTTTAGATTAGACCCTGAATTAACAGACTGGCTACTTTTTATCCTGGGTTAAAGCGAGAAACTCCGTAAAACAACACTATCATAAATGTGACAGTAAATGAGTTGTGTTGAGTGTGGTCGTTTCTATGTATAATAAATATGTGCATATTTACAAAAGAAAAGTATGTAATTATTATTATATCCGTTATCTAGTACCCACGATACAAGCGTAAGCTTAGTATGGGGCTAGATGGCGCTGCAATGTCCAAGTTTTTTTTTTAATTTGATAGTTTCTTCATGTTAGTTTCTCTTTTATGCAACGATTCGTTGTGATTTATGAGGTTGAGAATGATGTAGGCTAGTATATATTATTCCCAAGTAAAACCATAGATATCCACTAGTGACTAGTAATAGATAAACCTTATAAAGATATGTGACTAATTTTATATCAGAATGATTCATCCAAAATTGGAACTAATCTTTCAAATTACTAGCATAGTCAGGTGTTTTGATAAAAACGAATACACTGTCTGATAAGTTTATAATGTCCTCCTTGAGCCATATTCCTCATTCATGAGGATCGTGACTCCCCCGCAGAATTAATTGTGGTCAAAGGAAGGAACATGTAAAAAAAGATGACAACCAAAAGTTGATTTAAAATATTAGAAAGGAAAATCTCGTGTAAAATTTAAATTACATTAATCTATTGAGATTTTGCAATCCAAATTTTTGTAGATAAAGAATTTATACAGGGTTACTTTCGAGAATCCAAAGAAACGGTAAAGGAAAACATCGTGAGGAAATGTGTCTTCATGGAAGGAGCTAGGCGCCCACCACGATGTATCTGCACAAGAGAACTTCCTTGACGAATTAATTCTGCGGGGGAGTCACGACCCTCAGTCATGAGGTATACGACTCTAAGTGTATGAGAGAGAGAGAGAATCTTATTCAAAAGTACTTCACAAATGAACTGAAGAGTCTTCAAATCCATACTAAACAGGTTTATCCTTTCTTCTAGGCAAGCGCTCTACATTAGGCGAATTGTAGTCTTACTTAATTAAGCCTATTCCGTGTTACAAACTCTCCCCTAAAGGGGAGTCACGACCCTCAGTCTTGAGGGAATATGACGACCTACGCTAGCTGAATTCCGAGCATTTCTTTCCCAATAACTCAGTAAAATATTATGTACTTTGTAATCATAATGATTAAAAGGGTTTATCTTCGATAGCATTTGTACAGATAATAACTAATAGTGGATTCCAGTTTTTGGCAGGACAGTGTTGTGAGTAGGTTTATTTATATTTTATAAAAAATGTGGCAACATAAATTGTTAATTGTTCTTTATGGTGAGTGTTTTTTCTTAACCGACTTCTTAAAAAGAAATGTATTAATATAAATAATTAAATAAATATTCCGGGACATTGCACACAGCGCCATCTAGCCCCATACTAAGCTAACGCTTGTGTCGTGGGTACTAGATTACGTATATATATTTTTTTTTTTACAGAAAATGGGTTTGCACTTGACCGTAATATGTATGTAACGGTTTTCACTCAAGTGTAATTTCGCGTATGTTGTTTACGCGTTTCGGGTGTAATGACACCCATCATCAGAACGTGCGTTCTGGGACCGCGGCAGCGCGCAGACATTGTTTTCTTTTGTGATTTAGTTATATGTATATTGATAAAAATATCTCACGAAAGTTTTAATCATAAGAAAGTTAATGCTGGGAATAGAATCGTGCGTATGTAATATTGGCGGAATTAGTTAAAAATGTGATTATGATAATTATTTATATTTTTTTTTATTTTTACGAATATTGACAGAGTGCTAAGTTTCTTATATTTCTTTTTGTTTTATAAAAAAACTAGTGAATGCTAGCGGCTTCGCTCGGATTATTTTGAATAAAAAGTAGCTTATGTCACTCCTAATACTATCTATATACCAAAAAAAAATCATGATGATTTGTTCAGCTGTTTTTGCGTGATGAGCGTTTAAATAAACAGAAACAGATAAACACACAAGTTTTGTAAATTGTTGGAACGGGTCATGCTTAAGTTTTAAGTTTTCTCAAACACTTCTTTTTCGATTATCTTCAATGTACAGACTTCCGACCCTCTTCGGCTTTATTATATGCATAGACAGATTATTATTTTTTTACAAGGAATGGGTTTGCCCTTGACCATTATTCGCCTGTTGTTAAGCGTTCATTACGGTCTAGGATGAATAGAAAAGGTGGAAGTGCTTAAATCTAGAGTTAATAGGTATCTTCTAGATAAGCGTGTTACACCCTATGCTGCAGCAATGCTTCACATCAGGCAGGCTGTAGTCAAACGTAAACCTATCCCATGTAAAAAAAAAACTTTTATGTTTTATTTTTTTACTATTCTGGTTATACTATCTTTTCCAGTATGCTGGTCTCAAACCCCCGTCCTGTCGCAATGGTTCTGCCAGTCTGACGCAGAATGCTCCGACTTGTCGGGCGCAGTGTGTCGCGCCGGCGCGTGCGCCTGTCGCGCGGGTACGCAACTAGCGCTGGGGGGCACGGCTTGTGTTGATGGTAAGCGACTGTCTTTGTAGTTAGGTCTTTGGAGTTTCTAGATGCAAAAAAAAACCTTTCTAAACGACGTCCAAAAATAGAGATTCTTAATTCTACATAGGTAATGTATTTTTAAGAATTTGCTAGCATAAAAATGTTATTTTCAGAAAATAAGTGATCCATGTTATAATCCAGGATGTAATTTATTCCCACACAAATTTTCATCACAATCGGTCCAACCGTTTAGTTATAAATGAGCATCAAACACACACAATGGCGGTGCCAGTCTGACGCAGAATGCTCCGAATTGTCGGGCGCGGTGTGTCGCGCGGGCGAGTGCGACTGTCGTGCGGGTCCTCCATCCCAAATTTCAGCCCGATCCGTCCAGTGGTTTGTGTTGTGTGTTGATAGATCACTATATCAGTCAGTCAGACAGTCACCTTTGAGTTTTTTTTTTATATGTATATATAGGTATAGATTAGTCAGTTATTTTAAATAAAATTCTTGTCGTATTAAAAAAAATGTAGTATTAACAATTTATTACTTTATTTCAGTGGCTCCGTATCACACATCAGAGTGCATTGAAGACCACCAGTGCTCGCGTCTCTTCATGATGTTTGAGTGCAGAAAGGAAAATGGAAGCGATGGTGAGGATTTGTTAATTTTCTATTAAACAAACAACAAGGAATGGAAGATAGTAAACATTTTTTACTTGTGGAACACAATAAAATACACAGAAACATAGACTCCATAAGTATCTAGTGGACGCCTGTGGCTTTGTTCGCATTTCAGGATAAAAAGTTGCCTATGACACTCCTAAGACCTCATACTACCTACATACCAAAAGTCATGATGTTCCGTTTAACCGTTTTTACGTGATGAGCGTTTAAATAAACAGACAAACAGAGAGACAGATAAACAGACAAATATCTTTAAAACTGCTGTAACGTGTTTATTATCGATTTAAAGTATACCTACCCATGTTCAAACTTTAGTTATGTAGACCGTTTAGACTGTGTTCAGTTTTATTATATGTATAGACTAGAGGGGTGCTTATGTCATAATATCTACTTGCATGCCAAATTTCAGTCCGATTCGTCCAGTGGTTTGGGCTGTGCGTTGATAGATCACTATGTCAGATCTGGAAATTTGGAATGAAGCTTGATGTTATGACGTAGGCATCCGCTAAGAAAGGATTTTTGGAAACGCCACTTTTAAAGGGGTGAAATAGGGGTTGCAAGTTTAACTTCTTAAAGCGAGCGAAGCCGCGAGCACCTACTAGTTAAGTATGTATTTACAAAAAAAAAAAAAATTATTATATCCGTTATTTGGTACCCACGACACAAGCGTTTGCTTAGTGTGGGGCTAGATTGCGCTGTGTGGAATGCCCCGAAGCATATATTTAATTTTTATTTTATAATAAAATGTAACTCCGCAGCCGCCCCCGGTGGGTGCTGGTGCCAGGCCGGCCACCACTACTTCCAGGCTCGCTGCTGGCCCTCCGCCGGGTTCGGGGAGCCCTGTGTCAGTGACGCACATTGTATGCCGGAATTGAGAGACCCTTATGCGTGAGTTGGTTTGATATTAGTTTTGTAAGCAGTTTGTAATCTAGGGGTTGCGGGTTCGATTCCCGCGTGACACAAGTATTTATCAATTTTAAAATTGATAATTACTTGTGTTAATTCTGGTTGTTTCTATGTATTATAAGTATGTATTTACAAAATAAAAGTATATAAGTATTATATCCGTTATCTAGTACCTACGACACAAGCGTTTGCTTAGTGTGGGGCTAGATGGCGCTGTGTGCAATGTCCCAGTTTTTTTTATTATTATTATTTTAGTTGGTTTTTAAGGAACAGTCAGAACAAGAGCAGACTGGATTTTCATATATATAAACTGTTATTATAGTGAGACTCAAAAAATGCTGCACTTTTTTGGCTCAACACATTCTCATTGAGATCCGAAGTGACAAAGCAGTCAGTACGATATGAACGCTATGTAGGCACGATGCCCTCTAGCAGACAGCTAGAGCATTTGAACTACTTCAAACTTTTTTTAACCAACTTTTAAAAAAGAAGGAGTTTCTCTATTCGATTGAATGATTTTTAAGTGCTTTGTAGTAATTAGGAGTAGTTATCTTATGTTTTAGTTTTTCATTTTACATTTTCGGGGGACATTCTATTGTAAAGGCATTAGTGTCAGTTTTTTACTAAGATGTTTTTTTTACATAACAATCACATTGCAGATTAAAATGCGACGGTACCTGCATGTGCGCTGATGGATATTACGAGAGACAACGCGGCGAGTGCAGGAAGATTGGATACCGTGAGTATTAACTATTGTGTTATGCTGTTTTTGTTCAGATGAACAACAAAACATAACATCATTTATGTAATATTCACTACGCTTGGCCCAGTAACGTTTTATTATTAACCTCTAATGGACCAATCATGACTGATAAAAATTGTATGTACAATCATGTGGTTGTCACTTATTCGTTCGTATTTTTTTCTCAAAATGAATCATATTTATTTTTCAAAACGTTTCTACCAGATCGTGCATCATGTCACGAATTTCATGAACAAATTTTCATCATCTATGTTTTTCATTAATAACACTGCTCCGGCGTTTCCTATTGGCTCGGCCTAATAGTTCGCGCCGGAGCCGTGGCGTTGCCAGGGGCGCTGCTCGTCTATATCGCTTGGCGCGCTAAATACGAATAGACGTCGCCACACGTGAAAAACTATATCTTAAATTCACTTAATATGTTTTTTTTTTCAGAAATCGGCGACGGCTGCGTTCTGGACGAAGACTGCCAGTTCGAGAACGGAGTGTGCGATATAAGTGCATTTACATGCTACGATAGTACAGGTAAGTCCTGTTACTGATTTGATTGTAAAATATACTTGAATGAATGAATTAATCCATTTATTGTCCGAAAACTAGGTATAGTACGATCTTAAATAAAGCTAATAGAATAGACATTTTACATTTAGCACGCTAGTATTTACCTTGTTAGGTTTACAGACTTCAAATATTCATGACAAACTAAACGACGACCTCTCGCGTAATTATGGGATAAAAAGGAGCCTATGTTACACCCAGGACTGTATACTATCACTGTACCGAAAATCACGATAATCCGTCGCTCCGTTACGGCGGGAAACGGAACAAACAGACCAATACTCATTTTCATAATATGATTCTACTTTGCAATTTCATGGTATGATTTTTGTTAAATTAATTATATTGTACCGATATGGGTTTTTATAATACTTGAAAGCCCATATCTTTTGCATAAAAATATTAATTTAATGTCGAGTTTAGTGGAATTTCAGCTAGATATCTTATTAAAAAAATACATAAAAAAATAATCGACAGAGACAATGCTCTAAAGTACGAATAATACGATCCAGCCTAAAGTTTCTGTTTTGTATGTATTTTTAAGGTATTTATCTTATCTTTACAGCGCCTCCTACGCCGGCCCCTGCCGAACCTGAAGTCACAGTTCTCTCAGCTGTCAACGTAACTGTCACATCCAACCGAGCTGTCAGTGTCAGATCGCACTCGATAGTCTGTGACGTCAGCACACCGTGTCCCGCTCCGTTTGAATGCTCAACGTACGGAGGTTGCATTTGTCCTCTTGGATATTATCTGAATGATGCTGGAACAGGTTGTAATGCTGGTAAGTTATATTTTACGAAAGTTTTTTTATTAATTATAATAATATTAAAGCCTTTTATTCAGATCTTACTTAGTTACAGTATTTTCAGTGTTCTTTTATAATTCTAGTATTCCATGTTTACGCACTTTTTGTAGATCTGTTTGCCAGTCAGCAAAGGCCTCTTCCAACTGTAGATAGGCCTATAATTTTATTTTCTCCGGATTGCTTTCCTCCAATTTGACCATTGTTGTCTCAGATAACTGTTTATTAATTACCTACTAGTAAAAATAAGGGGTTTCCCTCGCGCTATTTCTGAAAACCTGGGGTTTCGTTTTCTGCTGTTTCGGGATAAAAGTAGTTTACGCTAAAAATCACAATAATCTATCGCTGCGTTGGTTATTGAAAGAGGAACAAATAATCACAAAAAATACAACAAACAAAATAATATACTTACCTACATTAGCAGCGCTACCTCGCTGTATAGCGACACGTTTCTGTGGTAGACAATTTTCAAACACTAATTAACTCAACTCAAACTTAGTAAACCAAAGTAAAAGATAAAAAAGCAAGATACATCATGCACTTAGTTTGAAACAAGCGCAAAACATAAAGTATTAGCATATTATATGTATAGATAGATATCATTTATTAACATATATAGAGAATTAAGTACAACAAACTTATTACAACAATAATAAGAGTTAGGATCAATAATGTCTTGTCAAACATTGATATAATTTTAAGTTTAATAAATCTTATTACTAATGCACACTAGATATATGATAAAGATCTTGAGGAATTAAAAAAAATACAGTACCTACAGTAAAAATGTAATTTCCTTGTCCACAGAGCTAGGTTCCCTTTCAACCGAGGAGCAGTGCGTGGGTCTGCTAGCAGAGGTTATAGATGGAGTTTGTACCTGCCCTCCCAACTTCTTCTTTGAAGAGAATATGAGAGATTGTGTTAAAGGTAATGTTAGGTAGCTATTTGTAATATGTCTTTTTTTATAAAATAGTTTTGTTTACGTGGGATAGGTTTGCGTTTAATTACAGCCTGATAAATGTTAAGCATTGCTGCTGCTTAGGGTGTAACACGCTAACGATCCAAGCGCCATTTTTTGTTTCTCCTTGAGTATTAAGAGTTTACCTGAGTATTAAAATAAAATGCGACCAACAAACAGGTTGGCCAACAACAGAGTGATTTAAAAGCTACGAAAACGAAATAAAGAATTGTTTTGTATTCCGCATCATAAGTACAGCAGATTGTTGTACAAACTCGGAACGTTTTCACTCTTAAACGAAACACCAAGTCAAAGACTTCTAAACTGATATATTTTAACGAATGATAGGTGAAAATATCCACAATCATTAGTTTCAAGGACAAAAAATTTATTTAGATTGCATGATTCTCGCCTGTCTATCCAAGTCTATACATATAATAAAGCTGAATAGGGTTGAAAGTCTGAACATTGAAGATATAAGAAAAAAATGTTTGGGTATACTTTAAATCTATAACAGAACACTTTTCAGCAGTTTTTAAATTTTTTGTCTGTTTATTTAAACGCTTATCACACAAAAACGGCTGAACAGTTCATCATGATTTTTGGGTATGTAGGTAGGTAGTATGAGGTCTTAGAAGTGTCATAGGCTACTTTTTATCTCAAAATAATGGAAGCGAAGCCACGGGCGTCCACTAGTTAAAAATAATAACACCAATTTCTTTCCAGTAACCCGCCGTATCACAGACTCATGCGTCACCGACGAGAATTGCTTCACTTTCGGTGCAGCCGCACGCTGCGGTGCCCCGCAGGACCCCTGGCAGATGAGGTCCTGTGAATGTGACACCGAGAGATCTGTGTGGGACGCTGGCAGGCAGATGTGCAGACTGTTTGCTGGTAAATATTGAGACAAGAAATAAGCGAATGTAGCTCAGCGGTTTCAGCGTCTGCTTTTCATCCTGACGTACCCTGGTTCGAATCTACCCCTACACATTGGTGAAGATTTGAATTTTCAAGTTATGTGTAGACTCGCTTATCGGTAAAGGAAAACATCCGAACCAAAACCGACAGGGACCACCGTTTACGAGGACATGTGTCTTGCGTGGAAGGACTTGGGCGCCCACCACGATGCTCTAGAGAACTTCCCTAACGAATTAATTCTGCGGGGGGTAACTACCCTCAGGCATGAGGAAATACAACTAAGAGAGAGAGAGAAAGATTGAAACTGTGTTTTTTTAATATTATATTTCGGTATTTATCATAGAAAAAAGAGATGACTATACTAGAGAAAGTTAAATGTCACTAAAAAACCACTAAAAACCAAACAACCTGAGTTTGTAGAGTTAACCTTGTATGTGACACTAATACAATAAATGTTTCCAGGTATCGGTGAAGAGTGTGCAGTAGACAGTGACTGTCTGGCTGGAGAGCTGGAGATCCAGTGTGTGTTTAACACCTGCACGTGTCCAGCACACCTCACGGAGTTCGAAGGACTCTGTCTTACTACTGGACTGGGTGAGGCTTACGTCACTTCTAGCTTTACCGTAAAGAAAGCACTTCTGAAAAGCATGCCACCTATTTTCCATCATATGTACAGTATACAGTAAGGATGACAAAAAAAATATCTACATATACCATATCATATAAAACTACGTATCCTCGTTAAGAAATGTAATCCAGTGTTTATCTAAAATTTACTCCTATTTTGTAGAATTTGAAGTATGTCACTTCTTTACTGGATGAGCTCTAAGTCATTTATATCTTTACCGTGAAATATTGTATAATTTAATAGAACACGTACGTCAAGTGTCATATTTTTTTTAATCAATAAGGAAGAGACTTTTGACTCAAACAAACGTATGCACATCCCCTAATTTGCCCAAATCACTAACTTGCGTTTTATTTTGTGTTCCATTTTAATGTAGTTTTTGTGAGTTTCGTGTCCCAATAAATGTCTTATAGTCTTATATCAATGCAGTTTTTTTTTGCTAATTCTATCAATACTTTCCAGCTCTTGGCGACGCTTGTCAAGCGACACCAGAATGTACTGCAACGGCCAACACTGTTTGTTACAACGGACAATGTTCGTGCGGAGAGGGATACCAGGAAGACGATGGAATCTGTGCTGCTAGTAAGTACAAATTTACTATCTTAGTTTCTAAATGTTTGTACAAATAAATGAAAACTGGTCTGTTGGGTCTGGTCGTTTGTATGTATAATATTATATAATAAGTATGTGAAAGAAAGAAAGAAATATTTATTAAAATCATAAATATTACAAAACAAATAAATTATTATTATTATTATCATGTAACACTATGATTTCTTGTGGGGTGTAAGGGGTTGCATGCAACTAGTACCTTTCGCAACTCAAGTCAACCTCACCTGCAAGTGTTACACCCTGCTGACTAACGAACGAGGCTCTGACGACCCGCCAACACGCACTGGACCAGCGCGGCGGGATATGGTCCAAACCCCCCCAACATGAACAACAACAATATAAAAAGGCCCCAAGTGCCCCGCGACTCCGGCGGCTGCGCCGGTGGAGACGGACACCGGACGGCCAATGGAGTCAGGGGTGCTAAGAATCTCCGGGCGAGGTCGATTCCCCGTCTAATGACTACGGCTCACGCTATTGACACCGATTGCCTTAACATTATGACATACAATGTAAAAACATTGTTAGGAGACGCCCGTCTCGTAAAAATCGAAAACGCTTTGAAATCTATCAACTGGGATATCATAGGTTTGGCGGAAGTAAGAAGACTAGGAGAAGAGACAATAGAAAGAAATGATCTAATATTTTATCACGACGGTGAAAATGCAGGGCAATATGGAGTAGGATTTTTGGTAGCAAAAAAGTGGAAAAACAATGTAATTGAGTTTACTGGACATTCTGAACGTATAGCTTCACTGGAATTCCAATTGACATCTACCAAAACTTTAACAATAATCCAAGCTCACGCACCAAACGCCTCACGAAGTGATGCCGAAGTAGAATTATTTTATGATCAAATCAATAAAGTTTGTGACGGAAATCGTGCAACATGGACAATAGTTATTGGCGATTTCAAGGCCAAAATTGGATCTAGGCAAAACTCAGATAGTGGTCCTGTTTCCTAGAAATTACCTACAATCTAATGGTTCTGAAGTCTAGCGGGTACTCATATCAGCTACTTACTTATAAAGATGGTTTTTGGGGATCATTTATTTAAGTTTATTCATAACAGAAAACATACAATTTTCCTAAAAAAAATTACATGTGTACCGAGGTATTGCGGCGTAGCAAGAGACAATGGCTAGGCTTTATCAAGCAGGTTGTAGTCAAATGTAAGCCAACTAACCGTTAAAGCGTTAAGAAAGCTGTTAGAATACTTTCAAAGAATCACTTACAAACACACAGTAAACATGTAAATAATATTATGTTGGCTGTAAAACACATTTAACCTATTTTCTGTTGCGCAGTGGTATAAAAAGGACGACTGCTGTTTTAGTAACTCTTACTCACTACTTTTTTTGTTTCTTTAGTAACTGGCGCATAACGGTCAAGTGCAAACCCATTCCTGGTAAAAAAAAATACTAAATAATTTTATTTATAACATTTCACAGTAATCGGCGGTTCCTGCATAGAAGACAGCGACTGTGTGATAACCAATACGCTATGCGTGAATCAAACCACTTCAAGCCACATGGCCACAAACCACCTAGCCACAAACCACCTAGCCACAAGCCACCTGGCCACAAACCACCTTGCCACAAGCCACCTAGCCACAAGCTACCTGGCCACAAACCAAGCCAGTCTGTTGAACTTGATAAGAGATACTGAAACAGTGGCTAAAACTTGTCAGTGTCGAGATGGCTATGTCACTTTTGATGATGTTTGCTGGACTAGTAAGTATTTATATGTGTGTTTAGTGTAGAAGTTTATATTTAGTTCTGTCACTTGTAAGCACAGAGCTTTGAAGTCCATGCTTGTCGCCGGGGGGGCGCGCGCGGGGGCGATGTGGCCCGATCGTTGTTTTGTGCTTGTAAGTCATTTCTTATGAATGACTTTGACTCTGACTTTGAACAATCCTACTTTAAAATTACATTTATCAGTTTATCAATAATTACCGAACCCCATAATTTGGATGTATAAAACTTTTTTTTTTATTTTAGTATCATTTGGCTTCGAGTCCCGATGCAACGTGACAAGCCAATGCGAAGCTGTGATGGGAGACAACAGCGTGTGCCTGGAAGGAGCTTGCGACTGTGTGCCTGGACACCACCATAGAGACGGGGGCTGTTGGCCTGTTACTGGTAAATATAATATACTTTCTTTAAAAATATATACCTATTTCAGGACATTTCACACAGCGCCATCTAGCCCCATACTAAGCTTACGCTTGTATCATGGGTAGATAGGCATGGATACATGGCGCAACGGAAGACCAGCGCTGGTTGGTTCCACACAACCAGCATTATGCTGAGTTGGGGCTGTGTTGTGCGAGATTTTATGTTTGTTTGTTATGATTTTATTCATGTTTGTTTTTCTGTTAAATCTGTCACAATAAATGTTTTCTTTCTTTCTTTCAAAGCATTCTTTTAAAATAAGGGTTAAAAAATGGTTAGCATAGAAGACATTTTATTCACACAATGAGTACCTACCTACCTCTTGTGGATTAAGCTTTAATTATGACTAAATACCTATGTGATATTTTTTTTATGTTTTGAAATGTAACTGCGGTTTGTTATGAATAAATATCAGAATCTAAATCTGAACTGTTACCTCTCCCACAGATCTATTCGAGCCCTGTACCCGCACCAGTCAATGCTTCCTTCAGGTAAGTTAAATATATTATTAGGTACTTGAAAAATTTCTATTCAAACAAGCACTTCACATCAATACTAGTGGATGCCCGCTCGCGATATTTCAGGGTAAAAAGTAGCCTCTGACACTCCTAAGACCTCATACTAGCTAAGTACCAAAAATCATAATGCTACGATCACCCGTTTTTGCGTGATGAGCGTTTAAGTAAACAGACAAACAGAGGCACAGAGAAACAGGTTAAACATTTCTTGAAATTGTTGGAACGTGTTCTGCTATCAATTCGAAGTATCTCCAAACAATGTTATTTTCTGTTTCTGATTCTGTAAATAATAAATAAATACTTTCATAATGTTTAGAAAATAACTTGCTAACCGTTTTTGAAACTTTTTTTATCTGTGAACGGAGACGGTACATTATTTTTTGTAAAATATCTTCAATATTCAGTACTTATAATATAACTTTTGACCATCTTCAGCTTTATTATGTTTGTATAGATATGTAACTAAACGGTTTTCACTCACGTGTAATTCGCGTATGTTGTTTACGCGTCTCGGATGTTATGACACCCATCTTCAGAACGTATGTTCTGGGACCTACTATGTATGACAATATTCGTGCAAATAAATGAATTTTGATTTGATTTTTTTTATAATTTCAGGGCCTTACCGAGAGGACGGTGTGTCGTAACAGCGTCTGCCAGTGCACCTTCGATCACCCATACAATGAGCAGATGCATACTTGCGGAGACGGTACTAGCGTTATATTAGCTTCTTCTTCTTATCGAATGAGAGTACAAATACAAATTGTTTATTCATAATTCCATAGTTACAAGTCAGAAGTAAATAGATGTACATGTGTTGTTTACAATAGTAAACTTAATAAAAATTTAAATGTATTGTATAAAAAAAACAGTTATCATTCCCATAACTAAATACATAGAGTGGCCAACTCTCGTGTCGAGGGTTTATCAAGCCGCCCGAAGGGCCTCTGACATGGCTAATTATATTAGCTGTTATCTAGTCACCTAGTATTTGAACATTGCAGCCGCAGTAACCTAATATTTTTCTGTGATTACTATTGTTATGCAAATCCACACATAACTTGAAAATACGAGTGAGGCCGGATTCGAACAAGGGTGCGTCTGGATGAAAAGGAGACCCTGGAACCGCTGAGCTACACATGCTTTACGGTGAAGGAAACATCGCGAGGAAACCGACATTTTTGAGGACCACAATATCCGAGGACATGTGTCTTCCGTGGAAGGACCTGGGCGCCCACTACGATGTATCTGCACAAGAGAACTCTCCTAACGAATTAATTCTGCGGGGGAGTCATGATCCTCAGTCATGAGGAAATAAACCTTAAAAAGATAGAGTCAAACGTAGGGCGCGTTAGTAAAACTGTGTATTTAATTATCTAAGTTTTTTAAAATATTCTTTTCAGGTATTCCAAGGGACTACTATAATTCAGCGCACATCGTCGGCAAAACAACACTACTCATAATGCTGGCTCACTTAACTACGTATTTATAAAATATTTACTATTTTATCAACCGACTTCCAAAAAAAGGAGGTTATCAAGTCTTTTGAAAGTTTTTTTTGTGGGGATGTTACGCGATTACTCCGTTGTTTATGAACCGATTTCAAAAATTATTTTTTATTTGACGGGGATAGTTTCCGAAATGGTCCAATAAAAATTGTTTTTCATTCGGTTCAGTACTTTTTGAGAAAAAACCAATAAACCAACAAATTGATAAAGTTTATGCAAAACAATTTTACCCATATTTCCAAAACTACTAGTCGGATTTTGATACAGTTTTCTGTGATGTGTTGAAGTTTAATGGGTGCATCTTTTAAGCTATGTATTACGAAGACAACTCACCAGGGGGCGCTGCTGTATACACTATATCTTCTGAATTATCAGCCCGATTTTGATGCGGTTTTCTCTAATAGGCTTGGATTTGTTTAGCTAATGAATTTATTTCATCTATTTTACGGATTATGTCAAAAGTTTCATATTAGTCATCTAGTATCAATCGAAATGTGACCCTTTTTAACCGACTTCAAAAAAGAGGTTATCAAGTCTTCTGAAAGTTTTTTTTAGTAAAGTGTCAGTAGATTTGAAGTCGGTTTTTGTATTTTTTTAAATAATGATTATTGTAAAACAAATAAACTAATTTATTTTGCCAAAGCTATTTTTATTTAATAAATGTAGGTACATAAAGAAGCATTTGTTCATTGAACCTGTATTTTATATAATTCATAAATTGCATGTCCAGGATAACTGATAGCTAACGCATATTCTATAACGGCGACTTTTGAAAGACTTCGAAATAAAAATACTCGAATATCGATTATCAGATATCATCTGAAAGGAGTTGGGGGAGACCTTTGGCCAGGAGTGGGACACAATAGGTAAATTAATTTCATCGTCTCCAGACAAAATGTCTTGAGAACCAAGATTTGTTTTTGCGAATTTCCAAAACCTGTACGTTTCAACGTTAAAACGTTTCAACATTAAAACGTTTCAACGTACAGGTTAAAAGAAGCTTTAAAGAAGCTTTAAAAAGCTTCTTTAAAGGTTATGCGTTAGTGACCACTATCCCTGAATAAAGTGTAGATCCATGTTAATCCATTAAGGCAGAGTGCCCCAACACCAGCACTGATATGTATGCGCCCCGGCGTCACTCACTCGGTTACACTCACCACCACCTGCAAATAATAAATCTTATCTATTATATATGTCACCGAAAAATAACAAGATCCGTACTTTTATAAATTCTCTAGGAAATTTATAAACCTTCGTAAGATTCTAAGCGCGAGATAAATTGTATTATTTTACGCCCATATATTCGCTAATTTATGAATTTACGACATCTCGCGGTAGATTTATAAACTATCTATCAATCACTTATAAATCAGCGAAAATGTGGGCGTAAAATAATACAATTTATCTCGCGTTTAGAATCTTACGAAGGTTTACAAATTTTCTGAGAAGTTTATAAACGTACGGATCTTGTTATTTTTCGGTGTCATATACATATAATAAATCTGAAGAGAATCAAAATTCTGAACATAAGAAGAAGGTATTAGGAAAAAATAGTTGTTTGGGTATAAGTACTTTAAATCCATAACAGAACACGTTTCAGCAGTTTTTAGAATATTTGTCTATTTTTTCTGTTTATTTAAACGCTCATAACGCAAAAGATTTTTGGTAGTATGAGGTCTTGGAAATGTTAAAGGCTACTTTTTATCTCAAAATAATGCGAGCGAAGCCGCGGGCGTCCACTAGTAATTAAATAAAAACAAAAGAAAGAAAAAACTAACCAAACTTACTTCTTCTAAGTATTACAAAATAATAGTTGTCATCCATTACAATTTAAAATATAATCAAGTTTCATTATTAAAATCATTTATATCAAGTGACTCCGCGGGGGAGTCACGACCCTCATTAACGAGGAACATACCCCTCCTGCCAGTTTGGCAGCCTGAGTTGCACTCGTTCTGGCAAGCTGTCTTCCCCACCCAGTTGTAATACAGCTTGCCGTGGGGGGTCTCCTGGTACCTGCCATATTAACATGCATTTTTTTTTATAGTTAATAAGATAGAACTAGTAATTGTTGACACAAGATAATTAATATTAAATGCAATGATCGATTTAAAATCTCAGATTTAAAAAAAGTACTTAGTCATAAATTCTAAAAAGTAGTATATAGTCTAAAGTCAAAAGAATATATCTATATACATATATAGAACTCAAAGGTGACTGTTACTGACATAGTGATCTTTTCACTCACAGCCCAAACCACTGGACGGATAGGGCTGAAATTTGGCATGCAGGTAGATGTTATGACGTAGGCATCCGCTAAGAAAGGATTTTTGGAAATGCCACTTTTAAAAAAGTGAAAAATAGGGGACCCAAGTTTTACTTCTTAATGCGAGCGAAGCCGCGAGCACCCACTAGTAATTACATAATAAAACTGAAGAGGGTTGAAAGTCTGAACATTGAAAGTATAAAAAAATGTTAAGAGATACATACTTCGAATTGATAGACCACGTTCCAAGAATTTCTGGAAATTTTGTCTGTTTATGTGTCTCTGATTGTCTGTTTATATAAACACTCATTACGCAAAAAGGGCTGAACGGCTCATCACGAGGTTTGGTATGTAGGTAGTATGAGGTCTTAGGAGTGTCATAGGCTAATACTTTTATCCTGAAATGATGCGAGCGAAGCCGCGGGTGCCCACTTGTAAACTAATATAGGTATTTTGTAAAAAATAGGACATAAAAATTCACTGAGTCACATGCTTGCGGAAATATGTATATTGCGATATATTATACATCTTCGTAACTTTTTTTTTTTCAAAATTCCCGACCTTTTTTATTAACTAGTAGACGCCCGCGGCTTCGCTCGCAATAACTTTTCGAACATAACTTTTTTATTTACGATCAGATTGAAATGAAATAAACACTAAATGTTAAGTTAAAAATGCACCAACATGTTAGTGAAAACCGTAGACAAATCAGTTTAGCCGTATTCGAGTCTATAACGAACAAACATACCTACAGACAAACAGATTTTTTTCTTGAAACATGATTTATGTATTCTATTGCATCAATAAAGGCCCCTCAACATTTTTTTTTATTTATCTTCAATGTACAGACACCGACCTGTTACAGCTTTATTATATGTATAGATTTTGACATAAATTATTTTGTTCCATATACATACATGCACAAAGATAATTATAGTTTAAAGTTGACTTACCCCCACACCGATGACAACATAAGGAATAAACACACAAACAGAGTTGGAGACATTATTATATATAGAAAAGATTGTGAAAATGATAAACTCAATCAACAACTTTAAATTGTTTATATTTGGTATTAATTTGTTATATTAATAAATATAGAGAAAAATTTACTCAATAAACAACTGCCCCTACTGGACAATAGTTTAAAATGAATAACTTAATATGTGTTATCGGTAAAACGAGTCGGTGATAACACATATTATATCATCGATGCCTAAAACACAAATGGGTATATGGGAATAAACCCACGATGTTTTCCTTCTAACCTATACGTCACTCGATGGTTATTAAATTCGTCGTATAATCTAGTTTTTTTTAACTAAACCAGGTCTGTATTTGGCCATAGTTTGCCTGATGGTAAGCAATAACTATGGTCTAAGATGGATCGTGCTTACCCAATAAGAACCGGTTCACACTCGCTTTGAAAATAATAATATAATAATATAGGTATATTGTTAAGAACCTATTTTATTTGATAACTAACTGAGGTGAAGCCAAGAGTAAGTAATATTTATATTCACACTAGTGGACGCCCGCGGCTTCCCTCGTATTATTTCAGGGTAAAAAGTAGCCTATGACACTTCCGGAACCGTATATTTATTTATTTATTTATTTATAATGGTACACAAAACATAATGTGTTCCCAAATAAGCTAAGCAAACATTCAAAACTGGTTTTGATCCAGAACAAATTCCTAAGATTGTAGGTAATATATATATATATATATATATATATATATATATTACCTACACACCAAAAATCATGATGATCCGTTTAGCCGTTTTTGCTTGATGCGCTTTTAAGTAAAATATAAAAACAGCTGAAACGTGTTCTGTTATGGATTTAAAGTATACTTAAGCAATTATTTTTCTAATTACCTTCTAAGTAAGTACAGATTTTGTACCCTCTTCCTTTATTATATGTACCTACATACTTATGTATAGATATCAAAAGGTCAGGAATTTAACTATACCTACCCATTTATTGCGTATTACACTCATACGATTGTCTTGTTTGTTCAGAATTTTTATCATCAATTTCTTAGAAGGTCATCGTTTTAATGTAACTAGTAACACCTCGCGGCGTTACCCGCGCTAATCACTATCACTGCCTAGTATAAAGCAAAGTCGCTTCCCGCGTCTGTCCCTATGTCTGTATGTATGCTTAGATCTTTAAAACTACACAACTGATTTTGATGCAGATTTTTTTAATAGATAGAGCGATTCAAGAGCTAGGTTTATATGTATGTATAATAATGCGAGCGAAGTCGCGGGTAAGAGCTAATTCAAAATAAATGTTGAAGCAGTCAGTCCTTGGTGACTGACTGAGGTGATGGGTGACCAAACAGTGGCATTCCATTTTGAATGCTTCTGTGGGTCAGATGACACGATAAATTGTAGGTCTGGCAGTTTGTCATACTACGGCAGTCGTTAAGCCATCAAGACCCTTGGCTTGAAAACTCTGACACCAGAGAAGGCCACTCTTATACGAACTTACATATTAAAGCCGTTAAAATGTTTTATGCGTTTATTTTCTCCTTTGGCCATAACTTTGTATTGTGCCAGTTCTCAGGTAAGGTTATGCGTTAGTAACCTGTTTCTTTGTTGCCATGGCAACCAACCGGTCAATAATCTATTATTAAAGCTAACTTAATTCACACGCATATTTCTACGTCATGGTGATATAGGTCAAAGTTTTCTATAACCAACTTATAAAAGAAAGTAGCTAACCTGCTGTTTCCATACAATCGTTGTATAGTTAGACACAAAAACTAAGCGGATACCACTGTTTCTTCTAGGCGAGCGTGCTACATCTTAGACTATAGTGGTGCTTAACATCAGTCAGGCCATAGTCAAACGTAAGCCTATTTAGTGTAAAAAAAAAAGATCTTTTCTTTTCTAAAGGCTTTTCTCGCATTATTTTGAGATAAAAAGTATCACAGGCTACTTTTTACTTTACTTACTTACACTTGTAAGACCTCATAGCCTCATACTACCTACATACCAGAAATCATGATGATCCGTTCAGCCGTTTTTGCGTTATGGGCGTTTAAATAAATAAACAAACAAACAGACAAAAAACTCAAAATCTGTTGAAACGTATTCTGTTATGGCTTTAAAGTATACCTAAACATTTTTTTTTCAATATCTTCGATGTACAGATTTTTGACCCTCTTTAGCTTTATTATATGTACATATAGATTACGTTTGAGGACCACGCATAAAACCTACTCTATAAAATAGTCTATCAATTCAAAAAACTACATCAAAATCCGTTGTGTTTTAAAGATCTAAGCATATAAGGGGACAGACAGCGGGAATAGACTTTCTTTTATACTATGTAGTGACTATTTTAAATCTATTCTCTCTCTTGAGTCGTATTTCCTCATGACTGAGGGTCGTGACTCCCCCGCAGAATTAATTCGTTATGTTCTCTTGTGCAGATATATCGTGGTGGGCGCCCAGGGCCTTCCACGGATGACACATGTCCTCACGATGTTTTCCTTCACCGCTAAGCGAGTGCAAATCCACACAAAACTAGCAAATACAAGTCACTGGTGTAGGGCTGGATTCGAACCAGGGTGCGTCTGGATGAAAAGCAGACACTGGAACCGCTGAGCCACGGCCGCTTTTTTAAATATATTATTATTTTGTTAAGACTGAAAAACGACTAATGATTCTTATAACAAGTAAAACGTAATATTGTAATTAATAAATAATTTACTTACCACAAGCAAACTTTAATAACAGTATTGGTGTCGTTAGGAACATATTAAATTGTCGTTAGTAAAAAAACTGGCAAAAATTAAGGACAGAATTTTTAAAGGTGTTTTAGCCGACAACAAAATAAGAAGGTTATACAATTCGACCTGAATTTATGTGACATTGTTAGGATGATCTTTTTTATATGATTTTTATAGGTTTCCAATCACTTGTGCCGAATTTAGAAATTTGTATTTGTATACATTTCTTTGATATGTTTGTCATACAAAAAATTGCGTAGGTAATAGTAGCATTTTATTTTTATCTAGTAACGGGATATAATATCTACCTCTTTCCAATAAGTTCAAAAATAAACTATGTAAATAGTGTTACATATAAGCATTTAGAATGTCTTCACATAGGATATAGGATGTACACTATGTACAGGTGACAAGTGACGTAAACTGGATTTATTTTTTGCAAAGGCTCTTAGGAAATAAAAGAATTAAATAAAAATGCCAAAATCCAACAGAAATAATGTGTTTATTGTTACCACACCTATATACTTAACACATCGAACATCTAATACCTACAATATATATGGTAAAGTAACACTAACAATTAAATGTATTCAATTAATTAATTCACAATTAATTGATTAAGAACACATCGCGCACCAACTTTTACAGTTAATATAGTTTTTGGATAATTTTTAGGTGTATATCATGCCAACATTTACACTTACTATGTTTTTCCGCTCAGTCTGAACTGTTTGAAAATGAGTGTGGATTTTCGCGCCTGGCAGTTAGTAGACCGTAGCGTAGGTTAAGGCGTTCTGGACGGTAGTAGAAATACGCAGGTTCGAATCCTGCCGGTCGTGATTATTTTCGCTCATTTTCCAATAAGTTGGTATTTTTTAGGTGATTACGACATATATTTTCGCAGGACTGTCTCACGGTTGTCCACAACTCGTTTGATGTTAAGCTTCGTTGTAATATGTAGGTCGCAGGCATCTGGTTGGATTAGTGGCGATTGTTCAATCAACGTTCGGCGTAGTTGTTCAATTAAATGTCGTCATTATATGAACGAGCTAGTCATTCAATCGAATAGCAGACTCAACCAGATCACTGCGACATGCATATATTGATCAGTGAACCAAGTTGATCAACCAATTGTTCTGTGAATCGAATTGATCAACTAGTGGTCGACCGCGGCTTTGTTCGCATGATTTCAGGATAAAAAATAGCTTAAACTACCTACATACCAAAATCATGATGATCCGTTGTGCTGTTTTTGCGTGATAAGCATTTAAATAAACACAGACACAGATAAACAGACAACATTTCTAGAATTTGTTGGAACGTGTTCTGTTATCAATTCGTATCACCAAACAACTTTTTTTAAATATCTCGTATGTTCAGACTTTTGACCCTCTTCAGCTTTATTATATGTATAGATTAGCAACAGGAACACCCGTGCCGCTCCGACATCAGAATGTTTCAATTAAACCACCTAAGAATAATCCAAAAACCATATTTAGTCAACTCAATAATTAGTCCAAAACAAAAGTCATTATAAGTAAACAAAGATTTTAAGACGAATTTACTTAGAATCTAATTCATGTTTACATTAAAATACATAATATTTTCTAAATACATACAAATATGCGTGTTTGGGAGTGACAACAGTTAACTTAACATTTTGGTTAATTACAAGCCTAGCGCCCGATTTATAAAACGATCGTTAGTATAATTCTCCCATCAAATCATTTTCTCTCTTTAGTCTTTCCTCGTGACTGAGGGTCGTGACTCCCCCGTAGAATTAATTCGTTAGGGGAGTTCTCTTGTGCAGATACATCGTGGTGGGCGCCCAGGTTCTTCCGCGGAAGACACATGACCTCGGATATTGTGGTCCTCAAACATATCGTTTTCCTCACTCTGTTTTCCTTGACCGCTAAGCGTGTGCAAATCCACACATAACTTGAAAAACGAATCATTTGTGTAGGGCCAAACTCTAACCAGAGTGCTTGAAGATGAAAAACGGATGCATAAACCGCCGAGCCACGCTCACTTTTATCAATTTCGAGGCGCTGTCATAGGCCGATTTAAAAATTTCAATAACTTCAAAAATACAACCGTTGCATCTAATTTTATCATAAAAATTGGTCTAGTAAGATTTAAGGTCGAATTCAAATTAATTATGGTCATATTAGTTACACTTGTATATAAGTTTTTAGAGCACCAATATTTACATATTTTAATGTGTTAAAATTCTTTTCTATAAATTCATTGTGGAAAGCCACATACTTTTATTGTAATTACAGTATTATATCCGTTATCTAGCACCCATGCGTTTGCTTAACATGGGGCTAGATGGCGCTGTGTGAAATGCCCCAAAATATTTATTTATTGTTCTCAGTGATTCTGTTTGAAAACTCTTTGCTCATTGATAATCTTTATATAATCAAGAATTGTTAGCGTTAATCACACATTCTTTACAAACATCAATTTATATAATAAGAAGTCATAATTAATTCATACAGAGATACTTGCAAAAAGCTTCGTACATAACCTAATTTTAGGGGACGTACCTAAGGCCACATCGATCACCAAATTGACATTTATTATGATTATATATAAACTACACGCACATTCAAGATTTTATGTATATTTATGTATTATACATATCACGGTAAAATGACTCGAGGATAAGAAAGCGCACGCGACTCTTAAAATGACAGAATTATCGTATAAATACGTACATTTGTATAATTAACACAGCGTTTTTTATCAAAAAAAATTAAATGCATATCTATAATGTATTGTTGATTTATTAAGACATTTACTTTTCAATCTTTAATCAGAGAAATTTTTATCTTAACAAATAAAAACTTTTAGAGATATCAAAAAAGGAGGAAGTTTTCACTTCCATTGACTATTTTAAATCAAACTCTTCTCGAAAAGAAAAACGGGTATATGTAACAAAAATCAGAAAATATTTTAAGAAAGCAATAGTTTTCAACCTTTGAGGTTGCAAACATGACTAAAAGTTCGATTTTTAACAATAACATTCTTTTGAGTTATTGTGCCAAGTGCTAAACCCGCACTGTGGTTGTTTAACTTTAAAAATTTGTAGCCTAGTTGGTTAAGGCGTTCTGACGGTATCAGAAATAAGCAGGTTCGAATCCTGCCGGTCGGGATTATTTTCGCTTATTTTCCAATACATTATTTTAAGTTAAACTGACATTTTTGTATGATAGAGTCACGCACGCCAGTCAAGCCCTTAACTTCAATAATCACATGTAATCTTAGCCAGCTGTGCTAACGTTTCATATACAGGGTTATTAGTAATTTAATAAGTAATTCCATAAGTCTTGACAAAATGTTGTTGCTTTCGACGTACAAAAGCCACCCTTAAAAGGTTATGCGTTAGTTCTTATCGGGTAAGCACGCTCCATCTTAGATATAGCCTTTGCTTACCATCAGGTAAACTATGGCCAAGCGCGAACCCACTTTAGCTAAAAAAAAAATTCCAACAACCCTGCATAGTAAGTAAATATTTATTACACTAGATTAAACCACTGGTAAAGTTAACCCTTTAAATGCTAAATTCTGGCTGCTTTCCAACGTACTCTTCTAACTGCCAGACTGTTACTATTTTACACTATAAACAATATTTCATAATATATTTTGTAAATAAAAAACAATGGCATCGATTTGCTCACAACAGAAAATGGCACTAAATATGGTTTTTAATTCGCAAATTACTTAAAATATTTAAAAATATAATTTCATAATTCGCTAACCAATATACTTAATAGAACTAATAAAAACTCGATTTAAAATACTACAAAATTAAAGTCAATATAGAAGAATAAGTACAAATGCATTTAAGAATATATAAACCGACTTGATTTTTGTCATAATATATTTCTTTCATCTATTGTAAATCATATTTTTGCGTCCAAATTATATTATTTATATTGAGTTACTGAAAAAAATTGTGCAAAAGGTATTTTATTATAGTGCAAACAAATGAAGCTTTAAGGTCTGACTGTCACAGAATGCTTTCCGTGACGTTTCCTTGCTTTTTTTAACTTTGCAGGCATATTTTCACCAACCCTGTATGTATATATTTCTGTCATATGGCACTGAAGTACAAATAAAATATAACATGTAAATGTGCCTAATATTAAAAGTTATTCTAAACTCGATCCAACTTAAATTGAAATAGAATATAATTAATATAAAAAAACTTAATGTAATTTTCGATTTGCACTATCGTATTGTCGGTGTTTCTTTCGTCAGCTGCAATAGAAAAGTATATGTATTAAAAATTAACTTTTTCATATTAACATTGACAAAAAATATTACATAAAAGTAATTACATTACATACATTAGTACCAACAGATAAGTATTTCTATAATAACTAAAGCGATATTTTTAATTGAAAGGAAATCATGGTCAAGTGCAAACTCTTGCGGTCAAAGAAAAAAAGTTTATTTATTTTTAGTTAAATCATCACACTTATATTGAAAAGGCGAAAATTTGTGCGTGAGTATATTTGTATGTTACTTCTTCGCTCTTAAACGGCTGAACCTATTCGGATGAAATTTGGTATGGACGTATATTAGACTCTGGATAGCACATAACCTACATTTTACCTAGGATAAACACTGATAACACCTCACAAGAAAGAAAGGAGAAAGAAATATCTTCATTGAGACTTACACAAATTCTTGATTAAATAGTATACTTATGGTTTGAGTTTATTTAGTACTTAAACTGTGATGCTTCAATACAGCCTCAAGTCTGCCTAATGCTGGTGGCACAGGGCCACTAGGGTGCTGCTAGTAAATAAGACGTGTAACACAATATTGGCTTCTAAATTAGATAAAAATCTGGTTTTTAGATAGCTTATTTATCAATTAGAACAACAAACAAACAATCTGACCAACAAACAGTAACCTACTCACCTCACTTCATAGCCAGATTGTTATACATGTCGAAGTCATCAAGCCCCTCCGGTTCAAACGCTCTGATCTGTTCAAACAGCTCGCTGTCCATGAAGCTCTCAGTCTGGGCCGGTGTGGAGGCACCGAAGTAGCTGCTTGCCGGTTGATCAGTTTGAACGGGGAGTTGATCCAATTGATTGTAATGATTGTGTGGTTATATTTATTGTTAGTTTCAGTTGATCAGTTTGAGCGGGGAGTTGATTGGTCGGTTGATTGTGTAGTTATATTGATTTCAATTATGTCGATTGATCAGTTTGATAGAGCAGTAAATTTATTGGTTTATTATGCAGTCATGTTGATTTTTAGTGGAATAGTTTGGTCATTTATACAAAAAATATGATTGTATAGATTTTATTTTGACCACCAGTTGATATCAGAGTTGATTTGTTAGTAGATTATTAATTTTATTTTGGCCGATTATTAGTTGATCGTCGCGTTTATTTTTCGGTTAACCGGTTGATTGAATAGTGAATTAGAGAATTGGTAGTTAAAAGATTGGTTGATCAGTTTCATCATGGGTTTATTTGATAATTAATTGATTGAGTATTTGTGTAGTTAAAACAGTAACAATTATTGTTTATTTTGATTGATTATGATTTATAGTTTTTCAGGTGATTCATTATTATATTTGTTATATATGTATGTGTGTGTGTGTGTGTGTAGTTGTTTCGTGTCGTCGTCGCCATTCGTCGGGTATCGGGAAAGAAAGAGAGAAAATGCAACACATTAGATACGACGGTCGTTGATAAAACGTAGAATTGAAAAAATAAAAATACTCCTACAAATAAATACAACTTTAAACCGCCGCCAAAAGGCAATCACAGACCAAACCAAAACAAGTGGTAATTGCGCCTCAGGATACAATATTTTAATAGTAATAATATAAAATAAAAAACATTACATAAACAGATAAAAACGACCGTCTGTGTTGCATTTTCGCGATGGGAAATTGTAGAGACGAAAATTGTCTTTCACACAAAAACCAATATAAATTTAAAAATATCATCGTATAGACGAATCAATTTTATAGGTCTCAATTTTCTTTACATTTCATGTCAGTTTTGACATAAAATATATAGAAATGACAGATGTCAAAGGACTTTACTTTCATTCCAGCGGACAAAACAATATAAATTAAACAAGTTACAAATACATTAATTGAAAGACAAGTTTCCTCGCTAATATAAATGAGAAGTCATATAATATTCGTCACATATATGTATTATTACAAATAGACCGAAACATACACTCATTCAACATAATATAACATTGTCATGTACTATAAGTATTAAGATCATATACTTTCGGTGATTATTCAAAAAACATTTCAATTATTCAATAAAAAGTTCATTCTTTTACATACTTAATGATTTTTCGTTCAACATGTTTTTTTTTTTATAATAAGTGATTTTATCAACGAGACTTTATAGTCCTTATTCATAAAATATCAATGAAAACTTATTAAAAAATCGCTAGTATATATAAAATTAACAGATAATATTCATATTAATGTTAAGCAAATAAAATATAAAACATTATATGATAGAATAATCACCAAAGACGAAACTACTGTTGTGTATAATTATTATAAAAACTGTAGTGATGGTGTATTTTCCAAAACTACAATTTCCCATGGGACAGTAAGTCTTAGACCATTTTAATACGAATACAAAAAATTTGGTTCACTATCGAAGCATTTTTCACACTTTTTGACAACATTTTAATTTTCATAAATGGTCAAAAAAATAATTAAAGTCTCATCTCTTC
Source organism: Macaria liturata (assembly GCA_964023185.1). NCBI lineage: Eukaryota > Metazoa > Arthropoda > Insecta > Lepidoptera > Geometridae > Macaria > Macaria liturata. Next base: position 12,523,231 of record OZ026807.1, on the reverse strand, counting down.
ACTGCTTGTTAAAATCATACACAATATGATATTATTATTATATAGGGTTTGCTGACGCATAAACTTTTAAGTGCCACTTTCTCACGTCAAAAGCGTCAACTTTTGTTCTGTGACTTTTGGAAATAATGAAGAAAAGTTGTTGATTTGATATATTAAACCCGCCTTTAAAAGGTTATGTGTTATTTAATAATAAGCCTATAGCAATCATGTGTTTGATTTATATGTTTAGTTCTCTTTCACATCATCATCATCATCAGCCTAATGAGACCCACTGCAGGGTACAGGCCTCCTCCCTCTTACGCCAATACTCCCTGTCTTGCGCTGTTCTTGGCCAGATGTTTCCAATATCATCCAGCCACCACATCTTTCACATAGCAACGGAGTAACGGATCGTCGTAATTTTACTAAACTGGTAATATTATGTCATCAGAGACACATAAGCTACTTTTTGTCCGAAAACAACGCGGGGAAAGTCGCAAATATCTACTAGTAATAATATAGATTTTTTAATTGTATTATAACTAATAGATGCTTTTGTATAACGGCATTGGCATAATAAAGTTTAAAATCTTTAGTTTTAAGACCATTTGTGTAAATAATATGTGGCCAAAGTTTTAGCATTATATGAGATCAAATCCTTACGAATGGTCTAAGACATGATTTTACTTAAAAACTACACTTAATTATATAATAGTCACATCCTTCACTCGCCAATCACGTCAAAATGTACCAACTTACATGTAGTTATATAAATTCGTTATTGATAAACTATATAAATTTAACACGCCCAATTTATCATAAAATAATAACGGTTTTTTGTTGCCTAGATCTTATATACTTATAGGCCTGATATTATTAAATATATGCATACATTTTCGTGACACAAAATGTCACCCAGTAACAAATAATTATATTTTTAGGACGAATTTTCAAATCATTTAACAGTATTGCAAAATAGAAAATATAATTTCATAGATTTAATTTGGACCATAACTTCAAAAATAACCTATACCTTAGCAATAAAAAGTCTTATTAAAATAATACCTATGTCATGTATAAAAAAGTGTATGTACTTAAAAAATTATAATTAGCACCGAATTTATACAAAAAAGAAGTATTAATCAAAACTTCAAATCTTAGATGATAATAAATGTTAAGAGCCAAATAAAGCACGTTTTATATAGAAATCGTGGAACTAGTAAAATCATAGTCGTAATACCTTAAATTTTAAAATAATGACAAAAACATTGTTAACCTAACCAGCCAATGATTCACTTTCGATTCGACTCACTCATCCACTTTTTGGTCAAAGTTCAATATTTTATCTAAAAAAAACAATACTGATTTTTGTTCAATTTTTTTTGTCAGCTTACGATTCATTTTATTCACAACATCAACATTTTTAACCTATCTATCCTAACTAAAAGTTGCTATGGTTTGTCAATTATAGGATAATAAAATGACAACTGTCATCTATTAATTTTCTGTAAATTTGACGTAACATGACAGATGTCATAAGTACTTTCCTATAATTGACAAAGCATACGTATATTGGCTACGATCCACAGATATACCTGAGTAGCACAATAATGTTGATGGTTAAAATCAGCCACCCCTTTCAGTAGCTAATTGTATTACAGTAACAACAACTAATAATTGATACAATAGGATCGTAACTGCTTCCAAACGTCACAACGAAAATGCTTCCAATGTCCTATCCCTCGCACACACAACCCGCATGCAAAGCTTGCTCGTAATTGGTTACGATCATTGAGCTAGGAATTATACATATAAATATAAATGTCCGAGCCAAAACTCTGGCCACGCTACTCGCCGAGCAGACTTTTGGATTACCTATCTCTTTTGCACGTTTTTAAAATATGTAAGAGCGAAAGAGACAAGCAGTGTTTTGTTTGCGCTCGCTGTGTCTCTGTACAATCATAGCTTACGATGCAGGAAATAGCCGAATATTGCTTGGACGTATTTAGTCGTTTTCCCCGTACCATCAACTCAACCACGGCGGCGGCAGTCGATAATCACGTGCAATTATTTTTGGCTCAGTTACTTTTCTATAGTTTCAATCATTCGTAGAGTAACAAACATAGTTACGAACATTCTTAACATTAGTTTCTAAAACACCAATCTTTTTAAGTTTAGTGAATGTGAACAACATTTAAAGAACATCAATATTTAATAATTGAACCATCAATTGACTATTTAACAATTAAATTCATTAATATAAAAAAAAATTCAAGACATATCACATAGCGCCATCTAGCCCCATACTAAGCTAACGCTTGTATCATGGGTACTAAATAACGAATATAATACATATATACTTTTCTGTTACCTTAAATTAGGTGTTTACGTATGTCTTGGATTTAACTTTTACACCAGTTATATTAGTCGTTGTTGCGATTTAGTGATAATCAGTAAATCTCTTTTTTTCTTTATTTTCCGGTTATTTTACGCTCGTTTGTAAACTGTCCAAACACGGACTTTAAAATCTTGCTTAGATAATTCATAGATTCAGGTGTTAATAAGAATAACACAAAATTTTATAAAATTAATCTACAAGTAAAATGCAATTTTATGGACCCCAAAATATTGAAGTTATAAAGTAATAATATATTTTTCAATACGAAATTCCTTTCAGTCAATGCGTTAGTAGGTTTTGTATACAGTACACATATATAAATAGATAGATAAAAAGGACGGTATACAATACAATAATAATGACTAAGTCATATAAAAAAGTTACTTTTGCATACATAGGTATAAGGTATTAATTAAAAAATAAATGTATAGGATACCCTTATTCGTTCAGTTTCAATTTAATTATATCGACGTTTCTTTTCGCTAAAAAAATTGGTCGCAATTTTTTCTACTAACCTTTGTATAAACCCTGATATTTCGTATACATTATCAATATATTTAAGTAACAAAACAGATATAGATAAAAAAGCAATTTACACTTTCTACTTCATGTATAATCATTTTGTGCGTTAACTACAGAATTCTACGAGGGCGGGTCAATAAGTCCGTGACTTTTTGAATTTCTGACCTCTTTACTGAAAAAGCAATACTACTCCTGTCAACAGGCATCTGTCAGTTGACTCCTGTCAAAATTTGAACTTGCTGCGTCAGTTAGTTTGTGTTAATCAGCTATCTTTATCAGACTACCCAGTAATTTGAGGAAAAAATGGAAAAAAGTGAATTTCGTGTGCTTATTAAGCATTATTTTTTGCGAAAAAAAACCATTACCGAGACCAAGGCTAAGCTTGATAAATACTATGGGGACTCTGCACCACCGATTTCAATGGTAAAAAAGTGGTTTACTGAATTTCGTTGTGGCCGTACAAGCACTGAAGATGCCGAACGTCCTGGACGCCCAGTTGAGGTCTCTTCACCCGAAACAATCGAAAAAATTCACGATATGGTGTTGGCCGACCGAAGATTGAAAGTGCAAGAGATTGTGGAAGCCCTAGGGATCTCGCATGGCTCAGTGGTTTCAATTTTGAATGATCACTTGGGCATGAGAAAGCTTTCCGCAAGATGGGTGCCGCGTTTGCTCACAGTCGACCACAAACGCAATCGTGTAACAACTTCACAGGAAGGTTTGGCGTTGTTTAATCGCAATATGGAGGAGTTTTTGCGCCGTTTTGTAACCGTGGACGAAACATGGATCCATCACAACACACCAGAGACCAAACAACAGTCAAAACAGTGGGTTTCTAAGGGTGAATCGGCGCCAAAGAAGGCCAAGGTGGGTTTGTCAGCCAATAAAGTTATGGCGACTGTTTTTTGGGATGCACGCGGGATAATCCACATTGACTACCTTCAAAAGGGAAGAACAATCAATGGGGAATATTATGCCAACTTATTGGACCGATTCAATGACGATTTGAAAAAAAACCGACCTCATTTGGCCAAGAAAACAGTTCTTTTCCACCAAGACAATGCAAGGGTGCACACATGTGCAGTTGCCATGGCAAAAATCCTTGAATTGGGCTATGAATTGCTCCCTCATCCGCCCTATTCTCCAGATTTGGCTCCGAGTGACTACTTCTTGTTTCCAAACCTGAAGAAATGGCTTGGTGGAAAAAGATTTGACTCCAATGATGAAGTCATCTCGCAAACAAAGGCCTATTTTGAGGACCTCGACAAATCATATTTTTTGGAAGGGATAAAAAAATTGGAGAAGCGTTGGACAAAGTGTATAGAGCTCAAGGGAGACTACGTTGAAAAATAAAATGATTTATTTATCAAAAAATCTGTGTTTTATTCCAAAAGTCACGGACTTATTGACCCGCCCTCGTATTATAAAGCATAAATTCACATTTGAAAATAAAACCTTCTTAATATCATCTTATTTAAAAGACGTTTAAAGAGGCCATTTTCAAACACTAGAAAAAAATACAATTTAAAATTAGATAGTTCATTGATATGTAAAATATTATGAGTAATATAATTAATTAGTGTCATGTTATTATATATATTTATAAATACTAAGATATAATAAAAATAAAAAATAGAGGTTCTTTATGTTTGCAGTCAAATATAGCTTATACGTTTACAAAAATACTGATGGATAGACAACCTAATTATTTAGTGTAGTTAGTCTTAATATTGATAAAAATAAATGCCTTAATTTTGATACACACAAGTAAATCTCTCTTATATTAAAAGAGGGAATCATATGAAATTAATCGTTAAATATTAGGTAAATAAAAACATAAGTTTCACGTTCTCTACTGCGAAAATTGTATACTTAAAAAATAACTTAATGGAACAAAACGAGCGAATGTTGAAAAAAAAGATATAGGTATACCAATTTCAATCAGAAATTATGTTCATGTTTTAAAATAATACTGTCAACTATTTGTGGCCGGTCACAGTTAGTTGGAATCTTAGTATAGTCCCGTCACGATACACAAGGAATCTCGTTCATTGAACTGTGAAAAAGTATCGCCATCTCACTCGCACAAGTCGCTGACAGAATTTAAAAAGTCAACGTAAGAGAATCCATGTGTTCAGTTACTTAGTTCGAATCAAGAATTAGGGCATATTTTGGATATGACATTATTGTATGTACAGTACCTTTTAAGGTTGTTAATTTTAATTTTTCAGTAGGTATAATACTATCTCAGTGTATGTAACGTTTTTAAAGGACATCCAAATATATGTAATCGGTCATCTATGTGTTTGAAAATGATAATAAGTACCAATATAAGCATGTACCTATCATGTAGAAAACCAAACCTATATGAAGGTTATTTTTTGTTAAAAAAAAGCAAACTATGCCCCATTTCTTCAAACGTTTCAGCAACCATATTTCTCGTTACATTTGTTATTTCAAACAAATAAGTCCGTTTTTAGAGTTGCAAGATGGTAGTGCTGCAGCTGTGTGGGAGAATAAGATTATTGTTAGTTTTAAAACTTGAAAACTATCTAAAAAACTACAGTCTATTTAAAAGTTAGCAAAATAATCACGCAGTTATGATTTTGAACACTTATCTTTCAAGTATCAGACAGTACGTATGACTGTTTTTGATGTAATTATGACAGATATCATCTCCATCTATTTCCTCCATATATTATCCACGAATTTAACTAAAAACGATACCAAAATTATCATTTTATGATGGACAAAATATAGGGAAAGTTCAAAATTTCAGTACATACATATTAAGATTCTGTATTTTCAGAACTATATGTGCAGGTTCGAATCCAGGCAGTCGTGTTTTTTTTTTACTCTTTTTCATAAGTCCATAAAATTCTAATAGAACTTTAGTGCCAGTTAAGCTCTCCAAAAGTAAACTAAGTTCTTAAATCTAAAACTTCATCAAAATATGCGTAAAAATGCTCAAACTATCTTACCAGATTCAAAAGAATTAAGTAGCAAAAGAGCACCACTACAGATAAAACTTAATATAAACGAAAATGTAAAAAAATTGCGAAATAAGGATGTGACTATTACAAAACATATGTACTCGTATGTAATGCTCTTCAAAAAATAAAATTTCGAACAACACAAAATACTTTTCTTTTTATAATAAACTTTTTTTATGTTTTAATATTGTAATTAAACTTAATTGAAACATTTTTTGGAATGTTAAGTACATCTTGTCAAATTGTATGTGTAAAAAACAAAAGTAACTATTTGTTTTAATTACAACATATGTTTTATAATTTTCAAGTTTTATGTAAGTACATTATTATTATTTTTAAAGAGCATTACATACTACAGAGTAATATTAACGAATCATCACGAAAATGCGTCTAAGCCGTAATAATCATTAATAATCAAAATGATCAACTGTTGTTATACAATCAAACTAATCAAAAAGTTGATCAATAAGTTGATCAACAGTTTGATAAATACGTTTATTAATACAAAAATATTTTTTGACAAAGTGACAAAAATAAAATAACCGGATAATAAATCTCAATTATTTTAGAGTCAGCATTAGTTAATGTTTTATTTTAATTTAACCATTTATAAGGTGATTCCATAACAAAACTTGTTCATGCGACCCTTTTTGGCTTAGGACACTATCGGATGATCCAAGTTAATTAAAAGAACAGATGTATGTAACTTATAAAGTAACTTAAAATTTAAAAAAATATTGCGTCATGTAATCCGCTCATTTTCAGAAATCAATCATGTACCTAGGGAAAAAAAACAAAATAAAACATGCATCAAAAAAAAAGAAAATGAAAAATCATAATGCAAATAAATGCAAATATAAATATTGGAGCTTACCATCAGGCATGCTATTTGCTCGCATCATTACTTATTTACATTTGCCAATGTCAAGCAAATATCGACGCAGCCAGTCCTTGGATGGGTAACCATAACGTGGCTTACCATTTTGGGCGCTTCCGTGGATCGGAAGACACGTTAAATTTGTAGGTACCGGCTGTATGGTTTAGAGAGGAAGTCGTTAAGCCATGTCAGAAGCTCTTTGCTTGAGACCCCAAAGTTTGCTACTGTTATTCGCTAAGAAGAAGAAGGAGGAAGAGGTGGTGAAGAAGGAAGAGAATAATAAGAAGGAGGAGAAGAATGGGGATGAGAAGAAAGAGCGGAGGGGAAGGATGGAGATGTTGAAGGAGGAGGCGTAGGCGGGAGTAGTAGGAGGAGGAGGCGTAGGCGGGAGTAGTAGAAGGAGGAGGCGTAGGCGGGAGTAGTAGAAGGAGGAGGCGTAGGCAGGAGTAGTAGGAAGAGGAGGCGTAGGCGGGAGTAGTAGAAGGAGGAGGCGTAGGCGGAAGTAGTAGGAGGAGGAGGCGTAGGCGGGAGTAGTAGGAGGAGGAGGCGTAGGCGGGAGTAGTACTAATTTTTGCTTTAAATTTATTATTTTATTTGTATAAGTATGTACTTAGTCGTCTAGTGTCAATGGGATTATTATTATATTTTCTTTGTTGTATGTTTTGGTTATCTTATTATGATTATTATTTTTTAAAAGCTTAGATATGTAGTTATAATAATATGTATTGTGTACATACTCCTTATTAATGTAATTTTTATTTTCTTAATTGTTTAAAGTAGCGTGTAATATGTGTATTTATTTTGTAAGTAATTATCTAAAAATTGTAAGTTAGGTCTGCATCAAGAGGGCTTTAAGTGCTAGTTATTTTCTTCTATTCATTAAGCTTATTATGTGTGTTTTAGCTTAGTGCCTGTTTTACAGACTATTAATAAATAAATAATAAATAAATAAATAGTAGAAGGAGGAGCCGTAGGTGGGAGTAGTAGGAGAAGAAGAAGTGAGTGAGTGTACCTGCTGTTGACGGAGGGCGTGTTGCGGTGCGAGTCAGGCGAGGCGGCGTAGGCGGGCGAGGCGGACATGTATGGCGGGAGAGTGGTCACCAGCACTGGCTTCACGTAGCCATTTTTCAGCATCTCGTTCTCTATGGACAAATACATTTATTGGGACCTCAAAACACTATAAAAATATAAGAATATAGTACACAAAAAATTACACAAGTTCCGAGCCATAACCCGGCCTCAACGCCCCCAATTCAGCATGTGCTGAAGGCATCCAGCGCTGATCATTCGCCGATTTCGGTATGGAGTTATTATCGGCCGGTTCATTACAACACCCGACTGGTAATTTACTAAGCGCTTTATTTAAAAAAAACCTATTGGTTTTAATGATTGATCTACTCATTCTGTTTTTGACATTAGTAATGCTTTTAATAATATCGCTAGTCTCTTATACGGCGCTAGCGCCATAAACTCGATCAATAATCCTGTTCTTTGCCTTACATTGGAAGTACATATTGGTACAGTAGTGCTTTTAAAGACTTTTTAAGCTTGATTATCTACGATACACATTGATGAGTCCACCAAGGCTCTCTCCTAGGCCCTGCCCCTTTCCTGCAGTATCATGTAACTAGTAGACTCACCCGGCTTGGTGTAGTACTTGGAGAAGACGTCGTCCTTGGCGATGTTGGGGTACAGGAACTGCAGCTGCGGCAGGTCCAGCACGCGGTCCGCCAGCGAGCGCAGCATGAGGTCGCGCGAAGTGAACGGCTGCAGGCTGAACACCTCGTTGCCCTCTGGAAGAAAAAAACATTACGAAAATCGTTTGTTAGTTAGTTATTTCGTGTAAGAGTGGCCAACTCTGGTGCCAGAGTTTTCAAACAATGACATGAAAACAAGACATGGCTTAATGACTGCCGCACTAACTGCAATTTAACTAATAATAATATTTAATTTCATTTGGGTCTAAAAGTCAAAGCAGACAAGATGGATCGACGACATAGTTCGAGTCGTGGGTACTCTATGGACGAGATATGCACAAGATCGCAGCTGGCAGCGGGATAAAAAAGGCTGAGGACGATGATGATGAGACTTACTTAACTATCACCTCTAGAATCGAGAGTATTCAAATCGCACGTAGGACTCTTAATCACGTCGTAAATAAAAAGTGGTATTTTATAAGCCTGCACCACCTGCGACTTTGCTATTGTTTTTTAAAATAGTCATGTTTATTTTCTCGTTCAAGAACCATAACGTACCTCCGACCCAGGCGATGGTGATGCCCCCCAGCTCGGAGTCCGAGAAGCGCAGCAGGAAGGTGCCCGGGGGACATGCTGACAACATCTCCTCAGCACCCTTCTTCTGGATGAAGCCGCGGATCAGGCTGGAATATACAAAAAAAGGTATTTTAAAAAACTAAAAGTAAAGGTTTCATTTGTCAAAAAAAGTCACTACAACCCAGCCACTCACCGGTCGCACCACAGCGTCCTCAGATAGTCCCTGGTGACCTTGACCACCATGTAGAACCACTCCCAGAACGTGAAGTTCCTGTCAGGCAGTGCGTCCTTGCAGAACTGCGTCCACGAGACCGCCATGGCGTTCAGTTCCATGGTGTTCATTGGCAGGTTGCTCCTGGAAAAGCTTTACGGTTGATGAAGCTCGCCGCGCACAGCAACAGTACAATACAAAATTCGTTTATTTGACGTTGATATTATACAACAACGTGTCCTTTTTTTTAACCGATTTCTTATACGCATGCGCGCTAGATCTTAGATTATAACGTTGCTTAACCTCAGGCAAGTTGTAGTCAACCGTAAACCTATCTTATGTAAAAAAAACCTCATGGTAGCCGTCAGACTGTGTTACGAGGCCAAGAGTCATCTCCCAATATAATACTAGGTACTTAGGGAAATTACGTTATAGTTATTATGTTACACAGAATACATGACAAAGAATAGTAAAGTAACTAAAAGATACAATACCTAAAAAGATTCAAAATGCCTTTTAAGCAATTCAACAGTAACTCTTTACAATAAAAACAATACACACACTCAATCACTCTTGTCTGAATCTCACTGTCTGAGTCACAATAGTATGAATCAAACAATATGAAAAGCTCTACGATTGATGAAGCTCAATTACTCTAGTTTCGTCAATCGAGATATTTGATAAATTTCAGGACACTAAGATATTCTCACAACTATATAATGAGGAATCTCTCAGAGCAATAAGCGATATACATTACTACACTGTTCATCACATACCTACCATTATGACAATCTTACATCACTAAATTGACATTAGATTGTAACACGAAACTTGTACTTATTTTTATCTTTATAATTTATTGTGTTCTGTATCTCGTGTTGTTTCGTGTCTCAATAAATGTATTTTATTATTATTATTATTCTAAAATAAATGTTATGTAGATTATTTTATACGTCTACCACAATGTTCATATCATACCATTTTTTACCTGCGAATCTCATACCATTCTGTCAATCTCACATCACTACGTCAAGTATGAATCACACAGAGCTATGTAATATTCTTTATAATGTATTACCTAAATATCTTCTCAGCAAGGAAGCGTAGATTGTCCTCAGAGAGGTCACCACCAGTGGCCGAGCAGAACTTTATACGGAGAGTCTCGGCTAGCTGGCCCCAGGTCACCTGAACAGTATAATGAGAAGAGAATGGTATAGTAACCGGCATAAGAAAAATATAATGTTTCCTGCAGGGCATAAGTCTCCTCCTTTTAGTATGTCTTATCTGGGATAGGACACTTTAAAACAAAAACGCGCCATGCTACCAAAATACGTTCGCAGCGTACGTTCGTAACCCACGCGCAACCCAAATAGATACTTAACGTTTCGATTTACAGTTCATATTTCACTGCATACAGTTCCGATTCTCTCAAAGCTATCAATCAAGGTTGACATTATGAATGTAGATTTAGTACAATAATAAAATTGTATTATTTTAGTGTTATACTTAATCAATGGTGAATTATTTCCCGACAAATTCATACTTTCCATGTGTATGTACCTCGTGGGGTACTCACAAGCCATTGTGGCTCAGCGGTTCCAGTGTCTGATTTGCATCCAGACGGCACGGCCGGAATCCGGCCCTACACCAATAACTTGTAGTTTCAAGTTAAGTGTGGATTTGCACTAGCTTAACGGTGAAGGAAAACATCGTGAGGAAACCGACATGTTTGAGGACCACAATATCCGAGGACATGCGTCTTCCGTGGAAGGACCTGGGCGCCCACCACGATGTATCTGCACAAGAGAACTCCCCTAACGAATTACTTCTGCGGGGGAGTCACGACCCTTAGTCATAAGGAAATTCGACTCAAGAGAGACCTCGTGGGGTACACATGTACCTTGTCGGGTACACACGTACCCCGTGGGATACACACGTACCTTGTCGGGCACATGGAAGGACACGCGGCCGGGCGCCGAGAAGGCGTTGTCCCACGTCACGGTGGCCCACCCGTGCGGCTCCTGGTTGCACTACACATGTACCTGGTGGGGTACACACGTACCTTGTCGAGCACATGGAAGGGCACGCGGCCGGGCGCCGAGAAGGCGTTGTCCCACGTCACGGTGGCCCACCCGTGCGGCTCCTGGTTGCACTACACATGTACCTGGTGGGGTACACACGTACCTCGGGAGGTACACACGTACCTTGTCGGGCACATGAAAGGGCACGCGGCCGGGCGCCGAGAAGGCGTTGTCCCACGTTACGGTGGCCCACCCGTGCGGCTCCTGGTTGCCGTGCACTATCACCACCACCGGCAGCGAGAGTGTCCACACCTGGGGACAAAAAAAAACTACCTATTTAGTAACTGTTTTTCTTCACATATTTTTTTATACATTTACTTGACAAAAAATGTTTAATGCGATTATAAATGCATATCCAAAGTCTGATATATGTCATACAAGCTATGATCCAAACTGGTTCAGCCGTTCGAACGTGGGAAACAAACATACATATTTTGTCAACTCTCAAATAAAACAAGTTTTCATCCATCACGCTCTCGACGTCGCGTTAATCTGGGATATATCGTAGACGATGTGTTAAATGTGTCAATCCAGAGTCTAATTTATCTCTAAACAAAAATTCACCTAGATCGGTTCAACCGTTAAAGAGTAAAGAAGAAACAAACATACACACTCAGACACTTAAACTTTTGCCTTGTTAATATTAGTATGAACTGTGTTTGCCTGGTATTCCTAGATGGCGTTATATGTAAATATTCATTTATCAGTACATTACCTGGAACACTAACTCTCCACCTCCCACATTGAACTGCGACTGGAAGAGGAGTGTCAGTTTCTCATCCATCACGCTCTCGGTGCCTTTCTTCTCGGCGCGCTTGATTTTACGCAGTTGCATGTTTCTGTGGAGGAGAGAAAATATATTTAAAGATAAAATCAGGCTATCTTTAGAGCAAGAGTGAACCGGATCTTAATGGGTATTTTATATTCTTTTAGTGAAAAAAGACACAATAAAATGTACGGGCAGTTTAGACACAGAATATACATACATGTAAATAAGTTAATGTAAGTTAAGTATGTACATATATAAGTCACCTATTTGTCAAATTTCTTAAAAATTTTGAGAAAATTTCTGCAAGTTTCGCAAACTTTTTTTATACATTTTTCTTCCTTACCTAAAGCTGACGCTCAGCTGGCGCGAAGTAGGCTGGTACTCCATGGCGCCGGTGTTGTTCAATATATCGCCGCACTCCACTGGCTGCTTGCCCTTACCGGCCGCCGTCTCGCTCTTTAGCAGCAGCTGCGCTTGTTGCTCCGATATTATTACCACCTGGGAAATAAATAAAAATATATTATTGTGTTGCTGACTGGCCTGTCCCCTTAGACAAGAGGCGTATTTTAGTGAGCGTATTGAAGCTCGCTTGTGGAATAGAAAGACCAATGTATGGGAATGACGTAGCATGTCAATAGTCGCGATGTCAATCCCATACATTGTGCTTTCTATTCCACAAGCGAGCGTCAGTACGCTCACTAAAATACGCCTTTTGTCTAAGAGAGATACAATTCTTTTTTTTTTTGTTCCTGCTTTTGTTATTTAGCTGGTTGTTTGTCCTCTGTAATAGAACAAAATAAATAAAATAGAATGAACTTACGCTAACTCGAGGTGGAGTCATATACACGTTGAGCTGACCGCCCACCAGCAGGCGAACTGTTGCTGTAAATCTGTCAACGAAACAAAGCATTATTATTTACTAAGCACTCTACTTTTTACTGACTTTTACAGACCCTGGAACTGAGGTATGCAGAATTCAGTTTCGCTAGATCCTGCCTGTCGTAAGAGCCGACTAAAAGGTGGCCCATGAGTGTCGGTGGTGGCTCAGATTTGGGTGTCTCAATAAATATATTTCTTTCTTTCTTTTAAACAAGCGAGCTTGGGTGAACGATAGCATCACCGTCAAACGCTGTCACCATGTGGAAGAGACAAAAGAGATGCAACAAGCGGTGCTAGTTGTTGTGGTGAATTCACATGACATCCCACAACATCCATCAAGGCACCGAGGGATGGCGAGGTTTGGGGTTTTAGTGAGTAGAAATCTCAGATACCCCGGCTGTTCCCTCCCTGTACAGACGGGGATCTATAAAAGATTTCCCTCTCGGGGAAAAAAACACTACTTCACACACAATTCAGGGGTATTCTTCACACACAAAAAACAGAGGGTAAGTCTTTATTGTCATGGAGTTATCAGTAACAAACGCATAACTTTTGGCCGGCTTTAGAACGTCAAAAGTAAATAGCTTTGCTCAACAGCTTTAATAATAAAAAAATGTGAAGTTGAATTTTAATAATGGCAAAAGTATTTTCGAAATCGTTCCATAAACAACGGAGTAAGAGCGTAACATACCTACAAAAAAAAACTTTTAGAAGATTTGATAACCTCCTTTTTTGGAAGTCGGTTAAAAAATGATAAAATGTTTTTCCCCACCATCAATGAAACTCACGTTTAATGGACCTGTTCATACATATATAACAATACATATTTATATACTTTATTGTGCATACCGTGTGTTAGTTTTCATAACTTGCGGAGGTTGTTTCTCGATCACGAATGTAGATGTCACCAGCGTAGACAGCAAGCCGGTCACCTGGAAGATATTAATAATAAGTCAACAAAATATTGTGAAACCCATGCAGGCGTTTTGGAAACCACTCTTTTATTGAGGCGGTTAAAAGGCATTTTTTTATTTATTTCTTGTCACAAATAAATTAGTAGGTATGTAGGAGGTAGTATGAGCACCTAATGTATATTTAAAAGAGTTTATTTAACTTTTCATTTAGAACATGTTTGGTCGTATTTCCTCATGCCTGAGGGTCGTGACTCCCCCGCAGAATTTATTCGTTAAGGGAGTTCTCTTGTGCAGATACCTCTTGGTGGGCGCCCAGGTCCTTTCACGGAAGACACATGTCCCCAGATTTTGTGGTCCTCAAACATGTCGGTTTTTTCACGATATTTTCCTTCACCGTTACACGTGTGCAAATCAACACATAACTTGAAAATACAAGTCATTGGTGTAGGGCCGGATTCAAACCAGGGTGCGTCTGGATGAAAAGCAGACACTGGAACCGCTGAGCCACACTCGCTTTTTGTAATATTACAACTAGTTAAAATTCCATTTATCACATACCTGTTTGGACATATCATCCAGCATCTCAGCGAGGTGTGGTTGTCTCAATTCCACCACCGTCTTAGTGTTGATGCGGGCTACGTTGTTCACCTGTCGACATACACAATACACTCACGTCAGGAACATATACAATAGGTAAATAAGTTAGTAAAGTGGTATGCTCTGGTGGCGACAATTTTCGAAATAGAAACTGCCGATATTTGGAATCAAATGGCATATCAGTTTTATATTATAGGTACTAGTGAACGCCTACGACTTCGCTCGCATTATTTCAGAATCATAAGTAACCTTTGACACTCCTAAGACCTCACTCATACTACCTACATACCAAAAATCATGATAATCCATTCACCCGTTAGCGAGATGAACGTTTAAATAAACAGACAAATAGAGAAACAATATATAATTGTTGAAACGTGCTCTGCTATCAATTCAAAGTATCTCTAAACAACTTTTTTCAAATATCTTCAATGTTCAGACATTCGACCCTCTTCAGCTTTATTATATGTAAAGATAGATAGATTTGTAAGCAACTTGTAATACAATATGACAGAACTGACAAGAAACGTATCTGAATCTGTGTTTTTTGACATTATTTGTTTTTCACTGTGATTTTGTTTACTTTTTTAGGCTATGTGTTTTTTTAAGGTATGTATTTTTAGAATACGTGTTTTATATGCTGTGTTTTTTAGGGTATGTGTTTTTAGACTATGTGTTTTTTTCACTATAAGTTTTTTTTCCCTTCGTGCTTTTTCACTATGTGTTTTTTCACTATGTATTTTTTTCACTATGTGTGTGTTTGTACCTGCTGCCTGGTGTTCCATATGAGGTCTGCGAGCAGCTCGCACCACTCCTGAATGGTGTTCAGGTTGGACTGCATCGGGACGCCGTTACCGCTGAGTTGTTGCTCGCGTTTCCATCTTGAAATGGGGAGAAATAATACAATAATCATCTTTATTTACAATAAAATATATAAAACTTTGACTGCTCTGTTAGCTTAGTTGGTAGTAGCTCTACCTTTTAATCTAGGGGTGCGGGTTCACTTCCCGCATACTTGTGTTGAGTCTGGTCGTTTCTATGTATAATAAGCATGTATTTACAAAATAAAAGTATATATTATGTATTATATCCGTTATCTAGTACCCATGATACAAGCGTAAGCTTAGTATGGGGCTAGATGGCGCTGTGTGATATGTCCTGAAATATTTATTTATTATTTATTTAAAAACAAGGGAAAAAATACTAAACATACTACTTCTAACTACAACATAAAAAGGGGGCACTTAGAAAATCTTTAGAAAAGTCTAAAAATAGTGTAAGTGCTCCAGCGCACTGCCCTCTGGCAGCGTGCCCAGCATACTGGCTGCATTACCATGCTGGATGGCAATGATGATACGTTGAGCCAGAAAATGGCCAGCATTTTGGCCACGCGTCGCGTCAACCAAGCGCTCAGAGAGTTAAAAAAATAAAATTAATTTTAACTTTCGGACCGACGTTCGTGGAGTCAACACGTCCTGAGGATGCCTCGTGGAGGCGAAACACGTGTCGACGAGAATATCTTGCCGAAGGAGAACTACAACACTTGAAGACACAAGGTGCGGTGTTGGTAAGATCTTGAGAGCCACGGAGGCCACGTTGGTTAGTACGAGAGGTGTGGCGGTGATATATGTATATCTATAATATATATAACTCAAAGCTGACTGACTGACTGACATAGTATTCTGTCAACGCACAGCCCAAACCACTGGACGGATCGGGCTGAAATTTGGCATGCAGGTAGATGTTATGACGTAGGCATCCGCTAAGAAAGGATTTTTGGAAAGGCCACTTTTAAAGGGGTGAAATAGGGGATGCAAGTTTTACTTCTTAATGCGAGCGAAGTCGCGAGCACTTACTAGTTTTATTATAAATTATTTTGATGTCTGCGGTCCTGATTGGATGATGAAGGCGAGAGAGAGAGAAGAGTGGAAAACAATAGGGAAGGCCTTTGCCAAGCAACAAGCAAGGAAACTTCTGCTGACAACACTATCGAAATTCAAAGTGAAGTGTGAAATTTATATACCTAACTAACATAATATTAATTTTGTGGCAGTAGAATAACGGCTATTTTATTTTAAGTTATTTGGTCAACTGCTAAAATAAAGTTGTAAAAAAACAACTTTCAGAAGACTTGATAACCTCCTTTTTTGGAAGTCGGTTAACAAGAAGACTCACTTGATAAGTTCCTCGTCCAACACCTGGCTCTGCAGCTGGCGTAAGTTGGCGATGTTTTCCTTCATATGGTCCACTAGCTCCATCTGCGACTGGCTGATTTGAGCCACCTGGAAATTATTAAAAAAAAAACGTTACAAAAAACTCACTAAATTAATAAAACTAATTGAATAGACCTAATAATTAGCGATAAGGCCGCCAGTTGTGGCACTATTTTTTAAGTCGTTTGTGTTTCTGTATGTCTTTATTTTTTTTCAATGTGTGTTACAATAAAGAGTTTTATCTATCTATCTATCTATCTAATGAAGTAATGCACAAAAACAGTATCCAAGGACATGTGTCTTCCGTGAAAGGACCTGGGCGCCCACCACGATGTATCTGCACAAGAGAACTCCCCTAACAAATTAATTCTGCGGGGGAGTCACGACCCTCAGTCATGAGGAAATACAAAAGTATTTGCATTCCATTTTGGGCGCTTCCGTGGGTCGGATGACACGTTAAATTGTAGGTCCCGGCTGTTTGTCATAGTACGGCAGTTGTTAAGCCATGTCAGAGGCCTTTAGGGCGGCTTGATACACTCTCGACACCAGAGTTGGCCACTCTCATTCGATAAGAAGAAGAAAGCTCAAAGTGAGACCTCCATTACTATTAACGGCCGGTTCACACATGTCTCCGTTTTATCGTGTACGTTTTTTTTTGTCGATTGAGCGACTTCACACATAAAAAAAAAATAAAAAAAAATATTTTTATTTGAAACAATTAAAATGTTTTACAGTGTTAGCTTACACATGGCACAGTAAGCTGTATAAAAGGAAAAATATCGTTCCGTAAAAAAATTACATTCCGTTTTGTCATCGAATACTGGACGACGGAGCAGTAAAAATATACGGATACGTAGAATTTTAACGGATAGCTACTGTGTGCGTGGCGGGCGGTACGTGCGGGGTGTACGTTATACGGTGCCTATGTATGAACAGAGCATAAATTTATGACGTAGACGTTAAAAACCAGTACCAGTAAAACGGACTCCCATGTGTGAACGGGCCGTGAGGCATAGTCGGAGGGTCAGCGGTCCTCATTAAGGGTAAACACTCACCAGCACGTTGAGTTTCCTCTCAGTATCCTCGATCTGCCCGCGGAGGCACGCGACCAGCTCCCGCCGCTCGTTGGTCATAGACTGCTGCAGGTAGTTCATGTGACCTGGGGAATAGAGAGAATTATATAAACAAATAAAATAAATAAATATTTCAGGACATATCACACAGCGCCATCTAGCCCCACACTAAGCAAACGCTTGTGTCGTGATATTAGATAACGAATATAATACTTATATACTTTTTTTTGTAAATACATAGATACTTATCATACATAGAAACGACCAGACTCAACACAAGTGATTACAAATTAAAATATGTCATGCGGGAATCGAACCCGCACCCCTAGATTAGAAGGCAGAGCCACTACCAACTAAGCTAACAGTGCAGTGAAATAATAATATAGCTTGTTAACCCTTTACCGCATGGATTTTTTTTTATTTGCTTTAAACTAATTTATGATCTGTATTACCTAAAAGTACCTACATACTAAAAAATATTTAAAAAAAACACATGGAAATTTGTGAAAATTTGAGAAAATCTCCTTGTACTTACCATATTTGGAACACCATGCTTTCATGGTTATATCATACTTGGGTCCATATTTGGAACAGTACGCATTAAGGTATGTAACCTAATATACCTACATAAATGTATATAAAATACCTTTATTCTTGAGACACTCGTGGTACTGCAGTGAGAACGCCTCGATGTTAGCTTGCAGGCTGCGTATCTCCTCGCCAGCCATGTTCACCTTCTGACGGACTGTCTGTAGACCCGTGATCAGCTGGGGGTGCATAAAAAAACAATTTATACTAATTAAATTAATTGCTATATTTATATTTACATATCATTCTATGATTCTATAAATGTGCACTTAATCTTAATTTTATTCCTTAAATAAAACATTACATATTTATCTGGCAAATAAAACTAAATGATAAATTTACTAAATAACCCGCCCTTGAATCGTTCCCGGTGCAAATGTGGGCACATTTGCAAGCTCAAGCTCGCTGCGTTTCCGCGCTAAATAATCTGCCCTTAATCGCATGAATTAATCTATACATAATATAATATTATAACAAAGTTGAAGAGCGTAAAAATTCTGAATATTAAAGATATTTAATAAAGCTGAAGAGGGTCAAAAATCCTAACATTCAAGGTATTTAAAAAAAAATAGAATAACATTTTCTACAAATATGTTGTCTGATTATCTGTGTCTCTGTTTAACTGTTTATTTAAACGCTCATCACGCAAAAACGGCTGAACGGATCGTCATGATTTTTGGTATGTAGGTAGTATGTGGTCTTAGGAGTGTCATAGGCTTACATATAATACTTTTTATCTTGAAATAATGCGAGCGAAGCCATGGGGGTCCACTAGTTACATAATAAATAAATATTCCTGATCATAATCCGTAATACTGATTATATATCGATTTATAAATAAGTGCGATACAATATTGCTATGTACGTACATATGTGTAAATAAAAAAAAAACACATGCGTTTGCTTAGTGTGGGGCTAGATGGCGATGTGTGCAATATTCCGGAATACTTTTTTAAAATTTCATTTCTCTTACATTAAGTTATCCTTTAGAAACCCTAAAATATAGTTTTTAAATTTTATCACTTTTTGTAAGAAAAACATATACCTATGTTTTTTAGTTTTACTATACTACAGTTAGGAGGAAATTGCGTACAGGCCATAGCACATTAATATGCATTATCATATAAATATATCATAAAAAAAACCCGTAGGCTTATCTATATTCAAATCATACGTCATAAAATGCCACAGGCCTGACATACAATATGTTTTATGACTATTAGTCAGCGGAGACAATGAAATTAAATTACATCAGATAACAATGCCTCATTTCACCTATACTTAGTGGTTTAGTGATATTTAAATTATACATTGAGAAACATTTATATTCATGGTTAGAGGAAATCATCGTATTAACTTTTAACGGTATTTTAATTACGCCAATGTAATAAGCGTTCTGTATCATCTCACTTTTACACTTTTGTTTCTCTTATACTTTTTACCAAAATCTTGCATTTGCATCAGATTCTGTCTACCAACACCAAGAAATCTAACAAAATCTACACAAAGCCACAAGTCGTCAATGAGATTCGAACCCTCGACCTTTCGTTTCACAATCTATTCCTCTCCCATCCTCCCTATCACCACACAACTTCGACTGTCTAATCTTCTTATATTTAAAAAAAACTTTCAGAAGACTTGATAACCTCCTTTTTTTGGAAGTCAGTTAAAAATAAATCGCAAAATGTGTTGGTAAGCGCATAACTCAACAACGCCTGGACCGATTTGGCCAATTCTTTTTTTTTTAATGTTTGTTGAACTTCAAGGATGGTTTTGACGGCGAGAATAAATCTAAAAATTGCTATTTAAACCCTAAAAACCGCTGTTTTTTTTCTGACAGGACGAAGTCGGTCGGGTCCGCTAGTTTCATAGATGTATGTACATAATGCAACATACCTCACTATATTTCCTCTCAGTGTGTGGGGCAGCACAGTCGTACTGACTGCCCATAGCGCTCTGAATCACTTCCATCTCTAGAGCAAGGCAGCGACGCATGTATTGGTAGAGTTCTTGAGGCGCGTGGCTGTAAATAAAAACAATAATTTTAATATTTTGGTTAATATTAATATTTTGAATCAACACCGAAAAGTTGTGGAACTCTCTGCCTGACTCCTTGTTCCCCTCGAACTAAAATCAAGTGATTTGCTAAGCGAGATTGAATCGGTTCTTATCGGGTAAGCACGCTCCATCTTAGGCCATAGCTTTTGCTTACCATCAGGCAAACTATGGTCAAGTGAAAACCCAAACAAAAAAAAACACTTGGCTACTTTTAATTCCGGATTAAAATAGGTAAAGCCGCGGGACGCTGCTAAGCGGATAATAAAAAAACCACACTTACGAGCACATACCAGATGTATTATATTGAATGCTCTGTTAGTTTAGTTGGTAGTGGCTTTGCCTTGTACTCTAGGGTTGCGGGTTCGATTCCCGCATGACACAAGTCATTATGAATTTCAAAATCTATACCTAATTACTTGTGTTTAGTCTGGTCGTTTCTATGTATAAGTATTTTTAGGAATCAGAAGCAGATTTAATAAAAAAAAAACACAAGTAGCAACAACTACTTCATATACATACTTTTACAATTGGAAATCTATCACTAATCACAAAATCGCTTTGAACTAACTTCACGTAGGTAGTAATCACAAATTCACTTAGCAACGATTTACTACCACAATTACTTATGACAATTTAATAATAATGAGCTCTGCTCGGCACGGCGCACGCAACCAAAGCGGGCGGCGGCTTGCCAGTACGGCGTATATACAGGCCGGCTTGAGCTAGTCCCTAACAACATGTATTTTTTAAAAAAAGTATAAATGTATTATATCCGTATCTAGTTAAGACATTGAATCAGGCGTTACTTTGCGGAAATCCATTGTAACTGAAACTCTGGAGAAATATGTAGTGTTTTTCCGCTGCGACTGCTCCTTAACCGACATCAAACAACAAACTTGATGGTTTTTAGGTGTGTTCCTCTATATACCACCACCACACCTCACCTCCTAACCAACGTGGCTCTCAAGATCTTACCAACACCGCACCTTGTGTCTTGAAGCTTTGTAGTTCTCCTTCGGCAAGATATTCTCGTCGACAAGTGTTTCGCCTCTCCACGAGGCATCCTCAGGAAGTGTTGACTCCTCGAACGTCAGTCCGAAATCTAGTACCCACGACACAAGCGTTTGCTTAGTGTGGGGCTAGATGGTGCTATGTGTAAGTAATGTCCCGGAATATTTATTTATTTATTCCAGACCATGATAAACCTACAAATTAACGTGCTATTCTACCCATGGAAGCGCCCAACATGTAAATGGCACTTTTTCTTCTTACAACGGGTCACCCATCCGAAACTGACCGCGACAGTAGTTGCTTAACTTTGTTATTGAATATACTCGCACTATGACATATCCCGAAATAATGCGAGCGAAGTCGCGCGCGTTCACTACCCACAGACCCACCTGTACTGCAGATGGAAGGTCTTAGCAGCCTCCAGCAGCTTCATCTTGGTGACGAACATCTCCGGGGACAGCATCAGGTCGGCGTGGGACTGGATCTCCTGCACCAGCTCCTCTACGAAGAACCGCTGCTGCTCCTCCGGCTCCGCCGTCCTGGCGATAGATGGCGCTTTTGTTAATTTCCAAATTCAAATTCAAAATTTCATTTATTGGACAACAATCCATTTTGTTAGTGGCACACAAGTAAAAAAGTAAACACAACTTAAAGACCAGTGTTAGTAAGATACATGGACATTGCACAATATATAATATATAATAAAACGCCGTTACATATTTCACGAGGCCAGGAATAATCAAAGAAAATTATTATAAATTATATATTAAATTATACAAATTGACGATGCCCCTTTACAGCTGACAACATAATACTATTGTAATGAAAGAATTATTTATTATTATTGTTTCCAAATATATTTAGTACTAGCTGTGCCTGCGACTTCGTCCGCGTGGAATAGTTATTTTGGGCATTAATTCTTTGAATTTTGAACCGTTTTCTCAGCGCACGCAACGGAAGCCCTCAAAGATGAATAATTTTCCCCGTTTTTTCCACAATTTCCATTGTTTCTTCGCTCCTATTAATTGCAGCGTGATGTTATATAGCCTAAAGCCTTCCTCGATAAATGGTATAATCAACACAAAAATATTTTTTCATTTCGCACCAGTATTTCCTGAGATTAGCGCGTTCAAACAAACAAACAACCTCTACACCTTTATAATATTAGTATAGATTTACTTATAAAAGTAGCCACTCACCAGATCCTGCTCTCTATCCACGGCGCCAAGCAGTGTCGGACTTCTATCGGGAATATGTCCACATATATTGTTCGCACCTGGGAACAAGGACAATTATGATGGCGCTGTGTGATATGTCCTGAAATATTTATTTATTGACATAGGTTGAAATTGATCGCTTCTTTTTTGACAACGTCGGTAAACTTAAAAGTAAACCGGAAAAAAAAGCATTACCTTCTGCAAGCTCTCCGGCGGCAGCTGCTGAGCTCGGGCCCAGAGCGACATCTTGCGGCTGAAAACAGAAACAAATACTCAATAAGCAAACAAGACAATACTGATCTTATTAAATTTAGTCGTAATAACCGGCTAGCACTTACGTCAATAACAGTAATGTAATGAAATGAAAAATGAAGAAATAATTTATTCGAAATCATATTGTCCCGTTACATTCTCATAACTCTACTCATTTCATTTGAAGATTATATCCCTGCCAGATTGGTTGCCTGGAAGAGATCTTAGCGATAAGGCCGCCAATTAAGACGCCGATTCTAATTTGTATGTTTTTTGTATTTTTTTTTTTTTTTTTTACATTAAATAGGCTTACGTTTGACTATAGCCTGCCTGATGTTAAGCACCACTATAGTCTAAGATGTAGCACGCTTGCCTAGAAGAAACCTATTTACTCTAGATTTGAAGACCCCTGGGTTATAATTTTCTGGGAACAGGGCTCCAGGTAGAGAGTTCCATAGTCTCGCTGTCCTTACTATGAAGGTAGAATCAAAGCGCTTCGTGCGAGTATTTGGAACTTCCACCATATACCGGTGACGCCCCGCTTGTATTGTTTTATTTGTGGTGTTTTAATAAAGTATTTATATATCTATCTCTAATTAATATATTAGAGGGAAAGCACATTCCAAGATTTACTTCAACATTTTTATAATTATTACATTTATTGATTTACAATTTTAGGTAGTTACCTATTTTAGAGGGTAATTAATTAATTTAAATATGTATTTAAGATTAAAAATTATAATAATTATTGACGTAAGTGCCAGCCGGTTATTACAACTAAATTTAATCATGCCTTATGGGAACTGTAATACACTAATCTTATTGTATGAAACTGACCAATTCCTAAGAGTTTTCAAACTACTCATAGTGCCTCTTATATGGCTTAATAACCACCATACAAATAGCTAATACAGTAACCCTATGTACATAGTAGATATAATCTATACTAATATTATAAAGCTGAAGAGTTTGTTTGTTTGAACGCGCTAATCATAGGAACTACTGGTGCGAATCGGAAAATTATTTCAGCTAGTTAGCCATATTTGCTCATTAGTAAGTACCTTTAAACGTAAACTGAAAAAATATAACAATATTGATGGAACTAAAAATGTTTTAAACTGTATCCAGAAATTATTTGAGTTCCATACATGTCAATTGATATGATGACTAAGTTACTAAAAATTAAGGTGGTTTTCCATACAAATTCATGATTTGACATTAATAGGCATATTGAGTACAGGAATATAATGTATAAGCAGTACCTAATGTGATATAGGTTGACACTAAAACCACTAGGTTGGGTATGAATTTTATATAAGTAATACAATAAATAAAAGGTACAAAGAGACGACGGTAGCTGGAGAATAAGAGAGAACGCCGAAATTGAAGATCTAGTGGCCGAGCCTAACATGTTAGGCGAAATAAAGTCGCATAGACTCCGCTGGCTTCGCCACGTGGAAAGAATGGGAGAGGATCGTGCTCTGAAGAAAGCATACTTGGAACGACCAACTGGTCGACGGCCAGTCGAACGTCCCAGTACTGCTGGAAGGAGCATATAGAGGAGGATCTGCAACAACTCCATGCTACCGAGTGCAGGAGATGGCGCAGAACCGAGAGGAGTGGCGTCTCTTTGTGTCGGAGGACAGAATCCACTTTGCAGCACCACATTAGTAAGTAATACAATAAATAAATAAATATTCCAGGACATTGCACACAGCGCCATCTATCCCCACACTAAACAAACACTTGTGTCGTGGGTACTAGATAACGGATATAATACTTATATAAATTTCTTTTGTAAATACGAGTACATACTTATTATACATACAAACAACCAGTCATACATTTTTTGGAACAAATAAATTTATTGCTGTTCCAGAAACCAGGGGTTAGTCATTCATAATAATTTAAATAGCGCAAGACAGGGAGTATTGGCGTAAGAGGGAGGAGGGCTATACCCTGCAGTAGGTCTCATTAGACTAATGATGATGAATTTTATATCCTTTGTATATACTTAATAGTTGCATGGAAGAGATTGCTTTTAGCAATAAGACCGCCACATGTGGCGCTAGAGTAGTTTATGAATGTAATGTTAATAAGTAATTTTATATGTGTGTGACATTAAAGCATTATCTATCTATCTATCTATGAATAATTTGAAAACAAAATATATATAAAAACCAGCACTTGAATGAAAATCAAACCAGATCAAAAATAAACATGAGAACTTACTTATTTTAATTGCCAGTTGTTTGTAAAATATAATAATCACTGCACCTCCTTTCTTATACTGAAAAAGAAAATATCATAACATTAATCATATAAAATGGAAAGAGTTTTGTCTCTTAGTGACAGACAGAGGAGAATTTAAGACCTTAGGAAAATTTAGTACACCAGCTTTTGAATAAAAATACTTTAAAAAATACATTAACTTTAATAAAATTAATAAATAGAATACATTTATTGATATACAAAACATGATATAAAATTTCATTAATTAGAAAGAAAACAATGAAGGTTTTGTTGCAACCCTGCTAATAGGTTTCTTCTAGGCAAGCGTGCTACATCTTAGACTACAGCTGAGCTTAACATCAGGCAGGCTATAGTCAATTGGAAACCTATTCTTTTTTCCTTTTCCCACAAGGATATTGCACACAGCGCCATCTAGCCCTATACTTGGCAAATGCTTGTGTCATGGGTAATAGATAATGGATATAATACTTATATACTTTTTTTTTGTAAATACATACTTAGTATAGGTACATATAAACAACCACACTAAACTTTTATATTTATAACTTTTTTATTTACTTGTGTCATGTGGTAATCGAACCCTCACCCCTAGATTAGAAGGCAGGACCACTAACAACTAAGCTAACAGGCCAGTCGAGTATTCAATTTAAAAAGGGCTTAATTCAGCATTATGTGTATATCTAACTAATTCTTCAAAATGTATACTCTGTCCTGTCCATGGAATATGTAAGTAAACTGAGATTTACCTTAATACCTAGCCTTTAATCTAATCCAAGAACCAGGATTCACATATACGGGCTAGGGTTTACTTTATATGTTTATCTTATATTTACTTAGTTAAAAATTAATATCACCATATGCCCACTATCTAAACACTTTATATATACCTAAGTAAATAAAACCTTTGTCGGCATAAGCACACCAAAACACTGTTTTCACTCTATCTTTTACTATAACAGCCAGTACACTGTTTTTACTATAAAAAAAAATAACTCAAATCAAAATATTGTCATTTACAGGTTTTTTTGTATGAAATGTAAGTATAATTATTGTAATATAATACACAATCAATTAAATTGAATGATAAATGAAGTGAAGTAACTTAATATTAGTAGGTAATAAAACATCACTAACAAAGAATCACTGTTTAACACACTCACAAATACTGTCAAAACAGGAAAAACTAGCTCACATTCAATTCGGTTCGACATTTTGACATATAATCACAGTATTATGAGATAACACACTGATAAGCCGACATATTATTTACTTCAACTGCATTTTTTACCAAACCAGCTTGAATAAGAGTCGGTCAAAATCACGCCTTTTCCTAGAATTGGCTGAAACCGTGACTGGATATTTTTTATCGCGTTTCAAGCAATATACAAAAGAATAGACTTGATGCAGTTTCAAAGCTATTTACCTCCTTGCACATGACACTCGCACCTTCATTGCATAATTATCAGCCACTGGGAACCATTATCTTACCTATTCAACTCACAAGCACGTCATTTCAGCATAATTTTATGAGAAATATGTAACTGCGTTCAATGTTTATGAAAGCCACAAACGCGAGGGAAAACCGAACTGAGATTCAAGTTTAGAACACTGTTTTTTTCAGCACACCACTGTTTAACACTTATTTAGCTTATTTTAATTTCTTTTCTCCTGTGCGGAACTACCTAGTCCCGACGAATTTACCTGTATTGAGCGATGGGCCGTAATTTAATTCCCGTAGCGAATTCCGAGAATTTTGACGTTTACACACACCACAGAAAGAAAAGTTCATGGACGCACACAGAAGTCATCTAATTTTAGCTGTATCAACAACAATGACCTTTCCTTGATAAATGGTACATACCTGATAGTTTATTATCGCATATGCACTCCTAAATATGGCTTGCACTTCTTCTTTTCACATAATTGGCCTTTGTTCAACGAAAAAATTGATTAAAAATGGAAATGCCGGCTGAATACCCAAGTACGTAATCGAGAGAGGAAGCGAGATAAAGCGATATGAAAGAAGAGGACGGGAACAAAAATTCAAGGAAATTCGTGCAAAAAAACACTGACCCCACTCCCTGTTTCAACCCGTTTGACACATGGAGAATACCAGGTAAAACGATCAAAATACCACTAAATACTAACCTGCCATATTATCCAATGTGACTTACCGTTTACCTGCATATATGCGTCAATATTTAATTCATATTTGTATATACATTCATTGAATTAATTTCATGTGACGGAACAAACTTGAAAGTAATTATTTTAATTAATTAAGTACTTAATATTACCGTCGTAAGTTATGGTACCTGTGAGACAACGTATTATATTGAAGCATATACTATATAGGTAGCGTATCCAGGTCATTTCATAACATGCAGCTTCTGTTATTTCGTTTGGCAGTCAAACTTTAAAACAACGTTATCAATAAATTTTATTAACGTAATATAATGAGAATTCTATGTCGTCTATTACCAACTTACGTTTCTCGTTATCATCAAATTACTGAGAATTAATAACAACAAAAAATAAAAGAGCGACAAATTTTGAAATTGGCCAAAAATCTTAATATTACCAACTAACAACGCGTCATTATCAAAATCTTGTATATTCTGACGTAGATCATAGGTTCATTTTTACAACAATGTTGAGGAAACATTTACAGCGGGTAACCCTCTAATTCCAAGAAACAGCTGATACATGAGTTTGTATTGCATCTATCAGCCATCACAAACTTCACGTCTCGAATAAACGTCAACTTCAAATAGTTCAAATATATTTGCTATCACTTATAATGACTTATGTCAAATGTGGCGGCACATACAAAATTCCAGTTTTATTTTATAAAATAATATTTTTGTAAGAAAAGACCCCAATGAAAAGCTGTAAAAATGGAAAAAAGTAAGAAAGAGAGTAAAACGTGAGTACAACTTAACAATGTATACCATATGAGTTTATTAAGCACATTATTTTATGAACTTTGCAGTTAGATCACTTTGAACAGACATGCGGTAACGGGAGGACGGCAATGATCAGCAACACGAACAATATTATACATATATTTTTAATCATCATCATCCTCAGCCGGTTTCGTCTTACTACTGAACATAGGCCTCACTCTTAATAATTTATCTTGTATATTTTTTTTATTATTTCCAGGTACATGAAGTACCCGGCCCCGTATTCGCAGTCATGGGCTGGTATGCAACACCCGCGGCGCTCCTTCTACGCCAACAGAACTGCTAGTCGAATGAATAAGTTAGTACTACCTATACCATTGTCACAGAAAAAAAATCTATAAGTATTATATATCCGTTGGTTAGTTCCCACGACACAAGCGTTTGCTTAGTGTGGGGCTAGATGGCGCTGTGTGCAATGTCTTTAATATATAATTTATTTATGTTCCAGCAATCCAGCACAAATGTCCAACGAGTGCCCGGACGACAGCAGTTCGCCGCGGCGCCGCAGCGAGCCGCAGCGGACGTACATCGGACAGGACCCGACCGTGCCGCATCTCAAGTACGGCATATTTAAGAAGCTCAACGTTAGCCGGTGAGTATTTGTTACTGTTTTTAATTAGCTGTCTAATAGTAGTTTATACGGCTCGATGGTGGTGAAAGTTTCTGCTACTGACTCGCCCTCCACACCAATGACTTTTTTTCCAAAACAACAAAACAAATTTAGACTACCATTTTTAAAAGTAAGGTCGTATCAGAGTGACCAGCTCTGGTTTCCGAGTTTTAATAACCATTGGATTCCCAAACTTTCGTCAACGTTTTTTGGCGAGTACCATATACCTATCTTATTTCCTAGTAAGTACGAGTATATTATAAATGCGAAAGTTTGTTTGTGTGAGTGTAGGTATATTTGTTACTTCATAGCGCTCAAAAACAGAATCAAGACGCTAGGGTAAGTAATAATAGGCTACAATTTATTTATTTACGGATTAACGCGGGTAACAGAACGAGACACTGTCTAAAAAGTCTTTAAAAAGTTATCTTTCAGAAGTTACTTTTCGAAGACTTGGAAGAAATATCGTTTAACGATAAGGGCACTAGTTTTATAAGACATTATTATGAGTAAGTTTCAATTTTGTAAGCGTTGCAATAAAGTATCTCGTGTTCTGTTAGGATTTCTTAGATGTAGGTACACTAGCATAGTTACCCAATTGTACCTATATATTTTATAGCGAAATAAAGATGTTTGAAAACTGAAACTGAAACTGCAATAAAGTATCATAAGACTTTGTGTGTGCAATAAACATTTTTATTATATTTATTATACAAAGAGTGCATTAATTACATATATATCTATTCCTTTCAGAGGCCCCTCCCGAGTGCTGACAGTGAAGCCCTCAGTCCGCATGTCCTCCCAGGAGAGCAACGTGCCGTACCGCCCGCCCTGCATAGTGCACTCCAAGCGGCTCCGAGACGAGCGCCCCGCTATTGCCAAGGCGTCCACTGTGCAGAAGTTCTTGAGGAACGACCACAAGTCTGAAGGTCTGTTTTCTAGGTTTAGGTTTAAAGAACTTTATTTCACACAAAGATACATTTATCACTTACGCGTGAAACATAATTAAAATTAAACATTTATTACGTTCGTCGTCAAATCAAAAATTGTGTAACTACCCTACATTTAAAATACAAACAAGTATGAGACTGTCCATCCACCGCATTCATAGCAGTGAGGTGCCCGGTAATAATGTTAATATGACGTTGATAGTAGGTATATTTTTTAATGCGGTGAACGGGCTTACATTTTTAAATCCGATGGTAACCGGTTGAATATTATATATTATAAGTTGAATATTCTGTCTTTTACAATATCTTTTGGCTCTCAAATCAAGCTGCCGGACCGCACATGTTTCTATAGTTTATGATTAATGTGGAAATTTAAAGCCACTTCCAGTTTTAAGAATTTTAACACTGATTAACATCGCGTCTCCCAACAACCAACAGCATAATCATTAAAAACCAAATAATTTTATCACACTTCTTTATAAAACGAAAAGATTAAACGATTATCGTGATTTTTAGTATGGTGGCAGTATAGGGTTCTGAAAATCATTCAGTTAACTTTTTATTCCAAATACCTCCACTTATAGTGAAACGATACAAATATCCAGGGCGTACTTATATAACCTAAAACCAAAAACCTAAAGCTACAATACTCAATTTAATATTTTCATTTTTCTGTTAAAGGAGAATACACATCAGGCCCAGTATTCGTATTCCGCCCCCTAGAACCAAGGAGTCTCCGTTCGCTTACCATCTCACCGAGCACCCATCTCGACATAAAGCCGGTACCGCAACGACAGAACTTACAAATGTCGAGATACAGGCGATCAAACATCGCCTCCACGGATATGGTCCATAGATACATGAACCAAAACCCGGACCTAAATAACATAGGCTATAGAAAATCGACAATAATCAACACAGCAGAACCCAGAAATAATAATCTCAGATATCGACGATCCACTATGATCAATAGTGCCAGAAGTAACATTTATAACAGACATCAGGCTATGAATGATGCAATTTTAGATCCTAGCATTCTGAAGCGCTTAAATATTAACAGCCCAGATTTTAATAATGCGAATATTAATAATAGAGGACAAGATAATAATAATAATGAAGCGATGATGGATTCGAGTACATTGAGGCGTCCAGTTATTAATAATTTGGAATTGAATTTGGATCAGAGTAATTCGAATATGCAAAATTATCGCCAGAATTATAACAATTTGCCGCCAATCAATTATGAATGATTACTGAATCAATTTAATGATTGTCAGGATGCTAATAAATATAATTTACAATTGAATTGCAACTTGTTGCATTGCAATTGTTCAAAAGTCTGAAATCTAGAAACAATAGTGCTTATAATTTATTACCTTTTAGTATTTTGGTACCTACCTACCTATAATGTGGAATGGATAATTTTTTGTTATCTGTGGTTTTTTTGTTAAAACTATTTTAAATTTTTCGTGGCACCCATCATGAAAAAATATAAAATAATCACATTTATGTATCAAAATATATATTAATAATTGTGATCAATGTATAATTCACGTTAGTTGATATTTTAATATGTGTAACATGTACCCAAGCTGAGAGTGTAAATTCCAAAATTTTAAAATTTCGTTTCATAAAAATGTAACTTGATAAATTTATTATTTATATTGGGGTTTAAAATAATAAAAACGTAATATTTTCTGTACAATGTTGTTTTATTTCATTTAAGATGCTAACAATCATATTAATTTAGTCTTATAACAGTAATCTTATAAAGGTACCTAATAGTTAATGAATAGCATGTACTTATTTGGTTTTTATTAATGCTCAAACGACTAAACTCATATGGATAAAAAAATTAATAGAGTTATTCGATTCGGTTTAACACTTATCCCGGATTACCGCCAGTAACATTTCATCTTTTCTTGTGTTGTAGAATACGAAAATTATGTTTTTTTTTTCAATGCATGTTGTGTGTAATAAGCCTTATAATAATTTGCTAATTTGGCATAGGCACAAATTATTTCAATATTTTTTATTGATTAAGTAAC
Organism: Macaria liturata; assembly: GCA_964023185.1. NCBI lineage: Eukaryota > Metazoa > Arthropoda > Insecta > Lepidoptera > Geometridae > Macaria > Macaria liturata. The sequence continues at coordinate 12,491,499 of OZ026807.1, read as the reverse complement.
TGTAATAGAAAAAACAAACAAACTTTAATAAATTAAAACAGTAGTTTAGTGCTTGAAATACCAATATTTAATAAAAAAAATGACTTTATATTGTTTATTTAAACCGCAGAAATCTAAATAAACAGGTACTTTATTTAGATTTATGTGATTTAAACGCTCATAACGCAAAAACGGCTGAACTGATCATCCTGATATTTAGTATGTAGGTAGTATGAGGTCCTGGGAGAGACAAAGGCTACTTTTTATTCCGAAATAATGCGAGCAAAGCAGCGGGCGTCCACTAAGTATAATTCATAATTTTATTTACCCGACTCATAATTTTGACAAATTTGGCGGGAAATCTGATTCAAAACGTATTCCAATTTTGAATATATGATTTCCGTTATTTGGAACTACGCTCTCATGAAGCTCTATCACATATGCAAAATGTCAAGTATTAATTCTTGAAAATTATTAGAAAGTTAATTTAAATCTCTTTATTTCATTTTGATAATTAGTGTGGTTTTTTACATATCATGGTTTTCCACTAAATATTATTAATTAAAATAAATGTTATAGATTCATCAAATAAATAATGAAAATGTTACTTACCATTAGTGTAAAAGAGACAGAACTATTTATAAGCCATTATTATTGCAAGCTAGAAAAAGTTTTATAGTGGTTACATATGTACTTGATTGAAATTGAAGTGATAGCAAATACTTTAATGCAATTTTTAACCGACCTATATACTTAATGAGAGATGTTCTTCAATTGACTGAGCGTTTCTTATTTATTAAACTGCAACTGTACCTACTATGTATAATTCTATGTATTGTATTAAATTTATTACTAAGAATATGTAGATAGGTAGAAAGAAAACACTTTATTATAAACACAAACAAACAGGAAAAAAACAATGAAACAAACAAAACTTATAATTAGTGCATATATGTTTTTCTTGGCTCGGTTCTGTTCAATCGTTGGTCTCAGCGCTGACTAGCGTCTCCACGCCATCTCCACCGTCAGGCTGTGGAGAAACAACAAGTATGACTACAATTTAAAAAATCATGGTAGCCAGATGTTGCTCAATATTTTGTCTGGCTTAATACCTTGAACTGGTGACACCATGTCCGAAGGTAGAACATGGTCTGACTGGGAAGTAAATAGTTGTCAAACGAGGACACTACAATATACTTGCTTTTGAATATTATTCTAGCTGTAGTACCTGTCTGTGTACAGCTAGCTGTGTGGTGTGAGTGTGCTGTGTATGTCTCACCTGCATATCAGCCACAGTGAGCGGTGGGTCGTCCTCCCTCAGTACAGTCTCCCCGTCCAGTTTCTTCAGGTTGGGCAGCCGCCTCGCTGCCTCCGCGCGCCAGGTCTCCAACTCACACGCATCGTATAGAGGGTTGCCCACGAATAGTAGGTCTTCGAGGTGAGGTAACTCCTGGTAAAAGCATGCGTTTATTACTAGTGGATATCTGTAGCTTCGCTCGCGTAGTTTCCAGGCGTAAAGTAGGTACCTAGGTACATGCCTAATAATACCTCCTAGGAATATAACTATTTTGTAAGTAAGTATGTATGGCCATATACTTGACATTCTAAATATAGCAATAATCCGTAACTTCCGTAGTCACTTAGTTGCAGCTCAAAGGGATAGAGGAACAAACAGACTCGGAAAAGGGATTTAGAAGCTCAAGAAACAATAATGCTTTATAGTTAAACAGTCTACACCTAAATGTGTAGACTGTTTAACTAGCTTACAAAGTAAAAAGTATCAACAGTTATGGTCCTATAGAACATCATCATCATAATAGGCCTTATTGCATCTACGAGAGATGATTTATGTAGCGTCCCTATTATTATTGCAACTGCGATCGAATCTAAATAAGCCAATACGAGAGCCACAGATGCGATCACAATAAAACATAATCGTTCAATACTTACAGTAAACTTTACTAGGTCGATAGAATAGTAATAAATGTACCAATTTCCACACTAATGGGTAAGTATATTGAAAGTCCTCTTCTTTTCAAAATAAAACATACAAACCTGCAGTTTATTAAACTCCGGCCAATCCTTGACGAGATTGTTACTCATGTATAAAACTCTCAGATTGCGTAACACGTGTATACCTTTCAACTTCTCTATCAGGTTGTAGGAGACCCATAGCTCTTCTAAAGTGTCGCCTAGACATTCCTGTAATGAAACAATACAAATAAAAAAATATAGGACATTTCGGAAACTATCCTCGTCGAATAAATAAAAGATTTTTTGAAAATACATAACGGAGTAATCGCGTAGGTACCTAACATACCTACACAAAAAAACTTTCACAAGACTGGATAACCTCCTTTTTTGGAAGTCGGTTAAAATTTAATAAATATTTCAGGACATGTCACACATCGCCATCTAGCCTTATAGTAAATTAATAAATAAATATAAAATGAATTTAAGTGTGTTTTATTTAAATAAATAAATAAATATTTCAGAACATATCACACAGCGCCATCTAGCCCCATACTAAGCTTACGCTTTACACTGTACATATATATATATATTATTAATTATTCAAGAACGGACAATTTATGACATTATTTTTATTTTATTTTATTGTTATTACTATTATTTAATGTTAGTTTGTTATTGTGTGACCTATTATTATTTTTGACTTATGTATGTGTAATTGTTGTAACTGGTTATTCCGTAATAATTTAATTTGAATAAATAAATAATTAATAAATATATATATCTACATTTTTTTACAAACATCTAAAATTTATTTGTTTTAGCTTTGTACAGATCAAAATGGTAAGTACTTCGTAGTTTTTTTGTCAAAAAGAAGTGTAATTAATGTCTTTTCTAGGCAAGCGCGTTAGATCGTAGATTTACTTTACCTATTAAGTTTACTTTACCTATTAAGTTTAAAAAACATGTGTACTTATAAACAAAACATCCTATAGGAGTAGTAATATCTACTTACTATATAATCACTTACCATTCCAGCAAAGGATTTTATATAATTTCGTCCCAGAGATAAAATGCGTAATTTTTTTAAACTTGTCAGGCCTGACACTTTTTCTATTGTATTTGTAGATAAACTGAGCTTCCTGAAAAAAATAGCACAATATAATAATTGCTTCTTTTTTTTACAAAGCATGGGTTTGCACTTGACCGTAATTCTTTTAAAAAACCAGGATGAGTTTTAATAATGATATAGTTTTTTAGTTTAAGACAAAAATAATAATTAACTATTTTGCAAAGATCTGGGCACTCACCGCTATGTAGGCTCAAAAGAACTCTCAGTTCTGACCCTCAGCGATGAGTAATACAAGTTTTGAGTTGAGTTTTTAGTAATTAGGTATAACCTCCTTTATGTATCCTGAAGTAGGTGAAAATAAACTTACTCGCATTCAGTTAGCGTTCCCAGAGTATTGTCCATTTTCTCTATCGGCGGCCATTGGAAAACCAAACTGACCTTAAAATTATGAATAAAACCAAATAATTGATGTAAAATTGGACGTAGGTAGAGCCATATGAGAGCATAGATACGTATGAACTATTTAATTCCAATTTTATCAATCGAAACAAAAAATAAATAAATTTAAGTACGAAGCAAACGGTTAACTTTAAGCAAGAAAAAAACTTTTTCAATAGGTTATTAATTACCTCCGTGGCGGTCGCAGCATGCAGGCCGCTTTTCTCTTCCCATTTCTTTATGGCCTCTTTTATGGTTGTGGCTTTTGTGGCCATTTGGTTTATTTATCCCTAGAAACAGAATATAGCGATTATTCAGGTAGCTTATGTAATCTTAACGATTTTAACAGCAACTTAACTGATTCCTTAAATCACATAGCTTGTTACAATTAATAGTCATTACTTTTATAATAAAGCTAGGATACGATAGGATTACGTAAAAACTGTAAGTAACTGTGACCAAAGTACTGAAATTATCGGCTAAGAACTACTTATGAGAATATTTCTTTGTTGTTTTGTAAGTGTAACTACTAGAATAACAATTAATATTGGATTTTGTCTCTTGCAATACTTATTGATCTAACAAACTACTGTTCGACTGGCTGGTTATCTTATCATCTGTACTTATTCAATCTATATTTTTAATTTTCAACTTCGTATATTTTATTAAGGGGGTTCTAGAGCTGAAAACGGGCGTCTTTAAACACGATTTTCAGCACAAGTTTGCAAATGATGACCGTCAAAAAAATACATGTAAATCTTGATCATATTTTGAATTCTAATGTACTTTCCAAAACACTCTTTTTATATTGTATTTTTTTTTCATATAATTTTATGTTCTTATTGTATATAAAACTAGGCTACTACGCTAATTTATAATGTATATTTTGTAAATACCGCCTGGTTCTTGTCAAGCGAATTTGGAAATCGATTCAATATCTCTTAACGTCCTAATAATTTGATTACCTCGTTTCGTATAATTGACTTGGAAAAATCTTAAAATTTAATTTATTTTCATGTTTTATCAGTATATTACGGGGGAAATACACACTATCTAAGCATTATTCTGATAAAGAGTTAAAATATTTTGCAAAGGAAATAGTCAGCCGCCATATTGTCTTTTAGATCGGCGGGAAGCGGAGCGAGTGCGAGCGTTCTCATGCATACTACGCAACGCGCAAGCCAAGAATCACCAAATGGCGTCCTATCGATCGATCGTAGCATTCGTAGCTTAGGTACCACGCCTTATGAGTATTTCGCGTTGTACGTGGTGAATTTCGCTAAAAAATCGTCGGATTCTATCATATATTTCAAGTTTTAGGCCACTTGCAGTAATTTTTGTACAGAGCGGAACTTCTTTTTCGTTTCTGACATTTGGAAGTCAAAATATTTATTTTATTTTTTTTCATTCGATTCCTTTTTTTTAATTTTAAATAAAAAAACAAACGCCAATCTGCCAAAAGCTTAATACAATTGAGTTTTTCAAGTGAAATACGTTATTTTGTGATACATAAAGGCGATATAATTGTGAATTTGAGAAGGTAAGTGCGTTTTTGATCTTTCTAGAACCATTTTGTTAGCATTCTATTGAAATCTTTACATGATATTTACTTTTTTTCTTAGGCTAATGACGCCATAGCCAAAGCATTTATTTTTTATGCTGGGGCCACACTAACGCTTAACGTCAATGCCCATTAACGCGACAATTATTGCGATAATTTTTACCGCGTTAAAGTGGGTGGCCACACTTGAATGGTCAACGTGAACGCCCATTTTTGGCGTTAAAAACGCCGTTGATTTTACTTATATCCCAAGCAAGATGGACGTTGACCGAGCTCTGTATTTCATGAGTGCAAATTTTTATTATTTGAATTTACTGAATCATTACCTTTTATCATTAACTTTTCATTTTTGTATCCCACAAACATGGTTCAGTTTGAAGAATTTCAAGAAACAAAATCACTTTCTCGTTACTCCACTCCATAACGGCTATGGGGTACCTACGTATTCAAAAAAACATACAATTTGGAAAACACGTCGAAAACACGTACGATCCCGTCGCGCTCACGACGCATACTGAAATACGTAGTGTGGCCGCTTCATCGCATTAATTCTCGCGTTCATCTCTTTGATGTACCGCCACTGGAGCTATCGCCAAACGCCAAACGGCAATGTTGATGCCGTTGTCAAATTATGACGTTTAGTCGTGGCTACACCTACGGTTAACGTTCATTATCGCGATAATTAATGCCATTTCTCGTTAGTGTGGCCCCAGCATTAGAAAAAGTTATTTTAATTGTCATTCTTTTCCCGCTTTTTACTTTTTCGAATGATATTTTGTAAACAAACAGTATTTTTTAATAATTCTACACCATGATTGCAACAGGGAAATGTAAGAAAATGGCCCTGAATTTCACTTGATGTGTGCGCCGTAGATAGGTTAGTTTCGTAATACCAAGAATCCTGTGTTTTTGGCGTATTTCCTCTTGTTCCTCATGTTCATAAACAATGTTGTTTTAGATCGTGAAGTGAATAAGTGATCGTTCGAAAGATTTGCAGCAAAAATGTCACAAGTCATAATTCCAGTGCCGTTTCAAATAAAGGTTAGTCACACAATACCTCTTCTAATACTACATAATATCACGACAACATGTCCAGTATACTATAGTATAGGCAATAGATTAACAATCGCTCTACAATACGCTTTTATTTATTTATCCAGCAAAAGAGTAAAAGTAGCAAAACTCCAAACATCTAAAATTGCTGTACTTTTCACCCAAAAACTACAAGTTTTTCCTTTCCCGTAACAGTCAAGATGACATTGCTTTCGGTGGTTAGTATCTTTACAAGGCCATACTTGGCTAATTAAACCGTTTGGTAGAGGTTCAGCTTCCTTTTAGACTTTGTAGCCTGTAAAAGATGAGCACTGACTGGTTTCAGTAATGACAAGTTAATTTGTAACAGGAAATGTATATTTATTCCTCTTCTATTTGCCTAGTTTTTGCACCTGAACAATAATCCATTTCCCCTTACACATGCTTCACGAAAAGTCAACAAAGAGCCCATTCTGCCAAGCCAACAATAAGAGAGTGAATTTAGCATTATTTGATTTAAACCTTCCATGGAAGACATGTCCTCGGATATTGTGGTCCTCTACTATTGTATATACATGTATATATATTGTGGTGTTATGTATAAGTACATGTGTAAGCGAGTGTGGCTCAGCGGTTACTGTGTCTGCTTTTCATTCAGACACACCCTGGTTCAAATTCGGCCCTACACCAATGACTTGTATTTTCTAGTGTGGATTTGCACTCGCTTAGTGGTGAAGGAAAACATCATGAGGAAACCAACATGTTTAAGGACCACAATATCCAAGGACATGTGTCTTCAGTGGAAGGACCTGGGCACCCACCACAATGTATCTACCCAAGAGAACTCCCCTTAGTCATGAGGAAATACAACTCAAGTGAGAGACTATGTATACACTTGTATCTTTCTCTAGCATGAAAATTAATCTTCATTACCAATATTTCAGGAAGAGGTAGAGTCGGACAGCGATGAGGTATTCTGCCGTATCTGCCACAAGGGGTTTGCAAGCACCATAGCACTCCGGAACCATGCCTCCATGGAACATGTGGCTGTGTTTGCCAGCGGAGACTCCAAGCAGTGGACCAAGGCACACACAGAGCAACAGGTTAGTGACAAGCTCTAGTGTCAGAGTGTTTCAAGCAGAGTCACATAGCACTGCACGCATGCCTCCATGGATCATGTGGCTGTGTTTGCCAGCGGAGACCCCGAGCAGTGGACCAGGCACACACAGAGCAACAGGTTAGTGACAAGCTCTGGTGTCAGAATGTTTCAAGCAGAGTCACATAGCACTGCACGCATGCCTCCATGGAACATGTGGCTGTGTTTGCCGGAGACCCCGAGCAGTGGACCAAGGCACACACAGAGCAACAGGTTAGTGACAAGCTCTGGTGTCAGAGTGTTTCAAGCAGAGTCACATGAATCTGTCGGAAACTAGAAGTCAATAAATATGATAACCTACTAAATCTAATGCATCTTGCATTTGATTTAGTGTTCTTTGGAAACAGTGTACAAGTTTCATCAAAATAGGTGCCTTAATTTTCAAAATATTTATAGTTATGTACAAATACAAATCATTTATTAATAACTCCATAGTTACAAGTCAATTTGATGTACATATGTTGTTTACAACAGTAGACATAATAAAAATAAAGATTTGTGGTATACAAATTAAAGTTATCATAATTAAGTACCTACAATGCAACATAGATTATGTCAAAATTATACATGACAATAATACCAAAAATATGTCAAAACAATATAAGATAAGATAAAGATATTTATTTTGACAAAAACACTGGTACATGGCATGTCACAATATCACTTATTACTAGATTAATGTATTATATAAAAACAAAATAAAAAATATAGATTTATGTAAGCTTATTCAAATGTCCATGCTATAAAAATTATGATTTGACAATGGTATTTTAACAAATTTTATTGTAAAATAACGATGATATACCTAAGTTACTTAAATCAAACTTGAGGTAATCATCTATATCATAAAATAATTTAATACGTACTTGGTAGATTTTGAATACATACTGCATACCTTAATAGTCCTTACTACCTTTTTCATTTCCAGCCAAAGAAGCAGTTCAAAAAGAAGCTCAAAACATCATCCGAGGGTATTATATCAAGACTCCCACACACTGACCTGACGAGCTTAGCTTCGACCGATGTCAGCTATATTATTGTGCAACCAGAAGATTTGATCACTTCAAAGATTGTGAAGAGTCCGAAGAAGATTGTCACTAAGAAGACCAGAGAAGTGCAGGCTATTACGTAAGTGTTTTAGTTATACTAGTTATATACCTATCTATCTATTGAGTTGTTCCTCATGACTGAGGGTCGTGACTCCCCAGCAAAAGATTGTCACCAAGAAGCCCAGAGAAGTGCAGGCTATTACGTGAGTGTTTTAGTTATACTAAATTATATGCCTATCTATCTATTGACATGTCAAGGTACTGCAGACAGCCAATCACAAGAGAAAGTTAATGTTGATTGTCATGAGACATTATTTCACTTTCTTTGGACATATGCAAAGATGATCCCTGTATGAATTCCCACAGTTGATCCTCGAAGGCAAAATTCCAGGAAAAAGAAGCCCTGGCCGTCAAAGAATGAAATGTCATCTAAACGAAGCAGCAAGGGATCACAAGGAGTTTTGCCAACTGACCTCCGAACTTAAACAAAAATAAAGTAATCATAATAGACATTACATAACGTAAGCACATTGGGCGGCCTTATCGCAAAGAGTGATCTGTTCAAGGCTTCTTAGAGTTAGCCACTTTTATACAAATAATTTTTAGAAAAGTTAATAAAGATTTTCTTTCTTCCAGCGGTCCCTTCGAGTGCCTGGAAGCGTCTCCCCTGGGCGCAGACGGAGTGTGCCACCAGATGTTCTTCTCGTGCTGCGAGTACTCTCTGCACGCGCGCAGCGAGCACACGCGCCGCCGCCGCGCGCCTCGCTGCCAGGTGAGTGTGGCACTGTGCCACATGACCTGACTTGCTGTAGCATGTAGGTTGTGCTCTGTGAACTACATGACTCATACCTGTGAACTACACGACTCATACCTTGTGAATTTCATGACTCATACCTTGTGAACTTTTGGACTCATACCTTGTGAACTACACGACTCATTCCTTGTGAACTACACGACTCATTCCTTGTGAACTACACGACTCATTCCTTGTTAATTACACGACTCATTCCTTGTGAACTACACGACTAATACTTTGCGAACTACACGACTGATACCTTGTGAACTACACGACTCATACCTTGTGAACTACACGACCCATTCCTTGTGAACTAGACGACTCATTCCTAGTGAACTACACGACTCATTCCTTGAGATTTACTCGACTCATACCTTGTGAACTACACGACTCATTCCCTGTGAACTACATAGCTTATACTGTTGGACTCTTCGCAGTGTCATTTGTATAACTATAGGTATGAGAGCGCGACTTCGTAACTCTCGTAGTGCAAATTTGAATCTATCGGAATGTATTTGTAAGTGTTGGTATGAGATATCTCTATAAACAAGAGAAGAAAAACTAAACATACTACTTCTAACTACAACATAAAAAGGGCACTTAGAAAATCTTTTGTTTTTCCTTTTTTTATCTTTGGAAGTGCTCCAGCCCACTGCCCTCTGGCAGCGTGCCAGCATACTGGCCGCATTACCACGCTGGATGGCAATGCTGATACGTTGAGCCAGAAAAAGGATAAAAATAAATTGTTTTTCATTCAATATCTGCATGTTTGTTTCCAGGTGTGCGAGAGGACGTTACCGGCGCGCCCTGATATGGGAGCTGGAGCCGCATACGCTTGTGAGGTAAGATATTTTAATTTTTTTATATTTCAGGGCATATCACACAGCGCCATCTAGCCCTATACTAAACTTACGCTTGTATCATGGGTACTAGATAACGGATATAATACATTATATTATACTCTTTTGTAAAAACATACTTATTATACATAGATTATGCAAAGTAAAAAAATAAAAAAAATAGAAACGACCAGACTCAACACAAGTAATAATAATTACAAATTTTAATATTCATAATAACTTGTGCTATGCTGGAATCGAACCTACACCCCTAGATTAGAAGGCAAGGCCACTACCAACTAAGCTAACAGGGCAGTCGAATGTTTATAAACTATTTTTTTTTACGCTTGACTATTTTTATTTTTTGTCACTTCAGAAAGACTAAGTTAGTATGTGTTTGTAATAATTGAAATAGGATAATATTGTATTCAGGCCAAATATGGTAAATGTATATTGGTACGGGTGGACGTTTTTGGTTTCTGTTTGGATTTTTCTGAAATTGTATGTAACATTAATATGATTTTGTATCCAGATTAGGCAGGAACAGTAGGTACAAAAGCTTCCCTCCAATCAATATCAATTCAATCGTTTTTTGAGATATAGACGATGCCTCTTTACAGCTGATAGTAAAACCAGGATTTAATTTTAAATACATACTTAAATTAATTAATTATCCTAATTTTAATTAATTAACCTAAAATTGATTTTTTTTTCTATGGTAATAAATGTAATAATTATAAAATGTTGACGAAGTAAATCTTGAAATGTGCTTTCCCTCTAATATATTAGAGTTATGAGTATGTAACGTGACATTATATCGAATAAATTATTTCATTTCATTATAGGCAATCAACTGTAACAAATGTGTAGACGATGGGAAGAGTATTTTATTTTTTCGATATTCAAATTGTATTAGTTCTACCAAAATGAAGATCTTGAGAGCGTAAATTGATCAATATATATTATGTACTTTTATTATAGCCCTTGAGAGCGTAAATTGATCAATATACTTTTATTAATACAGCTCTCATTTGAATGAAACTTTTAAAAGCTGTTTTCTAGCATTCTTTTTAATTTTAATTAACATTATCATTTCTGTTTCTTCCAGACGTGCGGCGCAAGCTTCCAGACAGACACAGAGCTGGAGACCCACATGGCGAAGGCGCACGTCAAAGAAAAGCCCTACGCATGCGGTATTTGTCACAAGCGGTTTACTCAACAGGTAATAATTGTCAATGGATGTTATTCCGAAATAAATGATTTCTATTCTAATCTCTTCTATTCTAATAAAAAAACAAAATTTATTTATTCCACGTCATTATCAACATCATCCACAGCCTTCTCTATCCCACAGCTGGGCATAAGCCTCTCTTTGAATGTGCCAGGTGCGTCGATCTTGTGCGGACCTCACCCATAAAGAACCCGTATTGATAAAAACAGTAACACTAAAAAGAATCCAAAGTCACAGAATAAAAATAGGTTATAAATCCTCTGACCTTGTAAAAGCCGTTAGACATACAAGCCTGTTTATATAATATTGTTTTAGAAAACTTGAGTAGGTGGAAATCACGACCCTCAGTAATGAGGAGCTCGACGCGAGAGCCTATGTTTTATTATTCTCCTCTTCCCCCCAGGGTGGTGTCTTACAACACATGCGAATGCACACAGGCGAGCGCCCCTTCCCCTGCTCGGTGTGCTCGAAGGCGTTCACACAGAAGTCAGGCCTCGACCAGCACATGCGGACGCACACCAAGCACAAACCATACAGGTAAGAACTTACGAAATTGCAGTTAGTGTTTACCTGTAAAATAACTGCTTACCCGTACAGTATTTGAAAAGTAATATGTAAAGTGTAACAGGTAACAGCTTACTGTACAGGTCACCACTTACTGTAATAAACACAAAAACAGACGCCAATTAGTCCGAAAATGAATACAAAAAATAGTAATAATCTCGTTTAGAATCTTACGGAAGTTAATTTTACTAGAAAAATTATAAACTTACGATTTCTTTTTATTATCTGTTATTGACATATACATAACAGTTTTATTTCTTGTCCTCCAGATGCGTGGTGTGCTCCAAGACGTTCATCCAGTCGGTGCACCTGAAGCAGCACATGCGCACGCACACCAACGTGGCGCCCTTCCAGTGCGGCCTCTGCGAGAAACGGTACCTGTCTATAATATGACTGACTGACTCACTGACTGACTGACTGACTAACTGACTGACTCACTGACTAACAGATATAGTGATCTATCAACGCACAGCCAAAAATAAAATGGCGTCCTGCAAAAATTGCAATTGTAACATTTCAATGGACTAATTGTATGTATTTATAGTAAAATTATTATAAATACAAAGAAATAACTGTACAAAATACTGTACGAAAGTGTGGTACAAACTTGAAATTATCATCATCATCCTCATCATAAATTTAAGGCCCGAGGCCCTTGTCTGTGGAGCATGCGCCATCCTTCCCGATTTATTTATTAATAGTCTACAAAACAGGCACTAAGCTAAAACACACATAATATAATAGTAAATAAAAAGAAAATTACGAGCACAGCCCTCTTGATGCAGACCTCACTAACAATTTTAAGATAAATACTTACAGAATACACACATACATTACATGCTACTTTAAACAAGATTTATGCAGAAAAGAAAAGTAAAGATCGATTTCCCAATCTTCTGCCAATTCCTTGATCTCCTTATAAATATAAAATATAAATATTCCGCGATATTGCACACAGCGCCATCTAGCCCCACACTAAGCAAACGCTTGTGTCGTGGGTACTAGATGACGGATATAATACTTATATAGGTACTACTTTTCTTTTGTAAGTACATACTTATTATACATACAAACGACCAGCCTCAACACAAGTAATTATATTTTTTTAAATGCATAAATACTTGTGTCACGCAATAATCGAACCCGCAACCCCTAGATTAGAAGGCAGAGCCACTACCAACTAAGCTAACAGAGCAGTCAAAAGTTATACGACATGACGCCCGCCTTATCCGTTACTTGGTCCTTATTAAATTATGAAAACTTGCTTAAAACTTTATTTTCTTCCATATTTCAGTTTCAAACAGAGCAGCCACCTGAACTATCACCTGAAGAACCACAACATGACTACCATGAGTGAGGAACAACGCAGCAAGTACGAACAGCTGGTCGGACAACTTAACGAACACGCACACGCACACGAGGTACATTCTCTCATCATGACTGAGGGTCGTCTTTGCTTAACATTGGTGTACGCATGCGATTGCCTCCGCTAGCTGAGCTACGGGTGCTTCAATTATTAATATGTATGTTTGTTTGTCTGCAGGAGTACATGGAGGGCGAGGTGGAGGTAGAGCTCCACGAGACAGACCAGGAGTCCTACATCGTTGAAACCACCACCGATGATATGATCGAGTATGATGAATGAATCGTATCATCACAACACACTTATTAAGTCTAAAAGTATACTTTCATACATTTTTTTTGTATGAAAGCTAGCATATTTTCATACAAATTTTTGTATGAAATTTAGCATATGTTCATACGAAAAATTTATTAATTTAATTATAATAAGGTGCAGTTCCCAGAGTTTGTTGTTTGAAATCACAAACTGTTGTATATACATGTAAAGAATCAAATATTAAGATATTGTAAAAACTGTCACCGATGATATGAAAGAATATGATGAATTAATCAAATTACACTTGTCGTGCGAGGGAGATTTCATCAAAACAAACTGTTGTATATGTCAAGAATCAAATATTAAGGTATACCTATAAAGTTTCAGTCATGAGCTTAGTTTCATACATTTTTTGTATGAACGTATGCTACATTTCATACAAACTTTTGTATGTAGTTTTATTAAAAAAAAACATGCAAAATGTTTTTTTCCCGAAAACTTGAAAACTACAAAACCTATGACTTTCGTTTTTTGCGAGATCTTTGTTTAGATTCCAACAATTTGCGGCAGACGTTAAACCATGTCAGAGGTCCTTAGGGCGGCTTGATAAACTCTCCGACACCAGAGTTGGCCACTCTCATTCGATAAGACGATAGTATAACTAGTATGATAATAAATAAAAATGTACATTTGTACATACAATATGCATAGGTATATATACCTATGGTTTCTACCAGAAAGGGTTTTGTAAAAGCTGACTAATTGATTAGCCAATTTAATTATATATACATAGTAATCCAATGATTTTTTTGTACACTACCGATATAAATAAAAAAATAAGTTATTAACCGACTTCGAAAAAAGGAGGTTATCAAGACTTCTGAAAGTTTTTTTTTAACTAGTGTAATGATAAAATATTATTGACTATGATACACTTATGTACCTACATTATGTATTTTTAGTTTTTAATTAAATATGTAAATGAAATACATAATATGTTTCAATATTTTTTATTGTTTGTGCATTTATTACACCTATATTATTTATATTTTAGGATGTGTGATTACTTCTAAATGTAAAGAATATAAATACAGTGGCTTTACCTAAATAAATGTTTATTGATTAGCTATTTACTTTTATTTAAAGCTTTGCAACTGCAATCGCAATGTTATAAGATAGTGAACGCCTGCGGCTTTGCTCGCATTATTTTGAGATAAAAAGTAGCCTACGACACTCTCAAGACCTCATATCAAAAATCATGATCCTCTATTTATGAGCGTTTAAATAAACAGAGAAAAAATCTAAACACATATGTACTGCTGAAACGTGTTCTGTTTATAGATTTAAAGTATACCCAACAATTTTTTTTCTGATATCTTTGATATGTTCAGAGTTACGACCCTCTTCAGCTTTATTATAGAGAGCAATACAATGTAACAACCATATTATGCATATAAAATAAATAAAAGAACATGAAAATTCAAAATATTCATATCAATTTAATAATATATTATGTACATCACAATTTACTACTTCTACTTAATACTACTGCAGTGAACTTAACATAATATAACTTAAAATTGCCAAAATTGACCCAAATTCAATTCTCATTGCGAAAAGTTTTCATTTTAAAACACAGGCACCAATCAAAGGAGCCTAAATTAACATATGTATTTTGATAAATATAGTGAAATCATAGTTAAATTGTAGGTCCCGGTTCTTTGTCTAATACGGCAGTCGTTAAGCCATGTCAGAGGCCCTTAGGGCGGCTTGATGTAATTCGATAAGAAGAAGATACTAATTATAGTTTCGTGTTTGAGCTAAATCTTTTCGCTGTGAGAATAAAATTCCAGATATTATAATAAAATAGAAATACAGATTAACAAACGGTATTTTACTTTATAAATTTGGTTTCCGTAGGAAAGAAAATAACACAACCAAAAATCCACTTTTATAATTTTTCTGACATTTTGTTAGGAAACTATAGATTAGAATTATGGTCACAAAAATAACAAAACGAAATTATCAATATTATTTTCACAGAAGTAAAAATGTTACTTTATTTAATATTTAATGCAAATTCTAAATTAATCAATGAAATTGATGATTCTGGTGGATTTCGATACATTTTGATATCCAACTAGGACCCTCTCCAGCTTTATTATATGTATAGATATAGTATCTGCACCAACTCGTCATCAATTTCATGATTCTAGTTTTTTTTTCATTCAATCACACACGCAAATAACCTTGACTTTTCATATTGAGCGAAATTAATTATAATACAATATAAAATACCAGAAAATGATTTATATTGGAACAAGAAATTAGAAGAGTTTTAATTAAATCTAAATATTAGTAAATAAACCAGTTTTGTAAATACTATTTCTGCCCCGCGGCGTTACCCGCAATAATTCGGTATGAATAGTTGCCTATGTATTAATCCAATATCCACAACGAATCCCATCCAATTTTTTTTTAACACTCCCATGTATTTTGCCCAAGAGAACTCCTCTAACGAATTAATTCTGCGGGGGAGTAACGACCCTCAGTCATGAGGAAATACGACTCACAGACAATTAAACACACAACACAACCTTTTATTAATTAATATTTATAATATTGGATAATAATCTATTTATATTTTACATTCCGGAATTATATATAATAAGACATTACGGTATTTTATATTAACTTAATCTAAATTATTGTTCAGTTCTCTTTAAAAATATATTTACACATTTTATTTAAACTCTAAGATACATAAGGTACAATTTCGTAGTCTATTTTTGACCAATGAGAGTGGCTGAATCTATTGTCGAGTTTTTAAACCGCCCTTAGGGCTTCTGACATAAAGTATGCTTGAAGACTGCATCATAAGAGGAACATTACCAATGTTAAAAGCAATTGTTGATGCGGTTAATACACGGATGGGTGACCAACAAGTGATATTTCATTCCCTTTAAAATAGGTTACTACATAAAAATGTATTTTTTTCATAAATAATCAATAAATGTAATAATTATAAAAATGTTGACGAAGTACATCTTGGAATGTGCTTTCCCTCTAATATATCTCTATGCTAATATTATAAAGCTGAAGAGTTTGTTTGTTTGAACGCGCTAATCTCAGGAACTACTGGTGCGAATTGAAAAAATCATTTAGTGTTGAATAGACCATTTATCGAGGAAGGCTTTAGGCTACATAACATCACGCTGCAACTAATAGGAGCGAAGAAACAATGGAAAATGTGGAAAAAACGGGGAAAATTATTCATCTTTGAGGGCTTCCGTTGCGTGCGCTGCGAAAACGGTTCATGATATCAAAAAAATGTGTATGAAAGAATTATTCCTCTTGAAATGATCTAACAAAATGTCCGCAACAGTGTATGTCTATCTTTTAAGGTTAACTCACTAGAACCGTTTTTATGGTAATAACTATTCCTCGCTATATATATTTTTTCCGCTAGAGGGCGCGACATGTAAACATCAGCTCCGCGTCAAATATATCGTAAAAATAGAAATAGTACATTAATTGGAGTGCAAATAATGTTGTTAAGTGTGTAAAGTGATAATAAACATTATATTGTGTAGACAAGACATTATAACAGTGCAATAAAAAGATATTTGTGAATTTTGTTGACAATATAAATCATACAAATAAGGACACAAAAACAAGTATTTGGACATAATTGACATTAAAATAACCCGTGGAAACGGAACAGTGAACAAATAGTGCATAAAAATAAAACTAAAATAGAAAAACCAGTGAAATAAATCCAAAAACAGTGAAAACAATAGACATGTTATTGTGATTTTATTCAACGGTCATTCCTGCAAATCAATGACAATAAATGCTACCCACTTTCAACCAGCAAAGGAATAAAAAATAAGTTGAAGACGCCTGTTAAATTAGAACATCACGTTAAGAGCCTCGGTAGCGGAGTGGCACAAGGCACAACCTCGGAACCGGCGGATCGTTTCCAAGGCGGATCGAATCCCAGTTGGAGCAAAATTTGTCTTTTTGCTATTTTTATCTTTTTTGCTTTTTGCAATTTTATTTTTGAGAACAAGCGCGAGCTTATCTCATGTATAAAGGACATTTTGGGCGCTAGCAGTATCAATATGTCGGAAAACCTGGTAGAGATGTTTCATATTTTGCGCACACAATTAAAGGAAGATTCGAACGAGTTGCGCATACAAATCAAAAATGATACAGACCAAAGCCTGAAACAGTTAGAAGACAAATTATCTGTAAAAATCGATGAAAATTTTTGTAAAATAGAAGCAGATATACAAAGTATCCAACAAATTCAGGAGAAACAGGAACAAAGACTGGAAGAGTTTGACAAACAATTACGACAACGAAATTTAATATTTTTTGGTATACAAGAGGAGGAAAAAAACTATTCGGAATTGGAAGACTTAATTATTCAAATCATGAATTTAAAAATGGACATAGACTGCTCCAAATCTGACATACAGTTCGTAGGTAGAATGGGCAAAAAGAGCACAAAACCAAGGCCTATACGGGTTACTATGACCACCTTTGGGAAAAAATTAGCTATCCTTCAACAAAAATCGGCACTAGAAGGCAGCGGGTCATATATTAAAGAAGATTTTTCTCCTAAAGTTATGGAAATAAGAAAAAACTTGATTCCTAAGCTGATAGAGCTTAGACACAAAGGAGAGCACGCGATACTAAAATATGACCGGCTAATTGTGAAAGAACGATCTAATAAAAGACCCCGATCCGTTAGCCCACCTGGAAAAGCGGATAGCTCTAAAATACAAACTAAAACTAGACCGGAGGCAAAGAAAACAAAAACTCTTACCCCGACTGCTTCTACAAGCTGTTCATACTATCAACAAAAGAATAAAAATTCTAAGACTCATGGTTCCACCCCGTCGATTACTTCATATATTAACAAGAATTCGACGCAGCTGGAGAAAACAGCTCAATCTCCAAATAAAGTATAGCAACTAACTAAGGCCTCCAAAAACTACATACCCTCAAAGCAGAGCTCAACTATAAACAACACACCAATGGAAAATAACATAACACATACAGTTAATCTCCCAAGCCGACTGATCATCGAGGGAGATCACGATCAAAACCTTTCAACTCAAAATAATAATATCAAAATATCAAACAAAGAAAAACCGATACATATCGTCACCTACAACGTAAGATCACTTGTAGACGAAACAAGAATGATAAGACTAGAGCAATATCTAAACGAAATAAATTGGGATATTATTGGACTCGCTGAAACAAAGAGAGCAGAACAATCAATTTCTGAAAACGACCAGTATATATTCTTTAACAATGGAAAAACCAAAGGAAGAAACGGAGTAGGTTTTCTGGTAAAAAAATATCTTAAAACGAATATAGAGCAATTTAAAGCATACTCTGATAGAGTCGCTAGACTAGACATGAAATTTCAAAAACATTGTCTTACCATCATACAAGTGTACGCACCAACAGAGAAAAAACCAGAACAAGATTCCGACACATTTTATCAAGATGTAACGGATGCATTAATTAATTCGAGTAAAAATAGACTAATCATAGGAGATTTTAACGCTCAATTAGGACTACCACAAATGGAAGAAAATACTGTGATGGGAAAATTTGGATACAATGGCAAAAGAAGCGGCAGAGGACAAAAGCTTATAGAATTTTGTCACGAACATAAATTCGTCATTGCTAATACATTATTCCCAAAGAAAAAGAAAAACAAATGGACTTGGATATCGCCAGACGGGAAAACGCGCAATGAAGTAGACTTCATATTGACTAATAACAGGCGTATTATTAAAGACGTTAGTGTATTAAATTCTTCACTTTCAGACCACCGTCCACTGAGATGTGAAGTCTTGTTACAAGGCGTTTGGAAACGTAGCAGAAAAAACATCGGACAGCATCCGACTAGACTTCTTACACCTATAGAGCAAGAGTCACTAAAAAATCTGTTCTCAATGGAAGAAATAACGTGCAGTGACAACATTGAACAAACATATGAAGATATATTAAACAAGATAAAAAAATGCGTATCAAAGTTACGACCACGAAATAAGAAGAACCAGTTGTATGATGACCTGATGACAGAAGAAATTAAAAATCTAATAGAAGAACGAGAAAGTATTAAAAGCAACAGTAACAGAACATTTGAGCAGAGGAAAAGACTACGTATACTGTACCAACTAATTAATAAAAAACTGAAAAATAATTACAAAAATTACAGAATACACACAATTTTGCAAGAACTTGAAAGTACGGGCTCCTCAAAGAGAGCTTATAAAAATCTCAATAATTCAAAACAGTGGATTTCTGACTTAAAACAAAACAATAGAAGCAACACACACGCAACCTCACGAAAAGAATTACTCAAAATAGCAACCGAATTTTATACGGAACTCTACCGCAACAACAACGACGACAACGACGACATGAATTATTGCAATGAGTTTACAAACAACCATTTTGATTATAACCATACAAATTGCCCTCTTTTTCTTCAATCCGAAATAAGAAGCGCAGTCAACAAATTGAAAAATAATAAAAGCCCTGGAGATGATGGTATAACAAATGATGTAATTAAAGCCATGGAAGAATCGATATACCCAGTACTAACTGATCTATTCAATAAAATAATGGAACAAGAATATATACCTGCGTGCTGGAAAAGTTGCACAGTGTCTCTACTCTACAAGAAAGGTGATCCTAGAGACATTAGTAACTACAGGCCAATAAGTCTACTGTCAACGCTGTACAAAATATTTACCTCAGTACTATTAACCAGAATCACAAGACAATTGGATGAAAACCAGACACGAGATCAAGCTGGATTTAGAAAAAGTTTTTCAACAATTGACCACATCTTCACCCTTACCCAGATTATCGAAAAATGCCAGGAATTTGGCAAAACACTATATCTAGCATAGTAACTACAGGCCAATAAGTCTACTGTCAACGCTGTACAAAATATTTACCTCAGTACTATTAACCAGAATCACAAGACAATTGAAAACCAGACACGAGATCAAGCTGGATTTAGAAAAAGTTTTTCAACAATTGACCACATCTTCACCCTTACCCAGATTATCGAAAAATGCCAGGAATTTGGCAAAACACTATATCTAGCATACATTGATTACAGTAAAGCATTCGATTCAATAAAGCACAAAGAACTATGGTCAACTCTACAAAAACAAGGAATTGAAAGCAAATATATATCACTACTGAAAAATATATACTTCAATTGTAATGCTAGAATCAAACTTGAGACCATAGGAGAGCCATTTTTCATACAAAAGGGTGTAAGACAAGGTGATACAATATCTCCCCAGCTATTTATAGCTCTACTAAGCCAAATATTCCGGAACCTAGACTGGAACAATCGAGGACTAAACATAAACGGTGAGTACATGAGCCACCTCTGTTTCGCCGATGACATTATCCTCATATCAGAGAGTCACGAAGAAATACAATCTATGCTGACTAGTCTAGACCGACAAAGTAGAGTTTACGGATTGCACATGAATAAGGAAAAAACCAAAATTATGACGAATGGAGAGAAGATCCCAGTAACCATAGACAGTATAAATATTGACTACGTAATAAGTTACACATATCTTGGACAAAATATCGAATTGACTAACCGAACCGAAAAAGAAGTGGACCGGCGAATAACCTTGAGCTGGAAAAAGTACTGGAGTAACAAGGAAATCTTCAAAGGCAATTTACCTCTCCGTATAAAGAAAAAGGTATTCGAATCAAATATAATGCCCACTCTCCTGTATGGATGTCAAACTTGGGCCCCAACAAAAGAAACAATAAAAAAACTTAGATCTTTTCAAAGAGCAACTGAACGAAGTATGCTAGGAATAAAACTGAGAGATCGCATCGATAGTAAAGACATCAGAAAGAAAACGAAATTGACCGATGTTGTTCAGACGGCTGCCAAGTTTAAATGGAAATGGGCGGGGCATACAGCGAGACAGAGAGACAACAGGTGGACAGAGAGAATACTTCACTGGGAGCCAAGAGATGGACGGAGAGAGCGTGGACGACCAGTCAGACGGTGGAGAGACGATATAGAAGCGGTGGCGGGAAAACTGTGGACAAGAACAGCAAAGACGAGGAGCACATGGCATGAGTTGGAGGAGGCCTACGTCCAAAGTTGGACGATCCCTTAAATATTATTAACATAAATTTGACGTCGCATGTACATAAATATGATTTTTTGACATTATGAAAATTACTTGACAATAATTATAATCTTAAAACTAAATTTGACAAACATATTGTAATTTTAAACAGTAAATTAATAATATTATAAATTTGTAATTTGATTATTGAATGAAGGGAAATAAAGGCTATTTTTATTTATTTTATTTTATAACTATTCCTCGCGGACGAAGTCGCGCGCACCAGCTAGTTAATTATAGTTATGAGAATGTAACGTGATCAGATTTTAAATAAACTATTTCATTTCATTTAGACACTTCCGTGGGTTGAATGACACCTTATTTGTAGGTTATAGCTGTTTGTGTTATTAAATCGATTCATACTGTAATCGTTAAATCTTGTCAAAAGATCTATGTTCGGTTTGAAAACCCTCAACACTTGAGTTGACCACTCTCATCCCAACCTACTCCGTCTTATTACAAAACGTGGTTTAAATATTAGTCCAGGACTTTAAAATAAAAAGTCGGTTCTTGTTGTTCAAACATCACATACAAACAATCAAAATGTCAACTTTAAATTGGAACGTTGATTTATTATTGGTTACATTTTGATTATTATGACAGTAGACAGACAAATTTCGAACAGCAAAAGCGGACTGCATATTATCAAAGTTCTGGACTAATAGTTTAACCACGTATTGTAATAAGACCCATTATGTATGATTTATTTTTTTACAGTTTACATATTGTTCACATTGAAATGTCGGCTGTTATTTTAAGTATAGTAGTCGATTAAGCCACATCAGAGGCCCTACAGTCCGTTTGAATTTATCGACACCAGAGTCAGACACTCTATATATTTTTATGGTTAGGTTTATCATATCAGCCTGTATCTACTGCTGAGTATAGGCCTCCTCTCCAATACCATATTTAGTTCACATGTAATGTAAATTATAGTCGGAGTACAGCAGTCGTTTAAACCATGTCAGAGGCCCTAAGGGTCTCGACACCAGAGTTGACCACTCTCACCCAACTTACTATGTATGTAGTATATAGTAATGTTCACATATATATCCTCCGCAGATGTTGTGTGGTCGTGATCGCGTTACATTGCGGACATATCTTCTTAGCGCGAAGCGATTGAAGCCAGCATTCCTGGAATGTACAACAAACATAGTTTTAATAACATAATCTATACATATAATAAAGCTGAAGAGGGTCAAAATTACTGACGGACTGGCCTGTTAGCATAGTTAGTAGATGCTCTGCCTTCTAATCTAGGGGTTGCGGGTTCGATTCCCACGTGACACAAGTATTTATGAATTTAAAAAAATATATAATTACTTCTGTTGAGTCTGGTTGTTTCTATTTATAATAAGTATGTATTTACAAAAGAAAAGTCTATAAGTATTATAAATCCGATAATTGTTATCTAGTACCCACGACACAAGCGTTTGCTCAGTGTGGGGCTAGATGGCGCTGTGTGCAATGTCCCGGTTTTTTTTTTTAATTCTGAACGTCTAACATATTGGACAAACAAATGGTTTGGGTACCTATGCTTTAAATCTATAACCGAACATGGCAAACATGTTCCAGCAGTTTTAGATTTTTTGTCTGTTTATCTGTGTCTCTGTTTAATTAATTAAACACTCATAACGCAAAAACGACGGATCATCATGATTTTTGGTATGTAGGTAGTATGAAGTCTTAGGAGTGTCATATGCTACTTTTTATCGTGAAAAAACGCGAGTGACGCCGCGGGCGTCCACTAGTGTAAATATAAATACGTACCTCGCAGTAGACATGCCAGCACTGTATAGAGACGGCGGGAGAGATGTGCGGCCCGAGACAGATCAGGCACTTCGACTGGAAACAACATACAAATCATTACCATATAATCTTCTTCTTATCGTATGAGAGTGGCCAACGCTGGTGTCGAGAGTTTTCAAGGGCCTCTGACATGGCTTAACGACGGCCGTACTAGACAAAAGCCGGGACCTACAATTTGACGTGTCATCCGACCCACGAATACTACATAATGTTATACGAGTAGATCCATAACATAAATACTACTTAACTAACTTTTTAAATTTTTGATCTTTACATTGTTTTCATCATTATTTTTTAATGTGAAATATGGGTGTAAATCTGAATTTATCTATAATAATATTTTTGTTTTATTTATTTTAAGCCCGCACTGGTTGTTAAATTAAAACTTTTATTCGAAAATCAATAATTTGGCTCAATTTCCAATAATTTAAGTAGAAAAGAGTGTAGCCGAAAGGTTCAAGCGTTCTGGCTGGTAATCAGCAATACGCACGCGTGACACTGCTAGTTAGAAAATAGTTGCAATTTTATAGTGCTAACTGCTACATTGTGGAACTCCCTGCCTGACTCCCTGTACCCCGCGGAATATAACCTTGCGATCTTCAAAGCGAGAGTGAATCGGTTCTTACTGGGTAAGCACGCTCCATCTTAGACCGTAATGATTGCTTACCATCAGCCGAATTACGGTCAAGTTCAAACACATTCCTTGTTAAAAAAAATGTATATATGTAATATTACCTGTAAAGCGCCGTTTTGTTTGCTTTCCAAATCTTTGATCTTCGCTTTTAGAGCTTGTATTCTTGTCTGAAAAACGAAACATGAATAAAAATACATATTTATTAATCACTAGTAGACGCCCGCGGCTTCCCTCGCATTATTTCAGGATTAAAAGTAGGCTATGACACTCCTAAGACCTCATACTATCAACAAACCAAAAATCATGATGATCCGTTCAGCCGTTTTTTTATCATATGAGTACCTATGACGAACTCTATTTTAGTTTTTAAACCGCCCCGAGGTCATCTATAACACCCACCTCAGCGCTAGCCTCGACCAGTCCGTTGTGTTTGTGTGTCGTGACGTCGCTTGTGGTGGTGTCGCCTGTGCTGTGTTGTGAGACGACACCGTTCACTTCTGTGTCGCTTGTGGTCGTGACGTCGGCTATGTTTTCACTCTGGAAATAAAAAGTGACCGGGATTAAAAACGTGTGCCTTCTTTTCAATAAATGGACTGTACAAATAAGATACGCTTATTTTATTTCTAATAGGAGTTTTTTTATATAAATAAATATTTCAGGACATATCACACAGCGCCATCTAGCCCCATACTAAGCTTACGCTTGTATCATGGGTACTAGATAACGGATATAATACATATAAGTATACTCTTTTTGTAAATACATACTTATCATACATAGAATCGACCAGACACAACACAAGTAATTACAAATTTTAATATTCATAATTACTTGTGTCACGCGGGAATCGAACCCACACCCCTAGACTAGAAGGCAGAGCCACTACCAACTAAGCTAACGGAGCAGTCCTTTGATTGAAGCACTATTCCATCAATAGGGGTAAAAGTAGAGACCCAGGTGAATCAAATTGAAACATTGTTTTTTTTTCTCATTGCTTTGCCATAATGTTAATAATGGTGTTTTTGTCTGATCAAATCGGCCACTAATAAAAAATATTTGTATGCAATATGTACTGAAACTGCAAATAATAGCGTCACCATCTATCATACCTACTCAATTGCTGTAATTTCTATCTTTTTTATTAGTATAAAGCTAAATGAAACTCTGGAGATATATATGTATAGTGTTTTTACGCTGCGACTGCTCCTTAATTTTAAGTGTTGTATCTCCCTATTTTAAGTTAATGTTGATGTTTTGAAATGTGTATAGACTAAAGGTCTGAAATAAATGACACTTATTTATTTATTTATTTAACCGGCTGTAAAAGTATGGACTCCTTTGCTACCTACTACCTGAGGTAACATCAGCAGGACAGTATCTCCAGTACTGCCTACTGGATCACTTTGCAAGAATTGATGTAAATAAAACGACAATCTGCTGGATCCGAAGACAAAGAAACTTTAATTCTTAATTTACATTTTACTCACTAATATTCACTTTTGTTGCCAAACTGCGATCTAATTGTACTACTAGTGACATCTATTGGCATTTCAAAGAACTAAAACTACTTTACATTTATACAGTCACATAACTGTGATTTAATATTTCCACTAGCGCCATCTATTGCCCTTTCTGAGAACTACAACTAGTTTATACACCGGCTTCAAACAACAAACTTAGTAATTTTTAGGTGTGTTCCTCCATATAGGCGGGCCTAGGCAGTGATCTTTATGATACTTACATCAGCTGCTATCCTGGAGGGAGAGTACTGCGGAGGTCCGTATAGCTCTGTGTCTTCATCACCGTCCACCACCTGCAGTATATCAACATAACATTGTATTAAATAAATTGAACTTAAATAACTTTTTTTCATAAAAATTGCCAAAAAGGCAGATGATCCGCCTGATGGTAAGCAGTCACCGTCGCCTATGGACACTTGCAACGCCAGAGGTTTTTTTTTCAGTCTTGTATTAAATGTGTGTTTTAGTGCCTGTTTTGTAGACAAATAAATAAACAAATAATTAAATGGAGTGGCACTATCAAATGAGGCAACCGGAACATGGCATTACTTAACCCTTTTATCTATTGAGAGTATCATTCGGCCTGGCAGGCAGGGCTCGGACAATAGCATAATAAGGGTGTTTCAAATAAACTTGTAGTGGCTGGAACCTACCAGCGCGGCGTCGTGCGAGGCGCGGCGCACGCAGGTGGCTGCGCGCGCCTCGTCTCCCTGCAGCGCGGCGGCGCGCACCCGCCACTCTCCACACCACTGGTACTCCGCGCCGAAGCCTGAGGACTCTTGGGGTTCGTCGTTCTGAAATTACGTGTACAAAAGTGTTAATTTAGTTTACTACTAGTTGACCCCTGCTAACTCTGTTCTGCCTTAGAGGCAATGAATAAGAAGATTTTTGATTTTATTCAATTTATAAAAAGTGATAAAAAGTATCCTATGTCCGTCTTCTGGCTCTAAGCTACCTCCCCACCAATTTTCAGCTAAATCCGTTCAGGCGTTTTTGAGTTATAAATGGTAACACCACTTTCTTTTATATATTTATATTAGATATAGGTACTCATAGATAATTGCAGGAAAATCCTTAATTTTTAAAGCAACATTATAGTAGTGTGGCTCAGCTGTTTTTATTTTACATTTGCATTTGACTACAGCCTGCCTGATGTTAAGCATTGCTGCAGCCTAGGTAATACACTTACCTAGAAGATACCTATTAATTCTAGGTTTTAGTGTGTTTTTTTCATCCTGACACACCCAGGTTCAATCCAACCCTACACATGTCCTTGATGTTTTCTTGATGATTTAAAAAAATCGTTTCTGAGTGTATTGTGTACGTCTATCAACCTTTACATACCTCCAGATAGCTCTGTAGCTTGTACATTGATTATGTATTATTATTGGTACTGTTTTACACAGAATAATCTCCTTATGTGTGTTTGTGAGTGCATTGTGTATGTCACCTACCTCCACATCAATGCTTCCTTCTTCATCGCTTGTATCCGGTACATCCTCGTCCAAGCTGGCTCCGGTTCTCTTCAAGCACCTCAATGCATGTCTCTGCAGCTTGGACATCGGTACTGTAGAGTTGCAGACGGGACATTCACCGTCTAACGGTGGTGGTGGGGGGGAGCGACGACGGGCTCGGAGCCGGCGGAGACGGTTGGCGTGTATCCTCTGTGGATTGAGATTGAAAACTGTTTTAGTGAATGTCATATTTTTTATAATTTATTAATTATAATATTATTATGGAATGGTTATTCCGTAATAATATTATTATTTACAATAATTACACATACTTAAGTCACATATAATTATAGGTCACACAATCATTTAATTATAATAAAAACAATACAATAAAATGAAAATGATTTCACAAATTGTATAGAGTAAGAATTAAAATCTAAGAAAGATTCAGTAATTAATTATATCTTTAATTGTAGCTCTACAAACAAAGAAATTGTCTCTAGAAAACCAGCCTTTAGGTTTATGGATATTCAGTTTTATCAAAATACAGAGACCTCTAGAAAAGTATCTTCATTGGTTTTGTAGTTTTATCTATTATATGTCAACAAGTTTTGACATGGGTATTAGAAATCTATGTAACTGTGGTTGGTTCTCAAAAGACAAGCTTTTGATTGGACACTCAAAATTTGAGATTATGAAACTATTTACTATTTAGTTAAACTTTTATTTGATGCACCTTTGACTACCTATTTCATGAATTAAAATATTGTAGCTGTTCATTCATTAATAGTTTATTATGTAACTGAAATGGTTTATGAAAATATCTCATACATTGTAAATATTTGCAAACAAACTTAGACCATTAAAACCTGCACTGAATCAACTTCTAAAAAGGAGGTTTAATTCTTCTCAATGTTGATAAGTTTGATTCTCACTTAAAAGTAAACAAACCTGATAAACATCACTCCCGGGACATCCAGAAACATCTATTTCCGGTTCATCCGGTTCGTCTGGGCTCGTGCTTGACCCCGGCATTGCTAAATTTGAAGAATTTGATGCACTAAGTTTTCTTTTCCCGCTTGAACTTGAAATTTTTTGTAACCTTTCCACTTCCAAATTCAAATGCGTCTCCAACTCCCCTTGTCGTATTGTACAACTACAAACGGGACAATTCGGCAATTCCGACACTTTTTTTCTAGTTCTAACACAATTTAGTATCACGCTTTCATCGTACAACTGTCCGTAACTCGAATTAGGATTATTGTTCGTGCCCCCTTCCATATTATTGTACAAAACTATGGGCAACATCTCAAACTGTGTTTGTTGACATCGGTTAAAAATCTGCCGACATCACAAGTTTAGTAACATAAAAACATCGTTTAACACTTGGAAAACACAAATAGAACTTCGACGAGTATGTCAGAACTTATCTTACTGTGATTACACAAATAATTAGGCAATAATTCAAGTTTTTAATTTATGGCTCACGAAAACAACAACAAAACCGGGCCATTACGTTTCGTTTACATTTTTCAACTGAGGTTGCCATTAACGAATCCTGTCACCGTCACCTTAAAAACGTACAAAAAATATCTTCAACACCTGTGTGTAGAAGTAAATTATATGACTAAAACAATACAATAACAATTATTTTCATGTTATAAAATAACGCTGATCTAGCTGTGATACTAGTTTATTTAAAGAGACGTATATTATTTTATTCAATTAATAGTACACGTACTGTAAAAATTACGGCATGGTATCATTACATTCGATTTGACAACAACATTTAAATCATTTTGACGTTTGTGACAGCCAACTTAAAACGCGCCAGTTTTTTAAACTATTTGTTTTTGTCGGACGAAATATTTAGGTAGGTATGTATCACTATTTAGTATATTATATTACTCTATGCACAAAATTATATTGATTAGAATCTTGCATATATTTGCCACCAAACTAGTTTTTTACAGCATATGCTGAGGTTTTGTTTAGATCATTTAGATAATATATTAATCTAATTGACCTAGTCATTACGAATTCCTAATTATGACCAACATTTTATTTACTTAATAACTTTTTATTTTCTTTTGCCTTGTATTTTACTTTTGTGTTATGCTATCATTTTATTTTCTCTTTTTTTATGTTAGTAGTAGAATTCTATTTAATTTGTAAATATTTATCATTAGAGTAATTCGAATTGGAGCGGTTCTATTTAAGAGAATAAATAAATAATGACATTCATATTGATATTTAGGAATTTCCTAGTCATAAAATCTATTCTGTAACCTTAGCACAAGTTCCACATAAAAGAATTCAAAAAGTGTTTCTTTAAGGTTTCTTTACTATTCTGAATAAGAAGCAGCGCACCTAGTGGCGAGTTTGGGAACTACATTATTTAGTTATTCCGTACTCCGTAGCAAGGAGTTTCATCCCTTTCAAAATTACTTCCATGTTCCGTAGAATAATGTAAAAAATATGCAAAGAATTAGGCACTTCATAGGTGTGGGGTTTGACGACTAGTATATGAAATAAAACCATTTCTCTCTATTTCATGATGTTTTTCTTATATTTGTATTGCATTGTTACTTTTATTTACATACATTTTAATCCAATTTCATACAAAATATGCTTAGTAGGTACAGTGCACAACTGCATAGATATTTAATTTAATATTTCACATATTTTAAACATATGGCGGATGATTTTTCATTAAAAAATTGTTTATTCTTGCTTTTATGATATAAGCATCCAAAAAATCATGCAAATTTCTAGAAGTGTATATAAAAATAATTAAAGCTCAAATAATACTTTTACAGATCACAAAAACTATTACATATATAAAACCGTTATGAATGGCTTCTATTTTGCTAAAATTTCTTTATAATAAATAAAACCATAAAAACGTAGGTACGTAATAATATCATACCGCACAATATACAGTGTATGGCTAAAACTATGGCTGTATGAAATGACTATTGAAAAACTTTAGCACAACACAGTTGTTTATATTGATGTAGTTCATCATCATTACTATCAGCCTTTGTCGACCCACTGCTGTGTATAGGCCTCCTCCCCTAGATGCCATTGGTGCCGGTCTTGTGCGTTTCTAGTCCAGAGAGGCCCCTCGATGGATCAGATGTCATTGATCCATCCAATGTAAAGATTGATCCTCTTTACAAATTACCAGTAAGTATGGTATTTTGAAAAAAATATGAATTTTTGCGAGGACTTGTATTATCTTCATTGTCTTAAAATATAATTTTCCAAGAACTTTTTTCTTTTTATTTTGTAGGTTATTGCATTTTATAAATAGTTATGTTATGTGTATTTTACATTATTATTGATGCCCCAAAGACAGTTTCGATTGAACCTGACTATCGACCAGTGTCACATCACTAATCTCGCTGCTATGCTCTATGGTGACGTTTGACGTTAGCTGTCCACTGACACTGACCGCCAAGTCGCCATTTTTCTTCGGTTCCACTGTATTCTGAGACGTTTTCCTCACGTATGTTGTTTTCGAGTACAATTTTCGAGGCATTTTAAGGTGTACAGATCTTATGTGAGTGTTTAATGAGTTTGATTGTGTGAATGATTTGTTGCAGATGTCGCAGGTGTGCGGTTTTACGCCTGTGTGGACCTGGAAGCAGAAATTAAACACTTATTAAATAAAAGTTCCGAGGCATTCTACATACCATATAGCCGTATGAATAAAGATGTCTATGAATGAATTGTAATGAAAAAATATTACGTATGTGCTCTATATTTTAAATATAGTTTTTAGGAAGATTCTACTTTTCTTAAAATAAGTATGTATTTGTTGTTATATATGTACTAGTATGCACTTTATTAGAACAAATTACTTCTATGCTACTAAACTTGTTTCTTAATCTTAGGTGACGACATAAGAAAAACCGCAGGTAGCAAATGGTTTCATTTGGCGACGCACTCGTCTCGGTCCAGCGCAGAACAGCGTACAAAAAGAGGTCTATGTTCAGCAGTGGATGATAACGGTCTGATGATCTTCGTCTTCTTCTTATCGAATGAGAGTGACTAACCCTGATGTCGAGAGTTTATCAAGCCGCCCGAAGGGTCTCTGGCATGACTTAACGACTGCCGTACTAGACAAACAACCGGGACCTACAATTTAACGTGTCATCCGACCCACGGAAGCGCCTAAAATGGAAAGCCACTTTTCGGTCACCCATCCAAGGACTGACAGCTTTGCTTAACATTGGTAATCGGGCGCTTCGGACGGTCTGATGATGATGATGATGATAACCTTATATTTTGCATTTGAATAAATAAAATGAATTGCAGAAACTGACTCACCCTATTATGTCTGTTCAGCGCCGGTTTCTGCGCGAAGCTAGCGCCGCACGTGTGACACGTGTACGGCCTCTCGCCGGTGTGCGTTCTAGTGTGTATGCGGAGCTGGTTCGAGTCCGCCAGACGAGCGCCGCAGCCGGGGGACAGGCACGGGTAGGGGCGCTCGCCTGTGTGCGTGCGCTGGTGGTAACGGAGGCGGGCTGCACTCTGTGAATAAAGTACTGTATAAGGCGCGAGCGTAGTTCAAAGAGTCACTAATAGATGGCGCTGTACATAGCTAAATCACTCAAGCGTCAAATGTATTTCAAGTTGAGTAAATGTAAATGGCTATTAGTAGCATCCACCAGACAAGCGCCGTAGTAGGGTATTGGCACTGATAGTAGCGGAGTCAAGCTGCTGACTGACAAATATAGTCAATGTATACACCGCCCTAGGGGCGTCCCTAACTATTTAATAGAATGCCATCCAGATTCCAGTCCCATTCTCAGCAAACTCTTGCGTTAACTTAGTAAACAAATTAACGTTGGTAAAAACAATACAGTCTTCGGTTTCATTTCCAATTTATGAATCTTACAGGTCATTATCATTATCAGCTTAATGAGACCCATTGCTGGTCATACGCCTCCTTCCTCTTACGCCAATATTCCCTGTCATGCGCTGTTCTTGCCCAGGAGTTTCTTTTAAACTTTCTAATATTACTATTTCGTATAGGACAGGCCAATCTTTTTATTTATTTGATACTTACAGTACACTTGTTCCCGCACACCTCGCAGACCAGGTTCTTGTTATACTTGAGTCCGAGGTGCACGCGCCGCACGTGCGCGTTCAGACGAGACTTGGTCGCGAAACTTTGCGAGCACTGGAATAAATAATTATAAATTATTTATTGTTTATTTAAATTTATACAAGTTTTACGCCGTATATGAATAAAATGTAAAGTAGATACTTATACATTTACAATTTAAACAAGGGAATAAAATAAATCAATAAATAACAATAAAGTTAATATGTTAACTGGTTAGCTAACCCCTAGAATGTTATAAAATATTAAATGAACATATATTTTGTGATTCTGATTTATTTATTTATAAATTGTTTCCCATGTATTTTTACTGAACAAATGTTAAAATGCATACTTAATTTATTCTACGTAGGTAATTAAAATTTTATTTTCTTTACAAAACTTTATACTTAGTGCTTTTCAAATTTAAATTTATTCAGTTAGTGTAAACTAGGTACCTACATAAGATCTTAAAGTATAATAATAACTAAAATAGTTCCACTAGTTCCTACCCTATGAGGGTTTACTTTTTTATTATTTAGGGTTTTATTTGACGAGATAAAATAAAAAAGCGGCGCAAATTAGGAACTAATCAACCAGCGGCCCACATACTTTCGCTGCTCAAGACGTACACACAAATGTTAAGTTTACGATCACTTTTTAGTTTTGGTTGACTATAAAAACTTGTACTAAGGGTACTTACTGGCAACTAACTCGAAATGTATTAGAAGTTATTCTATACATATATATATGTATGCACTCATTTTTTTATTCGGTTAACATCAGGCAAGTTCTAGTCTATATACTACGCCAAAACATTTTTCAATGAAAGATTGAAACTATTTGGTTGATTGATTGATTAATACTTTATTGGACACTCACATAAAAAATCCTCACATAAAAATCATAATACAAAACGAAAAAATTAAATCTAATGCCACAAATGGCGGCCTTATCGCTGAAAGCGATCTCTTCCAGGCAACCGTAGGATGGAGAGGAAATTATAAAAAAAAGACTAGACGGTTCTTATTTGGTAAGCACGTTTTATCCTAGATCATAATTATCACTTACCATCAGGCAACCCATATTGTAGCTAGAAAAAACTTATAAAAAAAATAATTTATTCAAATATTACCTGATCACAATGCAGTAGTTTTGCCTCATGCGTAGGTTTTGTAGTTCGAGGCCTGGTCTCTTTATCGTGTATACGCATATGACTGCGCACTGTGCCCATTATTGTTTGGAGGCAGATTGGACATTCTTTTCTGAAAAAGAGAAAAAAATCTCAACTATTAATAATATTATCAGTAATTGACTGAAAAAAATAGAACAACAGATACTAATTATCGACTTCTTAAATTAATAATAAAACAAACACCGACTTTAAATCTACTGTCACTAAAAAGTTAAAAAATAATAGATATATTAATATATATAAAAATAATATTTTCATTTTTGCGACTTCAAAATTCAGATTTGTGAGTAAAGAATCTATCAAATTATTGAAACTTACAATCCTGTAAGTAGTCTAATTGAAATAAGGGTTCAGGGATATGCGACTGACTTCTAAACACGTCAGCCAAATTTAGCATGTGTATGGTTTTTAGAGTCATTACTTTCAATGCTACGTTTCGTATTTTTTAAAATATTTTTACTAATTTTATTCTCTTCTTCCGATACAACGCGGGGAAAGCCGCGTGCATGCACTAGTCCTTCTTCCTTTCTTTGTAATGTTATAATTAGTGTAGTACTCACGTGTGCACAGCTAGCTGCATGTGCGCGGGCGTGCTGAGCATATGCCTCGCGTAGGCGCGCCGCGACGCGAAGTGGATATCGCATGTACTGCAGTACTTTGTGGTGGCGCGGGCAGAGTCTTCTTCCTGGAATATTAATTTTTTTTTTATAAAAATTTAAAATTTCATATGAGAGCGGCCATTTCTGGTGTCGAGAAATGAAATGTAAAATAATGATTATCATAGTGTTAGTATAAACTTAAACAACTCTCTCTCTCTCTCGCTTTCTCTCCTCTCCCTTTCTCTCTTCGCGTCGTATTTCCTCAAGACCGAGAGTCGTGAATTAATTAATGCAGTTAGTAATTATTATGTGCTATTGTAATTTGTGGTATTATCAATAAATAATTTGTATTTGTACAAATTATTAAGAAGTGAAATGACTTTGTAAATTGACTTGCTCTGTACGATGCGAACTTCTGAATTAATTAATTAAACGAAGGAGTAACGACCCTCAGCAAAGAGGAATACGACTCGAAGAGAGGAATATATTATTTAAGAAAAAAATCTTCAATGATTTGATTCAGCTGAGGAGTCATGACCCTCAGTAATAAAGTTCATGACTCGTAGAAAAGACGTATAATAAATAAAATAAATAATAAATATTCCGGGACATATCACACAGCGCCATCTAGATCCACACTAAGCAAACGCTTGTTTCGTGGTTACTAGATAACGGATATAATACTTTTCTTTTGTAATAATAGTACTTACCATACCATCTCTATGTTTATCATTCCGATGTTCATTCAATTCCTGTTGGTCCTCAAACCGTTCTCCGCAAGACACACACACGAAGCCGCGGACCGCCGCTAGCGAGGATTCACCAGCACCCTAAGAAAAGAAGGAAATATAAATATTATTATATATTAGATATTTGCAGATTTTTTTGTAAAATGTGTGAAGTATAAACACAAGTGGTCATTATATATGAATGACATAACAATAAAATACCTACACACTCTATCGCTTTTATTGTTGCAATGTAACAATATTAGAGTGGGCCAAATCTTTAACAAGTCTCGACTTGGCCTACTCATAACTCGACTTGGTCGACTCATATCTCGACTTGGTCGACTCATAACTCAACATAGTCGACTCGTAAACAACACTTACATTGTGTGAGAGAGGTACGTAGTACGATACATACACTAGCATACTCACACACTGTAGTAACAGCTTTTATTATTGTTGGTAGAGTCATTAACAGGGCGATTGATTTGCGTCAAACATGGACTTAGGTTGCTCGACTTATAACTACACTAGGTGGACTCAATAACGCAACTTGGTCGACTCATACGTTAGACTTGGTCGACTCAATACTTGACTTGCTGGAATCCTTCCCATGAACACACAAACACACACTTACATTATCCGCGTGCATCTTAGCGCGGTGCATAGCCAGCCCCTGTGCGCTCACGAACCGGTCCCCGCATATACTGCAGACGGCACTCGGCGCTGCCGTGGGGTGGCGGGCGCGCATGTGGGAGAGGTACGTTGTGCGGGCACTGAAAATAAAAAAAAGGTTATTCTGCCGGTCGTGATTATTTTCGCTCATATTCCAATAAAAGGTTTAAAATAAACAACCGTAGTGAAGGTTAAACAGTTTCCAAATATTAAATGTATTAGCAGTTTGTTATGAACTAGACTTATTTATCGACTCATAAACGGTTAGATGGCTTATTACATACGACGCAATATGGTATAACAATACGGTGCCCCAGAGTTGATTCCCGTGTTGATCTTAAATTTTATTTTTCTTTCATGTCAAAGGCCTCTGGGGCGGTTCAATCACGCAAAAACGGCTGAACGGATGATATTTGGTATGTAGGTTGTATGAGGTCCTGGGTGTGACATAGGCTTTTTATGCCGAAATTATGCGAGCAGAGAGATATATAAATAATGTTATACTTTTAAAGTACTTACTGAAAAGATTTGCTGCACATTTTACATTCAAACAGGTCGCCGTTGTGAATCCTCTGGTGGTCGATCGCTTGGTTCCTGAAACAGACGAGAAATCAATTATAATATCAACACTGAACATAATATAACAATACTACGTACCATAATGAAAAGAGTGGTTATTCATATTTGTTCCTCCTTTAAAAAACAACGAAATTTCTTTAACCTAAAAAAGTTTCCTTATTACTGTTTTTAGATGTTGATATTTTTCAAAGTCATTCATCAAATGTAAGCAAATAATAAATCGCTTTGTCCATAGAAATAAATGAAATACATAATAAATTTAATACAAACTTGGTACTAGCGGCTGACAGATCCTCATGATTTTTGGTATGTAGGTAGTATGAGGTCTTAGAAGTGTCGTAGGTTACTTTTTATCTCGAAATGATGCGAGCGAAGTCGCGGGCGTCCACTAGTTTTTAATAAATTTGATACAAACGTTAGCGCGTTCCATACTAGACCGTAATGATTGCTTACCATTAGGCGAATTACGGTCAAGTGCAAACCCATACCTTGTAAAAAAAATTTGGGTGACTAACGATATGATCACAGAAAGTGGCTGGGACTGCCGCGTAGGTACGTCCCTGAGTCGAGAGCATCGATATAGACGAGACTGTATAATCAAATTATCTATGACTCGCATTAAGTAGTAAAACTTGCATCCCCTACTTATTTCACCCCTTTAAAAGTGGCATTTCCAAAAATCCTTTCTTAGCGGATGCCTACGTCATAACATCTACCTGCATGCCAAATTTCAGCCCAATCTATCCAGTGGTTTGGGCTGTGCGTTGATAGATCACTATATCAGTCAGTCAGTCACCTTTGAGTTTTATATATTTAGAATAGTATTAGTAATAGTACGTTAAATTGTAGATCCCGGCCGTTTGTCTAGTACGGCAGTCGTTAAGCCATGTCAGAGGCCCTTGAAAACTCTCGACACCAGAGTTGGCCACTCTCATTCGATGAGAAGAGAAGATAATACTAACTTGGTAGTAGCTACATGGTGGCAGGCGGTGCACTGGTAGCGGCGCTCGTGTGCGGCGCGCGCGTGCGCGGCGAGCAGGCGCGGGGAGCGGTACCGCAGCCAGCACACCGGGCACGCGTACGGACCGCGCGCCTGGGACGAGAGCGTTATAATATAGACGACTGTATTACCAAATGTATTACTAATGTAAAAAATAAATGTTTTTGTTGCACACACAATTACATTGTTATAAATTCGGACCACGATACATAAAATTTATAGTAATACACAAAATTGGTTTTCAGTAAATGTATGCAAGCTAAAGGTGAATTTAAACGGTTCAACCACATTGAATCACTTTGGTTGAATGGAGCAGAAATGAAAGGAATGATGTTTACACGGTATCTGGAAAATGAACTGTTCAACACCATATTCTTCGATAGATGTCGTCGAATGAGGTCGTACGTTTAGGAGTTGGAATAATATGTGATCATTAAATAAAAGAATTATAGAAAAAAAAGCTAAGGTAACGCCGTCGTTCGTGGGTGCGATCATGGTTATTAAGAAGACAAACCTTAGGAGCGTCAAACTGTCTATTAAGAGAATTGGCAGAAGAGGATCCAGATGCATACCTCAATCCGTATACTCTGAACTTAACGTAACAATCAAGAACAAATCTATGACGATTTATTTATGTGTTACAAAAGTTTGTGTATTTTTTTATAAATATTTGAAAAAAAAACACGATAGAAATGACAGCTGAACAATATATTTTCTAAATTATTATTTTTTTACATTTGATAGGCTCACGTTCGGCAACAACTCGCCTGATGTTATATGGTTAGTAAATTGACAAAACGTTACCTCATCATGTTTCTCCATGTGTTTGCTATACACCTCTTTAGTCAAGAACCCTCGGTAGCAATATTCACACTTGTATGTGGCGTGCAGGTAGTTGTGTGAGGAGGCGCGCGCGGTCAGAGCCGCTAGCTGATCCGGCTTCGATATGTGGAGGACTGAGGAACCGAGGTTTGATGCTAGAAAAAAAATATTATACTAAATGAAACTCTGGAGAAATATATAGTGTTTTTCCGCTGCGACTGCTCCTTAACCGACTTCAAACAACAAACTTGATGGTTTTACAAACATTGAGCTAGGATTGTCTCTCTCTCTCTTGAGTCGTATTCCTCATGACTGAGGGTCGTGACTCCCCCGCAGAATTAATTCGTTAGGGGAGTTCTCTTGTGCAGATACATCGTAGTGGGCGCCCAGGTCTTTCCACGGAAGATACATGTCCTCGGATATTGTGGTCCTCAACCATGTCGGTTTCCTCACGATGTTTTCCTTCACCGTTAAGCGAGTGCACATCCTCACTTAATTTAAAATACAACTTATTTATGTAGAGCTGGATTCGAACCAGGGTACGTCTGGATGAAAAGAAGAAACTGGAACCGCTGAGCCACACTCGCTTAAATTTTCGCTTTCATAATTTATTAAAAGTAAACATACATTTAATGTTACCAACCTTTTCTATACTCCCTCTTTGACGTCTGCTTTTCATCTTTTAACTTCTTTCCCCTTTTTCTCAACATTTTCAGTGGCAAATCATCTTCTGAATCACTTTCGTATGGCTGTGTATCTGTCAGTCGTGATTCATCGTTATCCATGCTAGAGGCTTTCGATGTCAGATTTAAATTTTCAGATATTTCGTATGAAATATTGTCATTTTCAGATATGTTATGTATAAGATTTGGATTTTGAGATACGTTGTAATTAAGGTTTAAATTTTCAGATATGTTATAATTAACATTCGGATTTTGCGATACGTTGGAAGTATTCACATTTTGATCTGTGGGCGAGTCGTATACCATTTTAAGTAGACGAGAATTAACTTTCTTTGCTATAAATTCCTGTGTGTCATATATTGTACTATTGTCTAGTTTCAGGTTTTGATTGTAATGTATATATTTTGTGTTCCGATTGCACATTTTATTAGTGTCATATCTCGAATCCAAATTATGACTTTTGAAATTGTCAAACTTTTCATTTGACTTAAAATTTTGTGATGCAATTTGACTTTTATATTGTTTCAAATCAGAATTTTGGTTAAAGCTTGTATTTTTGAATGGCATATTTTTTGTAGAATCAAATTCACCAATATTTCTTGTGCTATTTAATGTAGTATTATTTAAAGAAGTATAATTTTCTAGATTTCTGTTACTTGACATTAATTCCGAATCCGATGTTAATTCTTGTAAATATGTTTCTTTTGAGTTTACTTTGATTCCGAAATCTTGCATTATAGATTTTTTGAGACCATCTATTTCTAGGTATAATTTTGTTCTTTGTCTAGTATCAAAAGAGTCCTGTTTATGTTCTAAAGTTGCTTCTGTAGATGTACTAGTTTTTCTAGATTCATATGAATCTAGGTTATGTGTGGTGGTTGTATCTGTAAAGGAAAACAATAATTATAGGAAATATGAATTAATCAATTAAATATTAATTAAAACACAATAAGAACTGGGGTTTTAAGAATTTTTTAACTAAATTTAATAGAACTTATTTGAATCTTTTGTTAATAAATTGTATTTAACTAGTACTAGCCTGAGGATTTTTGTAAAATAAACCAATGTTTTCTTTTTTTGTTTTAAGTTAAAGGTTATTTTTATAAATGTATGTTTAAGCAAGAGGAAACCAATAGATACTTTTTATCCTGAAATAATGCGAGCGAAGCCGCGGGCGTCCACTAGTCATCAATATTAGATGTCATGAAAATTAATCTCATTCATATATAAAGAAATAAATCTACATACCATGATCATCACCATTTTCCTCCTTAATAGAATTGTCCAAACACTCGCCATCTCTCTCCAACTTGCCGCTATATGTATATCTATCTCGCTCAGTATATATGTTAATATGTTCTACTGTGGTAGTGACGTAGGAGTGTAGTATTGGACGAGAGAACAGAGATAGCTTGCTGTCTGTTACCTGTGGAGGGAGAGAGGGAAATACTACTAATATTACTAATATTACCTGCGAAACAAGCATTTGCTTAGCGTGTTTTATATGGGTAATGGATTGGGTAACTTGTTACACAAATAAACAAATATAAATTTTCAGGACATATCACACAACGCCATCTAGCCCCATACTAAGCAAACGCTTGTATCATGGGTACTAGATAACGTATATAATACATATATACTTTTCTTTAGTAAATTCATACTTATTATACATAGAAACGACCAGACTCAACACAAGTAATTACAAATTTTAATATGCATAATTTCTTGTGTTGTGCGGGAATTGAACCCACACCCCTAGATTAGAAGGCAGAGCCACTACCAACTAAGCTAACAGAGCAGTCGAACACAGTCAGAAAATTATACAGCATAAATTAGGCTTGAGCCAAATAAGTAGCTATCCCACTAATAATTATGTAGTACCTATTTAATGTATATTAACTAAAAAATAAATAAATAAATAAAATAAAATAAGCCTTTATTACTATTTATGTACAATTGATTATTATCTATTATCTATTCTATTAATAACTATTTACATTAGACAGCTTGTCCGTTGACAAAGGCCTCCTCCAAAGCTTTCCACCTCTCTCTATCCTTGGCTACCTGGAGCCAAGCCGGTCCTGCAACTTGCTTAATGTCATCTTCCCATCTTTTATATTGTCTCCCTTGGCTTCTTTTGCTGTCTCTGGGACACCATTCAGTAATATGTTTGGTCCATTTCACCTTTTCCTCTCTCAACATGTGTCCTGTCCATCTCCATTTTAATTGTTTATTTTAATTTGTATTAACTACAGCTCAGTAACAAAAACAACTTCCATTCTTCTCGAATCACTCTATATATTAAAAAAGTGCATCAAAATCCATTGTGTACTTAGTTTTAAAAATCTAAGCATACATACAGACAGGAAGAGATGCAGGAAGCAACTTTGCTTTATACTATATATATTATTATTACAGAGGGATTGAACAAAATCTATAAGATTCATTTATGAAAACAAAATAATACTTACAGCAACACCATCCAGATACAGTTGTGCCAGTAGTGCCTCCGACCTCCGTGCAGTCTGTTGGAATTTGTAACACTGCAGCAGCACTGCGTGGCACAGGTAACATACTGCTGTTGATTTACCTTCTTGCTGGTGTACCTGCAATTTATAAATATACTAGTGAAGATTAAGAAGAAAGAAGAAGAACATTATGAAGTAAAACTTGCATCCCCTATTTCACCCCTTCAAAAGTGTCATTTCCAAAAATCCTTTCTTAGCGGATGCCTACGTCATAACATCTACCTTCATTCCAAATTTTAGCCCGATCCATCCAGTGGTTTGGGATGTGCGTTGATAGATCACTATATCAGTCAGTCCCTTTCCTAGTCCTATATAGTCAGTACCTTTGAGTTATATATATTTATAGATGTTTAACGAGTGGACGCCAGCAGCTTTGCTCACATTATTCAGGGATAATAAGTAGCCTATGACACTTCTAAAACCTCATATTACCAACATACCTATTATTTGACTGCTCTGTTAGCTTAGTTGGTAGTGGCTCTGCCTTCTAATCTAGGTGTTGCAGGTTC
The DNA here is from genome assembly GCA_964023185.1 of Macaria liturata. Classification (NCBI taxonomy): domain Eukaryota; kingdom Metazoa; phylum Arthropoda; class Insecta; order Lepidoptera; family Geometridae; genus Macaria; species Macaria liturata. The sequence continues at coordinate 12,450,129 of OZ026807.1, read as the reverse complement.
GATTCCCGCATGACACAAGTATTTATGAACTTTAAAAATTTATAATTACTTGTGTTGGGTCTGGCCGTTTGTATGTATTTACAAAAGAAACGTATATAAGTATTATATCCGTTATCTAGTACCCATGACACAAGCGTTTGCTTAGTGTGGGGCTAGATGGCGCTGTGTGCAATGTCCCGGAATATTTATTATTATAATTTTTTTATTATACCAAAAATAATGCAGCCGTTTATGCGTGATGAGCATTTAAATAAACAGACGAAAATTCTTAAAGGTGGTGTAACCTGTTCTGTTATCGATTTAAGGTATATCAAAACTTTTTTTTCTTTGTAATATTTTCTATGTACAGCATTTTGACCCTCTTCAGCTTATTGCATGTATAGATACTTTTAAACACCATATGTATACAGGTTTGTTTCCCATAAATTAAGTAAGTTAGTGTGAGAGTGGCCAACCCTGGTGTCAGAATACAACAACAAATATTTAAGTACTTATCCATTTTCAATTATTTGTGCTGAGTGAGACTGACATGGTTCTTTCTATGCAATCAGCATTATGCTGAATCTAATGAAATTTCGTCAAGAGGTCAACAGATGCAGTTTTAAAGAAAGAAAAGTTTTAGTAAAACGAAAACGCAGAGCATGTTCATTTAGAATGAATTGAAATTGTATTTACCTTGGTATTAGTTAAAATTTCATACAATTCTTGAAACGGTGAGTCAATCAAACTGTGTGTTTTAACGTTGTCGGCTAAACATACTCTACAGCAACTTATTTTATTCATCTTTATGATTTTTTGAGGAAAACTGTTTGAATATTAAAAACTTATTCAATATCAAAAATTACTGCATGTTTTTGAACTTATCTATTAGTGACATTATTCATAATTATATTATAGGTCTAATGTGGTCTGAACTTGGTCCATAATTTACAGTTTTTATTGTTATAGTATTGGAATGGGAATAGATTGATTTATTTATTTGTAAACAAACAAAACAAAATTCACCATTTTGACGCCATATTTGTATATCTGCATGTCAACGTCATATTATTCACATTCTAGATATCAAAGGTATGGGCCAAAGAAAAAAAAAATATCTAAAATAATGTCAGTTTACTAAATAAGTCACTGTCAACCGCTATTTTGTACGAACCAAGGATTTTCATTTCATCTTTAGACGAAGAAAAGAACTTTTTTAGCTTTTTCCAAGGATTTTTTATTTCATCCCTCTCTTTCCCTCAGGATTGTTCTCTCTTTTGTTTTGTGAACTAGATTTTATACGAATAGAAATCTTATGTTTTAACTCTTAAAGTTTATTTTCTATAAATGTTAAATCGGGGGTGAAATCGGTCAAAAATGAGAGGCATATAGAGCAGGCTGTTGTCTTGCTTCAACAGCTTGCCAGTTTAAAAAATAATTTGTGATAAATGTCTCTGTCAACTTAAGTTTTGAAATATTTAGCAATAAATAATATTATTTAATTTTATTTATTATAAATCTTACTCGACACAAAGAAATCTGAATTAATTTGTGAAATTAACACAAAATAGAATAAATAACATAATAATATCATATTATTTTTCACACAAGCAACATTAAATTATGATGACATTATAAGACAAAAGGTGGCGGGAAAAAATAATTTCATTTGTAACTAATTTAAATGTATTTTATTGTAAAAATAACAAAATGGTAAGAACTTGTAGTGTTCCGGGATGCAGAAGTGAATTTTATAGTGGCTGCAATATATCTTTCTACAGGTATGTATGCTAAAGTTTAAGTAAGATTACATTATTGGGACTAAGGTGACCATATTTTCTCGTGCTTGAAATAATCTGTGCAATATGATATTTTTTCAGTTTTCCTAAAAATGAAAACATCAAAATAAAATGGCAAAAGAATTTAAATATAACACGACCTATTACAAAATTCTCCAAAGTTTGCAGTCTACATTTTGATCCAACATCTTTTTATACTCCAAATTGTTGTACATAGTTTAAACCATCTCTCGTTTAGGTTAGTACATCAAAACACAAGGAAAAGGATTATATTGTTATTTGTTGTACATAGTTTAAACCATTACTCGTTTAGGTTAGTACATGAAACACAAGGAAAAGGATTATATTGTTGTACATAGTTTAAACCATTACTCGTTTAGGTTAGTACATGAAACACAAGGAAAAGGATTATATTGGTGTACATAGTTTAAACCATTACATGATAGTGTATAAAAAATATAGGATATAGGCAACTACCTATATGCAATTCAAATGTGAACTTGTAAATTAATATTGTAATTACTGCAAAATGTTTATGATTTTGATTACATTGCCCCCAATTGACAAATTAACCGAATCGATGCTATTATAAGTTACAAACTAAAGTGCATTTTAATTTGTAAGTAAGTTTGTTGGTGTTTGTTACTTAACGCGTCAATAGAGCTAGGGATCATCATGACTGGCTAGATGCAGGTAAAATAGGACCCCAAAAGAGACTGCTCCAGATTTGGTAAGAAGATGAATTGATATATCCTAATTATATAATATATTGTCACCCTAGTTAGAAAAAGACTACAGCCTGTCATACATGCGCCTCACTCTGCTCGTAATTGGATCAGCAGTCATAATTCCAGTACTATATAATATTATTTCCATGGCTTTTTCTTACTCTAAGATTTCATCCCTCTCTTGCCTCTCTTGATTTGTTTTTTTGAATGTGGAGCGCGCTTAGAACGCTACTCTCTTCTACGCTCCATTACGTGACATTGGCAAAATTGCGGTAACCCTGCAGAAGCCATATTAAAAAGTTGAAGTTTGTTGTGACTTTTTATAACCTCAAATTGATAAGAAGGCATAAAAAATACCTCAAACTACACTACACGTGAAAGTTATGGGAAAATAAAATAAATACAATTTAACTGCTAAAATGGTTGAAGTTCACATAGACGAGGTGTATCCTAAAGTCGAAAGCAATCTTTTTCTCGTGAATTTTCAGAATGGATATCCCACAGACGATTTTGGCGCCCAACAGTGCGAGATTTTGGAAGACACGAAAACAGGCAAAAAACGAGTGGCTACTGAGATAAACAGCATTTTATACGCCGGCGAGGAAACAGAAGAAGCTCTAGGGAAAACATTCATCCTTGTCCGTAACCGGAAAACTGGAAAAGCTAAAGTTATAGAGGTTGGTGCAACAGAGCTTCAACCATTGATGGCAAGCAAAGTCGCATCCACAGAACTCGAAACTTCGTACGTCGATTTGGGTAGAAAGTTCGGATCGAAGCGCCACAAGAAAATTCTAGAACAAAATGAGAAGCTCAAACTTAATGAAAGTGTGGTGAAGGAACAGCTACAAAATGTGTCACAGAATGTCTCCGCTGAGCAGTTAGATTTGTCTTCATACAACAACACAGATTCCAATGACTTCTATATCCCTCCTATGAACAGAGATGCAACTTCTGTTGCAGAAGTTTACGATCCTGAGTCCATATTAACCCGAGAACAGTTAGACCAGATTTTCACAGAAGTCGACTGCCATCAATACAAAGAAAACTTCTTCCCGACAGTAAAAGAAGCTTACTCATCATACTGGTCAAAAGATCAAATCGTGCTCGCCGTATATGCTAGCTCTCTGCTCGAACTAAACAACCAAACCATGAGATATATAAAGTTAAAAAACTTCATCGCTTGCCGGGAGTCTGCTACTTTAGACAGTATAATAAAAGAGAAGTTTTTTACATACAATCACACAGCTCGAATGAGGCCTTTGCCTTACAAGGACAAAGCTTTATGCCATGCTATTGTGATGTTATTCCTGATAAACAATTTCAAGTTAGATATAGACTCTTTATGTCATAATGCAAAGTTGATAGAGCGAACAGCATTTATAAAGATTAGTATGACAGGCGGGTGGCCTTCTAAGCAAGGGGCTAAGAAGATGGCTGTACTCAAACTGCCCCTCAATAAAGCAATGGCATCTATAAAAAGGAAAAGTGCAGCAAAATAATTACATATTTTAATAAAGAAATTACGACTTTTTTAAATGGTTTTTGTTTTTATCTATTAATTAGTTAGGAAAATAGTGCTTAAATCTGCCTAGTTCATATGCATCTTCTACAACTAGGCCATATAGCAAATATTAGGCTTTGCATTAATCCTAGATAATATCTATGCATTTGTTATTTGAACCTAATAATGACCTTAAATTTAATTTGTAGAATTTTATTTCTCAGTAGACTAGCATGGTCTGAAAATGGAATACAAAGTAGTTTATAATGTTGATTCAAATTCTTAACTATTTCTATTGAATTTTAACATAATGGGTTCAGTACCTTGTGTGTGAAGTAAGAACAAATAAACTATTGGAACTACTACTAGTACTATGCAATATTTGTGTTAGGGTTTAACTGATATTTATTTTAAAATAACTAGTTTGTTAATCATGTGTCTAAGCTACCTCTTTCTTCATTAAATTAGTACTTAATAGCTGTTTCCTGTGAACTACAATCCAGGGGTTTTCAAATATAGAGTTAATAGGTATCTTCTAGGTAAGTGTGTTACACCCTAGGCTGCAGCAATGCTTAACATCAGGCAGGCTGTAGTCAAATGTAAACCTATCCCACGTAAAAAAAAAACTTAATAGTGTGAAAAAGAGAACTATATGTACAAACTCCTTTGAGCTGTTAGCTGTTGTAACTGATTAAAATGAAACGAAAGCATAATGTACGTAGATATTTTAATGTAGAATATTGATATGGCGTTTTACACACTAAAGTATTCACTGTTCACATAAAATTCATGAATTTGATTTGATTAATTATTGTTGGTATGACATGTTGGATCAACTTACAGATTTGTAAATACATAGTATAATTAAGCGCCTGTAGCTAAGTTAGCGGAGGCAATCACATGCGATTACCAATGTTAAGCAAAGGTCGACGCGGTCACTCCTTGGATGGGTGACCGAAAAGTGGCATTCCATTTTGGGCACTTCCGTGGGTCGGATGACACGTTAAATTGTAGGTCTCGGTTGATCGTCTAGTACGGCAGTCGTTAAGCCATGTCAGAGGCCCTTAGGGCGGCTTGATAAACTCTCGGCACCAGAGTTGGCCACTCTCATTCGATAAGAAGAAGATAGTATAATTGATTAAAATATTGAATTAATAATAAAAATAGGTAATTACATCATGATACATTTTTATATACCCATATATAGCAAGGGTAAATGATTTGATTTTTTTTACAAGGAATGCGTTTGCGCTTGACTGTAATTCGCCTGATGGTAAGCAATCATTACGGTCTAGAATGGAACGTGCTTACCCAGTAAGAACGGATTCACTCTCGCATTGAAGAGATTTGATTTCTATTACAAAAAATACATTAAAACAATACTGAAATTCACATTTTAAATAAGTAAAAAATGAGAACAATGAAATTGGAACACACAAAAAATGCTTAAACTTAAACCATAAAATAAATTGAAGCTACATTATCATGTTGATTTATAATTATATGTATTACTATAATAATTATAGCTTACAAATACTTAACTCTGATTTGTAGATCAAAGATCAGTTAACTCATGCATCAAATTAACTTATTGATTTTAGATTTAAAATTTGCAACAATGTTATAAATCAGTTGATTTTAAACATCAGAAAATGACACTTAATTATTTTCTCAGTTCTTCATTTATTAAAATACTGTATATTTGAAAATAATAGAGATAATAAGTGAGAATAAGAGAATAAAAATAGATATGTTAGTCATCATCATTTGCATGCCGTGAGGCTACAATATGAAGCCCATACTGTTATACTTTAAGATCATTTGACCTACCCATATTGTGCTTTATTTGTCGGTATTCAAGTCGAGAGTAAACCGGTTTCTTCTAGGCAAGCGTGCTAGATCGTAGATTACAACGTTGCTTAACATCAGGCAAGTTGTAATCAAGCGTGAGCCTATCTAATGTAAAAAAAAAGAATAAGATATGTCTTTAATGCACACCAAAGAAATTACATAATAAAAAGAAATTTAAAAACTAATTTAATGCACATTGGGCGGCCTTATCGCCTTAGGCCATACAATAAATAAATGAATTGAATTAATAAAAAAAAAATATTACACAAGAACTGATAACGGTTTTTTTTTTTAACTTTTACTGGTTTGCACTTAGCCATAGTTTACCTGATAGCAAGCAAAGGCTATGGCCTAAGATGGAGCGTGCTTACCCGATAAGAACCGATTAAAAAAAAATGATTTGATAAATGGTTTAACTGATATTTGTTCTAGAAACAGAAAGTAAGTTATGACTTAATAACTTACAATATTAAAAGCCAATGAGATCGAAAAATCCGTTACATTAGCCTACTTCTAACTAGCTTTTATTTAATTAATACATTCTACTTGGTTTAATAATTAATCTTACTCTAAAAACTGGATGATTAGGAGATTACATGATCTTCAGTTATATTTTGGACTATTCGCAATATCATTATCAATTTAATTTATTACAACTCATCTTACAGAATTCATAACTGTGTTTTCAGAAAACTGGGTAAGATGTGACAATAATTCATAAGTCTAAACTAAATATTGAGATAGATAGCGCTTTGTGACGATCTATTAGGATAGATGGCGCTGTATGTCAATAAATGTTTGCGCTGCATGATGTTTCATGTGTTCAAATAATTATCTATTCAAATTCATCATTTTCAGTTTTTAGCTCATATTCATCCCAATTAATAGAAGACATTGGTTCGATCTTTCTTTCTGTTTCTCCAAGATCTTCCAATTCAATCTTTACTTGAACATCTGCAGTCGTACTTTCAGCCTCCATATATTGAGATCCGAGAGTAGAACCTCCTTCGTCGTCACTCATTTGTGTAGTACAGAGGTCGCTTAACATGAGCTGAGGTTTCTCCTCGTTAGAGATCTTATGTCTTTGGATTGCAAACTCTATGGACTTAAAGGAGGTCTTACACGTCTCACATTTGAATATAACGGCCTCCTTGTCGTGTTTGAGGCGGTTGTAAATCGACACGCAATAACTATCGTTAATATGTTTGAGACAATCCTCGCAATTTATGTTGAAATCTTGTTTGCGACAACCATAGTTCGCTAAATCTTCCGCGTGAAATTCGTTGTGGAACTTCTTGATGTGGCGTCGCAAAGTTTTGCGTGTACTAAAGTCTTTCATACAAATAACACAGCGGGGTAAAGATTTCTGTTTTGTCACTGTATTTATATATGCATGAGTTTGTTCGTTGTGCTCATCAAATTTTTGCAAGCCTTTGAAAACTAAGTTACACTCTTCGCATTTGTAAATTTCGTCCTCAGCTAAATGCTTAGTCCCCAGATGTATTTTTAGCGCTTCTTTTGAACTGAAGGAAACGGAACAAAGATCGCACGGATATGTATTCATATTGAAAGAATGGAGTAGCTTTAGATGTATTTTGCAGGACTTTGCCGATTCGAATCTCTTGTGGCAGATATGGCATTGGGGAAACGTTGTCGAATTCGGATGCTTAGTTCGAACATGCTTTCGCAAGCTACGTTTCTCTTTGAAAAGAGTTTCACACTCAATACATTTATATCTTTGCATACCCATATGCGTATATTCGATATGCCTTCGAATATTGCGTTTGGATTTGAACATCTTTTCGCAATAATCACATTTCGAGAAGTCGACAGCGCTGTGAACTATCTTTATGTGGGAGGCCAAATAATATTTGTTGTTGCAGATTTTGTTGCAATACCCACATTCTACGATTTCGTCGGTCGTGTGTTTCAGCTTTACGTGATGTTTGAGGGATCTGTCGCTGTAGTAAACTCGGTCACAATGGTCGCATTTAAAAGAGCTTAACTCGACTTCGTCAGATTTAGTCGAAGTTATATTAGGATCTGCCAATTGCGCTTGAGGATGGAAGATGCGTGTATGAAACTCTAAACTCAAAATCTCTGTGAATAGTTTATCGCAGAAGTTGCAAGAGTTGACGTTGGCAGGCGGCAGACATATTCTTTTATGCTCCCGCAACGTTTCCTTACTGAAAAACTTGAGGAAACAAACGTTGCAACTGCACAAGTTGTAATCTGTATCGTGGTTTACGCGCATATGCTCTTTTAACTCGTAGACGTTGAAAAACGCCGTCAAACAGAATTCGCATTTGAAAACCTGACTCCGGTCCCCAATTTCCACATGGGCCATTTTCTCTAACTGATTCTTGCAGTATTCGTAAAACACGTCAAAGGAGTGATCTTGCTTTATATGTTGGCGCAGCAAAGCTTCGTTTGCAAAACTTTGCGAACAACTTCCACAATTGAATGCCATCGTCACCATCGAATCATTTATATCGCAATCACTATTCCATTCCTGATTCTCCGAATCTTCCAACTTCACTTCACATGCTATCGAATCATCTTCATAACTATAATTCCCGTGCGATGTTTTGATATGCCTTTTCAAGCTCTGATTGGACGTATAAACTTTAGGACAGACATGACATTTATATCCCTCTTTATCACCGTGTTGCATCTCCATATGCCGCTTCAGATTTCTTCCATTCGTGTAAATCTTATCGCACATTTGGCATTTGATAGTCTTGTCCGTATGATTATGCATCGCTTGTATATGTAAGACTAGTGTGTGCTTGCTTTTGAACGGCTTCTTGCAGTCATCACAAGTTGGGTACTGTATGTTTGGATCGTGTAGCAACTTGTTATGTCTCTTTAAATTACGTTCTGTTGTGAAAGTCTTGCCACAAACGTCACACCTAATCTCAGGCCCGATTCCTTGTAAATGTACAGTGATCATATGTGACATTATGTTCTGTTTTCTGGTGAATATTCTGCCACATATGTCACACTCCGGATATGGTTGTCCGTATTGATTGTGTCCTCTTAACAAGTGCTGTTGTAAGCCACTCGGGCTCCCAAACATTTGATCACAAATTTCACAGTAACTGGCAGCTGTTTCGTGACAGTTTTCTATGTGGGTTTGTAAGTTGTATTTCCTTGTAAAGGTTCGACTGCAGTAGTCACAAACAAAGTCCGTGGTTGACATCTTTGTTAGCAATTTTTTTTTTAATAATTTAAATACATACTCATTGGCTAATGTAAGCCTAAGTCACCTTATGTTAGTCAGAGTCACTTAGAAGATAAATACAGTCAAATTAAACATTTACAAGGCTAATATGTTGACTTTCGTGTCATACAAAAGGGCGCCACTGTAGAAATTCAATACAAATTCAAGATGAAAATGTAAGTCTTAATCGCCTAGCTTCTCAATAAAACTAAATGGCACAAGATATTTGGTTGATTACAATTTATAGCTGAAGATCAATGTAAGCAAAGATGAGATTATGAATAAGTCTTAGTGGCTAACAAAACGCCGGAAGTGGCCAAAGACCGAGATCGATCTCTTGTATATCGGAAGCCAAGACTCACATGGGATGTTTTCCCAGCGGAGTAAGTAATTGTAACAGTATTTTTTTTTTAAATGTCAACCTTAAATTCTCATCAAATTATGAGAGTGTATTACAATATTTTTTTCAAGAGATTTAGCTTACAATATTCACTAAATACATAAATATTTAATTACATACAATAAAAATATATTCTGACTTAAAATAGCCAGGCTAAGATTACTTGATTCTTTCTATTATCAATACTACAATAAAATTAAACTTAGCATTAAGCAAAATAAATCATTAAAATGCATACCACCTACTAGTACCAATAATATTCTACTCTTCCTTGACTCCTGTTCCTCATTACTGGCTCCCAACTCCCCCAATATAATAATTAATTAGGGGAGTTCTACTGAAATTGGGCTGCTGCTGTTTAGCTGTCAATTTATTTAGCTCCTTTGATTTTGCTTCAATGTTACAGTAACTTTAGCAATATCATGTTGTTGAAGATATCAAGAGATGGCCAGCCATCATGTTCATGGTTAAAGAGCTCACATCCAGTGAACAGAAATGTGGTGATACCTGAAATAAAATAAACAAGGGATTATTAACTGACATTGAATTAAATTCAAATTAAAGATATTTATTTTGACAATAACACTGGTAGGTGCATGGCATGTCACAATAACAATAACTTATTACTAGATTTATGTATTACAATCACAGAGCTTTGAAGTCCATGCTTGTCGCCCTGTGACTAGAGGCGAATTCTTTCTTTATTCCATACAAAACAGGTGTCACCATTTACTAAAACTAACACACTTTCGGCACGCACACTACGACGCACGAGATGTTCACGTACACAGTACGCTTCAACTTCATCGGCTGTGCAATGTCGATATTTTTTATCGATTATTTACACATTTACTTCGAAGATGGAAATATATGTCTTTAGTATAACTATATTATTTAAGTACAAATTATAGTTAACTAGCTATGGCCCGCGGTGTTATCCGTTGTAAAAACTTTTTTATCCCGTGGGATAAAAACTATCCTATGTCCTTACCGGGGACTGAAACTATCTCTATAGATAGCAGACAAGAACCCGACAATAAAGATAAAAAGAAGTTATACATAGAGTATAGAAATGTATGCAATAAAATTCTTAAAAAACTAAAGAGAACCTATGAACGTACAGAACTATTAATGCATTCAAAAGATACCAAAAAGACATGGCAAGCAATTAAAAAAATCTGTAGATTTCCAGCTAAAATAAACCCAGTGGAACATCTGTTAAACTTAAAATCTAGCAAGATAGACTCTCTTAATGAAGTTAACGCATATTTTGCTAATGTAGGATCAAACTTGGCAAAAGAAACTCTATCATCGCTCCATGAAACAGAACTCAAATTAGCCCAGAATCAGACAAATATCAGCAGACAGTCGGCATCCTTTGGTCTCCTTCCAACAGACAGTGCTGAAATTTATAGTATAGTTAGGAACCTAAAAGACTTGTCGGCACCAGGATGGGATAATGTGAATGGGAAACTTATCAAAATCATATTGCCATACATAATAAAGCCCCTAACTGCTATACTGCAAACTAGTCTGGACACCGGAATATTCCCAAAGTCGCTAAAGAAATCTCTGGTATGTCCAATCCATAAGGGTGGGGATGTAGATAGTATACAAAATTATAGGCCAATATCCTTACTTCCTACCTTCTCAAAAATCTTGGAAAAGATAATGAATGTTAGACTCAAAAAGTTCTTAGAAAAGAAACATTTATTATCTGATAATCAGTATGGATTTAGAGAGGGTAGATGTACAGAAAATGCGGTAATTGAGGTCACAGAACACATTAAAAAAAATTTGGACTACCCTCAAAAACAAATCGGTATTTTCCTTGATTTAGCCAAAGCTTTTGATACGGTCTCCATCCCCATTCTTTTGGCCAAATTAGAAGCAATCGGAATACGAGGCACTGCTCTTAAGTGGTTTCAAAGCTACCTAAGCGACAGAACCCAAGCAGTGAAAGTTGATAATGTAATTAGTGAAGAGGTGAATATCACATTTGGGGTGCCACAAGGCAGCATACTGGGACCCACACTCTTCCTAATCTATATTAATCAACTATGTGATATGGATATAGACAATGGTAAGATAATAACATATGCTGATGATACTGTTGTTTTGTTTCATGGAAAAAACTGGGATGAGGTAAAACGAGTAGCAAATTCTGGACTGTTAAAAATCTCTGCATGGCTAGGAAGAAATTTACTAACAGTTAACACTTCTAAAACAATGTTTATACCATTTTCCATCAACGCAAGTACGCAGCCAAAAAATGATTTAAACTTAAAAATGCACAAATCTACTTGTCACTCTGGCACTAACTGCTTCTGCGAGAATCTAAAAGCAACGGATACTATACGGTACCTCGGCGTTATGATAGATAAAAATTTAAACTGGACAGAGCACATAAAAACTGTCTCTGGAAGAATAAGAAAATTGATTCTTGTTTTCAAGCAACTCAGACACGTGATGAACTATAACTCTCAAAAAAAAGTTTATTACGCTTTAGCACAGTCAATATTAACGTATTGCATCACAGCCTGGGGATCAGCAAAAAAAACTCATCTTGAGAAATTGGAAATTGCGCAAAGAGCACTTCTAAAAGTGATGTCTTTTAAAAATAGAAGGTACCCGACAACAGATCTATACAAAGATTGCACTGTTCTGACTATCAGGCAACTTTTTATTAAATCACTTGCAGTCAGGCAACATTCGTTAATCACTAAATCAAACCTAGAAGTAGCTAATAAAAAAAGAAGGAAAGACATAGTAGTCAAAAATGTCAGCTCTCGCACGGAGTTTGGTAGGAAAAGTATAAAGTCACTGGGGCCTTATGTTTATAACAAACTGAGTAAAATTATAAATATTTCAGAGGTAAAAAAAAGGGAATGTAATACTCTTGTTACCACATATCTGATGACTCTTAACTACAACGAAACAGAAGCCCTTATCGAGGTAATAAAATAGGCGATATATGTAATTGAATGACACTTGGCATAATTCTATCGCATTCTGAATAAATTTAATTGACGTTTTACACAAATAACAAGAAAAGTAAATCTCACACACTCTAACAACAATTACATTAACATTACACACAAACACACACACACACACATCACATCAACATAGTCACTAAAATAGTAAATAAACATAGGAAAGTAGCAGTATAGTACATAAGCTTAATAATAAGAGCACTAACTACATTATTTATTGTTATTTTAGCTTATATATATATATATTAAATATATAAATAAATATATAGGTATGTATAAACATAAATAAAATGTACGGTATAAAACCTTATTGTCATGGCAACCCAAAAAAGTTTACCGTCGGATTTCATTAGCTTTTGTTTACATTCTGCATTATATATTAGCAATCTGAGGTCCTGCTATACAGGCTGTGCAAGCAGACCTAGTGCAGGACCCAGAGGCCTACCGAGGTACGTAAAAGTATGTATTTTAATATAGGTAATTAATGAACAACTAAATGTACCTAAGTATGAAAATATGAAATAAATAACTTTTTACTTTACTTTTTACTTTTTATAGCAAATTTATTTTTATCTATTTTATTTAATTATCAAATCATCTTCAAAATGACTGGAGCATATTCTGGCATTTTTATGAGGAAACCAGTTGTATCTACCGGTCGCCAATATCCATTTATTTTTTAACACTGGATTTTTTGGAAATCTGTAAATTAAGTAGGTATGTGTTAAATAAAAACCGTAATCCAGAAACATTTCCATACAAATCCAGAAACATCATATACATTATATCGATTATCGATAATTTGCTAGGTTCCATTTACACATCACTTTGCTATCGAGAAGTAGCGTCGTCAAGACAACGAATGTGTTAATGCCATTCAAAATGTCAAAAGTTTTATTTATTAAAATTACGAAATTTTACTACTTACCGATGGTATTTCACGCCGGTAACACTGGAACTTGTTCTTACAATTTTTAACTTGACACCAGGACATATTTAATAGTTTATCATGCTGTAAAACCGAGTAAAACGACCGAAAACTCTCTCTCGCTCGGACTATGTTTGACAACAGACTGACAAGCGCTGTCGTAGGTTAGGTTGGCATGTTTACTGGACCAAACGAGAACCACGTATTATTAGTCATTTCGCTTCTATGGGGGGGCGCGCGCGGGGGCGATGTGGCCCGATCGTTGTTCTGTGATTACAATAGATTATAAATAGTGTAGAGAGGTAGCCTAGTGTTTAAATCATTTAAAGAAAAATATTAGTTAGGTACTCATATACCTAATGTTGATGTGTGTTTCTTGTGAATCCCGAACTAGGCTTGGGTCTGTATCTTGGTGATATTAGACTAATTTCAATTTTAAATTCTAGACTATATTTTTTAATTCATTTTTATGATTAAAATCACAGATATTTTCTTGCAATCTTCAAAGTGAGAGATAATCTATTCTTACTGGGTAGGCATGCTCCATCCTAGACCATAATGATAGCTTACCATCAGGCAAATTATGGTCAAATGCAAAGCCATTTATTATAAAAAAAAAACAGATAAGTACAAGAAAATTAATTGGTTGCTAATTGTGAGGAAACCAACATGTTTGAGGACCACAATATCCGAGGACATGTGTCTTCTGTGGCAGGACTTGGGTGCCCATCATGATGTATCTGCCCAATAGAACTCCCCTAACAAATTAATTCTGTGGGGGAGTTGCGACCCTCAGTCATACATAATATACGACTCAAGAGAGATCATTTAAATAGCCTTGCTGCATAATATAGTAAGTACACAAGATCTTACCATTCAGACTTATGTCTTAAAAAGATAGATTTGATACTGATCATTTTCTTCTCTATTATCTTTTATAACATAATTCTACATTTTTCATAGTAAGGTATCTTCACTATTCTTCATATTCATAAACAGGTGACTGTAAAAGACAAATATGTATACATTTAAAAATGCAATATAAAGAAAGTCTTTATTAATCTTTTATTTATATTACTAAATTTATACCAGGATGTTGTTAATTAGATATGTAAAAACGAAACAAATACCACGAAAAAACATTATTATGATCTTTTTTAGCTGGTAACTTGCAGTAACAGTAATCGATTCAAAGCTTCTGTTTTTGATAAAACATAACCAAAGGAAGTTTGAATTTGTGGCTGTTGTATTTAGTATTCATGTTAGATTGTTCTAAGATCAGATATAAGCGACAGTGCATTTCAATTTGGATCAATATATCAGCACGGGTCATTAAAAAACCTCTTTCTCTTGCGATAAATGAAACTGAAAACGATTTACATTACAACGAATGTGTTCTTTGTTTCACATACTAAATTGCATTGTATTTTATTCCTAACATATGTATATTGTTAAATATTAGAAACTACTGTATACCTGTCCGTATAGAGCATTAGTACAAATTTAAAATAGAATAATTACAGCAGCTAAGCAAGAAATATCAGATAATTTGCTAGCGAAAAACCATACCTCGCTTAGTGATTTCCTTGAGATTTTTGACTGAAAATTGTTAGCTTCACATAGATTTCAAGTCACAATTTCAGATTTTAGTCAATTACAAGCAGATATATTTGTATTTCACTGTATTTTTCGATAAAATATGTATTTCTGCATACCAATCACTTCCTCCATTTTATTTTTTTGATTCGTTTACTTTTTTCGGTGCAGTTGAAATGTCAATGTCACATTTCTTGTATTCGTCATAACACTGCAATTGCATTTAGCATAATATATTTTCTAAAGAATTTGGAAAGCTTGCACTCTATCATGAGTGTAAATTCAATAAGTGCTCCCAAATAATGTTAAAGTAATACCATATATGTACCTAGAAAGCAAAAAAAAATTTTCTAGTTCTGCAGATGGTCGCGTACAGAGGTGTCTAGTACAACATTTATATTTTATGTAGCCAGCCATGAAAATTTTGCAATCTTTTCAATATGGCCACTAAAGTCTGATATCAATATACATTTAATTACTACATATGTATATGCTTGTAGGAACCACATACTGTGACCATGCCTGTTTAAAAAGTTCACTACAGACGCCTCGTGGGAAAAAGATACCTAGGTGTCTCCTAAAAAAAATACTTGGTAGATACTTTCCATGGGTTTCCTTACCTAGAGTAAATACTAAGTAAGAGATTTAATTACAGCTCATGTACCTTTTAGGTAAGCGTGTTACACCCTAGCCACAATGCTTAACATCAAGCGGTTTGTAGAAAAACGCGAAGGTTTATTTCTTCTTCTTATCGAATGAGAGTGGCCAACTCTGGTGTTGAAAGTTTATCAAGCCGCCCTAAGGGCCTCTTACATGGCTTACATCGGTACTTTCTTGAAGAAAAAATCATTCTTAAAAATGTATCTATGCTTTTTTACCAGTTACTCTGTATAAAAAGTCTTAAAAAGTAGGAGAAATAAAAATACTCTTTTTCAAATGTCACCTAGGTTTATTAGACCAATAAATACAAATCTATTACGACACACACGAAACTATATCACGGCATTCTTGCATTCTTCCAGCAATATAATATGTACATCCTAAAATACACGATTTACCTATACAAACATTAGATTTTGTTCTGATAAAATTGCTTGTCACTTTTCGGGACCTAACTACCTCCATAATAAAAATCACGATGGCTATTTATATGTTCATTAAGAATTAGACTTAAGATTTATCTCGACAACATATTCATACAAGCGAATTAAAATTGACTTAATTGACTGGCCAGTTAGCTTAGTTGGTAGTGGCTCTGCCTTCTAATCTAGAGGCCGCGGGTTCGATTCCCGCCTGACACAAGTATTTATGTAACTTTAAAAATGTATAATTACTTGTGTTGTGTCTGGTCGTTTGTATGTATAATAAGTATGTATTTACAAAAGAAAAGTATATAAGTATTATATCCGTTATCTAGTACCCACGACACAAGCGTTTGCTTAGAGTGGGGCTAGATGGCGCTGTGTGCAATGTCCCGGAATATTTATTTATTTATTTATTATAAAAAATTTGTTCTTGTTTGTTTCTCTTTACGGCACAACGAAGCAACAGATCCTCGTGATTTTTGGTATGAAGGTAGTATAGAGTCAGTGAAGTACTTTGCTTTTCATCCTCACATAATATGGGCATTCAGCAATCAAATGATTTTAATTATTTATTTACAAAATACTGCTACAATACTTTATACTATTTACTATATCTATATATTATGTACTATCTAATAATACTACATTTTAAAACTACTTAAAGACTATTTTTAAAGCAATGAGATACTTTTCGAGATACATAATAATACAGTTGCCTTTTTAAATTAATCTATACATATAATAAAGTTGAAGAAGGTCAAAAATCTGTAAGTACATAGAAGATATAAGAAAAAAAAAGTTTGGGTATACTTTCAATCTATAGCAGAACATGTTTCAGCAGTTTTTTGAATTTTTGTCTGTTTATCTGTGTCTCTGTTTATTTAAACGCTCATAAACCAACAACGGCTGAACGGATCATCATGATTTTAGGTATGTAGGTAGTATGAGGTTTTAGGAGTGTAATAGGCTACTTTTTATCCTGAGATAATGCGAGCGAAGCCGCGGGCGTCTACTAGTATTTACATATGTATAGTCAAGCATGGCCAAACATAAAGTGATACATTTTATTGTATAGTCTTGATGTTTTTATAGACTTTTTTGTGACATTTAAAACAGTGCCATCTAGCCCCATACTAAGCAAATGCGTTCGACATGATTCTTGCATTGATTTGATAGTAAGCAACACTTGTACTCTTTTGTATAGTCCCAAATTTTACTTGAATATTAATAGTACTAGAGTAGTCTTAAATCCGAGGACATATTGTCTTCCGTGGAAGGAGCTGGGCGCCCACCACGATGTATCTGCACAAGAGAACTCCCCTAACGAATTAATTCTGCGGGGGAGTTACCCTCAGTCATGAGGAAATATGATTCAAAGAGAAAGAGAGACAGTAGTTTTATTCGATAGTAAACAGCACTTTTATGTCCCAAATCTTGTTCGATAGATAGCTAGTCTTTGTTATTGATTTCAGTGAAGCGTTCAACACAAATCTTGCTTGATAGTTAGCAACACGTTTAACACTTTTTCTTGTTTTAGTCCCAAATCTTCCTTGATAGTAAGCAGCTCTTTTAAAGTCCCAAACCTTGCTTGATAGTAAGCCAGTCTTCGGTACTGATTTCAGTTAAGCATTCGACACAAAATCTTGCTTGATAGTTAGCAGCACTAAAGTTCCAAATCTTGCTCGATAGTAAGCTAGTCCTCCTGCAGGGTGCCGTCTACATTGTGCCTCCTGGCTCGCCGCGGCCAGGGCTTCTTGAGGTGCACATGTTCTATGTGCGCCCGCTGCTCCCCCGCGGTGGTGAAACTTTTGCCGCACGTCTCGCACTTGTACGGTTTGAGGCCCGTGTGGATCTGGGGAGGGAGAGAGAGATGATGTTAGTACGATGGAAGATCTTAATGACATGGAAAATGTTACACAAAAACTTTATTATTTACGATAGGAGGACCAAAACGTTAACGGACTGGAGACCCATGACTGGCCATAGAAACAGAAGTCGCCCACCAATGCGGTGCGTTGACGACATTAGAACAACCGCAGGGAGCACCTGGATTCAATCTGCGCAGGACCGGGACGAGAGCCGCACTAAAAGAGATGCCTATGCTCAGCAGTGGGCGATAACGGGTTGATGATGATGATTTAGTAAAGTGTAAAAAGTTATGGAAATTCTGTTTGGTGGTTATTATTTTTCTTAATGAGATATCATTAAGAAATCGTCAAATTTTAAAATGGTGATATCTTATGAGTAATTTAATCAAACATGATATATTTTATAGTAGTTTGGAATAACACAGAGCACAAAGAAGTATCAGTAAAATTGAATAGCAAATAGCTTATAAAAACCAATAATCTTTGTATAATATATAGCATAATTTTTTCTTATGTATCATACATAAGAAAAAATTATGCTTTTTCATAACGTTTTTTGACAGAGCGGATTTTATTTACTTCTACCCATTATATCTTAAGAAAAGTGAGTCTGATATTGATGAAATTTGCTGTGCAGACAATTTTCAATACACTTGTTATCTAGCATAAGTATGAACAACATCATTGGCGTATATAAGAAAGAACAGTGGCCCCGTGGCATCGACCCCTGTGGAACACCACACCATACAAAAGTAAATAAGACATACACAATATACTTACAAACATATGTCGTCTCCGGTTGTTATAGAAGGCGAAATGCTTTCCACAGAGTCCACATTCATAAGTAGGTCGGGTAGAAGAATGAACGCGTTCATGAAATACGAGGTTTGTTTTCTGAGTGAAGCTTTTTGGACAGTGCGAACATTTGAAGCGTTTCTCTCCGGTGTGCACCCACATGTGGTCTTTTAGGAGGGCCATACTCTGGAATTGAAAGGAGGAATTAAATCATCAAGCTTTATGCAGAAACAGGAAAAAAAATAAGTAAATTTTATTACCAAAAAAGCCTTAAACTATGTAATACATGTTTAATAAAGCTGAAGAGGGTCGAAAGTCTGAACATTATATATATATAAAAAAAAAGGATGGAGATATTTCGAATTGATAGCAGAACACGATCCATTTTTTTAATTTTGGCTTAGTCTCGGTTTGTCTGTTTATTGACACGCTCATCACGCAAGAAACGGCTGAACAAATCATCATGATTTTTGGTATGTAGGTATGATGAGGTCTTAGGTATGTCATAGGCTACCTACCTTTTATCCTGAAATAGTGCGAGCGAAGCCGCGGGCGTCCAAGAGTAAAAAATATTTCTTACTTGGAAGATACGTCCACACTGCTCACACATGCATGGCGTTTTCATCGCCGGGTACTTGGTTCGATTCTTGTCGGGGTGCGCTTTCCGGAAGTGTTGCGCGTAGAGACGCAGATCACGGAGTTGTACTCCACACTGAAATGTAAACAAAAAAAATGCTTTTGTTAAAGTTTTTACATTGAAAATTGGTTTTGTAGAAATAACCTATTTAATTGGATGCCTACAATATAAGGCATAAAACATCACTCTATGTCTCTCAGATTTTTTGCATGTAAAACGATAATTCGAGCACAATAAGTCACCAAATTTGGCATCCTAGTAGCTAAATTCAATAACATTCTTTTAATATTTAAATGAGACCAATCGGCCAAGTGATTGTCAAGTTATACCTGCTCGCAAGGCACAGGGCCGGGCACGCGCGACTGCTCCGGTTTTCTAGGATGTATGGAGGGTCGTCTCTCTATCTGTCTCGGAGACCGCCCCGTGTTCTCGGAGCGAACGCTCTGCGAGTCGTTGCGTATTCTGTTACTGGAATTTGGAAGAAGAGAAAAGGTTAGATTTTGATCAATTAAAAATTAAAGCGGCATTGATGATGGACTTTTTGGATAAGAAAGGCATAATAGCTTATTTTAATATAACTTTCTAGTTCTACTATGGAGTTAATTGGCCAAGTATTTATCGAGATAATAGCAAAAAAATGTTTTACGAAATCTTTGGTCTGTAGTGATTCTCCAAAACAAATCAAACTTTTAAATTTATTTATAACAAATGTGTTATAAAAGTGTTAAAAATGTGTTATGTGAAATGTGTGTGTGTGTGTTAAGTGTGTTATGTGTTTGTGTTACTTTTGTGAATTCTAAGTGTCTTTACGTGAAAGAATGTCTCAAAGATACCTGTCGCAGCACAACACAGGTCTCCACAGACTTAGTGTGTTGTAAAGTAAGTTTAAACTTAGATTAATAGTCTTAAAACTATGTACGTACAGACATTGTATGTTGGCATAATAAACGATTATTTATTTGTTATTTACTAACGGATCATTATCGCTGCTGTGTCTGCCAGATAGTTTCAGATGTCTTGTATGCGCTTCTTCTGAGACAAATTTGACGTCGCAGACTTCGCAGTACGGACCTAGGAGTTCCACCTAAAAAATAAGTCAAGTAAAATTAATTACATTGTGTATATATATCTTACAGCTATATAATCTGCTATACAAGGTTACGAGAGTTATTATAAGTGTGTGTGAATTGTTCACCTTCACATTCAGATGCACGCCGGTTCAATCTCGGTCCTACACCAAAAACTTGTTCTTCAAGTTATGTGTGGATTTTGCAAGCAACGTGAAAAAAGACATTGTGAGGATGATGTGATGATGAGAAGACATGTTTGATGTCCAAAAACTGTGAGCGTGAGTGGGAGTCACGACCCTCAAGTATGAGGAATAGGAGAAAAAAAAAGAAAAAAAACACTAACCTGTCTATCATACAGCTTGTGTTTTTTCTTATGCACATCTATCCCCTTCTGACTGACGAATATATGTATATCCATTTTCTCTCAGCAATGTTAAGACGGATCATCACCATTTACGTCAAAGATATAGTCCACTAACCTGTCTATCATGCAGCCTGTGTTTCTTCTTCTTATGCACATCTATCCCCTTCTGACTGACGAACGTATACCCACACAGCTCGCAAACGAAGTCAGAGACATGCTTTATGCGTATGTGGCCCATGTAGGTTGTGACTTTTCTGGAATAAAAAAAACAATAATAATAATCATCATCATCTGCCTAATCTGCTCAAGCAACATGTTTCATTTCAGTAGAAGTTGATAAACTTCAAGGATAATACGATGAAAATGAAAAACCAAACCTACTTCAGTTTTTTAGCTGACTTCAAAAAAAGGAGGTAGTCAAGTCTACTGAAAGTTTTTTTTTGTTTATGTGACTCCGTTATTTATGAACCGATTTCAGCCTAGGATGTAACACGCTTACCTAGAATATACCTATCGACTCTAGATTTGAAGACCCCTGGATTGTAGTTCGCAGGAAACACAGCTTCTGGTAAAGTGCCATCCATGGGTAACTTAATAAAATTTGTTTTTTATTCTTTCTTTCTTTCTTATCGAATGAGAGTGGCCAACTCTGGTGTCGAGAGTTTCTCGAGCCGCCCTAAGGGACTCTGACATGGCTTAACGACTGCCGTACTAGACAAACAGCCGGGACTTACAATTTAACGTGTCATCCGACCCACGGAAGCGCTCAAAATGGAATGCCATTTTTCGGTCACCCATCCGCGTACTGACCGCGTCGACCTTTGCTTAACTTTGGTAATCGCATGCGATTGCCTCCGCTAGCTGAGATACGGACGCTTCGCTTTTTTTATTGTGTGTACAGTATATGTATGTAAACTCACTCGAAGGTGCTGGGGCAGTGCGGGCACTGGTACTTCGCCCCCGAGTGCCAGCGCTCGTGCTCGCGCGCCACTCCTCTGCAAACACACACATAGATAGATAATATATGATATAAATAGATAAAACACCACACATAAAACGAGAAATTAAAATTTGTGGCCTTATTGCTAAGAGCGATCTCTTCTAGGCAACCGCTTCGTGTCTTGAGGCGGGTCTTGCATATGCAGCATTGCATGAGCGCCACATAGCGAGCGTTTTTTGTACTACTTAGACTCTTGGTGATTCGCAAATCTCGATTTTATCAATTGTAAGAACACAGCAACAACTCACCTCTTCCTAGTGACAACTTACCTATTCCTAGCGACCACTCACCTATTCCTAGTGACAACTCACCTATTCCTAGTAACAACTCACCTATTCCTAGTGACAACTCACCTATTCCTAGTGACAAACGGACACCCCTTGCAGCTGAATTGCTCCGTGTGTTGCGCTGTGAGGTGCTTGCGGAGCGCGCGGCCTGTCTTGAGGCGGGTCTTGCAAATGAAGCACTCGTAGATGCCGCTTTGCTGCGAACAATAAAAATAGTTTTCAATACGCTTAAACTCAAAAGCAATCGCTTTAAAAAAGTCCTAGATGGTGCCGTGCCATGTAAGCAACCCAGAAAATTGATATATTTAATAATCTAAAAAAAAGCGGTTCCAGTGTCTACTTTTCATCCAGACGCACCCTGGTTCGAATCCGGCCCTACACCAATAACTTGTATTTTCAAGTTATGTGTAGTAATGCGCTCGCTTAGCGGTGAAGGAAAACATCGTGAGGAAACCGATATGTTCAGCAAGGACCACAATACCCAAGGAAGAATCTGGGTGCCCACCACGATGTATCTGCACAAGAGAACTCCCCTAACAAACTAATTTTGCGGGGGAGTCACGACCCTCAGTCATGAGGAAATACAACTCAAGAGATCTCACATCGCTGTGCCTCACAACGTGTGCGTCGTATCGCTCCTTGGCCGAGAACCCCCTATAGCAGATGTTGCACTTGAACGGGGCGCTCTTGTACATTGTACTCTCTTGCCGCTTTTCCACCTGTATAAACAAAAACCATCCGTATGTAAACATTCGAGAATAAATCAAAAGAAGTTTTAATACATAAATCTATACATATAATAAAGCTGAAGAGGGTCGAAAGTCTGAAGAATCATTGATGATATTTAATAAAAATATGTTTGGAGATACTTCAAATTGATAGCAACACGTTCCAACAATTTCTAGAAATTTTGTCCGGTTGTATGTTTCCATATATCTGTTTATTTAAACGCCCATAACGCAAAAACGGCTGAACTGAAAGAACATCATTATTTTCGGTATGTAGGTAGTATGAGGTCTTAGGAGTGTCATAGGCTACTTTTATCCTAAAATAAAGCGAGCGAAGCCTTGAGCGTCCACTATACTCTGTTCAACGAGTCGAGCTAATAGGGAAATCAAGCGCTGAACGTGATTGGTTGAAGATAAGAAGCTTGGGCTAAGGCCACGCTGAGACCTAATGTTAGTCCGGTAGTGTTCCTTGACCGGTGCGGACGTGTTCTTTGTTTGGCGTTATTTCAGTGTGTTCAGTGTTATGTACTATTATACAATTGATGAATACATTAAAAACGAGAATTTGAATGATGATTTTCTATACAAAATGAAAAAAAAAATAGACCGGCCCACACACAACAGAAAATCCTTGCAAACACCATCTGAGGGTATATTGTTCATTATGTACCTATCTTATGCATAATAATGCAATAATTTAGCCGAATGGTCTAGGCGTTCTGACATGTAATCAGGATAACGCAGGTTCCAATCCTGCCACGCGTGATTATTTTTGCTCATTTCCAATTATTTTTGAATGGTTTAGGCTTTCTGAAGTGTAATCAGGATAACGCAGGTTCGAATCCCGCTACACGTGATTATTTGTGCTCATTACCAATTATTTTTAAAAATTTCTTTCTAGTCTGTATCTTACCTCTGCTATTTGTTCTGCGTACGTCAGAGACGATATAATAAACAGATTCTCGTTGGGTCCCTCGTTTTTTCGCCGCTTAATTTCGTTGGTCTTGTATCTGTGGACAAAATCGATATATATGTTAGGATATACGAATAATTATTGATAGTAGTTATCATTATTCGTAACATATAAGCTACTTTTTATCTTAAATTAAGGCAGGTAACGCCGCGGGGATTTGCTATATTATAATAAACATTGTAGTATTTAATTTAGTTTTTTTTTTCACTTATTTTGTACCATGAATAATTAATACTAAGGAAACGTAACTGACTCAAAAAAAGTATTTCACGAGATGGTTCACCGCCGCCATCGGTTTAGTTGGTAGTCGAATTTAAGTACTTATTCCATTAATTTCGAACAAGAATTAAGTGATACTTACTTTAATTGTAATAACCGGCTAGCACTTACTTCAATAATTATGTCGAAAAATTAGGAGGACGAGTCAGCACGCGCGTCCCGGTAAACTGAAACCTCAGTTTTCCGAAACTTGTCGAGCTAATATTTTCGACATAATTATTGACGGAAGTGCTAGCCGGTTATTACAACTAAATTTAATCATGCCTTACGGGAACTACAATACAGTGATACTTACTTATCAACAAAACTAAGTTCATCCTCCTTACTCTTATTTTCACCATCGCATTCCACTTTCCGTTTCACCGCCCTCTGTTTCTTCTCTTTATCTTTCACCTTCTTCTTCTTATCCTTTATCTTCACTTTAACTTTCCTCTTCTCCACTAACTCCGGATATATTTCACTCAGTTTCTTATCATCGTCCGATTCGAAGTTTTCAACAACGCCGTTATCAACGAATTCCGTGTAAAACATGTCGCTATTCGTTTCGTCTTTGACTTCAACCTGCATGATTTGTAGATCTTTCGCTTCGCTGTCAAATCCGTTGAACATGTCACTGTCATTTTGAACGTCATCGTTGTTGAAGTCATCATCATTGTCAACAGCGTTTATATGATCGTTGTTCATATCCACATTTGAATTGGCTTTATCATTTTTATTGTCTTCCTCATCTATATGATTGAAGCCATTGTGTTTCTCATCTTTTATTTCGACGTTCTCTTTGTAGTTAAAAATGTGTTCGTCTTCAAATTTCTTCTTGACTAGAGTCGATCTTAGTTTGTTTTCTATTCTGTTTATCGATTTTATGTCTTTTATTGAGATCTGTAAACAAAAATAACATACAGTAATCAGTAATTAGCAAAGTTATAATTAGTACTCATGCGTTTCCTAAGTATGCGACTAGATGGCCCTGTGTGAAATGTCCCGGAGTATAATTTACTTGCGGACGCCAGCGGCTTCGTTCATATTAGTTTGAGATAAAAAGTAGCCTATGACACTTCTAAGATCTCATACCACCTACATCATACCAAAAATCATGATAATCCGTTTAGCCGTTTTCGCGTAATTTGCGTTTATATTTATTTATTTATTTATAATGGTACATACACAAAACAGAATGTGTTCCCAAATAAACTAAATATACATTCAAAACATTTAAACAGCAAAAGAGACAAAAATTTTAGAAATTGTTGGAACGTGTTTTGCTATCAATTCTTATCCCCAAACGTTTTTTCGAAAACCTTAAATGTACAAACTTTTGACCCTCATCACCTTTATTATATGTAGGTATAGATTACAAAAAAAGGAAATAAGAATTATATCCATCACCTAGTTTTTTTGAGTTGAGTTTGTGTTTGTCTATAGCCTGCCTGATGTTAAGCATTGCTGCTGGCTGCAGCCTTGTATGTAACACGCTTACCTAGAAGGTACCTATTAACGCTAGGTTTGAAGACCCCTGGAAGTACACAGGAAATACAATTTTAGGAGAAGAAGAAGTGTTCCAATGCTTCCATGGTACAGGCGTTTGCTTAGTATAGGGCTAGATGGTGCTGAGTTCACCCAGAATACATATGTACATATATTTTTATATACTCACATAAGCAGCAGTATGTAGTATAGAGGCTAATATTCCATGTGCCCGGATAGCTTTATTTCGAAATGATACAGCATTATGCAGTCTGTGGGCGCATTCCCAACACAACTTCTGCGGGAGGCGGTCTTCTATGTTGAACTGAAAATTGTAGATAACATAATTAAAGTAATGTCAAACAAGCTTTTGCACACATTATTTACTTACAATTTAAAGCGTCATCCGACCCACGGAAACGCCCAAAACGGAATGCCACTATTTGGTCACCCATCTAAGGACTGACCGCGTCAACAAATTGCCTTACATTACATGCAATGCAATTAAGCAAACTTTAAGATTGTGGGCTCTTAAAAAAATGGAAATAATACTCACAAACAATCCAGTAACATGTTCATACTGCTGGTCCAGACTCCTGTACTTGATGTCATACATCTTAGTGCCCATTGTTAGACATACACGACACACTCGCAATGTAGCCGGCTCCTCTTGGTCTTCATCTGGGTCCTGGAATGTAGCAGACAGTTTATTTATACTACTGCATTACAGTAGGTATTTAATAATTAACATATTATGACCATGGTATAATCTAAATATATAAAACTTTGGTGCCCCTATCTACAATGCATGATTCAAATGCAACCCCACGCACAGCCCAAACCACTGGACGGATTGGGCTGAAATTTCGAATGAAGGTAGATGTTATGATGTAGGCATCCAATGGTCAAATTAATTAATTAATTGGTCATTTATTAACTAATTCCTCACCAGCACAGCAACAGGCACAGCCTCCTTCTTGATCTTCCTCAGCCCCATCTTGGTGTCAAAGAAGTCTTCATTTCTGAAGTGTTCCGAGCACACGAGACTCCTCTCTTTCGGCTCAAAGTTTGTCAGCGCTAGTGCTTCTAGCCAGGCTGAACGGATTACTGGGTCTTTTGGAAAGCTGGAATAGGAAATCAGATTTTTCAGAAGACTTATATAAAACTAGTTTTTGCCCGCAATTTGCTCGCATTGGTATGAGATAAATATGTACCTACCTATGTTATGCCCAGGAACATAATATTGTATCGTATCACTATACCATACGCTTAAAGTATGACTAGTGGCTGCTTCGCCTGTATATTAGAGTTCAGACCTTGGGTTAGTTTAAGACTTAAACATTATTTTACGGCCAAAAAAGCTAAGAAAATTCCAAAAAATCTTGAGAAGTAGCGTAAAACCAGTACAAGTTTTAATGGTATTAGTTTTATATGGCTTCTTAGATATATGTATAAAAACTTACAGGTGAAAGGTGATTCCTTCGCTCTTGGTAGCATTTTTCGTACTGTTAGTACAATTTTGAACACTACACCGCATTTTTAATAGGATAATAGGAATAACTTTCAGATCAAAATAATGTATTTACAATAGCCGGTTTATAGCTTTACACGGCACACACCATTAATGTTCTCATATGGGTGACACAGGCCACTGAAATTAAGAAGATACATTTGTTTCGGCGGTAGGTTTTACTCATTATCGCTGTAATATCATTTATTTTTGTAAAACCATCGATTTGTTAGCGTCGCCATTTTTCTCAATATTTTTTATTTATAATTTAGTGATGTACGCACTTGCTTTTGCGAACTGAACAACTCGACTTGATCGATTTTCCCGATCATTGGTCGAGTGGCAGAGCTATAAATTATAATTTTCCGATTTATCCCAACTCTACTCAAAATACATATTTTTGGTATCTCAGTCTCACCTACCGAGAAAACTTAAAGAGCAAAAGAGACAAAGAATTGTTATATACTGTTTATTTACATAAATAAATAGTACTATGCGCCGGCAAAGCAAAATTAAAATGTGCTCCTTGAACGTGAAAATCGAGCTTACGACCTTTCATCCATACTATACGTACTATGGAAAGAGAGGGATGATATAAAAATCCTTGAGTGTACTATATGTACTCAGAGGGATGATATAAAAAATCCTTGACTATACTATACGTACGTCAAATGTCAGAGTAAAAAATCACTGATTGTTGTTGTCAAAGAATACTATTAACCCTTAGTTACCCTTTTTATTGTCTCTAAAAAAATAAAATTGAAATTATGCTTGTATATATGTATTGTGTTAACACTCAAATAAGCTCAATAAATTTCAAATAAGTTAGTAATTCCGCACCGATCAAATGTTAATTATTTTTACTGGCTAATAAGATAAGCGTTTGTCCCCCTTGTGACGTGATATTGGCGAAATTGCGGCGGTGCCGCACAGTACATTAATAAAAAAAAAAAAGGGTGTTGTTGTATGTACTTTCATGTATACATACTCTCTCTACGGCTTTTTCACAATTTAAACAGATTTACTGCATTTTTCCTTGCTGAAACAATCCTCCCACGAATTATCTCTATAAAATGAGTCATGAGACTAGTGTTTATTGTAGATATTTGGACAGTACAATTCAAAATTGCTTGGTGACTGAGTGGGCTGTGAATTTTCTGTAAATATTTGTATAAACACACATAACAATGCGCTGCAGCGTTCCAGGCTGCAAGAATGACTCCAGGCACATCTCCAAGTCACAAGGGATCACTTTTCACACGTAAGTAAATGAATGAAAAGAATAACTTTCAAGGTTTTCACAGAACAGAAGAGAGACCAGGATTTTCCAGTCTGTTCGAGTTAGTTCTGTATAAAAATATAGTCTGTGTCCTACTTCAAGGTTTTAGCTACTTCCCTATTCAATTAAAATTACAACTCCATCAAAAAATTACATTAAAAAAGAGCATGAAATGTTTGTGTACCTTTAAGATCACTTCAGTATTTACTTTATAATTTACTGTTAAGACATATACTTCACATAGCTCTAATATTACTTACTATTACATGAAAATTGGTGTGAATGTTTGTTGCATCTTCAATTGACTGAACTACTTAGGTAAAATTTGCTGAGGAGATAGAAATAGATACACCCAAATTGACGCTATAAGTAGAATGCTAAAAAATTTGCACCCTGTGCCTAATTAAATTGACAAAATCTACCTGTTTCTTTCCAGATTCCCAACAGACGCCACCCACTGTGCTGCATGGCTGAAGGCAATCAACCGGAGCACCTGGAGCCCTAGAGACAGGAGTGCAGTCTGCTCTACCCACTTCTTACCACAGGAGCTGTATGTCACCAAGAATGGGCTCCGGAAAGTCAGGGTGGGGGCTGTGCCTTTTGTAGTACAGGTAAGGTTTTAAAAAAGATGTACTTATATTTTAAAAACAGAAGTTTGTATGTACCTACTGTGTATGTTTTTTTTACCCGGAATAGGCCAACTTTAGACTACAGCCTGCCTGATGTTAAGCACCATGTTATTCCTTCAAGCTGAAACTGCTGAACTAAATTGGATGTTATTTTGCTGAGAGGAGGCCTATACTCAGCAGTGGGTGAACACGGGTTGACATGATGATGATGATGATAAAGCACCATGAAATTTGGGGTTTCAGTTAGTATTACGTTATCATTGTCTTTTGCAGGATTACCCTCCATACATGGACAGTACATCAGACATCCGAGCATGTCGCATGTGTCTGGCTACAGAGCAGAGATTATTTTCTATCACCTGCTATAACATGGGAGGGGCGTTTGAAAGGATTACTGGATTAACTGTGAGTACAAAATCCATAAGCAAATGTGATGTAATTTTATTCTTATATTACCATTTTTAATTTTATACTATAAAACCACATTTAAATCAGTTACTAAGCACTTGTAGTAGGTTAATTAATGTCAACACACATGGGGAAGTGGTGTCCCTGAGATACAAGCCTAGCTTAGTTCAGAGGCACCAGTTCATAATTAAATTGTAGCACTCAAATTATTTTAGTAGTAAGTTTCATTATCTTAGTCTTAAGCTACAAATTTTGTAAATAGGTAGATTTGAGTACAATAAAAAGCTTTTGATTTGATTTGATTGATCTTTTTTGCACAGACAAAGTGTTAAACTGAATGTACATACATCAAAAGTCTTTGTTGGGATACATACTTAATGTAATTTTATTTAATGTAAGCATAGCTTTAATTTGAGAATGAAATGGTGGATATATTTATATTTAATATGATCTTTATGTACACATTTACGAGTACATGCAAATAAATGAATCTGACTGAAATCTGTAATCTATAATTGTAGCAGATTAATTACACAAACAGTTACTTCTCATATTTATTCTTATGTCATAGTGTCAATTCAAAAAAATGCAGGGTTTTTTAAATGTCTCCTTACCCCAATAGCATTATTACATGTGTTAAATTATTGCTATATTAAATTCCAGCTATTGTCAGACGAGTGTCTCCCCCAGCTACTATGCTTAGAATGTGCTCAACGTCTACTCAATGCGGACACATTCAGAAGCAGGTCTTTACGAGCACACCAACTTATGCTGGACTTACTGAGCAAACAGGAATTGGTGAGCATTTATATTGTAGCATATGCATAGCATGTATATCTTCTTTCAAGTTGTTTCTGATTTTTCACTTTCAAACTTACCATAATAAAATGATCCATGGCTCCATTGCAGATTAAAAAGCAACAAAAAGATCAAGAATCGCTCTTCTGCTTTTAAAGTGGTACAACAAGTTGTATGCCCCTGGGTTTGCTCGCGTTATTTCAGGATAAAACGTAGCGTCTGTCACAATTAGGTCCCTATACTACCACATACCAAAAGTAACGTTGATCTGTCGCTCCTTTGTGGCGTTAAAGCGGAACAATCAGAACGATAAACCAACACTTTTGCTGTTATATGATGTTATGTTAGACTGTATTTTATTTGATTGTTTCAGATAACAGCAGATACACTAAAATCGATCGACAGAGTCTCCCATTTTTTAACCTCCCCTCTCCAAACCATACATAACCCCCCAAATGTATATACTTATGAATTTACACACACCCCTACAAAACTAGAAGAGAATCTCAATGAGGAAAGCTTAGTTTTAGAAGTAGATATAAAGAATGAAGATCAATTTAACGATAAAAGTGACGGAATATTTATTAAAAGTAACGAAATAACTATCGATAAAAGTAATTACTTATTTATCGATAAAAGTAGTGACTTATATGTCGATAAAAGTAACGACTATGACGATAAAAGTAATGAAATGTTTATCGATAAAACTAGTGATATGCTTGTGGATAAGAATGATGAATTATTTATCGATAGAAGCAATGAGATATTTGTGGATGAAACGAAAGAGTTTTCCGAAGGGGCTGATGATAATGATGATAATTTTGTGGCGGAAAAGGAGTTTGAATCTGATGACAGTTTACCTCTAGAAGTTGCTAGAAAAAAGAAAAAGAAATATAAGGTATGTTAAATTATTTTCTCCTGTTGAGCAAAATATTTGCTTGACTTTTCATAAGTACGTATGAAAATGGCCAACTCTGGTGTCGAGTGTTTTGAAACCACCATAAAGGCCTCTGACTTGACTTAACGACTATCGTACTAAGACAAATAAATAAATAAATATTTCATGAAATATCGCACAGCGCCATCTAGCCTCATACTAAGCTTACGCTTGTATCATGGGTACTAGATAACGGATTTAATACATATATACTTTTGTTTTGTAAATACATACTTATTATACATAGAAACGACCAGACTCAACACAAATAATTACAAATTTAAATATTCATAATTACTTGTGTTATGCGGGAATCGAACCCGCACCCCTGGATTAGAAGGCAGAGCCACTACCAACTAAGCTAACAGAGCAGTCAAACAACAAAAAAACAATATTCGTAAATATAATATATTTATTCAAAAAAGACTTTTTTTTTCGTGGTGAGTATCTACGGAAGACACATGTCTTCTGATAAGGTTTCCTCAGATATATTTTACTCTACAAACTTGTGGGTGCTCGCGGCTACGCTCGAATTAAGAAGTAAAACCAGCACCCCCAATTTCATCCCTTCAAAAGTGGCATTTCCAAAAATCCTTTCTTATCAAATGCCTACGTCATACATAACATCTACCTGCATGCCAAATTTTAGCCCGATCCGTCCAGTGGTTTGGGCTGTGCGTTGATAGATCACTATGTCAGTCAGTCACCTTTGGGTTTTATATGTACATATATTTGAATTATTTGAACCTATATATATATTTACAGGACGAAACGAAAAAGCGCAAAAAAGAAAAGACCACCACGAAAAGAGGCCGCAGAAAAGTTGAAAAATCTCCCACGGAACCAAAAATCGATCGACGAAGAAAACCTTTTTTGAACCAAGATCTGAACGAAACTCTATTCACAGTCACTAATTTGACTTTTGAAGAACAAATAGCGGAGATAGAGAAGAGACAAGAGAGTGATAATTATAAACACTCTGTGTTTAAGTGCAACGAGTGTTTTAAAGGGTTTCTGGATCAGGATGCTTATAATGGACATATGATGCGACATACTGATGTAAGTGTTCTATAATTAAACTAGTGGACGCTCGCGGCTTCGCACGCATTATTTCAGGATAAAAAGTAACCTAAGACCTCAAACTACATACATAACAAAAATCATGATGATCCGTTCTGCCGTTTTTACGTGATGACAAAATTTCTAGAAATTGTTGGAACGTGTTCTACTATCAATTCGAAGTATCTCCAAACATTTTTTTTAAATAGCTTCAATGTTCACACTTTTGACCCTCTTCAGCTTTATGATAATCAAACTTTTCAGGACATATCGCACAGCGCCATCTAGCCCCTTACCATTTTAAATGTGTTTTCTATATTGTTCCAGGAATGCGGCGAGCACAAGTGCGAAATATGCAAGACCCACTTCAAGCACTCGCACGCACTCCGGAAGCATATAACCGCGCACCACACGCAGCGCTTCAGCTGCAACCAGTGCTCTTATGTCACTACTCACAGGTATAGTCACATTGTAGTAGATTACATATTTTTTTTCATAAAATATGGTGTAAATTTAATCAAAATCGGTCCAAGTTTCATCAAAATCGGTCCAAGTTTCATCAAAATCCGTCCAAGTTTCATCAAAATCGGTCCTAGTTTCATCGAAATCGGTCCTAGTTTCATCAAAATCCGTCCAAGTTTCATCAAAATCGGTTCAAGTTTCATCATAATCCGTCCAAGTTTCATCAAAATCGGTCTAAGTTTATCTGTTGGTCTGTTTATTTAAACGCTTATAACGCAAAAACAGCTGAATCATCATGTTTTTTGGTATGCATGTAGCATGAGGTCCTTGAAGTGTCATAGGCTACTTTTTATTCCGAAATAACACGAGCGTAGCCGAGGGCATCCACTAGTTTTATTAAATACAAATACAAATCATTTATTAACAACTCCAAGGTTACAAGTCAAGTTGAAGTACATTTGCTGTTTACGATAGTAAACAATAAAAAAATGTGGTATCATAAGTACAACTGGCGCCGCCATGTTTTCTTCGCATTTTTTTTTAAGGTATAGCAAAATTTTTTAAAATAAATATTCACATTACATTGTTATTTGTAGACAGACGGCGAGACTGCACGAACGCTGGCATAAAGGCACCAGATACAAATGTCCGCACTGTCCGGAGGATTTCGTGTGAGTAGTTCTATGTTTGTGCAATGTTCAAAACAACTATAATGTATGAGTTAATTTTTATTAAGTGCTAAACCTGCACTATGGTTGTTTTAAATTAAACTTTTTATTGGAAAATGATGGTCGTGATTATTTTCGCTCATTTTCCAATAAAAAGTTTAATTTAAAACAACCATAGTGCAGGTTTAGCACTTAATAAAAATTAACTCATAATTAAAACGCGAAAGGCCCATTTCTCGTCATATCAGGTGTCCATAGTACATCGATATGAGTGCTTGTTAGACATATTCTGACAGCACAAGTGGCGCCATCAGCCGCTCAGTCTGAAGTGTATGGAAATGAGTGTGGATTTTCGCGCCTGGCAGTTAGTAGACCGTAGCCTAGTGGTTAAGGCGTTCGGGACGGTAATCCGAAATACGCAGGTTCGAATCCTGCCGGTCGTGATTATTTTCGCTCATTTTCCAATAAAAAGTTTAACTATAATGTAGATTAATATTGTGATGTGAGATAATTTTGACTAACCTATACGTATAATAAAGCTGAAGAGGCTAGAAAGCCTGAACATTGAAGATATTTAAAAGAAAATAGTTTGGAGATGCTTAGAATTGTCCACAGAACATCTTCCAACTATTTATAGATTTCTGTCTGTTTATATAAACGCTCATTACATAAAAACGATTGAACGGATCATCATGATTTTTGGTATGTAGGTAGTATGAGGTTTTAGGAGTGTCAAAGGCTACTTTTTGAGCGATATTTCAGGAGCGTGGCTCAGCGGTACCGGTGTCTGCTTTTCATCTAGACACACCCTGGTTCGAATCCGGCCCAACAATAACAAGTTTTAAAAAAAAAAAAACATTATTACTTGTGTCATGCGGGAATCGAACTCGCAACCCCTAGATTAGAAAGCAGAGCCACTACCAACTAAGCTAACAGAACAGTCATCAGTGTAGTTATTAAGTAATAGGTTTTTTTTCGCAGTAAATTCACAACATACATGGGCCATGTTCGCATCAAGCACCCGTCTGACTTCGTGTGCGCCCTGTGCGGGTACTCCTTCGTCAGCGCCAAGGGGATCGAGCTGCACAAGAAACTCAAACATAGACATGCTGAAACTGTAAGTGGTAGATTAAAAAGAAAAAAAAAACATTAAAAAATCGCTATTTTTTAATATTATTTAAATTGTAATTGTGGCTAAATGGCTTGACCGATTAAGGTGAAATTTGGCGGGGAGATAGACACCATCATAGTCTATATCATCACCAAATTTTGTGATGCTAGGACTAAAACTACTAAAGTTATGGTCAAATAAGTATCAAACTACAACAGAAATGATACATAATAAAGGTTCATACTTAACCGTTTCCAAGATGGCTGCTAGTCACTATGTTCTTTTAATTATTATTTATGTTTGTTGTCCCAGAGGAGCATTAAAGTTGACATTTCCTCGAACCAATAACAACCGTATGTCATTTTATTTAATATTACAACAAAATTACAGTGATCATATTTTTGGAAATTTAATGTAATGTGTGAACATGCTCCTATTTGCTATATAGCTGAATAAATGGCTTTTTTATTTTATTATTTTATTTATAGATCCCAGAGGACGGTCCGTACTGCGAGGCGTGCGACGTGCGCTTCGTATCACACGAGGCTCATAGAAAGCATCTCAGTGTGAGTGCGCGCCACGCGGGGCAGGGCGCCAGGGAGAGCAACAAGGCGGGGCGCCGCGTGCAGCCCACCAGGTGAGGGGCGCCGAGACAGGGGGCGCCACGTGGCAGTGTCTCACACGAGGCGCATAGAACACACTTGAGCCAGTTATTCTAAAAAAATCCAAAAAACTCGCTGTATAGCCTGCAGAAAAAAAGTGAGCAACCTGACAGAAAAATGAGAGCAACAAATATTAACTATGGTTTTATGGTCAGTAGTTTAGTCACTTCAGAAGCCTTTAAGGCGCTTTGAAAACTCTTACACTCTCTAGTGACAGCCATTTTCATACAAATTTACTTACGTTTTTTTTTATCTGTTATGTTACAGAGAGAAACAATCGAAGCCCGAAGAGGATCAAGAGGAGAATGAAGATAGACGGGCGTACCCAAGTCAGATGAGAAAAGCCGAGGGACCTATATCTTGCGAGCAGGTATACCTATCAAGAATGAGAATATATTTTTTACATCACAATTTTAATTCTTACAATTTACTTAAATAACAAGATTGACTTATCTAACCAAGAATAGTGGATTTTTGTGTACCTATAGGATGTGGATTTAATGACATTAAATGTGTACTAATTAATTATAGTAACTTATTTATAGGAAATATTATGTAAATAGTGTGGCTTGGTGATAAATTGCTTCTAAATTTCATTCTGTACCCCGAATCGATCCCAAATTACCAGCTCTACTCAGGAAATAAATTAACATTATATAATCGTTTTTATTTTATTTTAGTGTGGTCTCCAAGTGGAGGACTCGCGCGCCTATCACGGCCACTTCCGGCGCGCGCACCCCGACAAGAATCGAACCAACTACCCCGCCATGAAGTCGCCCTGCATGTGCGAGCTGTGCGGCAGGATCTTCCAGGCAAGCGCTTAAAAAAATTGGGTTTCTAATCCCAGCCAACCCTGTAACAGGAAGAAAGGAAACATTTATATCTAGACCAAAAAAAAATAGAAATATGGCAGCGACTCTTGTACTTACCAATTTATTAGTAATTTCCTGTTGTTTCATATAATCAATCAATTAGTTCCATTTGTCTTCTTGGTTTCACTGTATTTTTTGACAAGTATAGTAGTATATATATACAGTGATACAACACAGTACATAAAATCAAACAAAAGAAAGTATGTACTACTATATTCTACGAATCATTAATACTATAGAATTGTAACTCCTTACAAATGAATCGTCGAAAATGCTTCCACATTTCATCTCTCTCCCACACACCACTCGCACACAAAGCTTGCTCGAGATTGGTTACGATGACGGAAATCATTTTATACACTAAACGAATACATGAGATTGCCTTTGACAGAATCATCATTTGTGTATGACCAAATTGTTAGATAAGTTTAGTAAGTAAGTCTAATTTAATTTAAGTAGGTATGTACCATATAATTAAGAAAAATGTAAATTGACTTGCCCAATGTAACGAGATGTTATAAGGTGAATAAATTTCTATTATTCTATTATTCTATAATCGCCGAATGCTGCCGAAAGCTTGGTCTTGGTAAAATGCGGTGAAAATCATTTCATCCTTTTCGCTCAATATAGCTCCTCTATAGTGGGTATATGGAACGATTTTCGCCGGCTTTTAAAAAGTCACGTTTGATAAACCAGGTTATAGCTACCACCTGTGTAGCCAGCATTTTTTACAAGTAAAATATCTCCGAATTGTTTCTTTACATATACTCTTTCATCCAACAATGCTCCCTCCACAGAGCTACGCCCTCCTGAAAGACCACACGTGGACGCACACCGGCGAGCGCCCCTTCAAGTGTTCAGAATGCGGCAAATCATTCCGCATGAAGCAACGTCTGGTCGCGCACCGCCGCGTGCACGCGCTAGTCAAGGCGAGCTACGTGTGCGCCGTGTGCGGGAAGCACCTGTCCACACACAGCAACAGGCAGAGACATATGTTTGTATGTATCTATAATAAGTCACAAAGCTGAATAGTGTCAAAAATCTGTACATATAGAAAATATTAAAATAAAAATGTTTAGTTATACCTTGAATCGATAACAAGGCACGTTTCAGCAGTTTTTAGATGTTTTGTCTGTGTATCTGTGTCTCTGTTTATTTAAACGCCCATAACAAAAAACTATTTAAACGGTTGAATGGATCATTATGATTTTTGGTATGTAGATAGTATGAGATCTTAGAAGTGTCATAGGCTACTTTCTATCGCGAGCGAAGCCACGGGCATCTAGTCTCTTTATATATATTTTTTTTATTAACCTTTACTGCCCCACTCCTGGGCGCTGGTCTCCCCCAACTCCCTCCTCGCGTCCCGGTCGAAGGCCTCCTCACGCCAGGCACCCCGACACCGGTTGGTATAATATAAATAAAAAAAACGTTTATTTCGGGTTACTGAGACTCATATCGGAAAATCACATTACATTCAATTCAAATCAACATTAAAAACAAGCAAACCCCGCGAACTTCGTTTCGCCACCAGATGGCTGCGTTTTTTTATAAACCTTACGGAGCCCGAGACCTTTCCAACGAATGCAAAACCGAGGAAATCGGTTCGTGCGTTCTGGAGTTATAGCGTCAGGAAGGAAAACCCGACTTATTTTTATATAGTAGATTAAATTAATTACTTAATTAATGGTATATGTTCTCCTCCTATCAGATCCACACTGGTCTGAAGCCGTACAAGTGCGAGATGTGCGGCAAGGGATTCAAGCACGCTTCGGAGAAGCGCGCGCACGTCACGTATGTGCACCTCAAGAAGCCCTGGCCCAAGCGGAGCCGGGGGAAGCGACCGGGCCGACAGGTAACTTCAATTAAATTATCATCTACAGCCATCGAGCTAGGATTATACAGAGTCACAAACGCTCGAAAAAAATGTCCGATCCAAAACTCTGGCCACGCTACTCGTTGAGCATACTTTTGGATTACCTATCTCTTTTGCACGTTCTTAAAATACGTAAGAGCAAAACAGACAAACAGTGTTTTGTTTGCGCTCGCTGACGATGCTTCGGACACTTTCCTGCGCTTTTTAGTTTGAGATTGTGTCTCTGTATTATACTAGCACTATGTCCACAGCCGGTTTTTTCACACTGCTGGGTATACAAATTATAAGCGAAACGCGCGCATTCACTTGTTAACCGCGTGATTCTCAACGCGAAAAAATAATTCTGTCTCTTCGACCAAATATTTGATAGGAAAAGCAAAGGGCATAAAATATAGATACAATTCTTATTTGGTGCAAAAGTGTATGATATAAGATTAGTCATTTTTTTATTAATACAAATATCTGTCTATGAGTCGTATTTCCTCATGACTGAGGGTCGTGACTCCCCCGCAAAATTAATTCGTAAGGGGAGTTCTCTTGTGCAGTTACATCGTGGTGGGCGCCCAGGCCCTTCCACGGAAGACACATGTCCTCGGATATAGGGGTCCTCAAACATGTTGGTTTCCTCACGATGAATACAAATAAACGGGTCTAATATTATACACTTTTTGAAAACAGCTATTAAAAAAATAGATTCGCCAATCTGTTGATTGGTTTAGAAATCGTTTACGATATTTTTCCTTCAGATTCATTTATTTGCATGTAAATGGTTACATAAAGATCACATTAAATATAATATTTAGTACATCCGCAATTACAACCTCACATAAGGTACGCAAACGTTTATAATATTTTATAAATCACTTACAATAATGTTCTTCCTCAGGGCTCGGAGCCGCCGCAAGACGAGGCGGGCATGGAGCTGGCGGCGTGGCCTCCCTGCGACCCCAAGCTGCCCAACATCGACATACTGCACGACAAGCCTGTCTACTACAACTTGAAGATGTAAGCTAATAATCGAGTTGGACACTGGAATAATCGACTTGGACACTAAATAAATCCAGTTGGACACTAAATAAATCGAGTTGGACAGTGTAAAATCGACATAGACACTTTATAAATCGAGTTGGCTGTTTATAAATCAATTTGGCCACTTTATAAATCAACTTGGACACTATAAATGGAGTTTCTTAATGTCACTACAGCTATCATAATACATTTAAAATAATATAAAAAAATATGTAAGAATCAGTGCTTGAATATATATTTTAGTAGTCAGATGGTAAGAATCTCGAATAAATCATATAAGTAATGATCTAGGTGTAATGTGGCCGGTGATATTTAGGTATAAATTTAATAATGCGTTTAGGAAACTCAAGTACATAATTATTAATTACTTTGTGAAGCCAATAGAATTGCACTAATATGACAAAGAGGCAATTGTTTGTGATTATTTGCTTCC
Source organism: Macaria liturata (assembly GCA_964023185.1). NCBI lineage: Eukaryota > Metazoa > Arthropoda > Insecta > Lepidoptera > Geometridae > Macaria > Macaria liturata. Next base: position 12,410,845 of record OZ026807.1, on the reverse strand, counting down.
TTCGTCACGGCTGAACAATTTTAATCAAGTAATCTTCTTATATATAAAAATGAATCGCAAAAAATGGTAAACGCATAACTCAACAACGCCTGAACCATAGGCCTGGACCGATTTGGCCAATTCTTTTTTTTTTTAATATTCGTTGAAGTTCAAGGATGGTTTTACGGCGAGAAAAATTCGAAAAAATGCCGGAAAATCCCTAAAACCGCCCTTTTCTTTTTCCCATACAAACGTTTTCTAACTAACTAAAGAGTAAAAGAGTCAACAGACAGGACGAAGTCTGTCGGGTCCGCTAGTTTATAATAATAATGCAGGAAAACAAGGGGAAAAACGAATACTAAAAAGTCTAAAGTGTCCCCTACACTTAGAAAAACCTTAAAGATAGTGTAAGTGCACAACTCCAGCATACTGGCCGCATTACCACGCTGGATGGCAATGCTGATACGTTGAGCCAGAAATAGGCCAGAATTAAATGACATTTGATATCGGGATAAAAACATTAGATTAACGTTTTATAAAATGTAATGTACAGATGGCTGCCATATTTAAAAAAATGTATCTATTATTATCTAGCATAGTAAGAATAATGTATTTATTTATAAAAAAAACAATATGCATATAAAAAGAAACTTACCTAGTTTTCGGTCAGCAACTTTATTTCTTACTAGGGGACGCCCGCGGCTTCGCTCGCATTATTTCAAGATAAAAAATACCCTATGACTCTTCTAAGACCTCATACCTACCTACATACCAAAAACCATGATGATCCGTTCAGCCGTTCTTGCGTTATGAGTGTTTAAATAAACAAATAGACAAAAAAACTAAAAACTGCTGAAACGTGTTCTGTTATGGATTTAAAGTATACCCAAACAATTGTTTTCTAATATCTTCTATGTTCAGGCTTTCGACCCTCTTCAGCTTTATTATATGTATAATTAAACTGTGTGTATTTTGGTTGTCTCATTTGAGAGCCAATTTGATTTCACATGTACTATAATTCAGATGATAAATGATAATGGTTTGAGTATGGGTAAATTTAGTTATACCCTGACCAAAAAGTGTAGGAAATGCGGCGGTGCCACTTGTAGTATTTTTCAATTTATTTCTCCTTTTCCAGGCGATAACGCTGCTGTGATCACAAAAAAAACTTTCAGAACACTTATTCTTTTACTAGCGTCAACTTTTTTCAGGAAAACAGGATCTTTTATAATTGGACCACCAAGATACAGGCTAACGCCTAGTTGGGGGTCTACTGTTAATACTATAATCCTATTGTATTGTAAATTAACTAAAATATTAATATTGCAATATGTAGGTTAAGTTTTCAAATGGCAAATAAACGTATTTTTACTTTATACGATATTGAATCGGCGTTACTTTGCGGAAATCCATTGTAAATGAAACTCGGTTAAGGAGCAGTCGCAGCGGAAAACACTACATATTTCTCCAGTTTCATTTAGAAGACGTTATAACCTTCTTTTATCGAAGTCAGTAATTAAAAAGTTAACTTTAATTAAACTTATGTTTCTCTATAAATTTCGACTACATTCGTAATTATTTTAAGTTTACAAGGAGAATTAATGTTTTTTTTCCAATTCTGTACTTTTTGGTCGAAATATATAATTAAAGACTTCAGTTTAAGCTTTGTTTGAGACTTTAGTTTTGTGCAATTTTATTTGAAAGCTTTATTTCTACTTTAATATATAGAAACAAAATCATGACAAATAGTTTGTAATTATTTTTAATATATTGCAATATATATTCCATTTTGGGCGGTTCCGTGGGTTGGATGACACGTTAAATTGTAGGTCCCGGCTGTTTGTCTAGTGCGGCAGTCGTTAAGCCGTGGCCCTTAGAGAGCTTGATGAACTCTCGACACCAGAGTTGGCCACTCTCATTCGATAAGAAGAATATTATATTATTTATTAAGTTTTTTTTTAAATGATATAGGCTTACGCTTGACTACAACTTGCCTGATGTTAAGCAACGTTATAATCTACGATCTATATCGGTACTTATTAAATTGTGTTAATATGATATTAATAAGTGAATGAGGAGTTTTATAAAGAAAAATAAAAACATTGTGATGCTAAATGATGTTTTATTTCTTCGACTTTGTTGCCCAAGTTTTATTTTTCTACTACCTGTACTATTTTTTTTTTAAATTGATAAATTTAAATTCAGTTAAAAAAACTTCGAAGCTAGGTTGGTAAAAAGTACGGAAAAATACAACATGGAAGCTTTAAAAAATAATTTATTCCTCAAAATAAATTTTCTTAACTTATTTCTTAACAATTATGAGCAAGGCCTAAAAAATCAAAAATTTATAAATCTTTAAGACAAAGGCAATGGTATATATTGGTAATAAAAATAACATTTCTATGGGTACATTTTAATTTTTACCTACGCATTTTAGAAGATTTTGGATTAAAAAATTATAGGTAAAAAAATCTTATATGATAAAAATGGCTACAATTATTATTGGTTCAATCAAAAATAGAATAAAAAAAGGGAATAAAATAAATTAACCAAATTATTCTTAAAACTAACTAATCTTAGAGCATAATGTAACAAAAGCGATGTTTTTTTTCATCACGTTTCTTTTGAAAGTTCGATGAAAAATATTGAATGTGGAAAAAGTATCAGAGAACTAACAATCTATAAAAATTTTAGTCGACGGCAATTCGGACACAACCATTTTAAAACCAATTAGATTATCTAAAACTATTTTTTTTAAATCTCAGATAAAAATAGTAGTAGGTACAAAAACGCTAACTAGATGCTCAAGAAGATAAACAAATATAAAATTATATTTCTGATGTTTCTGAAAACTGAAAGTGTTGTTATTTTAATTGTAAGAATGTTACTGAACAGTTTCATGTCCTTAAATTTCATGCTATAATGCACTCATTGAAAGCTGGCGCCATCTCTTTGGCTACAGAAGTTACTAAAATAAACAGTGTACTGCAAAATAGCTCAAAACGTAATTGCTTAAGTTTAGAATCGTCAAATCAGTTAATTAAAATGCCCGTTCGAATTGTCGTTCCCACACTGACCCTAATTCTGACATGCCTTTTTTCTAAACTAACTAAACTAATTTGATAAACTAAACGCAAGTTTTTTATTGCTGATATTGAGACAAATTAATCTTAATTTGAAGGTGAGAAGTCAAATAATAAAAAGGTCAAATTTTACTTTGTGTTTTCATCTTTATACAGAGTTATCATTAAATTTAGGGAAAAAATTGAAGATGGTACCTAAGTATCAAGATTAGACAAGGCAAAGTTTAGTTAAGAAGAGGCACGTAAGAATACTATAGACTTATAATACGCAACACGATATAAATTTAAGATATTAGTGCTAAGAAGCGCATCCAAATTTAATCGTCCGTCACTGACGAGAAACCAATGTTTTATTCTTTGTGGCTTTAACTTGAGAACTGGCACAATAGAAAGTTAAGGCCAAAATAGAAGAAAAATAACTCTGTGCCGCGTAGTTTGACAGTTGAAGTTGACATACCTATTAATCGGCGCCATTTTGTCGTTTCGATATGAGATGAACTCGATGTTTCGCATCATAAGCCTTCTGGTATTTGGGTTTTGCAATATCTACATGTTTAATTTAAGCCTACTTTCAAAATGCAAATTACAAATACTACGAAAAGGAACGTTCGTTAAAAATGGACCCTAACAGCTTGCTCCTATTTATCTGTCTCTAACGCGCCATTTGATCTTCTTCTTCGGGTACTTCTTGTAATTCCTCTTCTTCATCGAATACTTCGTCGTCTGCCGTGGCTTCCTGAAATGTTAAGAAAAATCCAAATAAATAAATCATAATTTTAATTATTATACAGCTACTGATATACATAACCGTTTAAGAGTGGCTTTAGTAAACAATTTATTCTACATTTGGAAATTCGAGAAACACAAGCGTTTGCGTTGTACGTGTATAGATGGCGAATGGTCTTGGAATGTGTAACTAGTTATTTTATGATCTTTTTCATTTTTTGTTTGTACGGTCACATATTAAGATGCTGATATATGTATGTATGTATAGGTACAGATTAAAATCCGTTGCGTAGTTTTACAGATAAAAGAACAGGCAGCGGCAGACGACTTTGTTTTAACTGTTACGATGTTTCTCAAGAGAACTTCCCTAACGAATTAATTCTTTGGGGGAGTCACGATCCTCAGTCATGAGGAAATACGACTCAAAGAGAGAGAGAAAATTAGTTAAAAATCATATATAGGTTATTAACACTATCCAGAAATCTGTAATTTTTTTCATTTGTACGTTCGCCGTGATTAACTTCTAAAATAATTTTGGTCTTTTTTATCTCTATGTTATATTCATAATTACTTGTGTCCTGCGGGAATCGAACCCGCGCCCCTAGATTAGAAGGCAGAGCCACTACATAATGAGCTAACAGAGTAGTCATATTGTAATATACGATCGATATTTCATATAATTTAAACTGTAATTATTTTACAAGTTACCTGATACTGCTGGTACTCGGAGATGAGGTCACTCATGTTACTGGCTGCCTCCGTGAACTCCATCTCATCCATGCCTTCTCCAGTGTACCAGTGCAAGAAAGCCTGGAAGGAACCGTTGTGAACATATTAGGGACATGTCAAATTTATATGAATATGTCAATGTCATAAAATTGTCGGCAATTTTCTTTATTATACTGTTGATATTTGAGTAACTAGGTTAATGACATTTCGATGACCTTGTATTATACAGTTTATGTAAATAAGAATTACTCAACAGACAGCAATTATAATTATGACATTGGCATCATCTGACAAGATTCTTTATTTTTAACCGACTTAAAAAAGGAAGTTGTCAAGTCTTCTAAAAGGTAGGTACTTATTGTATTTCTTTTTTTTGTGGGTATGTTAAACGATTACTCCGTTGTTTATGAACAGAATTCGATTTTCATTTACATCTTGAGGCCGCGCGGGGGCACGTCGTATACAGGGCAATGTCACTTATCAATATCTCAATGTCAAAAATAACCAACTTTATGACATTGACATGTTTAAGTTACTAATACTTTATTTTTGATGAGAGATCTTGATTGGTGTTACGTTTTCGAAAACTCACTGAATTAATGAAAGATGAAGAGAAAGGGCGATGTATAAATTACCTTCCTACGGAACATGGCGGTGAACTGCTCGGAGATGCGTTTAAATATCTCCTGTATGGCGGTGGAATTGCCCATGAAGGTGGCGGACATCTTGAGGCCGCGCGGGGGCACGTCGCAGACAGCCACCTTCATGTTGTTCGGGATCCATTCTACGAAGTAGCTGGGGAGATACAAAAAAACATTATTTGTTACTAATGGACGCCTGCGGCTTCGCTCGCATTGTTTCAGGATAAAAAGTAGCCTATGACACTCCTAAGATATAATACTACCTACATACCAAAAATCATGATGATCCAATCAGTAGTTTTTCCATTATGGGCGTTTAAATACCTAAACAGGCAAACAGAGACACAGATAAACCGACAACATTTCTAGAAATGAATCCATGCTTTGTTGTTTTGTGCGAGTCTTTTTTGTTTGAATATAATCTAATTTCACTTTTGGTCGGCTCTTTACGTCGCTATATGACAGAAGCATCGATAAAAATAAGGAATGCCTGAAGATAGCAGCACCAGTTTGTTGCAGTTTACCGTCACTAGATGGCGCTATCACTAAGAATGTCGTTTGGTTTTTATTCTGTTTTATTGAAATTACAACAGATGACAGCACTACACTGTTTCAGCTTGTCGTCACTAGATGGCGCTGTCACTAAGAATTATCTCAAGTCTCATGCTATGTTGTTATATGTGTTTTTTTATGGTGTACCTGGAGTTCTTGTTCTGGATAGCCATCACTTGGTTGTCGACCTCTCGCATGGAGACAGGGCCTCTGAAGATGGTGGTCACGGTCAGGTAGCGGCCGTGGCGGGGGTCACACGCTGTCATCATGTTGCCCGGGTTAAACATCTAAAATTAGTAAAGGATTAGAATTACATAAAAAATAAATTTGCCTGGTGGATACTCCTGCTCCGTGGAAGGATCTACCACCACGATGTATCTGCAGAAGAGAACTCCCGCGAGATGGCGTTGTTATTAATTCTTGCTCGACAACTTTGTATATTTCCAAAGATGGCTCTGGTTTTTTACCAAGATTGCTCAATTGATTTATCATGATAAAAAAATTGCAAATAATATACCTGTGTGATTAGCTCAGAAACATTCTGAGGTCTGTAATCGAAGCTATTTCTCGCCGTAAGTGGAGCGAAGCCAGGCATAAAGAAGTGCAGACGCGGGAAAGGCACCATGTTGACGGCCACCTTGCGGAGGTCAGCGTTCAGTTGTCCGGGGAACCGGAGACATGTGGTCAGTCCTGACATTGCTAGCTGGAGAAAAGAGGTTTTGTTAATATCTTCGATAAATAAAAAGAAATAACCAAATTAAAAAGCCTATAAAGACTGCCAAAGTCAGACTGACTACGGATTTTTTGACCGTCAAACATGTTGTTCAAATTTTCTTCCGCAGATGGTGCAAGAAATATTTATAAAAAGGACCATGTGGTAGGTAAGTAATTTAATTACTATACACTTTATACTGATATAATATATCTTAGCTTTTTATTATTGTCTTTGTGTTGTTATAATCCACGAAATTTTTGAACACCTAATCTTCATGTTTACAAGAGCAAAATTATTCTTATGTTGTCTCAACAGGTGGCGCCAAATTAAAACTCACATACTTATATCAAACGATTCAAATCTCCATCACTAGGGTAAGCCAAGTGTAGTCTTGAAGCAGATGTTGTATAAAACCTTGTTATCGTTACAGTAGGACATGCTCTACAAATTTCACATACATAACGCATTGAGCTTATTTCGTGAGCTAGGATTATACAGAGTCGCAAAAGCTCGAAAAAAGCGTCCGAGCCAAAACTCTGCCCACGCTATTCGTTGAGCAGACTTTTGGATTACTTATCTCTTTTGCACATTCTTAAAATATGTAAGAGCGAAAGATACAAGCAGTGTTTCGTTTGCGCTCGCTGACGATGTTAGCGTTCAGACACTTTCCTGCGCTTTTTAGTTTGAGATTGTGTTTCTGTATAATCCTAGCTCAATGACATAACATAATTTACAAGAGCAAAATTCTTCACATAGTCTCCCACAGATGGCGCGCATATTAACAAAAAGTACCCACATTATTCACATCTTTTCCCTGTCTTAACTTACTGTTATAACTTACTGAAATCAAATGGTTCAAATCTCCATAGCTAGGGTTGGCCAAGCGCAGAGTCTTGAAGCAGATGTTGTACAGAGCCTCGTTGTCGATACAGAAGGTCATGTCAGTGTTTTCAACCAGCTGGTGGACGGAGAGAGTCGCGTTGTAAGGCTCTAAGACTACATCGCTGACCTGAGGAAGAGGTTTTATAGTTTTTAATACAATCATCAATATTATGTACCTACTATATCGTAAGTATACAGAATTACTGGTACTAACTCATAACCTTTTAAAGGTGCGCTAGTCGGCTTTTTTGACATAACGGATATAATACATATATACTTTTCTTTTGTAAATACATACTTATAATAAATAATAGAATAATAAATATTCCGACATCATTGCACACATCGCCATCTAGCCCTACACTAAGCAAACGCTTGTGTCGTGGGTAGGTACTAGATAAAGAATATAATACTTATATACTTTTCTTTTGTAAATACTTACTTACTAATTATACATAGAAATGACCAGACTCAACACAAGTAATAAGAAATTTTAATATTCATAATTACTTATGTTATGCGGGAATCGAACCCACACCCCTAGATTAGAAGGCAGAGCCACTACCAACTTAGCTAACAGAGCAGTCAAATACAATACTTTTCTTTTGCAAATACATACATTTACATACATAATTATAATAAATCAAACAGAAAGTTATACAGTAGTAATACAATACCTTAGGCGAGGGCACAACACTGAAAGTGCTCATGATGCGATCAGGGTACTCCTCTCGTATCTTGGAAAGGAGCAGCGTACCCATACCGGAGCCCGTGCCACCGCCCAGCGAGTGGGCTAGTTGGAAACCTAGTAGGAAAGACAGGAATTAATATCTTAGAGTGTAGTTTTTCAGAATTTATGAATGGGTGTTATTTATCGACAGGATAGTAATAAGAATGAACTTAACACTTCGAATAAAAGGTTTATATTTATACGCACAATATATTAAATCTACAAAATGCTGGCTGAATGGCTCCATTGAGTAATTAGACTAATCTTTTGGTCAATATAGAAGCCAGCATTTTGGTCAAACAATAATGATTTGTTATTATCTAGGTATTTATTACATTGAAGTAAATAATTTGAAATGAATATTTGTACATTCAAATCTTTATTTTAGATCTATAAAACAAGACCAACCGTACATAAATAATTTGTAAGACTATTCCATAGACGTCACTCATTCAACCTAAATTCCCCTGAGCACTCACTAGATGGCGTTATTACTAATCCTCACCTTGCAAGCAGTCGCAGTCCTCGGCTTCCTTCCTAATAACGTCCATGACAGAGTCGACGAGCTCCGCGCCCTCTGTGTAGTGACCCTTGGCCCAGTTGTTGCCTGAAAAGATATTTTAAAGGCTATTATTTAAAAAAAATAGTAAGACAGAAAAAAAATGAAAACGAGAACGGCGGCTGGTTCCTTACGCAAAGGATTTCTATAGCAATCCAGCGTGGGAATGCAGCCAGCGTTCTTAGCTCCATACCACATGTGGATGTTTTAAATGTTGGTTAAATGTACACGCTCAAACGGTTGAACCGATTTGCATGAAATGTGGTAAGATAGATATCATTTATTAACATACATAATTACAACAAACTTATTACAATAATAATAAGAAGTTGGCATCAGTCATGACTCGTCAAACATTAATACAATTTTATTTAAAAAAATCTTATTACTAATTAAAATTACAATGACATTAAACTTAGAATTATTTTAGCTGTATAGGGGCTAGATAGATTAGACTCTGGATTAACATATGGGTTACTTTTTATCCTGTATCAACGTGAGCAAAGTCGCTGGCATCCACTAGTATTCCAATAAAATAAAACCCAGCTCACCAGCGTTAAAGCGTAACAAGCCATTGAGCACTATCTACCGTTTTTTATGTAAGTAAAATCATGATCATCCATTCTAAGTATTATAAAAATGCAAGAGTGTGTTTATGGGTATGTTCTGTTTGTTCCGCTTTCACGCCATGACGGAGGGCCAGATCATCATGATTTTCGGTATTATTTTTGTTTTTTTTAGCCAGGAGAAATCTTTTTAGATGATTTTCGGTATAGTGATAGTATACGGTCTTGGGTGTAACGTAGGCTTTTTATTCCGGATTAATGGAGGTAGCACCGCAGGGCGTTGCTAGTAATTCATAAAACGCAGCTCACCAGCGCCACTCTGGCCAAACACGAAGTTGTCAGGCCGGAACAGCTGACCGTACGGTCCGGAGCGCACCGAGTCCATCGTGCCTGGCTCAAGGTCCACCAGCACTGCGCGGGGGACGTAGTTACCTTGGAAACAGATAAATAAAAGTAAGTGAAGGTTAATTAATAAAAAAATGCAGCACTTATATATTAATCATTTGTTTCATCATTTAAACTGACTCCGTGGTGTAATAGCAACATTAAAATTAATAAGACTCCACTACCGACTAAACTCTACCACGATGTCCCTTCGTCCCGGCAAGGACGGGTTTCGCGGATAAGTAATACTCCTCCGCAACTCCAACCGCCAGTCAATGGTCTACATAGACCCACCTCAGGAGGGGTGACACCCCCCTCTTGCAGCGCGAAACTACTGAGTAAATACTAAGTAAACAGACCATTGCTAGCCTCAGAATAGTATACCTTGAGTCGCTCCCGCTGCAGTCGGTTGGTGCTTTAAAAGTGGAGTCGCTCATGCTTAAATCATGCTACAGTAAATATTAAATACAGCGCCATCTAGCCTCCAACCTCCGTACTACCTACCATTGCTAGCCTGAGTATAGTACACGTTGAGTCGCTCGCGCTGCAGCGGATTGGTCCCGCGGTACACGCCCACGGGGTCTATGCCGTGCTCGTCAGAAATGATCTCCCAGAACTATAACAAACAAAAAACAATTACATTGATATTATATACATTAGTATTACAAAGTCGGCTATATCACATTCAACGACTTCACTAAATGACATTCAGGCAAGACGTTTACATTCAACGCCTTCACGAGTTGTCCTTTAGTCATTCAATTAAATGTCGTCATTATATGAACGCGCCAGTCATTCAATCGAATAGCAGATCCAACCAGATGCCTGTGAAATATATGTAGGTATGTATGTATATTTTAAAAGTTCTTCAAGGTTCACATATAGGTTGTTTATTGTCCTGGATTAACGCAGGTAGAGCAGCGGAGCGCTGCTAGTGATACTATTAGGTACTCCTGATTCCTTATTCCCATTATTGTAAATTTATATAGTACTAGTGGATGCGAACATCCACTACCTAGTACTATATAAATTAACTATTTATCTAAATATATACCTAAAACTCAAAGGTGACTGACTGACTGATTGACTGACTGACTGACATAGTGATCTATCAACGCACAGCCCAAACTACTGGACGGATCGGGCTGAAATTTGGCATGCAGGTTGTATTCTGTGATTCAGGTAGATGTTATGACGTAGGCATCCGCTAAGAAAGGGGTTTTGGAAATGCCACTTTTAAAGGGGTGAAATAGGGGATGCAAGTTTTACTACTTGATATCATAGAGCTGAAGAGGAGAAAAATATATATTTGGATATACCTACCTACTTTAATCCATAACAAAACACGTTTCAGCCGGTTTTAGAATTACAGCTGAACGGCTCATCATGATTGTTGGTATTTGGTGTGAGGTCTTAGAAGTGCCTTAGGCTACTTTTTATCTCAAAATAATGCGAGCGCAGCCGCGGGCGTCCACTAGTATAATACCTACATAAGTATAGCGCGAGCTCTATATGATCTCTATTAGTTAGTTAATATTTTATTTGAAGGCGTTCTCGGCCTTCACACGGTCAATTAAGGTTAATTACCTGAATATGACCGTAATAGTGATTAGATAAGTTACTCAATCACTCGTATCGTAACATTTGATAAGTTATGCCGGTTTATTATGTGTGTCAAATTGGCGCCTATTTTTGATATAAATTTGCATACCTACTTAAGTAAATAAAATTACCTATTGCAATGTAGGTGCTTGAAGTCATAATTTTAATTATATTATTAATTTGTTAATTCTATTGTAACCTATTGGTATAAGGGTTGCCATATCGAGTTTTCAAACCGCATTAGGGCCTCTGCGGTTGATTTACTTTACAAACAGCCTCGACCTACAATTTAGCGTGTCATCCGAGCCACGGAAACGCTAGAATATAATGCCACTTTTTGGTCACCCATCCAAGGACAGGTCACGTCGACTGTTACTAAATATTGGTAATCACATGCAATTGTCTCAGTGACCTTCGGTTGCTATGCGACAAAAGTAATAACATACCTTTTTCACTTAGAATTAGGTACTTACTTAATTAATAGGACATTTTATGTAAAGAAGTGGTTGATAAGTGAGAGTTTTTAGAATGTCAAGGATTTTCTGGACATAATGCCTGTCGATATCGCGTTTACCTACTACAAAATACCTAATTTGAATAAAATGTGTATTTGACATGTACCTATATCAATATTATCAATCAATAAGTAAGTTTGTAATTGTAATGTTTCAATTTATAAATTATTCCAATTTGATTGAACATTTGTTTGTGAGGTTGTAATAAGTACGTTATTTTTGTGTTTATTTCCGTGCAAATAAAGAAATGAATTTGAATCTTAAAGTTACCTTACAATATGTTTCACACGACACAGATATACAACATTGCTCTCAAATTACTATCAGGCGTTACAACCTCCATGAGTCTCGTATTTTTTTAGGTTAATTTTTTTTACTATTGCACCATAATGTTTCGCCACAAATCAGTAATAAAAACATGCTAACAGTGTTCTATCGAAATTAATACATTTCAGGCAACTAGGATACATAATTTACATGAAAAATTATTCAATTATTTATTTGCTTTGTCTATTGTTTTCCACTATTAACACAGTTTTAAGAGATATTTAAACCATTTTACCTTTGAACCTATTTGGTTGCCACACTGGCCAGCTTGGACGTGCACAATTTCAGGCATTTTGAGTAAAAAATTTCACAACACGCAAAAGAAACAACCTTTCACCGCAAACTTTTCCTTTGCACTGAATTTTGATGGATTGGAGAATTGGAGATTATACAGTTTTTTATCAGTATCTTATCAGGCGTTTCTGCTTAAACGATGATAGGTGCAGTAATATTGATAAGAATCGAGTTTATTTTTGTGTAATAGTTTATTTATTTGACCACTTATTGTTGAACTATAACATGCATTACTAACATTAGTTAAGTTTTGGATTTATTTAGGCTGGTAATTAGTAAGATACGGATTAAATCGTATGGTATAGGAGACCTTCAAAAGCGAACAAATAGGGATTCTGTGCCGAGTTATTTATTTTAGTTACATATGAGTTTATATATCTAAGTACTTACTTAAGTATAAATAAGTACCTAAGTACATACTTAGTAAGCATGAGATTGAAATAATCTTTATACTAAAGTTTGTTGTTGGTTTGTCATTGCTTCACTCGGACATGGTTTTATGATGTCTTTAGTTTCTTATAAAGAAAATGTTTAGTGTTTCTGCTCTAGCCTAGGCTTTGGCAAGATTAGAAACAATTGCATTTTTTTCCTGTGATAGGTAGTCTTCTTGCCTATCAGACTGATTTACCAATGAGCCCGAGCCCATCTGATTTCATATCTATATAGTATAACTTAGGAGCAAATACTCGTACACTAAAACCTCACCTTGGTAATAAAAAACCTGTGATCTTGAAAACCAGAAATTACTCTAACACGATTTTCCTGTTCATATGTTTAATACAATTAGAGCAATTTAGGACTTTGTAATTATACCAAACTGTCGAATATTATGTTCATTAATATTATATGTACTCATAAAGATTTAATATTATGATAAAATTCACAGGCGCAAAATTATTTAAATTTGCTTAATGGCGCTATGCATGCGAAGCTAAGAATCAGCTGTTTCCAAACAATACAAACTAATGTCAATGTCAGTAAAACACTTTCCAACAATGTAAACAAACCAGATAATTACATTCCAATCTTTAAATATTATCTAAATTACCATGAAACTACAAAACATGCCACCAAAATTTACACAATGGAATAGTTGAAACAATAAACTTTTAACACAATGTTAAAAAATCTATAAAAGTTAAAAATAAAAAGTAAAAAGATGAGATTCCTAAAGTTTGTACTCAGTTTATTTTTGTTTATATCCGCTTTTGCAGGAGATTATATAGTGTTTAAGTCAAAATACTCTGATTCTATTATATTTCGTGCATTTACAGATAGTTTAGTACACGGTTTTATAGGTTTTCTTTCAGCTGCTACATTTTTCAGTCACAAGTTAAACTTGTCTGCCCAAACTTGTGTTTTAAACACTCTGTTCTGTACTTTCATATCATCTGTGATAGATATTGACCATGTTTTCGTTGCTAAATCATTCCAATTGAAGGTAATTCCTGAAAAATTTAATCATCTTATTATTACAAAGAAAAATATGTGGTATTTAATTTAATAAAAATTACATTTTCTTACTTTTCCTGCCTCACTATACAACAATATATTTTATAGATTTATTTATTAAGCAAAACGTATGACTCTCTTGAGTCGTATTTCCTCATTACTGAGAGTTGTGACTCCCCCGCAGACTTAATTCGTTAGGGAAGTTTTCTTAGGCAGATTCATTGTAGTGGGCGCCCAGGTCCTTTCATAGAAGACACATGTCATCGGATATTGTGGTCCTCAAATATGTTGGTTTCCTCACATGGTACACCATAACTTCCACACATAACTTAAAAAAAAAAAACATATCATTACTGTAGGGCCAGATTAGAACCAGGGTGTATGGATGAAAAGTAGACATTGAAACCTCTTTTTAAAACATGTAATCACTTGAATTGATTAACAGTACCTATTATTACATGTACCCTGTATTTTTGTGCTTGTATGTAGGGTGCAGGAAATGGTTTTCAATATGTTTTCAGTATCCTGTGCCTTTATGTACCTACTTATCAATTTTTTTATGTTTGATAGTACCAAAGCACTAAACTGACTGACATAAACCTTTTTGTTTCAGGACCTTACCAACCTATCCCAGCGTGGCATCTTCCACTGCACTACATTTTGGACCGTCCTCACTTCAGCAATATTATTATACTCATATTTAACAAAGAGATTCAACATATTCCTACTAAACTTCATGCTAATACTTGCCTTTACTTCCCATCATATAAGAGATGGAAACAGAAGAGGGTTATGGTTATACCCATATGGACATACCTCTCCCATAAACAAGTATTTATACTCAATACTTTTGAGTGTTTTACCAAATGTATTTGCCCAAGTTTTTGTTGTTTTGAAGAAAGATTTTATGGACAATCATGTTGATTATAGCAATATTATATGAAGCGTTTGTGTTTTCTTTTATCATCGTTATAAATTAGTAGGTACTTCACTTCTAGCTAGGTATAGATTTTAAATCAAAAAAAGGATTTCATAAAGGGAAGTGTGTGTGTCCTTCAATGAATTAATGCTAAATATAAAGTGCATTTGTGATGTTTCAATATATTAGTAGTTTATGTTGCTCAGGACCCTGTACTACCCCCATACCAAAAATCACGGTGATATGTTGCTCAGACGCGGTGAACTTAAAGTTTTTTTTTTACACTGAATAGGCCAACGTTTGTCTACAGCCTGCCTGAAGTAGGAAGAAGCATAATCAATAATAACACTAACTAAAAAATACGAGATGTAACACCCACGTCTCAAAATAAAATTACAAATAATGCTGATATAAAGGTTTAAAAAAAAGCAAAAAGAGTGATTCCGGCCAGGATCGAACTGGCGGCCTTCTGCGTGTAAAGCAGATGTGATAACCACTACACCACGGAACCATGTGACAGCGGTGCGGAAATTATTGTACAGTATCTCAAAGAAAGTTATAATGTTCAAGAAACTGACTATTTACTTTATTGTAGGCTTTTAAACTTGTTTTTTTTTGTTAAATGTATGTACACACCTGTTTCAATAATGTTATTAATTGCTGAGATTAATTGTGTGTTTTGGTTCAGAAAAACAAAATAGTCGTTGAGTAATCCTCGTATCATATTGGGAAATCTGTCGCAATCGCAATAAATGTGCCTAGGTACCTATATAGAAAGAACGATAGTTTTATCGTATTGCAGATTTCCAGCAATATTTCCTCTTACATAGTGCCATCTAGTGTGGAATAGTATAATCATACCCTTTTAATTTCACAGACTTCAAAAAAAAGAGGTTATGAAGACTTGTATTTTTAAGATAGGGGTTAATTTTGGATATTCTGGTGTTTTCATTAGAGAGGGATGAAAATCCTTGGGTGTTTTTCAGGTAATCCTATCAATATATTATTATCAGTACTGCACATCCAGACATGCATTAGTTACTAATGGATAAAAATCATGTTCCAACACAAATTCTTGTGGTCCTACAATATTTTACTAATCATGAAGTTTTTGAATATTATTCACTCCTTCTCTCTTCATTCGTATTCCTCCTTACTGAGGGTCATGACTCCCTCGCAGAATTAATTAATTGCGGATGCTCTCCTGGGCAAGCACTAGCAGGTAAGTAATATATCATAAGTAGGGGTTTGCCTAAAACTGAATATAATCAAAATTTCACTAAAAATCAACAAGGGAGGTGAAGTGAAAAAATAAAAGAGAAGTTCTGTTTCTCATACCATTATTATTATTAAATTCTCTAAACATTTTATGTATTTTTTTTATAATTATTTTTTTGTGATAAGATAAAACTCTAGCATACAACATGCGTAACACTAATATTTAATTATATCAAAATTTACACAATAATGTACATAAATCCAATTTATGGCTTACAAGTAATGTATGGACAGTATGGGCCAGCCAATTTTTTTTTACATATTTCGTGTCCAACAATTTGAAATTTAAGTATGTCGTCTCATTTTTTTTGAAGATTTTCATGTCGAAAACTTATAGGCGGGAAATGGACCAATCATAGAAGCTCAATTTAACGTCATTGCAAATGATGCCATTTTGGACTGCTCTGATTGGCGAATTTTCCCTGCAAATAATGGTCTAATCTTTCATGTCAAATTTTAATAAGTCATAAATTGGATAATAATTAACACTAATTAAACTATGGCTTTGTTTTAATAATAACATGCCAAAATGCCTATATTATATATATGTAGAGGGACAAACACACAAACAAAATCATTTACTACTAGGCACTTACGGGTTAAGTTCATACAAAAATTTAATGAATGTTCATACAATATTTTGGATAGGAAAGCTTAAAGAATATTACATGATTATTTCATTAAGTTTTGAATTTTACAATCAAATGTGTTTATTTCACAAATATTAGGACCTATTCAGACAAAATACTTTCAAACATTATTCATTACTGAAATTTTAAAATCAAAATTAGAGCAAAGAAAAAGTTTAAAATAGCCAAAAAACCAATTTAAACCGATATAAACATTTTCTTTCAATTCAATTGTATTTTATAAGTCTGAATAGGCTGTTAAAACGCTTAATTTATCTACATATAACCGGGTTTTTTACACCAGAATTAATTTATATAATACATTATTATAATGAAATACAGTACATTTTATTCTATATATTTTCTTGTAAATAACGCATAACCTTTTAAATAATAAGCTTTATTACGATTTACGACAAAAGCAAGAATTTTTGTTCTACGACTTTGAAAATTATTGAAAACTAGTAAACGCCCGCGGCTTAGCTCACATTTCGGAATAACAAGTAGCCTACGGCACTCCTAAGACCTCATGGTACCTAAATACAAAAAAAAAACATGACGATCCGTTCAGTCGTGTGTGGGGCTAGATGGCGCTGTGTGCAATGTCCCGGACTATTTATTAAGTTTATTTTTATCGTACTGAATCCGTCCTTAAATGGTTAAGCGTTATTTACCTGTCCTACTATATACCGTGGCAGGACCTGGGCGCCCACCACGATGTATCTACACAAGAGAACTTCCCTTACAAATCCATTCTGTGGGGGAGTCACGACCCTCAGTTATGAGGAAATACGATTATATACCTATTATTATAAAATCACGCAAACCATCCTAGATTGGCAGTGATACAGCTTTGTACAAGTATTGCTATTTGAATGCCTTTATAATGTATTTTATTTATATAATTTTATATGGTAGTGTTATACATTATTTTATTTATCTCAATGTTTAGGACACACACACACACATAGGATGCGTCAAATTTTATATAATGAATCATTAGGGACAAAAAATAAGGCATTATAAAAAAAAATGCCCAAAAAGTTAGTCTGGCTATCTAACGGGGTATTGCAGCCAGCGTTTTTAAAAAATAGATTAGTTAGGTTTTATATATTTTTATTTGAAGTGTATTTCTTATGTAATGTTGTACATAAGTATGTTTAAATAAACAGTAATTTAATGCTTTGTAAGCTGCTGAAAATGCAATGAAAAAATATTGTGTATTCAAGACATATTAATCATGAATTGATTAAAACTCTGAAATTGCTGAAAATACAACAGCAAGATATTGTTTATTAAGAAACGATCAAATGAGGACGCTTGACCCTTAAATGAGGAGTAAGAAACAAATAAGAGGATCGTCATAATAATCCACTTTATTCAGTTTTCTTTTTTTAATGTGTATCAATTGATATTTTGTAACATTGTATACGCAGCCGGTGTGAATATGCCTTTAATATAATAATTATTTTAAATATTTTTTAGAAATTACAGAAGTTTAACTCTTTTTAGTTTTCTTTTCTACAAGCTTAAAATATATTTCATTTTTATTTTTTTTCGTCAAGTGCCTATTAATTTATAATATTAAAATAATAAAATAAGTTCTTAATTATTATATTGCTTGTCAACTAAGATTTTGTATTATCCAATCGGAGACCCCTATAATGTTGTCATTTTGGGCACATTTGATTGGTGGATTCTTATACTGGTTATTAAAAAACTTAACAAACTTTGTTTTTAAGCTAGTTTATGCTTTGTCTTTTTGATTATTGTTACAAACCCAAGTATCCCTCAACCGAATTGACTCCGCGGGGGAGTCACGACCCTCAGTCCTGAGGAATACGTAAAAGACTATGCCAGAGTAAAATGATAACATTTTTTCTAATTAAATAAAATACAAACATTAAAATCCAATTTTGGGACAAATGCGTTGATAATAATTAGATTATATGTATTTTTTGTTTAAAATTATGACTAAGTATATCGTTTTTCACCAAACAAATTTGTGAATAGGACTGTATATTATTGTGACCTACATACATGCAGATTAACAGAATTTATCAATACATATATATTATGTATAAATGAAAATAAATGTAACTAATTTATTTGCTATAAAAACTCAACAATTTCGGTGTGCTAATCCATTAATTCATAATAAATCAAAACAGAAAAAAATCATTAAACCATAATTCTTATCTTAAACTTAAATAACAGTAACATTTTGTGTAAACTAAAACAAAAATATTCATCTCCCTGCAAAACCAAAAAACTACATTTCTACCAAAATGGTAGTTTTTCATCTCTGCAATCGCAACCCTGTCACTAGAATGGTAGAAATTTTAAATTTAGATTATGTTTGACCTCTAGCACAATGCGTTTGATAGTACAAATATGAACAAAATCAACATCAAATTGCCTAAAAAGCAGAAAAAAAAAGTTATACATTAGATGAATCCTTAGCAACGGTTTGCATACAAATACAAAACAGACAGCCACCTATCAATTTTCCATGGTAGAAAATGGTTTCAAATTCCATAAATCTGTGACAATTTCAGCTGGCACTTTCAAGGAGAGGCCTATGCCCAGCAGTAGGGTATAGAAGGATATGGATGATGATGATGATGTGACAATTTTGTCAAAAACACAATTGTTATGCTACATCTATGTATATCACTTCATATTTGCTCAATAGACCACAGAATCTAAAAATAAACTTGAAAACCTTCTTTTTTTAAGTCAGAGTGTGGCGCTCAAAACGTTAAAAAAATGTATCTGCCAACCATATAATTGTTCCTTCTAAAACTTGGACCCCTTGATCCAAGTCCCAGCAGTGGGAATAAACAGTGGGCAAACTATATCTATACTATCCAACACATTGTATTCAAGGCTGTATTTATAATTTTAAAACTTTCGTGAGACATTTTATCAATATGTTAACTAAACGGTTTTCACTCACGTGTAATTCGCGTATGTTGTTTACGCGTTTCGGATGTAATTACATCCATCTTCAGAACGTATGTTCTGGGACCGCGGCAGCACGCAGACGCGTAAACAACATACGCGAATTACACGTGAGTGAAAACCGTTTAGTTAACATATTGTATTTATAATATTAGCTGTACAGATCCCAATACTTCATAATTTCAATTAAACCACACAAAAACAATCTCAGTCAAATCTAGTAATTTCTAAAAACATTTCTCTTTATCTACACCTAATTTTTAACTATCCTAATTTAGATTACAATTATAATTACTAAAATAATAATAATAAAAAAACAATTATTTGTAGTGTAGCCATATTTGAGGCATAAGATGGGAAACGTATAATTGATTATATTCTACAGGTACGGGTAAAACTTTAACAGGTAAATAATTAATTGCTAAAACAAGGATTCGCGGATCAAATAAAATCTCGGACGTATACCTTAATCCGTTTTATTACAGAACGCGGTTTAAATAAAATAAAAAATAGGACTAAGACTTTGAAAATAACGAGTCAGGTCTTGTTGTCGCATCACATACAACAAACTTCAAAATGGAACGTTGATTTATCGTTGGTAACATTCTGACAGTTTGTTTATTATGACAGAAGAAAATAAATTCTGAACATCAAGAACGGACTGCATATTTTCAAACTTCTGGACTAATAGTAAAACCGCATTGTATAATAAGACCCTCGACCTCTGTATAATCTGATCTCTTTGATAGACATACAGAGGTCAACGACCGAAATTTTACATGCATCGCGACACGGGAGAAAAAATACATTGCCAATAATTTTTCATACAATATTTTGTATGATATTCTTTATCTATACTGCATATTATATATTCGCTTTCAAAATTATACCATTTGATTTCTGCATTAAATCCTATTACATATACTAAAAATTTCACACGTTACAACTAAACCATGATTAATTTCATTATATCATTATATTTTTGTATACTATTCATTTCATTTTATTCACTAAAAATATTCACAAATTTTCTAATAATAAGGACACCATATTATACAATAGTATTTTTTTTTTAATAATTTTCATTTATAATCCAAGAATAAAAATGCAAATGTATTGGAAATATCACATACCTACTAAAAATTATTTAAATTTTTAATACAAAAAATTTAAATTTTACAAATCTAACGTATTTTCTAAGTTGGGATAGAATGAAATCAGAGTTCGCTAGGCCTTACTAATTGACAATAGATAGAATGAAATTCCTTCGATGCTTTAAAAATGTACACACACTAATTGAAAGTATTTTTATTTGTCAAGGTGGGTATTAAAAGAAACTATTTCAGTCTACCCCAAAACCTCTAAATACATAAAAAAATCTTATTTGTAATATTTAATGTAACCAATTCTGATTTACCACACAACTAAACATATCTATCTTACATAATTTAAAACATATACATAGATGATAGTTACAAATGTTTAAGATCGGTCAAAAATTTTAACGTAAAGTGGCACACCAGAATCGGTCCCACAAATGATTCTGTTACTAGTTTTTATACAAGCAAAATTTTACCTACGAAAAATTTGCATCTACCCTAAAATAGTAGAATTCTTATAAAGATGTCGAAATGTCAATAAAGAAAACATAAAAAACACAAATTCTGGCTCACCGTGGGAATCGAACCGGTGACCCAGCAGTAGTACATGTCATGGTATAATAATATTTCTTTCTTTCTTTATCTTAGGTTGTTGTAGTGTAATACAGAAAATAACATTGCCACCCAGCGTGGTAATGCGGCCAGTATGCTGGCACGCTGCCCTCTGGTAGTGGGCTGGAGCACTTAGATTATCTTTAGGCTTTTCTAAAGAATTCTAAGTGCCCTTTTTTTGTAGTAGTTAGAAGTAGTATGTTTAGTTTTTCTTCCCTTTTTTATATTTTATTATTGTAAATAAAGAAATTTAGGTTAGTGAAAATAACTGTCATTAAATTTTCTTTATTGACACTATATTATAACATTCAACGGCAGCTTTACTCATACTCACTATACGTCAATGTTACCAAACCTTTACAAAAATTTCTATTATTTTTTTTATATATTTTTTGTACACATGTTAAAAAAACATCAAAATTTCGTTGCTGTGAAAAATTCAAGAAAAGTTGATTGTTTTGATGCGCCTAAACAATTTTTCAAGAGATCTTTTCATAGAGACAAGAAAACGTTATAATTTTGAATTTCAAACTTGTTTCTTTCAACTTATGTTAATTAATGCAATACTCAAATAACACACATTTGATAAGAATAAGACCAAATTACCTTCCTTTACGATTTAACTGAAAATAATAATATTGTATAGCACTAATAAGTTTGCAATCTATTTGAAAAGATCTTTCAGTTGATTGAAATGTGTTTGCTCTTAACACATGTATATAATGTTATGTGTATGTATTTGGTCTTTTAAATTCACGGTCTTAATATGTTAGTGACAACTACACACACAGAAAAATGCATTCACTATATCTATATTTATATAATGCAACATTTTTGTTACCAAAAACATATGTTATTTAGAGATATTAAAATGGAGCAAGAATATGTATTAACTGTAAAGTTGGAATATCATCTTGATTTTATATTGAATTTGCACAATGGCGCCATCTTATTAAATATACATAACATGAAATATCACCATTAGATTTCAGGTAATATAATATGACATATGACCAAATACATCTAAATATGTCACCAAATGTCACTTTAAATTTGTATTGAATCGACAGTGGCGCCATCTATATTCGACACGAAATGTTCCCACAGGAAATTCCTTTTTTTTATCTTTATAGACCCAAATGCCACTGTTAATTATATCTGAGTGGTTTTCTTTACTAATATATGCCCAAATACATCTAAATATGTCACCAAATGTCACTTTAAATTTGTATCTAATAACGACAGTGGCGCCATCTATAGTCAACACAAAATGTTGCTAAATGAAATGCCTGTGTTTTATAGACCATCTTAATAGACCCAAATGCCACTGTTCATTATATCCGAGTGTTTTTCTTGCCAACACTGCACGGTGCCTGTCAACCAACATATTGAATACAGCTACAGACCGAAAAAAAAATACACACAGACAAATAGCTGTTCACAGAATTACTTTGCGGAATTCTTTCTTGACACATTCACTTTCTCTTTAGGGACACTTTTTTCTTTCTGCACTGGTTTCTTCTCAACTGGTTTGGGTTTGTCCTTGACCTCTGTCGGTTTAGGTTTTGGTTTGTCGGTGATTGGTTGCGGTTTCTCGCTGGTTGCTGCCGGCGTGGTTGTGGTTTTGGGTTTCGGTTTGCTGGCGCGCGCTGCGGCCGCGTAGTTGATGGGTTTGGGGCCGGAAGGTTCTTCTGATGTTGGTAAGGAGGGCTGTGGCAAAAATTTACTTATTATATTACATGTATATGAGGAAATAGTAGGTCCAATATGGATCCGCATAGCGAAAGATAGAAAAGAGTGGAAATCTTCAGAGGAACCCTATGTCGAAAAACGAGCTGCAATGGAGAAACAACCGTTTACCGAAATCTAACATATGTAAAATAAACTGTCATAAAATAGAGAATATATTTGTAAAGAAAATATATTGTTATAATAACTTCAGCAAAAAAGGCTATTTTATTTTGTTTATTTATACATATATGAGATTTTAATTTAGAAGCATTATTTCCCTATGATATACAAGTTTACTAGAACTATATTGAAAAATGCATTCGACTGTTCAATACATAAGTCTTTGACTAACATTGAATTGTTTCATACGCCTTTTTTAAAACAATTTTCTAATGATAACTGTGCATAATTAAGTGTAGTTGTAAGTGCTAGCCGGTTATTACAACATAATTTTCAAAAGATGTAGAAGTTGTATTTTTGTAAAGTGTAACTTTATTAGAGCAGTTCTATTCAAGCACTGGAGTATTCCGACCACACTGTCGCTCGTGCGAGTGCTACGATGCCTGATATAGCTAAATACAGAAAACAAAACTTTTATGATAGAGCCAAGCTTAAGACGATAAGGCCGCCCAATGTGCATTAAATTATTTTTTATATTTCTTTAATTATGTAATTTTTTTGGTGTGCATTAAAGACATATCTTATCTAAGCCCCGCCACGCACTCAACCACGACGGTGGCGGTTGACATTCTCTTGGCATTGCTTTCTTGCCACAGTTACGTTTCTGCAGTATCCTTATTCGTAGATACTATCACCTTATCTTACCTTGGCCGCCTCCACAACTGGCACAACCTCTTCCACTTTCTCTTCACTCTCCTCCTTCCTCTCTTCCACTTTAGTTTCACTCTTCACTGACTTCACTTCCTTCTTCTTGGGCTGCACCTTGGTTTCAGACTTCACTGCGACGGGCGACTTCTTTTTGGGGTCGGGTTTTGTCACTTTTTTGGGCTCCTGAAAATATAAAAGAGATAAATTAGCAAATTGAACTTTGTGCTTTATTATATTATTTTTATTACTGGATACCGGCGGCTTCGCCTGTGTTCCATTGGGATAAAAAGTCACTCTTAGGACCAAATATGTATATACATATACCAAAATACGATAAAATTAATTACAATTATTAGATACTATAAAAATTCTTTGACTGGCCTGTTATCTTAGTTGGTAGTGGCTCTGCCTTCTAATCTAGAGGTTGCGGGTTCGATTCCCGCTTGACATAAGTATTTATGTACTTTAAAATTTATAATTACTTGTGTTGAGTCTGGTCGTTTGTATGTATAATAAGTAAGTATTTACAAAAGAAAAGTATATAAGTATTATATCCGTCAACTAGTACCCATGACACAAGCGTTTGCTTAGTGTGGGGCTAGATGGCGCTGTGTACAATGTCCCGAAATATTTATTTATTTATTTACAAGTTAAAGTAATCTTATGTAATTTATATGAGTTATGTTATGTACTTCATTAATGACATTTAATTTTGTGAAATTGGCTTCAGTTTTACATAAACTTTATATACTTAAATACAGCAACCTTTGTTAAAAAACAAAGAATAAATCGGAGTTTTTATTATTTATTTCGTAAAATATATTAGGTAGAATAAGATAAGTATGTATTATGTACCTACCCTGTGCAGCGGCTGGATGATATTAGAAAGTTAGAAGGAAACATCTGGGCAAGAACAGCGCAAGACAGGGAGTATTGGCATAAGAGGGAGGAGGCCTATTCCCTGCAGTGGGTCCCATTAGGCTGATGATGATGATGGTGTACCTGTTTTTTAACCTCCTTATCCTTCTTGGCAACAGGCTTGCTGGTTGGCACCACATCGGCTGCAGATACCTCGGGGGGGTCTTTCGGGGGACTCACTGCTTCTACACACAGAGAGAATAATATATTATGTACCAAGATTCATGGATAAATTTCATCACGAGCATTTTCATGCAGTACCCGATTAAACATGACTTATAGTAAAAGAAAGATTTAATTTTAAACACATATTTATTATATTGATTAATTAACCTTTAAAATAGGTCACTACCAAAATTTGTATTTTTTTCTATGGTAATAAATGTTATAATTATAAAAATGTTGACGAAGTAGTAAATCTTGAAATGTGCTTTCCCTTATGTAACGT
This sequence comes from Macaria liturata, assembly GCA_964023185.1. Lineage (NCBI taxonomy): Eukaryota > Metazoa > Arthropoda > Insecta > Lepidoptera > Geometridae > Macaria > Macaria liturata. The sequence goes on along the minus strand of OZ026807.1, from coordinate 12,385,682 downwards.
GACATGATTTCGAATAAATTATTAAATTTCATTTCTTATCTCTTTGGGTCGTATTCCCTCATGACTGAGGTTCGTGACTACGTTAGAGGAGTTCTCTTGGACATATACTCGTACATAGTGGTGAGCGCCCAAATACTTGGACGGAATACACATGCCCTCGTGTTTTGTGGTCTTCAAACTCACGATGTTTTCCTTCACCATTAAGCGAGTATAAATACAAACAACAAACCAGTCATTGGTGTAGGGCCGGATTCGAACTAGGGTGCGTCAGAAATGTAAAGCAGACGTTTATACCACCAAGCCAGAATCGATATTGTTTAATCCATCAATAAATAATTTGACCAACCAAGACGAGATATTCGACCCTCAGAAATGAGGAGGAGGAGAATACGACCGTTTGTATGAAAATACAAACAGGACACTGCACGTTAAATAAAATACAATTATTTAGTTACCTTCTCTACTAGGAGCGCTGTCCTTGTCTGTCGCGCCCGTACTATCTGTTTCCGTCCTGCTCGCACTCGCTTCACCTTCCGACGCTGCTGGGGATTTCTCTTCTGCAACGATTAAAGAATTTATACAAACACATTTGTTATATAATACTAACCTCTTAGAATTATGTACTTACTTATTATAATAACTAAAATTATTTATTATCTATAATTATTTACTATCTGTTTTCCCGTAAAAAAATATTTATTTAGTTGTTTCAATAAAGTTCGATCGTCAAAGCGAGATTGAACCGGTTCTTATTGGGTAAGCACGCTCCATCTTAGGTCATGGCTATTATTACTTATCAGGCAAAATGCAAACTCAGCTTAGTTGAAAAAAGAACCGATTTTTAATTAACAGGCAATTGAACGCATTATAAAAAAATCGCAATGAACATTCGTCTATTACTATTGGAATAACATTATTTTCACTTTATCATCATTAAAATATTATATTATTTATCTTAAAATTGTTAGTGAGGTCTGCATCAAGAGGGCTTTAAGTGGTCGTAATTTTCTTCTTATTTACTATTATATTATGTGTGTTTTAGCTTAGTGCCTGTTTTGTAGACTATAAATAAATAAATAAATATATCGGGACATTGCACACAGCGCCCTCTAGCCTACAAGTAATCTCACCTGTGTGCGTGTGTGTCTGCGTGTGTGTGAGCCCGGTGGGCACAAACTCCGCTGCGAGGGGGTTGAGAGTGGAGCGGGACACGGCCTCCTCTAGCGACACAGAGGGCGCTCCGTTGCTCGTGCTGAAACGAGGAAATTACACTTTTAGTACAATGAATGCCGTGTTTCCTGCGAACTACAATCCAGGGGTCTTCAAATGCAGAGTTAAAGGTATCTTCTAGGTAAGCGTGTCACATCCTAGACTGCAACAATGCTTAACATCAGGCAGGCTGTAGTCAAATGTAAACCTATCCCACGTAAAAAATATTAAAAAAATTACCGGTTTTAACATCTCTACATAGTATAAAGCAAAGTCGCTTCCCGCGTCTGTCTGTCTGCATGTATGCTGAAATCTTTAAACATAAGCCTAGCATTGTCTCTGGCTACGCCCTTATACCTCGAGGCACAGGTATTTTTTTTTTGGTAGTTTGTATGTGTGCAAGTAGGTATACTAAATGAAAGAGCTATATTGTGCAAGGAGGATGGAATGATATTCGCCGCCATTTACAAACGTGACGTTTAATCAATCGGATGATCATCACCCCGCTAGATGGCGCTGTACTCATTAATTGCCGACTCCCGTGGGCCGAGTGTGTCTGTGTTCTTTTGTCAACACTCTCCGGTTCACTTGAGGTCCTCGCCTACCGTCTCGACCCAAACAAACCGCCTCGACTTTCTGCAGGGCGTCACGAACTTCAGTAATGAGCAAATACGACTCAAAGAGACCCATAACATAAGGTTTGCTCATCACCGTGGGCTGCGTGTGTCTGTCTGTGCTCAGTCATCAACACTCTCGGTCTCATTTGAGGGCCTCGCCTATCGACACCAACAAACGATGCACCCTGCTCGCACATTATAGCACCTCCATTAGTGTGAAATTTATGGAATAATTTTCCTGCCATCCACAAAAGTGTTTGCTCATCACCCCGCTAGATGGCACTATAATAAATCAACTATAGTACGACTCATGTGGGCTGCGCGTGGCGGTGCTCGCGGTGTGTTCTCCGCTCGCGCTGCTCGTCCTGCAGCATGGCCTCCTGCAGCTGCTGCAACACCTGGAACTATAGTACGACTCACGTGGGCTGCGCGTGGCGGTGCTCGCGGTGCGCTCTCCGCACGCACTACTCGTCCTGCAGCATGGCCTCCTGCAGCTGCTGCAACACCTGGAACTATAGTACGACTCACGTGGGCTGCGCGTGGCGGTGCTCGCGGTGCGCTCTCCGCTCGCGCTACTCGTCCTGCAGCATGGCCTCCTGCAGCTGCTGCAACACCTGGAACTATAGTACGACTCACGTGGGCTGCGCGTGGCGGTGCTCACGGCGCGCTCTCCGCTCGCGCTGCTCGTCCTGCAGCATGGCCTCCTGCAGCTGCTGCAACACCTGGAACTATAGTACGACTCACGTGGGTTGCGCGTGGCGGTGCTCGCGGTGCGCTCTCCGCTCGCGCTGCTCGTCCTGCAGCATGGCCTCGATGCACTGCTCCATGAGCGCCTCCTCCTCCAGCTGCTGCATCACCTGGAAATAATGTAATAAAAAAAATTGGTTCACTGAAATACACCTCTTGTCTAAATGGGCTGTTCTTCAGCGTTAAGTAGTTAAGCAGTCGCTAAGCCAGGGGCCCCTAGGGCAGAATGAAAACTCTCGACACCAGAGTTGGCCACTCTCTATGTCTCTTACCTGTTTATCGAACTCCTCCTCGTTTTCCATCCACATGTAGTCCGCGAAGTCGTCGGGCTGCGGCACGGCTGCGTACCCCGCGCCGTAGTATGCGCCCGCCATCACGTAGCCGGCTGGAAATATTAGAAAAACCATAGTTTACAATATTGCAAGACTTCAATAGAAATAGACTAAGATGATTATACAAAATCGTAGTTTACGTAAGTAAGATGTTATATTCTTTTTACTTTCTTTATCTTAGCTGAATATGAAAATGTAACATACATTTTGACAATTACGATATCGCAATATCACACGTCATATGTCACAATGTGACAGTGACATGTGACAGCATGACATACCTGGCACGTGTCCCCTGGGTATGTGCAGGGGGTAGAGAGGCGCGCGGTGCATGCCCGCGTCCCCGCTGCCGACCACGCCGCCTCCCACTCCGTTGTCGATTATCACGCCGTTGGGCTGCAATAGAGATTGTAAAAAGATCAGTGCACGGCAATACAGTAAATTTTATTCTATATAGAACTCTGTTTGAACAGTGCAAACCAGTTCGGGAGGCTTTGGATTACAATATCATTTTGTTAAGCCCTAAATAATGCAATACAAACCAATTTTATTTTTATTTATTTATTGGTTAATGTTTCACACTACAATAGATAATTTTGGCATGGGTTTAATAAACAAGTTTAAAGCCAGTGACATAAGCTACTCCGCTCCATTCAAGGATTTGTATTGGCAACACTGGAAGGCTCGGCAATTCAGATTACATCTCAACAGGATGAGTAGATTCTTATTATTGAGCAGAGTAGCTTATGTTGAAAATGCACTGGCTTTAGATTGGATATGTCCTGGATTTGTCTCGGTTTGTCCATCTCTATCTCCATACCAAATTTAACCCATGTCAGTCTGAAGTATCAAACATACTTTTGCATAATTAAGAACAACCTGATAAATAGTTAAAAAACATCCACCAACCTGCCACTGGCCGTTTTCCTCATTGCCATAGTAAGCACCAACGTTGGCCGATGTCTCCGGAATTTTCATTATTGACAAACTATTCCAATCCAACCACACTCACTATCCATAAAACTTTTTAGAGACAGAAAAAAGGTTTTAATATTCCACTTATCTACAGAACTGGCACTTAACAATATTTTTGAACCGTTTTTCAAGTTCTAAATTTGAATTTTTAAATTCTTAATTCAAATTACGTGTTTGTGTTCTTAATTTGAATGTTTTGAGGGTATTTTCTTATTGAAAATGCTCTGTTTACGTTAGTATGGTTTCAGGCACTGTTATCATAAGTTCTCCCAATGATTCTGTGGGTGTAGTTGTGGCTATATTCATTTCTGATCTGCTCTGCAGCTGAAAGTAGATAAAAAGAACATATTAATAAATAAATATAATATTCTCAACACAATATCTGGAGACATATGTATCTTCTGTGGAAGGACTCGGGCACCCACCACAATATATGTACCCAAGAGAACTCCCGTGATGAATTAATTCTGCGGGGAGTCACAACCCTCAGTCATGGGGAAATACAATGAGAGAAAGTGAGAATAATATTCTAGGACATTGTACAAAGCGCCATCTAGCCCCACACTAAGCAAACACTTGTGTCATGAGTACTAGATAATGGATATAATACTTTTACTTTTTTGCTGCAGGCAAAAAAGTATTGTATAGTGGCCAACCATGGTGTTGAAAGTGCTCAAACTACCCTAACTCTATTATCTTGGTAGTTATTTGCTTTTAGTATTAGTAGGTAGTCATTAGCTTGATTTTATTTATTCTGCTGCTTTGATTAGCAGTCAGAATGTATAATTTAAGGTATCACCTGAACCAAATTAAATACTAAACTTAATAAACATTTTGAATGAATGTATGTATAAACATTTTATGTCTTATAACGTAATCATAATATAGTTAATATCGAGAAGTGGATTTATCAAGACTATTACATAGAGAGAAAACTAATAGTGATATGTTCACATGTTAGCATTTGACTGTGTTAATAATTCTTATGTTAATTTTACACTATTTTGTATAAATATTATGTAATAATGAATTGTAAATTGACATTTCTAAGAGCATGTAAATGCCTACAAAAATAAAAAAACTTTGATTTGATTTAATCCAATTTCTTATAAACTTGAGTTGTTGTCAAGGTTACAGAATGTGATTTTAAATTGATGTAATCTAATGAAATTAGCCAGAAAAGGCTGGCTATAACATATCTAAGTAGTTTCAATATCCATGTAATAGGTACCAACATAAGTTATGAAAAACTTATTGACAATTTTTGATTAAATATTTGTTTGGTAGTAGTACCAAACAAATATTTAATCAAAAATTGTCAAGTCAATTGAGTGTGAGAGGAGGACATAAATACACACATTCTGTTATGATAACATGGTGTGATTTGCAAAATTCTAATAAGAAAAAAATAAGTTTTTCATAACTTATGTTGGTACCTATTACATGGATATTGAAACTACTTAGATATGTTATAGCCAGACTTTTCTGGCTAATTTCATTAGATTACATCAATTTAAAATCACATTCTGTAACCTTGACAACAACTCAAGTTTACAATAAATGGTTATTCAATAAACAATACCAAGTTACAAGCCCTTATCAGAATAGGTATAATCGAGTAGGTACATACATACGTAAACCGATTAAAAACTCGATTATAACGACACAAACACACTCGCAATATTCACTATTTGTATGTCAACAAATGAAAGGCGGCCCGATTCAACTCTAAAATATGCAACTTTCTATTTCAACTAAGAAAAACTCATCAAAATGTTACCACTTGGTTACCACGTAAGCGGTCGTGTTTACGTTTTTTCGCGGCGAAAAGGTCACTCAATATTTTTTATCGGATATAGATTTAGAACTAGGAATAGTGCATTCGGCCAGTCCAAAAATAGAATCAACCTAGAAACCAAAATAATAAATTGACCGACTTTCTCGACAATGGAGACAGTGTATGAAATGGTTCGTCACAAGTCTGAGTACAAAGTCGACGGTAAATTACACTCTGTATGAACGTAAATTGAGAAAAATTGAAACTTTAACACGTGTATGTACCCATGCTACGTCGCAAGGCTATCAAAACTGTTACTCACTCGAATAGCACTTCTAGTGCTTAGTGGGACATCTGACTACCGCCTGCAAAATCCTCAGCTGTTGCAGATTATTTTATTGCACAATTTACTTGTGTTTGAGCACTCTAACCTACAATTTTATCAATTCTACACACAGGACCACCAGCCAGCTATCGTGGCGCAAATGGCGACCGATGTGAACTCCGTGCGAAAAGGAACGCAAAATAGGCAACTTCGTGGCGCTTGACGCCGGCTCCGTGAAAAGATGCAAGATTTTCTCTGAAATAATGAAAATATAGTGAGAAATTACCTTTTTATGAGATAATCATACTCTTGTAAATTTAGCTCAGCCAAATAAAATGCCAAATTGACAATAATTATTCTTTTTTTGAACAAAGTCAACTTTCTGAGACTTCATTCATAAAAAGTTTTTATTTCTGTTACAATAAGTTTTCATTCATTTCTTATTGTTTATTATTATTTGTTGTGGAATAGAAGCATAGAACAAAAGGTTTTTGACCCGTTTTTAAACACATTTTGGGCAATTTGCTACATAACTTTGTTGTTTTGTAAAGCTTTTATTATGCGTGTAATGGAATGGTGATTAAAGTATACGAATTGTACAACCAAAACAAAGCTTTGTAGAACTATTTGTATGCCGTACAATAATATGAAATGAATTCTCGTGCCCATTCATCTGTCAAACTCAACTGACATAACATAATTCAGATGTTTCTTCAGCTGTTTATTTTTCTTCCTAATTTTCATTAATTTTTCCAGTGAAAAATTTCTCCGGATTTATATCAGAAAAATGGCTTCAATGTTCGTCGAGTTACCGACGCCGCTGAGTGAATATTCATTAGTGTGCCGCGGCTGCCTGGCAGATAGCGGAGAGATGAAAAACATACGTGAATGGGGTCTGGCAGAAGACTTCTGTAAAGTTACTGATATTGAGGTAAGTAAGTATCTCTTTTTATTTAAATTATCGTTTTAATCATGTGTATCAGTTTAAAATCCAGCAGCCATTTTCAGAAATATCTACAGATTTGCCATTTTCGCCATAAAATAAATTTAATAAACATAAGTAAATGTATAGGTACATTTGTTTTAATACTCCAGTTGATAAGACGGTATGTATTATCATCTGGAGTATTGTATATTCAGTATGAATTTATTTAAAAGAACCATATACTTATTCAGCGAAGGCATGTACATATATATATGCCTTATACATATACATCTGGTGTCGAGAGTCACATAAAGTGGAGTAAATAGGGTATGTTCTTATTCTTCTTCCTCCCACAGCTCCCCGGAGTGGAGGGTATATCGGAGCTGCTGTGCACATCATGCGAGGATGCTCTGATGACATGCAAGAGGTTCCGCAACCAATGTGTGCAGGCTGACTATGTGCTTAGGAATATTGCTAAGGTGAGGTATTAAAGCAGGTGTTACTTATAGCCCAGACAACAAAGAAATTTATAAGTTGTTTGAGGTGTTCAACCAACAAATAAATTTATTTGTTGTTTCTTCTTCTTATCAAATGAGAGTGGTCCTCTGGTGTCGAGAATTCTCTGACATGGCTTAACAACTGTCATACTAGACAAACAGCCGGGATCTACAATTTAACGTGTCACCTGACCCACAGAAGCACCCAAAATGGAATGCCACTTTTCGGTCACCCATCCAAAGACTGACCGTGACAACCTTTGCTTAACATTGGTAATCACCATGTGATTGCCTCTGCTAGCTGAGATATGGGCGCTTCGCTACGCTTTTTGTTGTATGAAGTAGGTAAATTGCATTCACAGCTTAATAACACTGAATATCTTACCAAAGCAAAAAAGATAAGACCCAACACATACTTAAGAATGTTAAGGTGTAATGTTAATTGTTGTTAAGGTGAGGTAATGAAGCAGGTATTATATTGTAAAAATCCACCAAAGTTCACACAACAAACAAATTTGTTTGTTTCTCAAGGTGTGTGAAGCTGTGAAGAGCAATCACAGCAAAAAAAAAATGCTAAGGTATATTATATATAGCTCATGTATGTATATAACTATCCCAACAAATCAAGATACATACATGCTATTTAAAAATAAAGAAAAGCTGCAGTTATTAAAATAATAGGTTTCTTCTAGGCAAGAGTGCTACATCTTAGACTATAGTGATGCTTAACATCAGGCAGGCTATAGTCAAACGTAAGCCCATTTCATGTTAAAAAAAAAGTAATGTAGCTTGATAGGCCATTTAGGTATGATCTCTTAGATTAGGTCTTATTTGAAAGTTTGTATACATGTTTCTACTTTCATGCTCTAACAGCTAAACAAATTACTGTAGTTCAGTAAACAAAATAAACAAATTAGTTTGTTATCTACTGGTGAAAACAAATGATCACGAAAATAATGATCCCACCATGAAAAAAAAAAACATTCTGTAAAAAACTAGCCAAGTCTCGATGGAGCTGCTTGTTTATCTCTACAAAGTAATGAAATCTAGACAAGGTCGTGCCAAGTCTAAGGTTCGTTCATTTTTTTTTTTTTTTTTTTCCGGTGAGGAAATGCATTTACGCATCCCCGCACTCTCCCCGGGGGGGGGGGGGGGGGGCAGCGGGGTATGTCGGGCTCGGAGCTAATGGGACTCCACTACCGACTAAAACCTACCACGATGTCCCTTCACCTCGGCAAGGACGGGTTTCGCGGGCAAGCGAGCAATACTCCTCCGCAATTCCCGTCCCAACCGCAGTCCACTGTCCAGGTGGACCCGCCTCAGGAGGACACCCTCCCTCTTGCTGCGCGAGTGATGCCCAGGGACATCCGGGCATCAACTCCTCGGGAGGCCCTTGTCCCTGCTAGGGGGTATGGGATGCCCCCGCATCCCACGCCCCAGGGCCTCCTAGCGGAGACGGAGTCCGAGCACGAGCGGCTCGCCTCCGTGTCCGTCTTCTGCGGATCAGATGAGCGGCAGGATTCACCTCCCGCTCCCGCTCCTCGGCCTCCCTTTGCGACACCACCGTCTCGCAAAAAGAGGCCACCGCATGCCATGACCTCTCGTCGTCAGCCATCTTTCGCAAGATGGTCGACAAGGAGAGGTCTGTCCCTACTACCGCGATCAGGGATAATCGCGGTCCGAGCTCCGCCGGACATGTCTCGAGAACGTGCTGCGCGGTATCTTCCGCGCAGTCGCACCGATGACACACCGGGGTCGGCTCCCTACCGATTCTGTGCAGGTACCTCCCGAAGCATCCGTGCCCCGTGAGTACCTGCGTCAACCGGAAGGTGAGCGCGCCGTGCTTCCGTTCCACCCAATTCCTTAGGACAGGCCGTATGGCCTCAAGGAAACGGGTGGCTCCCTGGCCTCGTCGTGTGGACCTAGCGAGGATACCATCCTGCCAAGTCCCCACGGCTGCGCGTTTTGCGTCCCTCCTCCAGCGCTCCACCTCCTCGGGGAGGGGGCACAGGCTATGCTGACGCGCTTGTGCGCGGCGCCAGTACACCTGCGCCAAGACGCCAGCCTCTAGGTCCCACGGGAGGGACCCTGCAAGTATGCAGGCCACCTCATGTGAGAGGGTGCGATACCCTCTGCACATTCGGATGGCCATACTTCTCTGAGGCCCGCGTAGCAGGGCGTGCTGTTTTGTGGAGAGGGACCCGGCCCATATTGGGGCTCCATATAGCGCCATGGAGCGCAAAACCGCCATGTAAAGGCTGCGGCAAGTAACCCCACCGCCTCCTATGTTAGGCAGCAAGCGGGTCAGGGCCGCAGTCACACCAATCAACTTCGGGGACATCCTCCTGAAGTGCTCTTCGAACCTCCATCGCCCATCAAGTACGATGCCGAGGTACTTCAGCGAAGTGCCGACGGGGATGGAGGTTCCTCCCACAACTATCCGTGAGCCTGTAGGTGGCGCCCGACGTCCGTGAAAGCAAATTGCTTCAGACTTGTGGAGCGCCACCCGCAGCCCCAGCCTTCTTATCCTGTTCACTACTGTGGCTACTGCGGCCGTTGCCGACAGCAGCGCCTCGTCAACGCTCGTCCCGCGGGCGGTGACCAGCGTGTCGTCAGCGTAGCAAACTACACCGACGCCAGCTAAGGTTCGTTCCTGCAATTTCTTTATTATCATAGGTAGTTAATGTTATATGACTGGCCGTTGAACATTCTTTATACGTTAGTGGGTACAAGTCAACGGCCAAGTCACACAACATTAACAATAATAATAAAGAAATAGCAACAAGAAATTAATTCAATCCCTAAACATTTGTGACCTGTAGCAGGATCACAAACACTTGTGAGAGCAAGTTGTATTTTGAGCCTAATTACTTTATCATTACGCAGCGCCATCTAGCCCCATGTTACGCAAACGGTAAAATATGTTCTTCTCCTTTCCACAGGTAAAAGCCGACGAAACAACCCCACAAGAGCCAAAGCCAAGCACAAGAAACACTGTAAGCTTCACATTCGACGACACACAACTAATATACACAATAACTGCTCCGGACACCGATGCAAAGATAACCCTACCTTGCCCTTTTACATGCAAAGTAAACTATATTAAGAAGAAAGACCTTATCTTGCACTTGGAAAAAATCCACAAAATACCAAAAAATCTTAAAGTTGACGTGAAATATTTTTGCTCAGATGAAAACTGTGCTTATAACGAATGTTCGGGCAAGTTGAAATGGTTCTCTAAACGCAAGATTCTGAATCAACATGTAAGTAAAGTGCATAAAAGTAAGATTTTTCATTGCGATACTTGCAGTTTGAACTTTTCATTGATGACTGACTTTAATCGCCATCTAAAGACGTGTAATGTCGTTTTTAAGTGTGAAATTTGCGATATAACTTATGCTAATAATGATAGACTGTTAGTTCATTTAATGAGACACCATCCGGACTTGCATAAGCAATACAAAAACGCAAGAAAGAATGAAAGAAAGCGGTCCAAAACTGAACCGGATTCGAAGCGCCTAAAAACTGATTTGGAAAAGTTTGATTACATATTTGACAGCCCGAAGCGTTCCTTCGCGACGCAAACGTTGGAAAACTCCATCAAAAACGATGTAGCTTTACCGTCTTGGCAGACAAAAACAGATTTAGCTAAAACAGACGAGATTTCAACGCAAACGGTCTACGAAGACCTGTTATCTTTAAAATCTCAAAGCGAAGACGATTCGATACTCTTTTCTGAAACGGTATCCTTATCAGATATACAAACTCAAACTTTTCCTTTAGAATTTGACTCGAACAGGTCTCATAAAGAAACTTTGACGGATCCCGAACTGTATATAAAAGAGACGCAAACCTGTTTCTGTCGATATGACTCTCCTAAAGCTAGTTCCAGGTTGTTTGATAGTGTTAGCTCGAGTCCTAGTAATCTGACTTCGACTGAGACTCAGACTAATGAGTTTAGACCTAATGTGGCGGATGTGTTGCTTAGTTTTAACAGTGCACATACACAGACATGACGAGGGGATGATTGTGATGTCGATTAAAGATAAAGATAAAAGCTTTTAATAATTTTTTTATCTTTATCTTTATACCTTATGGCATCGCACCATATAGGGCAAGTCAGATTACAATTTCCCTTAAGTATAGTTCTTAATGTGTAAACTTATGTACCAACCTAATACTTATATATAACAAATATTTTAACATTTATTTTGATTATGGAGGTAGTATAGGGTAGGTCGGGATTGTTTAACAGTTTCATAAAAAAATTGGGTGGTTTGAAAACTCTCGACACCAGAGTCGGCCACTCTCATTCGATATGAAGAAGAACAGTTAAAAAGATTTTTTAACACAAAATAGGCTTAAGTTTGACTACAGCCTGCCTGATGGTAAGCAGCATTGTAGTCTAAGATGTAGCACGCTTGCCTAGAAGAAACCTATGTACTCATAGATAGATATATTTTTAATGCACACCGAAATATACATTAATAGAATATATGTAGCTTTATTGTATAATAGAAACAAAAACTGACAAAAAAATATATCGTGATTGATTTATAGGCTATTTTGTAACATACAACATTAAAAAAAATTTATTAAATTAAGAACCTCTGCTTTCAGGCAATATATTTTTGAGTAGTATATGTTTAGTTGAGATTATTTGATATTTAAATCGATCCTAGTAATATTAGGTCTTTACCTATGAAATTGCCGATTTGTATGACGAAATTGAGAAAAATGATATTTCCATACAAACATTTTTAATGTTTGTATGGAAATGTCTGAACAGATATAGATGCAATTGATAACTATAGTTAGATGGAAAAAAAGCTATGCACTGCGTATATCAATTTCTCAAAAACAGAGTATATGATAAAAATATACCTAGTTAAAGTAGTGAAACCGACGACACATTGAAAGAGGTGTTTTCAATGACTTCCCTGTAAGTAATATGCACTAGTAATACATTTTTTTTATCTAAAAGGTACATAATTCAATAATTGATACAATAAAAATTGTATTTGGAAAAAATATAGCTATACGTAAAAGTTACAAACAGATTAAAATGTAAGAAAAAAACAGCAATTTCATAGGTAAAGACCTATTATTAATTAATATTTGTACCTAATCTTGTACGGACGCATAAACTATATTGGCTGGTGGTGCTTAACATCAGGCAGGCTATAGTCAAACGTAAGCCTATTTATTGTAAAAAAAAAATAGAGGACTTTTTTGTCTTGAAATTTTCTACACTAGTGATAGCCACTCTCTTAAGAATTACATAATATATTAAGTTAGTATTTAGTAGTAGGAATTTTATTAAGTTTAAAGTTATAAGTAAAGGTTAAATACTCAAAACTAAGTTGGCTATTCTTATACGAAATGAAAAGTTAATTGTAATTCAATTAATTCTATCCGTAGGTCGGATGACAAGTTAAATTGTAGGTCCCGGCTGTTTGTCTAGTACGGCAGTCGTTAAGCCATGTCAGAGGCCCTTAGGGCGGTTAGATAAACTCTCGGCAACAGAGTTGGCCACTCTCAATCGATAAGAAGTGTAATTTTAACTGTTATGTTATTATCGATTTTGTTTGAAATAATCTGTATTTTTTTTTCTATATAGATTAATAATAAATAGTAGTAACTAGGTACTAGTGCTTTTTTTAAATCAGAATAACGTATGATATATTTTTTTACGAATAAGTAGTAAGATATTTATTTTAATGATACGATAGAGATTTTTGTTTACATAATTAGGTATGTAGATATGTTTGAAATAATCTATTCATATCTCTCTCATGAGTCGTATTTCCACATGACTGAGGGTCGTGACTCCCCCGCAGAATTAATTCGTTAGGGGAGTTTTCTTGGGCAGATACATCGTGCAATCTATTCATATGTTTACTATTAAATAGTTTTAAGAGTTTTTGTTATTTACTGCTGTAGGTACATACTTATGTATGAAGTAATCTATTGATCCATACGAATATGTAGTAAGTTATGTACTAAATGGATATACCTATGTACTAAATTAAAATATGTGTTTATAATCGTATGTACTCGTATATACTTATTTAAATAAAGTGATTGTTATTCAATTTGTTTTATTACGTTTCTATTAAGAATAAGAATGCAATATCGTGGTACAACCTTTAGGGAATGCAAACTTCTCGTGACACAGTACTTAAATACTCTCTCATATAAAGATACAGAAAATCTGCTCATAATCCCTAAGTAGAAAAACATTTTTATTTTTACTCTCATACATTCAACATACACTCGCATTAAACAACTCATACTAACCTACACACACACACACACACACACATACACAGCACTCACAATGTGTCTTCAGTACTCTCATAGCACGCTACTTACTGACTTTAAGTAGGTACTTATTCTATTGAATTTGTATAACTATAAACCACTACCCAGATAAATATTTATAGCCGTATCTGCATCATGTTAATACTCGCTATTTAATCAACCGTGGTTTCTGCGACACAGGATGTTCCTAGTGCAGAACCCACAGGGATATCAAAAATGCAGTATTCCTAGTTAGATAAGTCAAATATGTTATTTAAGTGAATTGTTAAGGTAAATAAATTATTCTTTATTCTTTATATATTTATTGTAAGCAGAAACAGAAATACAAAGAAAGATAAATCTTTATTGGTACTGTAAAGTTGCAACACATACATATAACCTATATCTATCTATCTATACATATAATAAAGCTGAAGAGGGTCGAAAGTCTGAACATAAAAGATATTTAAAAATAAATATTTAAATATACTTCGAATTGATAGCAGAACACGTTCCAACAATTTCTAGATTTTTTGTCTATTTATTTAAACGCTCATCACGCAAAAACGGCTGAACGGATCTTCTTGATTTTTGGTATGTAGGTAGTTTGAGTTCCCGGAAGTGTCATAGGCTACTTTGTATCCTGAAATAATGCGAGTGAAGCCGCGGGCTTCCACTAGTGTAAAATATTTAAATAGTCACAGATATGATATTTTTTTATATATTATTATTTGTTTATTTGTTGACTCAAACTGTACCAACATGTTTATCTTGCCGCTACAACAAAAAAAATACTACGAATATAATCAAATTATTAGCATCTTCATATCCGTAACAAATTATGCAAATATAAAGTTGGAAGCGTGGTTTTCCTCATACAGCTAAAGAATAAAGTAAATCCCCCATATTGCATGGAACTATAAAAAAGCTTGGAATGGAAATAATCTATTTTCTTGAAACTACAAAAAGAGTAGAGTAATAGTAGAAGTAGAGTTACGACCGGTGACCCCCGCTCTGGATCGTTTCTGGTGCAACGGCTATCTATTGCCATCCAGCGCGGAAACGCAGCGAGCTTGATGGGCACATTTGCACCGGGAACGATAAGGGGCGGTTTATCTAGTTAACTTGACATTAAGAAAATGCACAAATGCCGTAGATTTATAGTAGAAGTACATAGAAAAAAAAAAATTTTTTTTTACAAGATATGGGTTTTATTTTGACCGTAACTTGCCTGATGGTAAGCAATCATTACGGTCTAGGATGGAACGTGCTTACCCAGTAAGAACCGATTCACTCTCGCTTTGAAGATCGCAAGGTTATATTCCGCGGGGAACAGGGAGTCAGGCAGGGAGTTCCACAATTTAGGCTGTACACAATACAATATTACATTTTAGAACTAATTCTAAAAAAAAAAGATTGAGTTGTGTGACCCTGTTGCTTGTTTGAAGTTTAGGGCATAGCACTTTTCTTACAATATCTACTTATATTACAACTAAGTATATTCCTTATACTAATTACATGGGTTTTGCAGGTTTGAAGGTTTTATAAAAAAGCTGTAGGATTTTTAAGAGACGTGATCTTTTTTTGGAAACTCATGATTTGAGATATAGTTTATCATTTGATGTTTTAGTTTTTAAGTCTTACTATTTTAAACAACAGTTTTTAAGGAAATTACACACTGCGCGTTATGGGTGGCTTCAGTAAGTCAAAGGCAATTTCAAAATATTTATTGAAGTAAAAATCTTATAGACATACGTTTACTGCAGCACTCCACACTAGGATAACTTGTGTTGTGGAGTGCTAACAACAACTTTTGTTCTATGACATTACATACATTTACATTTTGTACGGGGGTGATGAACTTTTTATATAGAACTGCTAATTTCTAAAAGTCCTAGACCAAAATTTGTTGCTTTGGATGAACTTTAGCCTCCCTTAGAAGGTTGTACATTCGTTAGTATTGAGCTTGTATATATTTTTTGTTTTGCTCCATGTACTGAGAGACCGGTTTTGCAAACTGGTGACATAATAACTCTGCCGTAACGGAGCGACGGATCTTTGTGATTACTGATTCGTTGTATATTAGGGTCCAAATAGCAATATTTAATGCTTAGGCAACTTATCCCGATACTAACCAAGCAGCCGTGGAACATCACGATTTATTTACACTATTTTTGTTATTTTAGTCCAAGTATAGTCAATAAAGCTATAACTTCCTAGTTTTAAAGTACTGAGAGACCGGTTTTGCAAACTGGTGGCACAACCACTCCGTACTTCGCTCGCTAGAGACGTGAGAATCGAGCTTTTTGTGTTTTGCTGCTGTTTATTACGGTGAGTGGACTTTTGCTATTTTCGTCTGACAGGATTAATAAAGGAAACGAACACGAAATTCAGGAGATCATTAAAACAATTCTTTGTAGATAATCCATTTTACAGTCTAAAAGAATTCATGAACTAAGCACTAGTAGAATCTTCATTTCAACTCTTTAATTGAACTTCTCTCGTGTATGTTAAAATAGTTGTTACATATATGTAAGTATTACATAAGTTTACACATTAATAACTATACTTAAGGGAAAGTGTAATCTGACTTGCCCTATATGGTGCGATACCATAAGGTTAATAAAGTTTTTATCTTTATCTTTAAAGATATCGGTCTAGAATCACGGGTCTTACACTCGGTATTTTTAAGGCATCAGTGGAGCCGTAGCCAACACTGAGAGGCCTTTTACAATCATCATCATCATCGGGTGCCATCTTCATATTGAAGTTCGGAGGTCAATTGGAAAAACTTATTCCTTTTACAATACAATAGGTACTTAAAATTAAGTAAAAATTACAGAGAGTGTGTGTTAGGGTATAAAAACGGATACCTGTACACGTATAACACGATTGTAAACAGATGTAAACAGACAGAAAAAAAGGCAAACATTACGAATAAGATTAGTAGGTAGTCCAGTCAGTACTGGGGGTCGTGACTCCCCCACAGAATTAATTCGTTAGGGGAGTTCTCTTGTGCAGATACATCGTTGTGGGCGCCCAGGTCAAATAATACTATTACCCTTTTGCCCAGGTCCTTCCACGGAAGACATGTCCATGGATTTTATTGTTATACCTATGGGTTTTATTCACGTTGATTTTCCTTCACCGCTAAGCGAGCGCAAATACACACTAATTAGTCTAAACCGCTTTCTTCTAGGCAAGCGCGCTAGATCGTAGATTATAACGTTGATTAACATCAGGCAAGTTGTAGTCAAGCGTGAGCCTATATCATGTAAAAA
The DNA here is from genome assembly GCA_964023185.1 of Macaria liturata. Classification (NCBI taxonomy): domain Eukaryota; kingdom Metazoa; phylum Arthropoda; class Insecta; order Lepidoptera; family Geometridae; genus Macaria; species Macaria liturata. Next base: position 12,368,694 of record OZ026807.1, on the reverse strand, counting down.
AAATAATTAAAATACAAGTTTGGTATAGGGTAGGTTAGGGCATCATTTAAAAAGTTTTTACGATTTAAAAAAAAACAAATCTAAATTCATTTATTCATTGCGAAATATAGGTATTTACAAAGGTGGTATTATGTCCATATGAGTGCGCTATATTTCCACACACAGGGCGTGCAAATAAAAAAATAACAATTTAGATTTTAGAATATTACATTAGTGTAAGTATATTTTATATTGTCTAACAAGTTAATGTTTTATTTACAGATACATCACCAGACATGCAGCACTAAATCTATAGATACCTAAATACCTAAACCTATTTGGCAGATAAACTTAGGTCATACATTGAACACTAAGTATAAGTATTATATGAGTTTATTCATAATTTTATTGACCTTATATCAAGATGCGGTTTTTAATATTGTTTTTTGTGGTGGCATCGGTGACATGTCAAAAAAATGGTGAGTAATCGTATACCTACTACTTTTTGCATTTTATTTTATTACTAGCTGTGCTCACGACTTCGTCCGCGTGGAATAGTTATTTTAGGCATCATATTTATTTTTGCATACAACCTCTTCAGCTTTATAAATTATAGCTGTTACCCATGACTTGAACCGTTTTTGCAGCGTACGCAACGGAAGCCCTCAAAGATGAATTTTCCCGTTCTTTTCCCCCGTTTTTTCCACATTTTCCATTGTTTCTTCGCTCCTTTTAGTTGCAGCGTGATGTTATATAGCCTAAAGCCTTCCTCGATAAACGGTCTATTCAACACAAAAAGAATTTTTCAATTCGCACCAGTAGTTCCTGAGATTAGCGCGTTCAATCAAACAAACAAACAAACAAACTCTTCGGCTTTATAATATTATAGTATATATAGTAATAGATGATCTTTATTCATTTTATTTCATTTATCACACTTATTCTGAATTACAAAAAATAAACAGTTTCAGTAGGTGCAATCTAACCTACGAGACAAACATATCCCCTGAAGAACGAACATAGATCAAACAATAATATAGAGCAAGTTTTAGATATTAATAGGAAAAAAAAATATTTTCACGTCATGCTTATGGTATTTTTTTATTTACCTGTAACAAATTTTTGTTTTTAGCCGTAGGTATTTAGTTATTTCGAATGTTCGTGATATTGTTGGTAGTATATAAAAAACTAGTGGGTGCTCGCGGCTTCGCTCGCATTAAAAAGTAAAACTTGCATCCCCTATTTCACCCCTTTAAAAGTGGCATTCCCAAAAATCCTTTCTTAGCGGATGCCTACGTCATAACATCTACCTACATTCCAAATTTCAGTCCAATCCGTTCAGTGGTTTGGGCTGTGCGTTGATCTTGCGTTGATAGATCACTATATCAGTCAGTCAGTCAATCAGTCAGTCAGTCACCTTTGAGTTTTATATATTTAGATTATAATGATGATTTCTTAAATTAAACTTTTATACATGTGTTCTAACTTCGTAAGTATATGTATTGTCCACGAATTCGTGGGCCGAGAAATTACTCGGACACTACAGGTTATATTGTAATCCTTTCTAAGGTTCCGTTTCTAAAAGGTAAAAAGGGACCCTATTACTAAGCCTCCGCTGTCTGTCAGTCAGTCAACACGCTGTAAATATCACTTAAACAGTGCTCGCTAGAAAGCTGATTTTTTTACAAATTATTTACTTATATGTCATTTAGATGTTTCAGTACCTATAGGTAAGTCTAATATTGATCAAAATTGGTTTCACGGTTTTGAGATACCTACAAGTAAGTATCTCTTAGGCCATAGCTATTGCTTACCATCAGGCATACTATGCTCGAGCGCAAACCTGTTTTAGTTAAATAAAAGTATGGGTATGGATATGTTCGCATTAATTTAATGTTACCTACAGTATATTTTTTCCTTATTTATGAGGTAATATTGTATTTACTTATACCTGTGCTTACCGGAAAATCAGAGAAAACATTTCATTTGGAAATCCCCATTATGTTGAAATAGCTTTACCCGCATCAATTAGTATTCGCGCAAATAAATAGTCTAAACACTCAAACAGATAAATGTAATCAGTTTTAAGAGTCTGTGTATCTATATAATATGTTTCTGTATAAATCTAAGAAATTAAATTAAAGTTAAATCTAAGAAGTGAAATTATTTGTAAATTGACTTGCCCTGTACGGTGCGATGCCGTAGGTAAGGTAAATAAAAATATGATTAATGATGATGATGATTTATATAATAAATATTTCAGGACATATCACACAGCGCCATCTAGCCCCATACTAAGCTAACGCTTGTGTCGCGGGTACTATATACGTTATAACGGATACAATACATATTACATGACATTCAATATTGATTTTGTTTAAAAAGTTATTTAATTAAAGTTTTTTTTTGCATTATGTACCTAACTTTGTTCATTACAAGCGACTTTGCCAGGCTTCACACGGTTATATATAAGTACATAAGGTAAAACATAATATCATATTATCAAAATCCGTTGCCTAATTTTGAAGATCATTGTTTTACTACCTAATTCCCCCGTAGCAGGGTAAATGTGATTTTACATTTTTGCTAATAAAGGAATTAAATTGATCCAAGCATATAAGGGAACATACAGTGGGAGTCGTCATTGTTTTATTAACCGACTTCAAAAAAGGAGGAAGTTCTCAATTTGACTGAATATTTTTTTTTCTCTGCAGTAATTCCTGTATTGATATTTAATACAATTATTTCCAGAGGGCGACTCCTGTACAGTAGAGTATACAAATTCAAGAGGTCGCTGCACGCCGCAGAACAAATGTCAGTCAGCTAAAAATGATTACGTGTAAGTAAACTTGAGACTAAATTTTATATAGGAATGTATATAAAAAAAAAACGTTTCTGGCGTACATCGTGTTGGGCGCTAAGGTCCTTCCACGGATAACACATTTCCGCGGATTATGTGATATTTTGGTTTCCTTACTTACTTACTAATGTGGCGCTACGACCCAAAGTGGATCCTGGCCTCCGACACAAAGAGACGCCACTCCTCTCGGTTCTGCGCCATCACTCGGTAGCATGGAGTTGTTGCAAATCCTCTTCTATCTGGTCCTTCCAGCGGTACTTCGGACACAGCGGACGTCCGACTGGCCGTCGACCAGTTGGTCGTCCCAAGTAGGTACGCTTTCTTCAGAGCACGATCCTCTCCCATCCTTTCCACGTGGCCGAGCCAGCGGAGTCTATGCGACTTTATTTCGCCTAAGATGCTTGGGTTTCCTTACGATGATTTTCTTTATCGCTATGCAAGTGCACATCCATTTACGATTTCCTCTCGATGCTTTTCTTCACCGTATAAGGAGAGTTTAATTTAGCAAATCTACACATAACTTGAAAAGTATGGTGTAGGGCTGGGATCAAACTTCATTGGGAACAGGTATCTTCTAGATAAGCGTGTTACACTCTAGGCTGCAGCAATTCTTAACATCAGGCATGCTGTAGTCAAACGTAAACCTATATGTATATGCCACGTTAAAAAAACTTCTAACTTCTTTTACTACATTTTAGCATAGTCATACTCTTATTTGAATTGGTTTTTCTGTACTTTTCAGACAAAACGGCATCCGCCCCACATTCTGCGCGTACAGCTCCCAAGGCAACTCTCTGGTCTGCTGCAGAGAGGGGGGGTCCATCCTGCAACCAGCACCCAAACCACAGGAGTAAGTATACAATCCATAGATAACAGAAACAAAGTAAATTTGGTTGTAACAAACGGCTAGCACTTACGTCAAAAAAAAAAAGACGCGCGTGCTGACTCGTCCTCCTGATGATGGAAACCTCAGTGTACCGAAACTTCTCGAGCTAATTTTTGACATAATTTTTGATGTAAGTGCTAGCCGGTTATTACAACTAAATTTAATCATGCCTTACGGAAACTATAATACAGAGAAACAAAGTATACAATCTCTCTCTCTCTTTCTATGTCTCTCTCTTGAGTCATATTTCCTCATGACTTGAGTGTCGTGACTCCCCCGCAGAATTAATTCGTTAGGGGAGTTCTCTTGTGCAGATACATCGTGGTGGGCGCCCAGGTCCTTTCACGGAAGACACACGTCCTCGGATATTGTGGTCCTCATACATGTCGGTTTCCTTACGATGTTGTCCTTCACCGCTAAGCGAGTACAAATTTACACATAACTTGAAAATTGGGCCACATGGTCATGTAAGGCCGGATTCGAACCAGGGTGCGTATGGATGAAAAGCAGACGCTGAAACCGCTGAGCCTCTAAAGAATTACCCAAATTTAATTTGAAGTGCGCGTAAAGTGATTATTTTACATTGATAAATTTGATATTAAATAGAAAAATCCTTAGAATTATACTTTTTTTTCAGTCGTCCAGTGTGGGGATCTAATAAAGACACCAGGCGTATATGTGAAAGAAGTAAGTATCAAATATTTAAATTGTTATAAAAAAAAAACTTAGATACCTAACAATGGCAATCCAATAGAAATCTATACTATCTATACTAATATTATAAACCTGAAGAGTTTGTTTGTTTGTTTGTTTGAACGCGCTAATCTCAGGAACTACTGGTGCGAATTCAAAAATTCTTTTTGTGCTGAATAGACCATTTATCGAGGAAGGTTTAAGGCTATATTACATCATGTTGCAACTAATAGGAGCGAAGTAACAATGGAAAATGTGGAAAAAAAACGGGGAAAATTATTCATCTTTGAGGGCTTCCGTTGCGTGCGCTACGAAAACGGTTCAAGTCGTGGGTAACAGCTATAACTTATAAAGCTGAAGAGGTAGTTTGCAAAAATAAATACGATGCCCAAAATAACTATTCCACGCGGACGAAGTCGCGCGCGCAGCTAGTACTTAATATAGCAACAAGTTAACAAACTCTTCAGCTTTATAATATTAGTATAAATATAGATAACAGAGTTTTTCTTTTTCTTATTAATTATCGTTTCTTTATTCCCAGAATGCGAAGAATACAGTAAAAGTGTAGTCCAGAGCGTGCCCTTCATAGCATTGTTACCAGACCCAGAACCTCATTCAGTGACCACAGCTAAGTGTGAATATACTGGTGTTGAACTTATTGTTGGTGGTGAAGACGCTTTGAAGGGCGAATTTCCACATATGGTGAGTAAAACCGGATTAAAAAGTAGTATAAGTTATAGTTTAAAGTCGAAGCTATATCTGTACCAAGTTTCATCAAAATCGGGCGAGCCGTTTACGATTAAAACTACAACAAAGATACATCTCATTTCTTACCCGGAACCTCATTCCGTGACTACAGCTAAGTGTGAATATACTGGTGTTGAACTTATTGTTGGTGGTGAAGACGCTTTGAAGGGCAAATTTCCACATATGGTGAGTAAAACCGGATTAAAAAGTAGTATAAGTTATAGTTTAAAGTCTAAGCTATATCTGTACCAAGTTTCATCAAAATCGGGCGAGCCGTTTACGAGTAAAACTACAACAAAGATACATCTCATTTCTTACCCGGAACCTCATTCCGTGACTACAGCTAAGTGTGAATATACTGGTGTTGAACTTATTGTTGGAGGGGAGGACGCTTTGAAAGGAGAATTCCCTCATATGGTGAGTAAAACCAAAAGTAGTATAAGTTATAGTTTAAAGTATAAGCTAGATAGATAGATAGATAAATTCTTTATTAAAACACCACATACATAAAAAACAATAAAAAAAAACATAGAAAATAAAATTTGCGTTTTACTTATTTATTTAATTTAATTTTAAGCTATATATTATATGTACCAAGTTTCATCAAAATCGAGTAAAACTACAACAAACATAGGTACATCTATGTATTGATTTACTAAGGCCGCTATAAAAAGTTTTACACCTGTATAGAACACATCTTCTCTTATCGAATAAGACTGGCCAACTCTGGTGTCGAGAGTTAATCAAGCCACTCTAAGGTCCTATGACATGGCTTAAAGACTGCCGTACCTAACCGGAACCTACAATTTAAAGTGTCATCTGACCCACGGAAGCGTCCAGAAAGGAATGCCACTTTTTGGTCACCCATGCTAGGACTGGCCTTGTCGACAATTGCTTGATATTGGTAATCGCATGAGATTGCATCCGCTAGCTGAGCTACGCGCGCTACTTAGAACTCTTACTTTATTTGTTCCAGGCAGCTATAGGCTGGCCAACATTTGACAACTCCTACAAGTTTCTATGCGGCGGGAGTCTCATTTCTCCCCTGTTCGTGCTAACAGCAGGGCACTGCCTCCAGTTCAGAGGTGAAGGTGTCAGCGACCCGACGCCGTCTATTGTGAGGCTTGGAGACTATAATATTGGTAAGAGACTGTGTTTCTGATTCTCTGGCATCTATTTTTGCTTTCGTGTCCGCCATCTTGCTTTCTGTCTCTGTCATCTTGATTTCTGGATCGGCAATCTTATTTTGAAACCTACAAAAACGTTATAGTCCATTGAAATGTTATAAATTAAGTTACCGAATATTGCTTTTATTAGAGGACGCAATTTTATTTTTGGGACATTGGGGTGTCAATAGAAGCTTAACTTCAAGTTTGTGGGGTCGCCACCCTTGTCCCCCTGCCGCCATCTTGGAAAAAGGGTTAAATCTATTAAACTTTTGTTTACAGATCCTAAAGTGAAGGATGGAGCAAATCCTATTGATGTAAGTATATAACCTAACCTTATTTAAAAAAACTAAATTTTGTCTATTCTCTTTTAACTCAACTGAGGTTACATTTAGTAGGTACAAAATAGAGCCTGAATAATTTTAAGAAGTAACTATTTTTTTTAGTTGTCCCGGAAGTTTTAGTATGAGATGAGACTATATTATTTTGTTAAACTCCAAAGCTAAAAGACCTATGCTGTTGGAGATACTATGAACTAAGGACAATATAAAATTTATATCATCATTCTATCTGTCTTATTTTTTTAATCTTACAATAGTTTGTAAGAAAATACGATCGGATTACTGCACTATCTTCTACACTCCTCAGGTACCAATCCGTCGCTCCCACAAGCACCCCGACTACGAGTCTCCCTCCACCTACAACGACATAGCGCTCCTCGAGCTAGCAGCCGCAGTGCCATTTAGCGCGGAAATACGGCCAGCTTGTCTCTGGACGAGGCCAGACTTTGCGCAGCACGAGAAGGGCATTGCGATTGGATGGGGAGTTACTAATACTGATCCACGTGAGTATTTTTTGGCGATTATAATAATTATTTCAGCTAATGTTCAAGGTCAAAGTCAATAGTACATTGTTACCCTAGGGGTGAAAGTAACGTATATATCCCCGAGACGGGGTTTGGCGCCCGAACGAAGTGAGGGCGCCAATAGTTCGAGGGAGTTAGTTAGACTAAATAAGTCTTTAACCCGAGGTAAACACTGTGCTTTTCATTACAAATACAAGGAAAGTAAAAATAAAAACATGAACTAGCTAAAGAAAATATGAGTAAATTTTATTTTACCACCCAAATCAAAACAAATATACCTAAAATCGTATGACGATTTTCCACTGCCGCTTTAGCCTCTTCTCTTATAAAATCAAGCGTTAAATTTATATCAGAATCAGATGAACTCATTTTATAGGTACAAATCTCTGCTATACGTATAAACAAAAGTCTTCAAATCGAAAAAATAAATGAAGACCGAATTACCTTTTTACTTGAGAACTGGCACAATACAAAGTTATGGCCAAAGAAAAAAAATCGAACTACCGCTTTCCCGCCTATTTCGTTTTTTTTCTGTGGCCGCTATTCATTTTTTTAGCCATTATTTTTTATTTTCATCATTGAAAAAATGGTAAATATTTTACCGAAATCTAAGTTATTTTAAAGAAATTGTTGAAACTAAATTATAATAAAGTTATTTAAAAAATATATGTTCTGTAATCAATACTTAACTTTAAGTTATTTCAATTTTACATCGTGGCTGTATAGAAAGTTGGAACATGGTTCAATAGATTATGTGAAAATGATCAAAATGAACTATTTTTTTTAATAAGATATAGAATAGAAGTATCACTTTCAACCCGCTCCTCAGGCAACTTAAGACCTACTTTCAGAGTATGAGTAATGAAATAGTACATTGTTCACCGAGAGGAGAAAGTGACCGATTACCGACCGGCTTTAATACACCCGAGATCGGGAATCGCACTTTCTCTCGAATGATACATAGTGCTTTATACTACACCTACGATGAAAATTATTTTACTTTCTACGAAAACTGAATCCTCAAACAACACACAAATTGAAAATGGCGCCAATGGCGTCTGCAATTTTCACATGTTCTTTTTTCAAATTGTTTGACACCATCCAACACACAGCTAGTGGCCAGTGTCATTTTGCGAACTTGGAGATAAAAACTCACTGTAAAAACTTTTTGGCTTTTGATATTTAGGTTACCTGCGCATAGTCTTACCCATAATTAAAAAAAAAAAAACACGTAAGAAATGGATTTTCATACATTTTTCTCTCCCGCTCAGATGCGTTTTCTCCCCGCATATTTGTTCGATATGCAATGACGTACTTTCTACCGTAAATCGTTGTACAAGCTGGCCTAAGATTTTAAAATGAGTTAGCTTTACATAATTTATTTACCTAAACGTAAATGTAAAATTCATTCTGTAGTAGATACAGATTTAGACAATTTTATTTAATTAGGTACTATTTAATTAATGCTTTTTTTGTTTTTAATTAATGAAATTAATTTTATGAACATGTAATATGACTACTGTAACATAAATGACATGTACAGAAAGTATAAATAAATGAGTATGAATACATAAGTAAAATAAGATATTTAAGGTTAATTAATAAACAACTGTAGGTATACCCGCCTAAGCAAACTTAGTTTTAGTTGTACTAACCCTTATTAGTTTTAAGTTTATAGTTTTTAGTTTACTAACACATATCTGGATCTCTTTGTTGTCCGAAATAACAGCATTTAGTTTTTATTTTATTTATTTTATATTGCTAAGGAATCCGTTTAAGGATCTGGGCGCCCACCACGGTGTATTTGCCCAAGAAAACTTCCCCAATGAGTAGTAATAGTAATGAGAAACAAGACACATTTTTTTTAGTGCGAAACTTCTCATTAAATAACTTGTTTGTTCCAGGCTACAAAGAAACAGCATCAGTCCTCCAGAAGGTGTCCCTCTCTCTCCTGGACAACAAATACTGCGGCGTGCTGCTCGCGTCCATACAGAGCCGGAACTGGGGCGGGTTCAGAGACTCGCAGATGTGCGCCGGCGAGCTGCGGGGAGGGAAGGATACTTGCCAAGTAATACAGCTATTTTATACAATGTTTCTCTCTTTGAGTCGTATTTCCTCATGACTGAAGGTCGTGACTCCCCTACAGAGTTCGTTATGGGAGTTCGGATAAAACGTAGCCTTTGTGTTTATTCAGAGTGTAACCTTCCTCCATCCATGTTTATGTAGGTACACTTAGTACATACATACGTCCTCTTTCACACACTCACAAACTTTATTTGTATACTTGTTTCTAATTATGGTGTGCTCGCGGCATTGCTCGCATTAAGAAGTAAAACTGGCAACCCCTATTTCACCCCTTTAAAAGTGGCATTTCCAAAAATCCTTTCTTAGCCTACGTCATAACATCTACCTTCATTCCAAATTTCAGCCCGATCCGTCTAGTGATTTGGGCTGTGCGTTGATAGATCACTATATCAGTCAGTCAGTCACTTTTGAGTTTTATATATTTAGAAGATTGGGCCGATGATGATGAGGAACTAGTTTTTTGGGTTGGTGCGCTGCAAGCAATCCGCTTGTCAAGGTGGACAGTATAGAAACCGATTTATTTAAACAACCAATAGACACCCGCGGCTTCGCTCGCATTGTTTTGATATAAATGTAGCCTATGACACTCCTAACACCTCATACTACTTTCATACCAAAAATATTGATGATCCGTTCAGCTGTTTTTGCGTTATGAGCGTTTAAATAAACATAGAAACAGATAAACATACAAAATTTCTAGAAATTGTTGGCCTGTGATTTGCTATCAATTCAAAATATCTCCAAACAGTTTTTTTAAATATCTTCAATGTTTAGATATTTGACCCTCTGCAGCTTTATTATATGTATTGATAAAGAATCTGTCAGCACAGCAAAGCTGAGTTTGGGCCAGTTTGTTTTTTCTTACTTAGTCTTGTTGTATTTTATTTCCTGTTGCAAATACGAGTAAAGATGTGCATAGTCTACCTATTTTAAAATAACATATGTGTCTTGTTCCCAGGGTGACTCCGGTTCTCCTCTCCAAGTGGCATCCAAAGAGAACCACTGCATCTTCCACGTTGTAGGAGTTACTTCCTTCGGTAAACGATGTGCTGAGAGCGGCCGGCCTGGTATATATACTCGAGTAGCTATGTATTTAGACTGGATTGAAGGGATCGTGTGGCCTAATCAGTAGAATATTAACGTATAACCCGCTGGCCTACCGCCTAAGAGTAAACTATATCAATTGCTATCGTTTATGACGTCATTTGGTACCGCAAATGATTGAAATGACGTCATAAACGATAGCAATTGATATAGTTTACTCTTATGCGGTAGGCCTGCAGGTCACATTATCTCGAGACCTGGCGTCGATGTCGTGACGTCGCGTCAGCGCTCTGATATGGTCCGCTAGCGTCCTAGCGTCCTCTAGTAGGATCTAGCAACGAGAGTGCTAACCGTACTGACGCGCCGTGGCGAGTGCGGGGAGGTGAAAGGAGAACGGGGCAGGTTTCCATTCCAGCGAGGTCTCGAGATAATGTGACCGAGTTGTACAGTTATTTCTATACAAACTGTTGTATAGTTAGACTCAAAAACTAAGACAGATATACTGATGGTTTATCTTAAATTGTTGGTATCTAAGATCTTGCCTCAAGAAAACCGAGTCAAAGGTTTTGTAGTTGTGAATATTTAGGGAAGAACATTTTGTATGAAAACTACAAAACCTATGCCTTTGGTTGTATAGAGGCGAGATCTTTGTTCAGATCTTCTTCTTATCGAGAGTGGCCAACTCTGGCGTAGAGAGTTTATCAAGCCGCCCTGAGGGCCTCTGACATGGCTTAACGACTGTCGTACTAGACAAACAACCTACAATTTAACGTTATGTCATACGACCCACGGAAACGCCCAAAATTGAATGCCACTTTTCGGTCACCCATCCAAGGACTGATCGCGTCGACCATTTGTTTAAATATTTGAAATATAAAACATCAGTCTATGTAGTATAGTAGTTTATAGTAACTATACAAAAGTTTGTATGGAAATAGCACACTGGCGACTGCACCTCAACTAAAGGTGGTCCTTTTCTTATTGAATGAGAGTGGCCGACTTTGGTGTCAAGAGTTTATCAAGCCGCTCTAATAAAATAGCTACTAACTAATTAAATTAAAAAGCTATTGTAAGACATTAGTTAATATTAAAATAATGTTTGGAAAACTAGAATTATTGTGTATGAAATAAAGACTGTTTCAATTTTGTAAAACAAGAGATTTTTATTTGTATAATGATACTACTAATGATAAATGATATAGAGTTTATTAAATGTGACTTCTATAACTGACTGTTAGCTTAGTTGGTAGTGGCTCTGCCTTCTAATCTAGGGGTACGGGTTCGATTCCCGCATAACACAAGTAATTATGAATTTTAAAATTTGTAATTACTTGTGTTGAGTCTGGTCGTTTCTATGTATAATAAGTATGTATTTACAAAAGAAAAGTATATATGTATTATATCCGTTAACTAGTACCCATGATACAAGCGTAAGCTTAGTATGGGGCTAGATGGCGCTGTGTTATATGTCCTGAAATATTTATTTATATTTATTTATTTATTATTATTTATTTATATATATCCGTTATCTAGTACCCACGACACAAGCCTTTGCTTAGTATGGGGCTAGATGGCGCTGTGTGATATGTCCTGAAAATATTTATTCATTTATTTCTAAAGTGCAGTGAAAATCCCCTCCTTTTCTAAAATTACCTTTAAACTAACCAGGTTATACTAGATTGTACTCCGTTTATAGACAGATCAGTTTAGCCATCTTCAAAGCGAGATTAAATCGGTTCCTACTCAGTACGCATACTCCACCTTAAACCATAATTTCTGCTTACCATTAGGCAAATTGTGGTCAAGTTCAAATCTGTTTAAAAAAAGCCTTAATAGTCTGATCAGTGACAAATAAGAAGATTAGTTCTATGGGGGAGTCACGGGAGACCCTCAGTTATTAGAATAACAACTCAAGGTGGATTTGTATGTAAAACAACAATTTACACATAATCATTTCAGTTTATTTGCGTACATTTTAAAACGTAAACTAATATTATGGTACGTTCATTTTACAATAGGTATTAGTTTATTTACAAGGCTTTTTTAAATTAAATATGTCCTAAAACTAAACTAATTATTCTAAAAGTCGATAATTGGTTATAGTGCGCCTAATATGCTGGCTGCATTGCCCCGATGAATAGACAATTATTATAATGACATTTGGGCAAAATACAGACCATAATATTTTTTTATTGGTTTCAATCAGTAACGTATTGTATAATATCTTGTGATATATTCTTAGTCTATATGCAAGTCTTATTTTTTTACTATTTTATATGTTTTGTTTCGGTAACTATAATATTTTTATTTTATTTATTATAATTAATTATAACATACCCATTTAACTAATATAATTCAAATGATATCGATAAAAGTACTAAAGGAAAAGACTAACAAATTAAAAAAAAAAACTATATTCGCTAAGTGGGTATGTCGGAATTAGAGTCAATATTCTTAATTTAAACAGATATTATTTTAATCTCACTTATAGATATATTAACATACATACATACATACATACATATCTCCCCATTTTTCTTCTTAAAACCGTAAAAGATTGGTTAACTCTAGTGTCGAGAGTTTTCAATAAGCGCTTAGGGCTTTTGACAGGGCTTTAAAATTCCTTCTTAAGATATCTTTATAAACATACAGAGTAACATACACAGAACACACACTAAGGCTTGACGAAAGTATATAATATACTTAACGCAATATTTTACGCGTGAATTAAATCTGAATCTAAAAGCAAAATAAAATACTAGCGAAAACACAAATAAAAACTGGCACCTAAATCTATAGCAATTGGTCTAATTTCTTATTGCACGATTCAAATACAGGCTTATGCATGGTTAAAATAATGCTAATTCCCTCAATATGTTTAAAAATATTCACAAAATTTTCTAATAAGCAATACTAGTCTATTCACATACATTACTTAACCTAATTTTTTCATTACAAAGAAATTGTAAAACCCTTATCCTATTTTTAGTTTAGTTTAGAATATTATGTTGACCAGAATTGAATCATGGCCATCTAGTTTCATTTTTTTATGATATTCTTTAAAGTACTAGGGAAACTCTAATTATGAACAAAATGATGAAAAAAAAACTATAGTAGGTAATATATAATGAGTTGAAAAAAAAAGAATCAAACAGGCAGATTTTTATAATTGTAATATTTTAAAACCATTGTCTTTTCAAATCAAGGATTTTAAAATATTTACAGAAAATAATAATAATATTAACTACATCTAAATGGCAAGATTATGGCTATTTCTTGAAGCCTCGCTCAACACAATTTACAATACATACAACGAAACATTTATTTATTCACCATCACTGAATAATTATTTATTCAAATACTAGCAGTACCCCGCGGTGTTACCCGTGCCAATCCGTGTAAGAATGTTTATCTTGGATCTAAATTACGACAAACCAAATTTCATAAAAATCAGTTCGGCTCTTTGAGCGTGAAGAAGTAACCAACATACACACATACAAACTTTCGCCTTTATAATACTAGTGGTATTTCTACATTACATATGTACCTATTAAGGCAAATTTTAGTAAAGACAGAATTATTATTTTCTGATTTCTATACGTAGACAAACAAAGCGAGTGTGGCTCAGCGGTTCCAGTGTCTGCTTTTCATCCAGATGCACGCTGGTTCGAATCCAACCCTACACCAATAACTCGTATTTTAAAGTTATGTGTGAAATTGGCACTCGCTTAGCGGTGAAGGAAAACATCGCGAGGAAACCGACATGTTTGAGGACCACAATATCCGAGGACATGTGTCTTCCGTGGAAGGACCTGGGCGCCCACTACGATGTATCTGCCCAAGAAAACTCCCCTTACAAATTAATTCTGCGGGGGATTCACGACCCTCAGTCATGAGAAAATACGATTCAAGAGAGATACGTAGACAAATATTTTATTTAGTAGGACTGAGAAACGTTAAAAGTCCCTGAAAATGATTCAACATCATCACATTAAAATACAAGATTACATTTGTAGGACCCAAGAAGTGTAGAAACTATCTTATTTATCTTTTTTTTTCTACTAAATTAATGACGGCGTATGCTGTCACAGTAATAGTGAATCAAAGTTTATTAGAGATTACTTTTTATTTTCGTGATCATAGCATTGTTAAAGTCAGTAATAACATATTTTCTACACTTTTGTTCTGGTAAAATTAGGTACATATTAAAATTACATACATTGAAATTAACCCCAATTCTGCTATACCATAATTCTGATGTCGTCTGATTTAACATGTCTAAAATTAGTTGCCTACTAATAAAGAAATAATTTTACATATTATAATCACGAGAGAATTTTAGTTTAATTTTAGACTGGCAAAAGATTCAGGAGTAGCAGAATTGGGGTTGTAAAGTTATACATGTCTAAACACTTTTAAGTCGCCATTTTATTAAAAATGTAACCGAAAAAATCAATTTTTATCGATTTCATATCGGAAACTTGATTTTTCCAGCTATTCTTGCATATATTTGAAGTTGGATAAATACCTGTACGTTAATTGAACACATTTTCAATAGTAATTCAATTTTAAAACACATACGAGTACATATTATAAGGATTAATACAATATATGTACAATATATTATTATAATCTGCGCAAATTATGTAGTGCTTATGCATAGAGTTAAGTCGACAAATAGACTTCAAAAATAACTAAATCCTTTAATTTGCTTCAATGATTTAATTTAGCAATTATTGACTATTATAAGCAAATATAGACTGTTTACGTAGCAATAACAAATTTTTATTGAATTTTTAGGCGAATCCCGCAATATAATGATAATTTCAATTCAGGTCGCAATTTTTCCCTATTTCTTAAACACGGCATTTAAGCCATTATGTGAAGAAAGTGTTTTTTTTTGTGTCTGTAATATATGTAGGTATATTTTAATAAGAACGGGTTTGCACTTAACCATGGTTTGCCTGATGGTAAGCAAAGGCTATGGCCTAAGATAGAGCGTGCTTACCCGATAAGAACCGAAATAATTATTTTAGCATTTACTTAATTTAATTTAATTAAAAATTCAAATATAATCATTGAAGAGTAGTTACTTAATGTTATGTCTAATACAAATTATTCTCAAGCTTGACCCATTTCAGTTTGATATTAATTTACTTGCACTTACTAAAATCTGAATTAATAACACATAAAATACATTAAACCAAAACGCTTATATCTCTGGAAGAGATCGCTCTTAGCGATAAGGCCGCCAATTAAAACGCAAATTTTACTTTCAATGTTTTTTTGTATTGTTTTTTTATGTATGTGGTGTTTTAATAAAGAATTTATCTATCTATCTTATGTTTGCCATGAAGAATAAAATAAAACGTAAATAAAAATAAGCAACGAGCGTATGATAATAATCCCATTGTTTTACTAACACTTTCGAATTTAACGATTTTTATTGAAATATCGTATTATTCTTTGACAATTGCATAGTCTTTACTATGAGTATCGTAGACAGGTAAAATTTAATCCACTGTTAAAATGGTCATCGATTTTCCTACATGATTATTACAGGATACAATAAGTCCGTTCCTTGTAAAATTATTCCTTACGATTATTTATTTTTCATTCGTTACTCGTTTTCGTTACTTCTTCCAGATTCCTTCTTCGGTCGACAAAGATATCACGTTCCCGTAAAATAAATTAAAAGTTTAGCCGTTTGATTTCGTCTATTCCTGCCTTGTTTGGCAGATCCTTGCAATTAGCAAAATTACTGTTGTTTTTCTTTACAATTGCACGTATAAAAGCAATTAATCTCATTCCTTTTCTCGTAAAATCATTCCTTTCTAGTTTTTCCTAATCTCGACAGAACATTCGCGATTTCCATTTTAATAAAACATGTACATATATAAGAAACAGTATCGAACTGAAAATCATGCAAGTTCCTATAAAATTAAATTAACAACCACTTTTACGTAAAATTCACTAAAACTCCAGCCGTATTACTTACTTACATCATAAGGAACCACTTTGGATTTGACAAATTTTATACGCGCTCTTTGACAATTGCGTAATAGATATTTACAATTATCGAAATTGTCACTGATTAAAGCATGATGCAGTTTATTCCATGTTAAAAATTGTTCACAACAACAAGTTACCATTTCATTTCATTCCTTCCAATTATTTATTTCTTCTTTATAACTTCTTCCCGGTTCCTTCTTCAGTCGACAGAAGAGTAGCAGTTTTTTTAATAAAATTGGTGGAATTCAAGAATAGGTATCGAACTGAGGACCATGCAGGGTCCTAAAAGATACTTAAAAACCGCATTTACATTAAAATTACAACAATTTCCGCCGATTATCCGCTACACAGGAAACAATTTTTAATTACTTTTCTATTTGACAGAATATGCGCGTTGTCGTAGTTTATAACAATTCAAGCCATTTTAATATTGTTGTTTGTCTTTCCTACACAATTAGAACAGATAATAATTCCATTCACTAAAGGACTCACTTTCATTCCATTCCTCGTAAAATCATTCCTTCCAATTATTTCTTCTTCAGTCACTTCTTATTCTTTCTTCAGTCGACAGAAGAGTCGCGGTCTTCTTCCTGATAAACAGGGAATATAATAACAGGTATATAACCGAGGACCATACAGGGTCCTATAAGATAATAAATAACCTGCCTTTACGTAAAATCAACTGAAACTTTAGCCATTTTAGATTTTATAATTGCATAACATTAGCATTTTTTACCAAAATCATCAAAGTCCCAATTCCAATTTAAGCGTCTGTTTAAATTGTTGTTCATTCTATTTAATTACAATAGGTTACAGTATGATTTCTTTCCTCGTAATTATTTCTTTTTCAACCACTTCTTCTTTCTTCAGTCGACGGAGGAGTCGCGGTCCTCTTCTTTATAAAACAGGTGGAATATAAGAACAGGTATGGAGCCCAGCACCATGCAGGTCCCCATGAGGTAGAAGCACCATGCGTAGCCGCCGGTCACGTCGCGGATGTAACCTGGGGGAAAAAATTAAGTCAATTTTTAACTTAGTGCAGATAATAATTTCCTTTTTAGATGAAGCCTTCTTTTATAACATGCTTTTTAGTGGTTAATTCATTTCAGATGATATTTGGTTGAACATATTTAAATAACATAGCGATGTCGAATTGTTTTTAGGTGAAAAGATATCTTAGCTGCTTCCATACCAAAATAATTAATGATCTAAATTTCAGTTGCGGCATAATGGAGCAAATAGGAGTTATTCTCAGAACATTGGTGCTATCCATTGCTTTTAATATCTTCGTTTTAAGCAATTTAGCAAGAATTTATAGATCTTTTGCGTGGCGATCTTGACTTGACTAACATATTCCGAAGGTAGCTGTATTTAATGATTTCTTCAGTTGCGAAATATTTTATATGAGTGATTATGTGTTTGTTAATAGAGACTAAGGGACTAAAAAAGACTAAGGGTGAAAACACAACACACTAGAAACACAATCTATATAATGACCAGCAGTAGGCGGCACAGACACGGCGGCGAGGCTCTGGAACATCCTGACCAGTCCGTACGAGGAGGCGATGCGAGCCGTGCCGAATGCGTCCGCTAGTAGCACCGGCACCAGCAGGAACCAGCAACCGAGGCAGAGCCCGTATGCGCCTGGAAATAATTTAATATCTCTAATACAATAATTATGTATCAAGAAGAACAAAACAAAGAAAAGGTAGATCACATTTTGTTAAACAAAATAGGCTCACGCTTGGCTACAACTCGCCTGCTGTTAAGCAACGTTGTAATCTACGATCTAGCGCGCTTGCCTAGAAAAAAACGATTCACTCTCGACTTGAAGACCGATAAATTATAGTTCGAGGGGAATAGGGAATCGGCAAGGAGCATATTTATTGTGACAGTGAGATTCAAATTCAAATTCAGTTTGCTTATTTAAAAAAAAAACTAACAACAATATTTTTGAACAATTGAATACAGAAATGTCAACAAATCTTTGAAAAGCGTCTTAAAGCTGTAGGTACAATATCTGATGATGATGATGATTATGAAATAAATATGTACTCGTATATGTACAACATCTACTACAACACAGCACCCGACTTAACACAACGCGGATATTATACGAGTATGTAAAGAAAAGAAAGAAAGAAAACATTTATTATGGCAGATTTATCAGAAAAACTAACACAAGTAAGAACATAATAAACAAACAAACATAAAATCTGGCACAACACAGCCCCAACTCAGCATAATGCTGGTTGTGTGGAAGCAACCAGCGCTGATCTATCAATCAATCTATCAATGATAATGCTACATAGATGCCAATATTGAAACAGTTTTGAGATTCAAAACTTAGGGGTTTGCTACATCAGGAACAAGCCAGCAAGATAATGAACATCAGGTATTTTGGCATACTCTTTCAGCTTTTTGGGAAATGAAATTAAATGAAATATTAATATTTATTTGCTTATTTTTTTATGGCTTTTGCGAATATATGACTTCGCAATTCATTTATTTGCTTAAGAATGTAGGTTACAAAGATGACAGGTACATATTTATCCAATTTGACGTTCCATACATTCGACCAATAGCTGGCGTGCAAATGTTAGACAAGATTGATAACTAAGCTAAAGTAGGTGGGACTTGAATCTTTGGTGGGTCCATTAAATAACATGTTCTTTACCTGAAGCTACAGCCAACGCCCACCACGATGTGAGACTGGGCAGAGAAAGTACCGCTATACCAGCTACCAGGATACTGGAAACAAAAACATATTACAAAAACTCATGTTTTTATAGTAATTTTAACTAAATGAGCGAAGACTCTCTGGATCAAATGTTACAATGTTAACTTTCTACTGCTCATTGATTTAATTCCTATTTTGGCACTCTCTTGTGTTTAAAGTAATTGTAACTTTGAAAAGCTGCTAACATATTAGTTTCTTCGAATAAGTATATCAACTTTCACTAAATATACTTCTACTGTTATATATTTTTTCGTCTGCTATTTTTTTGTATTTCATTATTCGCCCTGATTTAGAAAGAATCCAAGGGTTTTCACATAAATTGTCTGTTAAAACTTAACTTAAAAGTCAGTTCTTCATTTTATTGCACTAACAACCTTTTAACTTCGGTTGTTCGAATCAATTTCGAACAATTTTTTTGTCGTTTGTTGCGGCTGTATTGGGATCACAATCTTTTTTTGTAATGTGTTTGTCTCAATAAAGATATTTCTTTCTTTCTTTCTAAATAATGATTGTAACAAGTTCTCACCTAACAATGTAAGCCTTTCTTCTACAGAACAGATGTAGATCACACAGCCAGCCGAGTCCGAGGCGACCAATCAAGTCTAGTACGGCACTGATTGCTACCAGGCGACCTGAAATTAAATAAAATAACACGACAATCACTATCACTGCATATGTAGTACTAGTGGGTGCTCGTGGCTTCGCTCGCATTAAGAAGTAAAACTTGCATCCCCTATTTCACCCATTTAAAAGTAGCATTTCCAAAAATCCTTTCTTAGCGGATGCCTACGTCATAACATCTACCTTCATTCCAAATTTCAACCCAATCCGTCCAGTGGTTTGGGCTGTGCGTTGATAGATCACTATATCAGTCAGTCAGTCAGTCACCTTTGAGTTTTATAGATTTAGAAGATAAAGCAAAGTCGCTTCGAACTTCGTCGAACGACATGTCCGGAACGCAAGAATGCGTTTTCAATACGCTTCGTAAATTGAAATTCAAAAAGGGTCATGTATAAATAGACATACTAAATAAGAGGGCAGCCAATGTGTTAATATGGGCTAGATAGCGCTTTGCGATATGTCTTAGAACATTTTTATTGTTTACTTACCAGCGCTAGCCTTAGTATACCCCGCAGCCACAGTATAGGCAGGCAGGTAATACAGTGCGTATGGAGAGCCACACGACATGAGCCCCACGGACGCACACACGAGGCCGAAGCGGTACGACTTGAGGAGGGATACGTCAAGGTATCTGGGAGAAGAAGAAAAATAAAATTAAGCCACTTTTTTTCAATGAAGAATGTTTAAGAATTAAAAAGTTTTTATTAGTCGCTCAGTTTCGAAGCACTTTTTTCTGCCAAATAATATCCAACGCAGATTTTATTTTATTTCTTTGTTTCTTACCTAGATATACCACTACAGCAAGCAGGTTTGGGCTCCGGCGGTGGTTCCTGCGGTTTCTCCTGTTGCTGTTGTTTCGCTGCTAACTCTAACTCAAGCTTCTCTTGGATCAGACGCGGTGGTAGCGGCGGACGTATGTAGAGAGAACTGTGAAAGGAATATTTCATTCCTAATATTAAGCAAGTTTATTTAAGAATCGGAAAAAATGACGTAATTTTGAAAATTTTAGTCGAATTAAGATTTTCCGTAATTGAGCAGTTAAACCAATTTGAATTTTTTGCTTGCAAGACGCCGCTAGGATAAATTACACAAAAAGAGTAACAGACAAAAGATGGACAGTCAGGGATCAAATCCTGGACGAGGTCTGCACAAGATTGACTAAGATGGCACATACAAAGCACTGGGATTTAAAAAATACCCGTGGATGATAAAATAAGTAAATAAACAAAAATAAAATTCATTTATTTGGGGTTACTGGGACCCATATCTGAAAGTACATTATAATCAATTCTCCATCATAAAATCATCACATTTTTATACACATCAAAAAACGAATTCAAACAATATTGAAAATAATGTGAAACTCAATAAAGTTCAAATAAGGTAAAATAATCGTCATAAGTCATACTTAATGAATGAAGAGAATCGTCGTTGTCCACATCTGATGTACAATGTAACTTACCGACTAATATTCCTTCTAGAGGCCTTGTAGACACACGTACTGTCCGTGGATAGATCCTCTACTGAATGCAGGAGCGAAGAGGAGCGGGTTGGACGCAAGCGGAGTTTTAATACTTCACGAGGGAGGCCTGAAATAGTAAGTTTATTATGATTAGACACTAGTAGATGCCTGCGGCTCCCATCGCATTATTTCAGCATGAAAAGTAGCTTATGATACTCCTAAGACGTCATACTACCTACATACCAAAAATCATGACGATCCGTTAAGCCATTTATGTATGATGGGCGTTTAAATAAACAGAGACACAGATAAACAGAAAAAAACTTCTGCTATCAATTCGAAGTACATACTTCGAATTATGCTTAAATTTAAAACAGAATACAAATTTTAAACCGGTTAGAAAGTACAGTAGTAATAAAAAGTCTCGAACAAATATGAACTAAGTAATAAATATTTTTCCCTGAAACCTGGCTATTTCAGCACAGTGCAGTAATCCATAAAATGTTGTTAACGATATCTCTAACGATTGGGGCAGTTAAATTAAATGAAAAATTATATATTTTCTTACCAACAACACCGAGCACATCTAGTCCTTCTGAATCTTCTGAGTCCGACCCTTGAGACTGCTGCGGAGGTTTACCCTGTAAAGAAAGAAAGAAATCAAACCATTACTATAGGAAAAAATGCTTATTGGTTTGTTGGTGTGTTTGATCCGCGTTCCCACCGCACCGAAGGATTATTGTTATCATCATACCAAACATTCGAATGGTATTACTATGAGGGAGAGAGAGTTTACAGACTTTATTTTCTAAAACATAATGATTGCTTAACATTATGTGAATCATGGTCACGAGCAAAACCCATTTAGGTCCACTTGCACGACTCATAAACACAGCTACTTTTGTATTAGTCATTTTGTTGCTAATTGCGTTTAAAAATTATCGTGCAAGTCATTTAATTACTTTTATCTGTTTTGTTTTTTATACTTATTAGTATTCTGAACAAGAGGCGGTTGTCTTTGGAGAGAGCCATGTAGAGACATTTTCATTAAAGAGTTTCCATTATCGACATTGTTAGTGTAATTGTGACTATTAACACTATGTATGTGTTTTTCATATTTAAAGCACTTTATTACTTTTTAATCACTGGAAATCACTTTAGACCTCTGACCAAGGTGATCAAGGTGAATTCCATTTAACGTGTTGAAAAATAGCGCAGCCAAGGGATCTCCTTGATTAAACGGTATGTAATAGGTAAATTACTTATAAGATACTTACCGGTATATCTCTCCGGACCCCTCGTTTCGCGTCCTCATTCAACAGAGAGTGTTGTTGTAGAGCCAACTCTGTGTCTCTCCTGAACAAGAGAGCTAGGCGGTTGTCTTTGGGTAGAGGCGTCTCGGCTTTACCTGGAATTTAAAATTAAAATAATTTAAGTTCTACGAAAAACCTATATAAAAACACTCGTAATATAGATTAAGACGGTGAAAAAATCTGAACATAGCATATCTATATAAAAAAAAATTGTTTAGGTATACTTCAAATCCATAACAGAACACGTTTCAGCAGTTTTTAGAATTTTTGACTGTTTGTCTGTCTATTTAAACGCTCATCGCGCAAAAACGGCTGAACGGGTCATCATGGTTTTTGTTATTTAGGTAGTATGGGGTCTTAGGAATGCCAAACACCACTAGATACGCTACAGAGAGCAGCAATTGCTTCAATTTTTACTTCGAAGAAATTTCGTAGAAAGATCTACGAAGTACTACTACTTTTACTTCGTAGACATTTTGTAGAAAGAGCTACAAAGTACTAGTACTCTTACTTCGTAGATATTTCGTAGAAAGAGCTACGAAGTACACTGATTTTACTTCGTAGACATTTTGTAGAAAGAGCTACGAAGTACAACTACTTTTACTTCGTAGACATTTCGTAGAAAGATCTACGAAATTACTTTACTTCGTAGGCATTTTGTTGAAAGAGCTACGAATGCTATGCATGCTGTTTGTAGCGTTATCAAAAGTTTATTTTTATAACACAGCGTAAGTCTGCCTTACGCTATATCACAAGAAATAATGCAGAAATCAGTTATTTCTTGCCAGAAAGATCATCAGTCACTCCAACAAAAAAAATTGCGGTGTAGTTTTTTTACGAAATGGTTTTAACACTTCTTCTTATCGAATGAGAGTGGCCAACCCTGGTGTCGAGAGCTTATCAAGCCGCACTAAGGCCTCTGACATGGCTGAACGACTGCCGTCATAGACAAACAGCCGTAATAGTTTTTACACTAAAAGTCTATTAATAAATCTTACCTTCTTGTATGTCTTGTAGCAGCGTGCTATGCTCGGTGGTGGTAGTCGCGGGCGGGGAGGGCGGCGCGGGGGGCGCGCGGTATAACGTTGCTGACACACACACGTGGAGCATGCCGCCGCCTGAAAAACAATGGATATGGTGATTTAGGAATCACTCTCTTTTTTCAATTCAATAAAAAAAACTTTCTTATAGTTTCATTACAAATACATTTTACCACTCTTGGAAATTGATGAATAGGAAATATATAAATTTTTAGTTAAAAAAGTGTTCTCTTTTGGTTGATTATTTTCATTTTATTGGTATATTTTTTATGAAGATATTTTTTATTTCAGTATTTGTTACTGTTTTTTGTTATTTTATTTATTGTCTATTGTCTTTCTATTGTCCACTGTTATTTGATTAATCTCATACTAATTGTAAGACTTAAATACATGTGGAGTTCGTCGATTAGTTTATAGTTTTATTTCCCTTGTATAATTATGAATAATTTCAATATGCGGGATCCCGCGGGATTGAAAATTAGTAAGTAGTCCCGCAAACATCGAGATTGAATTCAAGCTGCGGGATTGGAAGCCTTATAAAAAAGAGACAGAAATATATTTTTATCATTTTATCAACAGGAAAATTAAAATTACTCTTCCTCTTCCTCACTGAGTGAACTTGCCTTGCACACTGATTTCATTTAGCAATACGAGTATACGCATCTGCATGTTCCTGAGTTGAAAAAGTATTTCCTTACCTAACAATAGCACAGTTCCATGCAATCCGTACATATCCACCAGTTTTTCTATTAGCATCGGGAAAACAAAGCTGCCAGCTGCCGTCCCGCTCACACATATACCGTTGGCCAATGCTCTGGAAAGAGATAGATATAGAATTAATCCTTAAAATCAATTTATGAAATGAAATTGTTTCATTATTTATGAAATAAAGCGAGTAAGTAATTCATTTTGTGAATTTTATTGTTTTCTATAAATTGTGATCGTATTTTTGCTATTTTTTTGTTATTTATTATTTTACTTATTTGGATCAGTAGGTATATTTAAATATTATTTATTAGAATTAACGTGTATCAACTTTCTATTGTTTATTAAGGACTAGCTTTTGCCCGCGCCTTGCACGCATACAACCTTCCTCTTAAATCACTCTTTTAAAAAAAAACTGCTGTTATGTAATTTAAGATCTAAGCATACATACAGACATACAGACAGATGGGAAGCGACATTGCTTTATACTATGTTGTGATAGTGACTATGACATGAATCATTCCGTCGAACAAGCAGGAAGTCAGCGGGGCGTCACCGGTTCATGGTTGGAGTTCCAAAGACTCGCACGAAGCGCTTTGCTTCTACCTTTTTAGTAAGGGACACGAGACTATGGAACTCTTTACCTGGAGCCCTGTTCCCAGAAAATTATAACCCAGGGGTCTTCAAATCAAGCGTGCTACATCTTATACTATGGTGGTGCTTAACATCAGGCAGGCTGCTCATAGTCAACCGTAAGCCTATTTCGTGTTAAAAATAAACGACTGATGATGATAATTACTTACCTATGCTTATCAAAATACTGAGAGACGATAACGATGCCTGGAGTCGTTGACAATCCGCCGCCAATGCCTGAAAAACAAAGAAAATAACAATATGTATTTATATTGTCTTATACTTCTTCTCCTCCAAATGACAGAACTGAGTCGTATTTCTTCGTGACTGAGTGTCGTTATTAAAAAAGTTGTCTTGGGCCGATACATAGTGGTAACAGCAGAACAGATTGGGATGAAATTTCGTACGGATGTCAGTTCTTTGATTTACCCCTATTTTTTTCCCCGTATTAACGTGGACAATAAAATGACACTCAAGTTTTGAATTTCAAAACCTTTACTAAAAAAAATCTCTGTAAACACCCTTTGAGAGTATATTGTGTTGTTCATGTACCTACCAATTTATGCATAAGGTCTGCAACACAACATAAAAATGTAATTGAAAACACAATAATACCATTAACCATTTTGACTGAGAGAGAATCGGTTCTTGCTGGGTAAGCACGTTCCATCCTAGACCGTAATGATTGCTTACCATCAGGCGAATTACGGTCAAGTGCAAACCCATTACTTGTAAAAAAAACTTGGACTTTACTCACCAGTCATGACCCCGAAGCTCAGTAGTAGATGCAGCAGCCCCTTGCTGAAGAAAGACAGCATGAGACCGGCAGCACAGAAGAGACCACCGATAAATACCACC
Organism: Macaria liturata; assembly: GCA_964023185.1. NCBI lineage: Eukaryota > Metazoa > Arthropoda > Insecta > Lepidoptera > Geometridae > Macaria > Macaria liturata. Next base: position 12,342,985 of record OZ026807.1, on the reverse strand, counting down.
GTCCTGCACGAGTACTTCTCGCAGAGCGCTGAGGATAGGGGTGCTGGAATAGACACATAGATTTTTATTTATTTATTTTATTAAGGCACACAAAACAATATGTTCTTAAATGAACATTCATGAGTATACATTCTAAGCTGGTTTTGATCCAGAACAAATTCCAAAACATGTGTACACAACTTGATCTAAATGTGATTAATAATTAGAAAAATATGAGTTAGAGAGAGAATACAGTACTAGTTACACATAATAACAATATTGATAAACAAAGAGACATATTTACAAATTAAATTTTATCCAACAATCAAGTGATTATTTAGAGTTTTGCTTTAAAATAGCTTGAACATTACGCTTGAATGTGGATAACACACAATTAAATATATTTAGTGATTGATGGTGGTTCACTAGGAGACCATTATTAATGAAATCTTCTTATAGAGTCTGGTATTGAGAGTTTTTGGAGAGACTTCTTACAGAGTATGTACCTAATTGTTCTTTAACATCAAATATTTAGCGGTCAAGAGTGAGCATGATAAACACATGAAGTCTCTGCTATGTATCTTTCTTAGTAGCTAAATGTCAAAAGTGTCTTACATAATGTCAAAAGAAGCTTATCTATAAGTCATAAGTGATGTACCAAGTGCAAGACACCACGTTGACAGAGTCTACGTTGTAAAACACTCTTTTATGACTCTTTTTACAGAGTAGGTGGTCGTTGCTTAACATCAAGCAACTTGAGCATTACAAACACAGTAACATTTTTAGCTAGGGCATCTTTCTTAGTAATAAATGTCAAATGATATTTTGGAAATGTCAATAAGGACCAATCCAAATATCAAAGACATCATAATTCTGTAGCAAATGTCAAAAGTGACGTACCAAGTGCAAGACACAGCGTAGACAGAGCAGCTGGTATCCAAGACGCGACACTGGCGGAGGAGTCCGGGAAAGTCTCCATTATCTCGACATAGAGCACTCCATATGACTTGAAGAGACCAGCCACCCAGAACTGCACCATGAACGCGCCGAACACCACCACCCAGCCGTAGCCACCATCCGGGGGAGACGTGCTGACAAATCAACAAACAATCAGACACGTTAATTGAGAAATTAACTAAACGGTTTTAACTCACGTGTAATTCGCGAGTTAAAACCGTTTAGTTAACACTTTGATAAAATAACTCACGAAAGTTTTACATATTCATCAGAATGTATCGTTTTTTGGAGACTTTTTGAATATTTGCTAACTATGGCATAATTTGGCATAGTCATGTTTGAATGTTTGAGGAAACTATTACACCCGTATTCTTAAACGTTACTAAAGATTTTCTCGACTCAAGTGACGAACTGGCATTGTAAGTAATTAAAAAATTAACTTCAATTGAATAATTCCTTCTCTAGTTTGCAATGTAACTAGCATGTAAAGGTATGCAGCTCGCAACCAAATGTTCTTCAAGAGGTGAATTCCAGCTTGGTCTCGTGATCTCAAGTTGAGTCGAGGAAATCTCGAGTTACGTTTAATAACACGGGTGTGAATGTCAGAAGGAATCTTAAGATGTGTTGCAAATGAATCACTAATGTCACAAAAGACTTACTAAATGTCACAAATGACTTACTCAGTGCTCTGCGCCACGGTATGTAGTCGTCTACTATCCGCAAGCAGAGGCCGCGCGGTTACCGACGAGAGCGTCAAAATAGATACGATATCATTTTTTTTACGTGGGATTGGTTTACGTTTGACTACAGCCTGCCTGATAGTAAGCATTGCTGCAGCCTAGGGTGTAACACGCTTACCTAGAAGATACCTATTAACTATAAATTTGAAGACTCCTGGATTGTAGTAGGTAAATAATAAACAATGGTATGTAATATGCCACTAATTACGCATTAATATCAAAATGGCATACTGTACGGGGCTTACTGTGCAATGATGTCAATTTCCATTGTTAATGTCACAAATGACTTTCCAATGTCATAAATGACTTCCAGTGTCACAAATGTATTACTAATGTCACAAATGACTTACTCAGTGCTCTGTGCCGCGGTATGTAGTCGTCTACTGGCCGCCAGCAGAGGCCGCGCGGTCACCGACGAGAGTGTCAAGAGAGAGTCCTCTTCTTGCTCCGTCGGTGACATCGCTGAGAGGTATGCGCCAACTTGCTGTCAATAAAATGCTCTTATAGCGGCAACGGAAATACATCATTTGTGAATAAATCAGCTTTCTAGCTATCACGGTTTATGAGATACAGCCTGGAGACAGACAGACAGACAGCGGAGGCTTAGTAATAGGATCCCGTTTTACCCTTTGGGTACGGAACCCTAAAAATACTTTTACAAGTTTACTTATTTTAACCAATTGCAGTTATCCAACAACCATAAAAGTTGCAGGGGCTTTCCAATTTTGTGAAACTTTCCGATGTACCTACTGGTTTCTAATGTCTAACTAGCTGTGATGACTGATGACGTAATGTCTCATAAGGGGAAGCATTATTCCATGCCGCCGGTGCCAACTTGATTTTTTATAGGTATGTTTGTCTTTATTTGTTTGTAGTGATGCATTTTTTTTGTACGTGTCGTAATATACAATTTTTCATGAAGCGCCCGTAGCTCAGCTAGCGGAGGCAATCGCATGCGATTACCAATGTTAAGCAAAGGTCGACGCGGTCAGTGACGTGATGGGTGACCGAAAAGTGGCATTCCATTTTGGGCGCTTCCGTGGATCGGATGACACGTTAAATTGTAGGTCCCGGCTGTTTAGTACGGCAGTCGTTAAGCCATGGCGGCTTGATAAGCTCTCGACACCAGAGTTGACCACTCTCATTCGATAAGAAGAAGATAACTTTTCATCGGAAATATATCATTTGAGGGGCGTAGCTACTTACCGTGGCTAGTGGCAGCTCGAGCAGCAAGCTGGGCGGGCGCTCCGGGGCCGACTGCACCGACAGCAGCGAGCCGGTCTGCGAGGGGACCACCACCGCCTGCCGACGGCAAATAAATAGTAAGTGTAGCCCTAGCTTTTGTATATCTTCTTATTAACTTTAGTTTATTTCTTACTAGTGAGTGCTCGCGGCTTCGCTCGCATTAAGAAGTAAAACTTGAATCCCCTATTTCACATCTTTAAAAGCGGCGTTTCCAAAAATCCTTAATTAGCGGATGCCTACGTCATAACATCTACTTGAATGCCAGATTTCAGCCCAATCCGTCCAGTGGTTTGGGCTGTGCGTTGAAAGATCACTATATCAGTCAGTCAGTCAGTCAGTCACCTTTGAGTTTTATATATTTAGATAACGCGTGTAAAGCGACGGGCAAAAGCTAGTTAGATGAACTACCTCTGGTATAATGTCGACGGTGTGGTTGGAGCCGCCGACCGAGCCGAGCGGCGCGCTGCCCAGCATCGGAGAGGCAAGCTTGCATAGCTCCTGAAACAGGTTAAAAGGTATTTTCAATGTTCAGACTTTCGACCCTCTTTAGCTTTATTATATGTATAGATATTAATGCTTTTATTTTTGAAAGTGTTATCGAAGGCTGGTGGTAAATAGAGGTAAAAGTCATTCATTCGGATCACGAAGATCAGGAACTGAGTCTTGAAATCAGGAAAATAACATTTCTCTTAAGGAACAACAAAACTCAAGGACAAATCTAAACACCCATAAACAATTGTAAAACGCTCTGATTTGCAATCACGCAAAGACAAAATGCTTTATTTATTCTTAGTCATTTCGTGATAGTTCAAATTTCAGGGAATCGTTAAATTAAACTTATTACGGATTGAATCTTTTATCGGCAATTATCGATGCGACCTTCGGAAACAGCCTTCTTGTCGAGGTCAATTCTGGGTTATACAGAAACTTGTTAGCTGAAATTAAAAAAATTAAATATAAGTATACGCGAATTTCTAAAAGTCGAAGAAGGTACTAGTGTTGTTGCTTTAGACTTACAGAAGACACACTAAAAGGTTATGAAAGAAAGAAAGAAAGAAAGGAATATTTATTAAAATCATTAATATTACAAAACAAATAAATAATTATTATCATCATGTAACACTATGATTTCTTGTCATAATTGTTTTTACATACATTCTTATAAAAATATTTAGGTAAGATTGTATATTGTATGGGATAGTTACCATTAAATTAATATAGCAAAATACGTTGAATGACAATGTTAAATTGTTTCCCCTTGATGTTTTTCTTAATAATGTAATATAACTATTAATTTTAATGAAAAAGAAGAAATATATTTTTTCATTTTATATATTTAATTGGTATTAGAGGTAACTTAAATATTAATGTCTATGATTGTTCAGATAACATTATTGTACTAATTGCTGGTGCTTGAAGGGAGTTTTACTTTTACTTATTTATTTAATCCTTTATTATCAGGTTTATAATAAAAGGAGGCAATCATTTATTTACCGTATGTTGATGATAAAGTCATGATAAGATCAAATTTGTATGATGATAAAAATTAAGTATCGAAACGCGTCTATTGAAGCATTCAAACGCCTTACGCATGTACGTACATAATACGTCCACGGATTTTTCAGAAAATATAAGCCATATCAACATATTGTTCTTTTTGTATCAAATTTTGTATGTCTCATAAGTTTGGGTTAAACATACAGATCTTTACCAATGAAATCGATTTAATTCTTCCATATTAGATACCTACCACTAATTGAAAATTTATTTTAGTTAATATAGGAGTAACCACACTCTTTGTATTGTTTTACAAAACTGGATCGCAAAAATTCTAAATTGGTTAGGTACTTTATAGTTTATTTTACTCTTATTTTATTCTATATTCGATAGATCGTAGATTATAACGTTGCTTAACATCAGGCAAGTTGTAGTCAAACGTGAGCCTATCTCATGTAAAAAAAAAAATTCTTACATTTTATGTTGAACCGGTGAAAAATGTTGAAAATACAAGCCACAGCATAAAATAAGTCGCGCACTTGGCCGCATCTCAAAATCGATATAAAATCGCGTGACAGACACGAGAATAGACGGGTCGATGGAATGACAGTGGAACCTGAATCTAACTCTTTTAAACAGGGTTAATTGAAATACTATATTTTATAAAAGCAAATTAACAATTTGCGGCGGCTATTATTGCCGAGCAACACAAGAGACGCAAATATGCTAACTTTTAAACCTTCCCTAGACCTCCACGAACATTTCAAGACTAAGATAAGATAAATCCGTTCAGCCGTTCTCGAGTTTTAATCATAAATAATAAAGATTATTGTAAATATAAACAATTTACTAACTGTTCCATGGAAGTATGTAATACTTGCTAAATAGAAAGCGAGGCATAAAATTTCCAAAGTAACCTTGTGTAATATTTAGTTAAAAATGTCACAGATTTCCGTGATATGTCAGCAATGAGTCATTCAGGCTTTATGCTGAAGACGCGTAGGTTTATGTACTACCGAGGTGACGAATTTTATCAAAATTACTTGAGTGAAAAACAAACAAAACTTGAGAAAATGATAGGTTTTGTACAAATAAAAAATTGTTTGGATAGTACCAATTTCAGGTGCAAATTATAATCTCTCTTAGGTTTGAAACAATTCATATGAAATTACCTGGAACGCCCCGTAGTTTTACACGCTTGAATCCAGGATACAATATTAGCCTATATGTACCAAGATTTATTTAAGTTGACATATTGTATGATTACATACCTATTATTATGTTTGACATGATTTTAATAACAAAAAATTTCATTATTTTATTAATAAAACTAGACATTGTAACTTCTAAAATTTTATAAAACTAAATGTTATAAATTCAATTTGACGAGATATTGTAATTTGTGTAGCATATTCTGTGATATTAGTACTTATACCTATACCTATGTATGTTACAACTTTACAGTATCAATAAAGATTCTTTATCTTTATCTTTTATGTTAATCTAGGTTCTACCTCCGTGCTAAATTTCATGAATGATGAAATAACACAGCTTTAATTTTTAGGTAAAGCACCAGCTAGCACTTACGTCAAAATGTATGTCGAAAATTAACGCAACTTATTAGTTAGATGTTTAAAGTGCCAGCCTGTGTTATACATTGACGCCCGCGGCTTCGCTCGCATTATTACAGGATAAACAGTAGCCTATGACACTCCTAAGACTTCATACTACTTACATACCAAAAATCATGAAAATCCGTTCAGCCGTGTTTGCGTTATGAGCGTTTAAATAAACAAACAGAGATACAGAGAAACAGACAAAAAAGATAGATATACGAGTACTTATAGATATAGAAAAATGTGAAGATATAAAAAAAGATAGATTTTACAATGCCTTATGCCAATGTTCAGAGAAACTTGACTCATGTATTTGAGTAACATGTTTCCTATACTACAACCACAGACGTAGACAGTATCGATCGCTAGCCGGGGTCAAACGCCGTCTGACTCTTCCTGGAGCGCCCGGAGCTCAGCTAGCGGTACAGTTATGTTTGGTAATGTTATGCAACTGTTGGTGTTCATTCAACAGTTCATTTAGATGCTTCCGTGGGTTGGATAGCCAGTTTGTTGGAATTTGAAGTAGAGATTCAATGATTTTAATTTGGACAGTGGCAGTGGACACTTGAACACATCTTAGGTTTTTCTTATTATTTTAATTGTAATCTCTTTATGGCTAATAAACGAATTGCAATTCTAAGCTCTTGCTTATGTAGTATGGATCTAGATGGCCCTGTATGAAATTTCCTGTAATATTTATTCATCATTTTAACGTTTTTTAATTCCTTTTTATTATAAATGACCCCTTCACAAAAAAAATGTTTGAGCTTTTGAGTCTTCTTATTTAAAGTCCACAGTCTGAGACATTGAGACTAGCAACATACCCGACACCGCTTGGCACGGATGGCGCCGGAATCAATACCGGCTTGGAAGTGATTCAATTTTACAGTTTACTGTACCTATTGGTACCTTGCAAGGAGGTTTGTAACTGGCTTTGAACAAAGAAGGTTATTCGACCAGTATCTATGTGATTTTATCAATCTCTACTATCTATACTAATATTATAAAGCTGAAGTTTGTTTGTTTAAACGCGCTAATCTCAGGAACTACTGGTGCGAATTGAAAAAATATTTTTGTGTTGAATAGACCATTTATCGAGGAAGGTTTTAGGCTATATAACATCACGCTGCAACTAATAGGAGCTAAGAAACAATGGAAAATGTGGGAAAAACGGGGAAAATTATTCATCTTTGAGGGCTTCCGTTGCGTGCGCTACGAAAACGGTTCAAGATATCAAAAAAATATGTATGAAAGAATTGTTCCTCTTGAAATGATCTAACAAAATGACCGGGACAGTATATGTCTATCTTTTAAGAATTACTCACTAGAGCCGTTTTTATGGTAATAACTAATCCACGCGGACGAAGTTGCGGGCACAGCTAGTATTGGATATACATAATTTTATCTCATATAGCCTGCCTGATGTTAAGCACCACTATAGTCTAAGATGCAGCACGCTTGCCTAGAAGAAACCTATTTACTATAGATTTAAAGATGTTTCGTTTAAACTTTCAAATATCGTCTAGCCACCGTTACACAGGTCTTAAGACGTGGGTATTGTAAAATTTCAGTATAATTACTTATATGCTTGGCTTCTAAACACGCGTGCTAAATTTGTGTGCGTGTATGTTTCTATAAACTGCTGCATATTATCATCTGACTTTTATTGCAATATAGTCGATCGGTCAATCGGTCCTGCACTTTTTTACATCAAAGTAGGTAAGTACTTTTATACATAAGTATAATAAAATGACATACGTTGTGATAGAGAAAGCGAGTGTGGCTCAGCGGTTCCAGTGTCTGCTTTTCATCAAGACGCATCCTGTTGCGAATCCGGCCCTACACCAATGACTTGTATTTTCAAGTTATGTGTGGATTTGCACTCGCTTAACGGTGAAGGAAAACATCGTGAGGAAACCGACATGTTTGATGACCACAATATCCGAGGACATGTGTTCCTAAAGACCTAGGCCACAATGTATCTGTACAAGAGAACTCCCCTGACGAATTAAGTCTGCTGGGGAGTCACGACCCTCAGTCATGAGGAAATACGACTCGAGAGAGATGTTATGAGAATACTGCTAGTAGGTATACTAAGTCCAAATAACGCAGTGTAATAGACCTACATGGCCTAGATAGCTCTGCACCTAGATCCAGGTCATTGTTCCAACCTTCATCCACGCTGCAGTTACGAGTAGGTACATATAATATGGTATATGTAATATGTATTAATTAGTTACAGATTATCTTTAGGCTTTTCTAAGATTTTCTAAGTGCCCCTTTTTTGTAGTAATTATAAGTAGTATGATTAGTTTTTCTTCCCTTGTTTTTATATTTTATTATGGTACTTAAATAAAGTTTTTTTTGTTACAACATAATCAACATGATATGTATATATAAACGGCTACACCGATTTTCATGAAATTTTGATATGCATATATAGATTGAAAAGATATTGTTCACGATAAAAAGTGTTGTCTACGCTTTAACCCAGGGTTTAATACGAGGTGCATTATACACTGGATGAAAAGATAGACAACACTTTTCAATATAAATCCTAGTATATTACCTAACCATCTTAATTCAACTAAAAACTAGGTACCTATATCTAAAATGAAAACCAAACTTAAAATATCGTTTTTTAAGTTTACAAACTTCAAAAAGGAGAATTATGTCATTTGTTTTATAGCATAGGCATCGTTAGAATTCAAAAGTGCCAAAAGTAACAAAATGTAAATTTGTACAATTGCAATTGTTGTGCAATTAATAATCTTGTGTTGGTTCATTTTTTTAACCTAGGTACTCCAAAACAATGAGAAGGTTTTTAATTCGATTTAATGTTTTTTTTGTTTGCATGTTAAAATTCTGTTATTTAATATGTGTCTCATATTAAATGCTATTAAAATCGGTTAATTTTGTTTAAATACGGCAAGGGACTCCCGACCCTTAGTAATTAAGAATATCGAGTGGGAGGAAAGTACGTATAAGTAGAATATATCTACTATAAAAAGTTTACTTCGTCATCGTTTATTAATTTTAGACCGTCGAAAGGTTAGAGACCTTTTTAGACTAAAGATAGGGTAGAGCACTGCTTTTGCTTCTAAAATAAAATTAGTTGAGAAAATTATACTAGTAAAAACTACTTAGTTGAGATACATACATATTTAACTTGTAACTGTTTTACAGAGTTTTGTTGCTAATGTTTTTCTGTCAGGTTGCTCCCTTTTTACTAGCAGGCGTTATTATGACGTTTTTGAGAAAACCTTAGTCAATATGAATGTGGACCTCTAAAACACTACCTATCTAAGAAAATAAGTAGCTTTCCAATCGATTAATAATTGGAGGAGAAACAGTCAAAGTATCTCACAAAATCACTTAAAAAGAAGTAATTTAAAAACACATTTAGTGGGATTGACGGCTTCCTTTCTTTTTTAATTGGTCAAATTGTTAAAAACCTGTTTTTTCTAGTAGGTACTAACCTCATTAAAAGTGCACTCCCTCGGTAAAGACATATGTCCGGGATGTCGGGTGGGAGCACAGACAATAGGAAAAAAGAAAGAATGTTGTTTCTTTAGTCAAAGGGTGGGAGCCACAAGAATAAAACCTCAGCCTCCGTGGATACCAGTTCTGTCCTGTTCACTTTACAAACGGCGCGAGCCGTTACAACTATTGGTGCAAGGGTAATAGTATTCTTTGTATTGGTGTTTAATCAAACCACTTGTAACTGCTTTCATAGAGTTTTGTTGCAAATTTTTTTCTGTCAGGTTGCTAACATAATATGTTTCTTGCAGGCATTATCTATAGTTTTTGAGTAAAACTCAACCGATTTCCATGAAATTAATGTCGTTCTATTGATAATTGATAACCTCCTATCTATTTACTTGGTTGAATGGTTTAAAACCTACATTATAATTCAAAAAAGTAATTTAAAAACACTTTTAGTAGGATTGAAAACCTCCTTCTCTTAAATTGATTTCAATTGAGCGTACATGATGTAGTACTTACCTCATTAAAAGTGAACTCTGTTGCTAAACTCTATAAAACAGTTACAAGTGGTTTGTGTGTGTGGTTGGTATCTTTTTCTGTAAGGTTGCTCACATTTTGCTTGCAGGCATTATCTATTGTTTTGAAAAATACTTGACCTATTCCCATGAAATTAATGTCGTTCTAATGATAATTGATAACCTTCTGTCTTCTTTTACTGGTTTAATGGTATATTCTTCTCTTAAATTGGTTATAAACCTAAGTACATGATGTAGTACTTACCTCATTAAAAGTGAACTCCCTCGGTAAAGACATAATATGTCCGGGATATCAGGTGGCAGCGACAAGAATAAATCCTCAGCCTCCGTGGATACCAGCCTGTTCACTTTACAAACGGCGCGAGCCGTTACAACCATTGGTTTTTTAATCAAATACCCCCTAAACGACGCCGTTGTAACAATTTTTATCAACTTCTCAATCGAAAACTCTATAAATATGTACGAAAAATGTACAAAACAGCTTCAATAACAAATCTTACGGCAACATTTTACTTTTATTATTTGCGAGGGTAGTTATATAAAATTTGGTTTTTTGATTCCTTTTTCTTACTATTTTTTTATATTTTTGGCACTGTTATTAGTGTTTTTGTAGTTGTGAATGGCTCGAGAGATAGGATAAGACTGGCTGAGAGTTAATTTGGCGCATGCGCGGTGCAAGCGGTCGATATTTTCTCGTATACGTAGGTACGTAAGCACAGACCAAGGAATATATAGATGGAGCAAACCCTTGACTTCCGCACTCAGAATCACTTTGTGGGTCAAATACATACAATATAATACTCTTCCATTAGGTAATTAAACGCCTATGTTAGTGAATAATATCATAAGTAAATGTCCATATTCAAATAGCAATTACTTGTCGAGACTAGTTTTTCTATGTAATACCTATATATTATTTACTTATGTACCTATGTATTTACAAAAAAAAACTATTTAAGTATTATATTCAATAATATAGTACCCAAGAAACAAGCGTTTGCTTAGTATGGGGCTAGATGGTGCTGGGTGGTGAAGCAAAACCTAGGGTTAACATATAGGCTACTTTTTATTCGGGTGACTCCGCGGGGCATCGCTAGTGTTAAATAATATGATTCTTGTTGGTGATAACATTAATTTAATAACTATACAAGTAGGTAAAGGTACTATTAAGAAGGTTCATAAATAATACCAAAACTCAATACTTACAAAAGCATTTTTATTAACTTAAAAGTAACATACATTATGTAAACCAATGTGCCAACACTAGTTAATTAAAAAATTACAACATTCATTGTACAATTTTATTCGCTAAAAATCTTACCTTAACGTGAATTTATATTTTTATACCAACTATTTTAGAGGAAGACTCAAAAACTAAACAACAATAAATAAATAAATAGTCCGGGACATTGCACACAGCGCCATCTAACCCCACACTAAGCAAACGCTTGTGAAAAAAGATGGTTATGATTTGTATTTCAAATTATAAAATAACATATCTCTCTATGAGTTGTATTTCCTCATGACTGAGGGTCGTGAGGGTCGCAGAATCAATTCGTCACGGTAGTTCTCTTGTGCAGATACATCGTGGTGGGCGCCCAGGTCCTTCCACGGAAGGCACATGTCCTCGGATATTGTGGTCCTCAAAAATGTCGGTTTCCTCACGATGTTTGCTTAGTTTGGGAATAGATGGCGCTGAGTGATATGTCCTGAGATATTTATTTATTTTTATATCCAAAAAATAACCTCGCCTCTAGAAAACCAATCAAATGCGTTTCAAAATGGTGCAGTTTTTATGCAAAATGACTTATTATTATGAAATAATTTCTTTTTAAACTACAAACATAGTGTCTAGATCTAGAGAGCTATTTATTTTGATATCTACAATTTAAGATATAATTAATCTCTATATCTTTCTTAGTTTTCGAATCTTACTATAAAACAGTTTTTTTTTATGAAAATGAAAAAAAAAACACTTAGTTTTATCAAGCACAATCTTTCAACGGATAGATTACACTAACTTACCAATATAACACATTTAACAAATAATTTAATTTCGCCTAATATTTGGTAAGCTTCTGAACACAAATATACAAATACATCAGCTATTATTATTTATTTATTATTTATGTAATTTACAAATTTAGTCAGACAAGATAATTTTTTGAGAGCCGCCTTAACTATTTTTAAAAAGATAAAGCAGAAGAAAAATAATCCTTAATTCTTAGTTTATGTCACTATCGGTTTTTATTTTATAGTACAGTCACGATATTTGCAAAATCTCGGTCGTTGACCCTTGTATTTCTATCTCTGTCTGTCGCTACCACGTAGAAATATTGCTGTCTCGCTCGCACACGCAATGTTATAACTGAGACGGCTATTGCCGTTTGCAAGAGAACAAAAGAGACAGGCATACTGTACAGAGGTCGAAGGCCGATATTCTATATAATTCGTGACTTAGCTTTAGAACCCGCCGCGCAAAAAAACACAGTCAATTTTTAAAATAGTCAGAGCTAAAGTACTTACTTTAGCTTTTCGTATGAGAGTGGCCAACTCTGGTGTCAGAGTTTTTAAACTGTGACAAACAGCTGAGAACTAAATTTTAACGTACCAGCCGGCCCACGGAAGCTCCCAAAATGGAATGCCACTTTTCGGTCACCCATCTAAGGACTGACCGCGTCGACAGTTGCTTAATATTGGCAATCGCATGCAAATACCTCCGCTAGCTGAGCTTACTTTTTTTAGCGCTAGCTTTGGTAATTAGAATCTACAACAGCACCCTTTAAAATTGTATTTGCGAGGCTTTAAGCTTCTCAAATAAATCTAAATAAAGGCTATTTTTATTTATTTATTTATTTATTTATAAGCTTCTCAATTCACTGTAGTATTTTGCGCGGACTCTTCCTAGAAAACTATGGCAAAATGCAAAATTCATACAAACCCATACAGTCATAAAGAAGTAAAAAATTAACAACCAAATCCGTTTTCCCATCACCTCGCCCTCAAGTTTTATAACTCTAACTACTTTCACATTAACGTCCCTGTTTTTTTATCCTCTTACACGCATCTTTCCTCCCCCAAACCCTTACACCAAATCTTACCCCCTACATCACATCTTCCCCTTTATACATCCCTCTTTTCTCGTGTCTAAAACTTACACCAATTCCTTTCACATTCATGTCTCACGTTTTACACGCCTCTTTCCTCCTCCCAAAAGCGTACACCAAATCTTACCCCCTAAATCACATCTTCCCCCTTTTTACACCCACTCCTTTCCCCTCTCTAAAACTTACAACAAGTCTTCCCCTCATGTCCCTTATGATCTCCTGCCCCATTTAACCCCTTGACATCTCCATTTGAGCCCTCCACGTCCCCTTTATCCCCCCTCCTGCCCCTCCCCGCGAGAGGTCTATCCTTCTCGTCCCAAACTACAACTCCGTCGCACTGGCAGATACGCTTCGGATTCTGGAATATTCCAGCAGAACGGGCTATAATGCCACACGCTATTCTGTGAAAGAGAAAGAAAATTGGTAAGAATAATTTTTGTATTCTCTCTGGAGTCATATTTACTCATTACTGAGGGTCGTGACTCCCCCGCAGAATTAATTCGTTAGGGGAGTTCTCTTGTGCAGATACATAAGATAAGACATGTCTTTAATGCACACCAAAGAAATTACATAATAAAAAGAAATTTAAAAACTAATTTAATGCACATTGGGAGGCCTTATCGCCTTAGGCGATTTCTTCGAGGCAACCTTTATACCTCGTGGTGGGTGCCCAGCTCCTTCCACGGAAGACGCACATCCTCGGATATTGTGGTCCTCAATCATGTCGGTTTCCTGACGATGTTTTCCTTCACCGTTAAACGAGTGCAAATCCAAACATAACTTGAAAATACAAGTCATTGGTGTAGGGCCGAATTCGAACCGGGTGCGTCTGGATGAAATGCAGACTGGAACCGCTAAACCACACTCGCTTAGTTCAGCATTGTAGTTGTTTTTTTTTTATATAAAATGTTATTCAATACATACGGCGGTCCCGCGTCTCCGTCTACTTTAGAGTTAGGGCTGCTTCCTTTCCCGAGGTCATCGCCGCGCTCCGTGATAGCGATGGCGCGACCTATGATCTCTGATACCTGGGGAATAAAAACACATATTATTATGCAACATACATATAATAAAGCTGAGCGTCCACTAGTGCTCAATAAATGGATATTAAATACACTATTTTTAAAGTAAGATAGGCTCACGTTCGACCACAACTCGGGTGGGGGACTAGTCACCATGTTTTAAGTCATTTTCAATAGTAAGATCGTTTTTGCTTAAAAGTACTACACTATCGCCATTAGACAGACATAAAACACTCATTACATAAGAGCGACACCTAGATAGTTATATATATAGCTATATCGCAGGAATTCTTCAAGAGAGCTAACTACCAAAAAAATGCGTCATATTTATCTTATTATTCCTATTTTTTAAGTCGGTTAAAGTACTAACCTTCAGTACATTATCAACAATCCTGAACGCGGTCCTGCCGTGTGCGTCCGCCACGATGTTGCCGAGGTCCCCCGCGTGCCGCTCCCCCAGGGGATCTGCGGGGGACCCGTGCGGGGACCCCGCGGGATTGTAGTGGCCTCCTATCGATTTGCAGCCCTGGAATAGAAGAAAATTAATGTGATAATGATACATTTGTTTTCACCTACGAAGAATATCTACAAAAGAATTGCAATGACCATCGCATAGAACTGTTTTTGATTCAATATGTAACTATTACGGTTTTCACTCACGTGTAATTTCGCACATGTTGTTTACCCGTCTCGGATGTAATGACACCCATCATCAGAACGTGCATTCTGGGACCTCGCAGACTACTGGCGACTGTTTTTGGTTCGTTACTGTATTATGAGTTATTCCTATGTATAGAGATAGTATAGACTCAAAAGAGACATAGTCTATATAGACCTATATAAATGCTCACCTCGCTTAGATCTCCGCTCTCAGCGACATGCAAGGAGTGAGGCCCCGGTGTCAGTCCGTCTGCACTGCCGTCCACTATGAGTGTGCTGTCACCAACTTGCTGGAACCTGAAATGAGTTATTGTTAAATAAAGTAATAATTATGTATCTGTAAACAACTTTAAGAACCAGCTTGATGACTGGTTACAGAAAACCAAAAAATCTCTTGTTAACTTGTGATTGTTGCACCAGTGGACTGTACAATTTTGAACTTTGTGTGGACTATATAAAACAAATTTTGACACAGTGTGATATGATGGGCACATCAGCAATTTGCTGCTCGCCCATTATTCAAATAAATAAATTATGATTAATCTATTGATGTGTATAATTAAATGTAAAATTAAGTCTGTTATAAAAAAAAACAATTACTTTATTTAATGACAATAAATTGGAACTGAATTTAGTTGATGTGTGTAAAATTAAGATTTTGACATGTAATTTCAAATTACATAAAAATATAAATTCTGAAATATTTCCAATAAAATGTTTATCTGTTTACCTGTTTACTGGGAAGAACCCTGTTTACTGCAACACAGGGAATCCTAAAGCAGTAGACAGGACCAGAAAAGCAAAATTATTTTTAAATGTTCTTAAATTAATAGTTCCTATTTGTTAATAAATCCATATCCTAATCTAGATACTATAGTAACTGTGAAAATGACATCATGCTTTAGTATTTTAGCAAATAAATGATTTTTATCTTTATCTTACCTGATCACTCCACGGACTGTGTGTGAACAGCAATCCTGTGATGATATTATTGCTACTGCTGATTCACTCTCTGAAAATAGTCACAGTTATAGTTATTAGATAAAAAGATAAAGATAAGTAGGTACTTATATCATAGAACTAGTGGGTGCTCGCAGCTTCGCTCGCATTAAGAAGTAAAACTTGCATCCCCTATTTCACCCCTTTCAAAGTGGCATTTCAAAAAAAAAAACTTTCTAAGCGGATTCCTACATCAAAACATCTACCTTCATTCCAAATTTCAGCCCAACCCGTCCAGTGTTTTGGGCTGTGTGTTGATAGATCACTATATCAGTCAGTCAATCAGTCAGTCACCTTTGAGTTTTATATATATAGATATGCTACACAAATTACAATACCTCATCAAATTGAATTTACTTAGTTTTTTTGTTTTAGTAAAATTTTACAAGGTTACAATGTCAAATTTTACTATCAAAATAATGTCATTGGTGGATGTGGTTCTTTTCCGTATATTTCCTTCTTTTATACTTCCATTGTAAAAATACAGTGATCTAAAACATTATAAAAATACTAACTTCATATTATCATGTCAATGATAAGTCATTATAACAACACAAAAAAGCGACAGATCACTATATTTTTTGGAATAATGGTAGTTTACTCTATCTAAGGTCTGGACACTATATTAGGCCTATTAAAAAGGGACCTATATCACTCTTAAGACCTTAGACTATCATAGCATCTAAAATTATAAACATCTGTCACTCCATTGCAACATGAATGACAAACAAATACATTTGTGTTTATATTATAGCCTGCTTATAGAAGAGTGAGACTTCTCCTTGTTGCTCCTCATTACAGATTTTAATCATTGGGGAAGTTTCCTAGCGCAAATAGTAAGTTGGGAGCCTAGATCTTTCCAAAAGGAGTCTAATCAATGTATTTTTGGTATGATAGTGTAGGATCGTTTATACAATAATTATATAATTTCATTAATTTCTAACCACCAAACCCCTGCAGCACAGTCCTGTGCCCGACGTGATAGCCACTCCTTCTTTTATCCACGAACAGAATGACAGATCTTGGGGATTTTGGCTATGAAGGTATGTAGGTACTTAGTTCTTATGAGAGTGGCCAACTCTGATGACAGTTTTGCAAACAGACCTAAGTGACTGTGACATGGCTTATGATAGAAGTATAGGATGTTTGTGATATATACGGTATATTATACTGAAACTAACTAAACAACTAACCTCCAAACCCCTGCAGCACTGTCCTGCGCCCAGATGTATTAGCCACAAGATCCAACACTCTCTGATTGGGTAATGTAGTCTCTACCATGAAGGCTCCAT
Source organism: Macaria liturata (assembly GCA_964023185.1). Lineage (NCBI taxonomy): Eukaryota > Metazoa > Arthropoda > Insecta > Lepidoptera > Geometridae > Macaria > Macaria liturata. The sequence goes on along the minus strand of OZ026807.1, from coordinate 12,325,849 downwards.
CTCTGAACACAGCCTCTTTCACGCCATCTTGTGATTTCAATGTGCTAAGCGTTTTCTGGACTATTTTCTCGTTGGGCTTGGGGCCGAGGTCCACTAGTACTTCTAACTGTAAAAATCATTAATTCATTTATTATCTTACAGTCTTCTATTTTTCTAATCAAATGAGTGGCCAACTGTGGTTTCGAGAGTTAACCAAACCAACCTAAGGACCTTGGACATGGCTAAAAGATTTTTGTATTTTGACAAACACCCAGGACCTACAATTTACCATATCATCCGACCCACAGAAGTGCCCAATGTTTTAGAAATTTTACTGTTTGTATGTCTTTTACTTAATATTAATGTAGGCATGACTGTATCAACATAACATACTTATTATGTTATAACAGGATTAAATTCGCGATAGCTGCAACAGAATGCAAGCAAATGCATTAAGTATGAATCGCATGACTTCATGTAGAATCTTATACTTAGGCTTATCTAAAGATTTACGTAGGTTAGAAAGAAATAATCATGCGTGATATGTCTCGGAAAAACAATGAAAATGTAATCAAGATATATTTATATCAGAGACCTTGAGATAGCCAGTAAAGTAGTCATACATAAAATCAAAGTTGAAGGGCATTACTATACATAATTTATAGTGCAAAGTCATTGATAAAATACTTTAATAATTATGTATGAAAGAGCAGCACAGCTCTGTAAAATTACTTATGTTTCTTTTTAAAACCACTCACCTTGGAAGTTAGCATATTTGCGTTCGAGTACACAATATAATAGTTGGTAAATTATAGATTTATGTACTGTTCTTTTCTTCGTCTAAGGTTTTATCAGAAAACTCGTAATTTCTAGAAAAATAAACAAATACACATGATCTTGACAAACGAAAGGAACCGACCGAATCAGTGTTGCCAGATGTTTTTGACGGACGAGCGATCGTACGCTGGTATGGAAAAATCGTATTTATTTATTTATTTATTTATATATGCTATACACAATACAAAATTACATTTTAGAACTTATTTTCAAAAAAAAAATGAATTGTGTGACCCTGTTGCTTGTTTAGTTTAGGGCATTGCACTTTTCTTACAATATCACTATTTCTTAGGGAGAGGTGAATAAAAAAATCGTACATATGTTTAGGTAAGAAAGTTTATTAATAAAAATTACGTCTTATCAAATTGAGCGTTTCAGGTGCTGGTTCATAATTTTCACAGCACCCGAAACGTTTAACATGCTGTTTTGATAGTAATAGACCATTTAATGTTTCGCTATTGAGTTTATTGCGGCTCTTTGTTTTTATTAAATTGACTGAGCTAAAATAGCGCTCACAATCCGCATTTGACAATCATAAACAAGCAAACGTTCCAAATTGCATATATGTACTGTAAAATATCCCTGTCTTCAAACTAGCACAGGATTCAGCTATCGGTTGTATATTAACTGAACTGTTGAACTGAAGGGTAATCCTCGACTACGAATGGGAGTACTCGGTGAATAGTGATGGGCCAATAACATTTGTTTGGTGGCTTTTGGTTTTTTGATTGATTGATCATGCATGACTGACGTGGTGTTTATGATATTGATAGGTGATAACAATTACAAGACATTGATAGCTGACTTTTCTAGGACCACCGTTCGAAAATATGGGCATAGAATCGGTCATACAAAATCTTTAAAAAGTCGTACAAATCGTGTACGATTTCGATGATTCGATCGTACATTAGTAAAACGGGCAAAAAATCGTATGAATACGATTTAAATCGTACATCTGGCAACGCTGGACCGAATGAATGTTTTTTTTTTTTTATGGCTTTTACGAAGATATAACTTTGCAATTCTGCCAATGTCAAGTGGGAAGATAGGCCATCAAACAGAAATTTTAACTGAATTATTTTTAGAAAAGAATATAAGTACATTGACAATTGACAATTTTGAGAATTTGATGTTGTTTAATAATGATGCCATATAACAAATATGAAATCGAGCTAGAGCTGGCTAGATTTTCTATTATAAAAAATTCTAGGCATGATAGTGGCTTGGCTCGCACCGCACAGACTACTATCCTCTTGCGAAACAGCCTTCAATGAACATTTTCATTATCTGTGATTATATTTTTTTGTTATTGTTACTCATTCATTCTTTCATTCATTAATCAAGTTGAAACAAGATAATGAGATGAAGAAATAAATAATTAAATTTCAGCTTTTATTCGATATTTATGAAAGAAAATGTTTATGTGTAAAGCAGTGCAGTTATAAACTTGATCAAAAATGAACAATAACGTGTGCCGCATATGTTTACGAACTGATAAAACGCTAAAACAAGCAAGCAGTGTTCTGGTGGGATATCATGATGAAATTACCAATTTTAACGTTAGTATTCTTTTAATAAACATGTTTTTAACAATTTTAAATAAGACAATAAGTCGTCAGATTGCTATTTTAGTCTCGGTACTGCATTGGATCATCACACCATTGTATAAAGCGAAAGTATGTTTGTTAGTAATAGAACGACGGATCTTAGTGATTTTTGGAGTAGTATAATAGAAGGTGACATACTTACGCCACTTTTTATCCCAATATTTCAGCACATAACAATATAACGTCGACCTATACTGCAGGCATCCACTGGAGCACTTAGATCAACTTTAGGCTTTTTCTAGACTTTTCGGATTGTTATTTTTGTAGATAGAATTCTTCAGTGGGTCGGATGCCACATTAAATTGTACCTACCAATACTGTTCCAGATAAACACAGCATCGCCAGTATTCTGTCCCTCGTGTGAGCAGCAACTGAGTAGACATTACAACTTCAGAAACAGGTGCCAGCGGGCGGCTAGAGTGTTGCAGGAGTGGGAGAAGTATAGTGGGAATGTGAGTATAGTGTAGATTTATTATAAATATTTATTTTATTTTAGAAACTTAGCAGGTAATGCTAGGTCAAGAACAGCAGGTGTGTGTTTTTGTTCTTTCGTCAAGCTCAAACTACATGAGCTTGACAAGACCAATTTATTTATTTATTAGGCATACACCACAAAACACAGAAAATTTCTGAGTAACAGCAAACATTTTAAAGGTAATGATCCATTCTGTGCATCAAACACATGCATGCGCAACATGATTACTACAAACAGATCCAAAGTTCAGTCAGTTAAACTAAACTAAAACAATTAAAATAAAACATATATGTAATATGATACTTATGGAAGTTACAGTTAATTATAAATATTATTTGTTAAGGAGATTGTACCCTGGGTCAGTAGAAGGCGACTTTCTATCTCAGATTAAATTGTAGGCAATACCACAGAGTGCCATCATGCTAAGAAGTATAAAGTCAAACCTAGATAAATATAGATTTAGTTTGAATTTGAACCATTCTTATCATGAATAGGGTATGATATTATGAGTATACAAAAGAGGCATAAGTTCAAATGGATTTGAACTGCATTCTTCCAACACATGATTCTTGATTTCTACTGTGAAGACAGAGAATCCCAAACACATACACAATACCTACTCATTATAATTTCATTTATTTCAAATTTTTCATTAATTTCGGTCCAGAGCAACCCATTCCTTGTAAAAAAAAAAATTTGATTAAGAATGTACATTTCAAATTTGCTGAAATAAACTATATAATTCATTATTAATTGATCTTAATTACCACTATTTCTAATTCCCAGCCCATAGAAGCCCTGCACACCCATCTGCCGCCTCCGTCTCTCTCCATATCAACTCCTCTCACAGCACAGCTGTCTCTCGGAGTAGAGGAGGAAGAAGAAGCACCTAAACTGACTCTGTTTATACATGAGGTGAGATAAGTTCTTTTAAAACTATTGAAAATACATACCACTAAATTTATATATTAAGTATGTATTTCAAATTAAATATACTTTATTGTACACCAAAATAAAAAACACAATTCACATAAAAAGGTGGAAGGTAATCAGGGACATTGGGCGACCTTATCACTAAAGTGATCTCTTCCAGGTGATCTTTCTCATGTAAGAAATGTAAAAGTATGTGAGAGTGTATGTTGGCCTATTTGTTACACTTTCACAATGAATTATACTGTTTTTTAAGATACTAGGACAGACATAAGCTACATTTTATCATGAAAGAATGCAGACTAAACATTCAAATCAAATCATTAATCTTTGCAAAACATGGGTAAGTTGTACACATATATTATATTATTTCGTGGGTTGGATGACACCTTTAATTGTAGGTCCCGGCTGTTCGTCTAGTACGGCATTCGTTAAGCGATGTCAGATGCCCTTAGGCGCCTTGATAAACTCTCGACACCAGAGTTGGCAACTCTCATTGGATAAGAAGAAGAATATGTTTTTTCAAGTTATATAAAGCGCGCCATGTCTTAACCAGCTAGTGTATGCAACATTTTTACAAAAATCAAGATAAAAATAGTACAATGCTGCATTGCATCACAATAGTATCCCTCATGTCTGAGGGTCTTGACAACCACCTTCCAGTAGGTACCTTCTCCTTGACGACATTTTTCTACTAGTGCATACATTAGTTTTATGGATAAAATAGATAGTTGATTTAAAAAAAAAACATTACAAACCATCAAAAACAATATTTTTATTTATTTACAGGGCCTACTATTAAACAACTATGACAACACAGCACCAATCAACCCAGAACAAAAAAACAACACGCAACAACCAGAAAAAAGCACCAGAAGACTGTCACAACGAAAGCGAAACACCAACAAAACAACAAAAGACAACTTTGAAGATCAGAACAACTTTGAACAACCAATCAACAATGATCAACTCAATAAACTTCAAGATGATGTAGAAATCAAATCAAATGATAGTGATACAGAATTCCCAGCTGATATAGATGACCCAAACGACTTGGATTATGACATAAAGAATGACATTGACAGTTTGGAAGTTCCAAAGAGCGAGAGTCCAGATGTACTGAACTATAATTGTGATGTCAAAGTGGAAGAGTTGCCGAAAACTTCCAATGAAGATGAAGATTTAGTGAAACAGGATAAGTTAGATGGTGCGTATTATTAGCTAAGTCTACAGTTTTACCATGTTATCTGATTCACGGATGCGGAGGTGTAAATTCTAGTTTTTCTTTGTAATCTATTATTGTATGTCAATTTTTAACGCTAAATATGGGAAGACATTTTATAAAGCGCCATCTAGCTTATTAATTCTTAATCACTGCTGTATTCTAAGATGTAGCACGCTTACCTAAAATAAACCTATTTACTCGGGATTTGAAGACTTCTGAAAACAAAACAGATTTGTTTTGTTTGGCGCCAGTATATTACCTTCATAATTCTTCCGTAGTTGCGACCGAATTTAAGAAAATAATACCTCAGTCAATTGAGCTGTGAACATCATATTTAATCAATGTTTATTTTTTTTATTTATTTTAGCACCAGGCAAGAGAAAAAGAACAAAAGCTGCCACTGAAAAATCTAAATCTAAGAACATTGATAAACCACCGCCGAAGAAAAGGGGCAGGCCTCCGAAAAAGCAACCGAAAAGTGATGATGATGATGATGATGATAATGAATATTTGATCAACTTTGATAAGGCTAAGAAAACTACGAATGCTGTTAAGAATGTAGAAAAAGATAAAGTTACGCCTGAAGCTGAGAGGTATGTACAGTTAATTATGTACCTTTACTGTAGGTAAGTACATAATATAATGTACTGCAAACATTATCAAAAATTAAATAAAAATACTTTATGCTTGAGATCTGAACTGCTGAAATGCATAAATTGGATTATTGATAGTCCAATTTGATCAAATAACTGAGTTAACTGACTAAATTCATCTCACCTCAGAGTCACATGTGCCCAAATAAAAAAAAAAAACAAATATTGTCAAGTCGAAAAAACTTGCCTAAGTAAAACTAACGCACTAATAGCCTACCACTGTATTATAGTTCCCGTAAGGCATGATTAAATTTAGTTGTAATAACCGGCTACCCGGCTAGCACCTACGTCTGTTTTCCAAAACTTGTCGAGCTAATTTTTCGAAATAATTATTGACGTAAGTGCTAGCCGGTTATTACAACTAAATTAACTAATAGTTTTTTTAGGTTAAAAGAAGAACTATCAAGAAGGTTCGAAGCGTGCGGTGAAATAAAGTCAAGCGACGGTGTCGTCATAGATAAGGTACATAATAATATATCATTATCATCCACAGCTCTTGGGATCCCACTGCTGGGTATAGGCCTCCCTTTGTATGTTTAAATAATATATGCACCTACTTATATACAAGGTTGTTGGTAAATTACAAAATTTTACGATTTATTACATCATCCTTCATGACCAACAAGTGTAGTTCTACGACTTTTGAAAATTTACGAGAAACAGCAGCTGTTTTTTTTTGTTTAAGTATATATTTATTTATTTTTTGAGTTCATATTGACAAAATATACTCACATATAGGGAATCGAAATATTTTTTTTACTAATTTCAAAAACGTACATCAAAAGTTATTTCTTTCGAGATACCAAAGCTGACCCTAAAAGGGTTATATACGTTAATTACCAGTATTAACTATACTATTTGTATAAATACTGTTTGTGTTAATAACACACACAGACACACTCACAAAGTTTCATCTTTATAATATTAGTGAAATTTTGTTGCAGGATTATATAATAGAGTGCGTGTATCGCAAAATGAAAGAACCTACGATGGAACTACTCTGGTCGAGATTGCGGGGTGAGTTTTAGTTTAACCGATTACAAGAAAGAGGAGGATTCTAAGTTCTTTTTCAGGATAAATACTATATTTTTTAACCCTATTTTTGTATAGTAAGTTATTGACTTTGACCGGAATGAATCTAATATGCAGTACCTAATTTTAAAATTAAGTTGCAATAGACTGGTCGATTTTCCATACCATTTACTGAATTCATCAAAAGATTTATCATTTAAATGACAATAAAATCAAAATAGCTTCTGCTTCGTAAATATTTTTAATAAAATTTAAGAATTATAAATTTCATTCAATTTGAAAGATATACGAGTATAATTAATGTGTATCACATGTACAATAATAAATAAATAAATAAATATTCCGGGACATTGTACACAGCGCCATCTAGCCCCACACTAAGCAAACGCTTGTGTCGTGGGTACTAGATAACGGATATAATACTTATATACTTTTCTTTTGTAAATACATACTTATTATACATACAAACGACCAGACTCAACACAAGTAATTATATTTAAAAAACACCAAATTACACCATGTTATCTCTTACAGGCAAATCCACACTAACACCGAAAACGATAAAAATGCTGGCATTCCTGCAAAACCGGTACCGACGCCTCGATAAATACGAAGATGTTTTCAACATAGAATATTTCAACACAATGGAGAAAGTCAAAGAGGAATTTGAAAACCGCAAGAATTATCCAGCGTTCTTGGGAGCTGATTTCAAATGTCTCATTTGTTACCAGAAGTTTATTAGTGAGAAGTGTTTGGAAAGACACGGTAGATGGCATAAGGTTAGTTTTACATACAAATAAAAAAATATTGCATACAAAGTTACATACAAACAAAAAAATATTGCATACAAACATTATTAATTACGTCATTCATTTTTCATACAACTATTTTTACATACAAACATTCTTCCTTACAAACACTCTTTGTATTCTATATGTAGACTCGGTAGATGACATGAGGTTAGTTTTAGAAAGAAATATTTTTACATATAAACAAATGTCATTTTACATACAAAAAATATTACATACAAAACAGGTCGGTCGTGCTTAGCAAAGTTAAGCAACTGCCTATCCTTCCTTTGTGACTAAAAGCTGGTATTCCGTTTGGACGCTTCCGTAGATCGGATAGCATTATAATATAGGTCGCGGATGTTGCTTAGCGTACAGCACTCTTTAATTATATTCTGTGTTATTACAGTGCGCTTAGACTCCTTATGAATAAGAATAAAAGACATTTCTTGCAACATAGAACCACAGAACAAAATTAATACAAATAGTTTTTGCCAGTATGAATTATTAATTCTATTAATTAATGACTATTTTATTAAATATACATTTATTGTAATAATTTGGCCTCAACTCCCGATGTGCTTTTTACCTTATGGCAAATATTCAAGTCTACGACTAAAATTATCCGTGTATCGTACCCGGACTATAAAAATAATGTTTTTTTTTCAGGATTCCTCCGGCGCATTCGTATGCGAGATCTGTCAATACAGATACCCCACTGAGGAGCGTCTCAAGCACCACTTCGCTTGCTTCCACCAGGCGGTGTTCAAATGTAAACTGTGCACTTACGTCACTTACAACTCGTGAGTATAATCATTTATTAACAATTTATTTTACTTGGGAACTTTTTAATGGGAACTCTGTGCTACTTTCAGGCTTAGTCCACGAAAAAGGTTAATAAGGAAATACTACCTTCATACCTGAAACATAATCAAAACAGTTTACATGTGTATGAAAGACTAAATAAATCGTCATACTCAAAATTTATCCAATTCTATTCCGAACATAAATTATACAGATCTACGTGATACCTTCCTCTTTTGTCCATAAATAAATAAGTATTTCGAGACCATTCACACAGCGCCATCTAGCCTCATACTTAGCAAACTCTTGTGTTATTGATATTAAGTAACAGATGATATAATGATTATTTTCTGTTTCCAGTGAAAACATGGATGGTCACTACAGCAGACATATGAATCTCAAAGCTACCTGTGAACTGTGTAACAAGACTTTAGCGTAAGTTGTATTATGTTTCTCAAAATTACCTACACAAAGTTTTCTATTCGTTATCACCACGTAATAAATAAATAAATAGAATAAAAATATAGGTGTATCCAAACATGTATTTTAAAGTTATCCTAGATTACAACAAAGCTTTGAATTTGGTGGATATATCGCGTGTAGAAACACTTGAACTTATACTAGACACGTAGAAGACCTTTTGAATTTATCAATTACGTTTTGTAGTTTTTATTTCAAAAATGTTTTTTTTTTATAAATTGACTTGAAAGTAATCAATTATAATATATTCGATTTTCTAATTTATTTTTCTTCTTTTTCGGCCATCATTTTGTATTGTGCCAGTTCTCAAGTTAAATGATAGATAGATAATTACCTACTTTATTTTTTTTTTCTTCTTGTTCGGCCATGACTTTGTATTGTGCCAGTTCTCAAGTTAAATGATAGATAGATAGAGACCTTTGTACTTTATTAAAAGTATTAAAACACCACATAAATGATTGTACAATATTGCAGCAACAAATCGATCCTAAAGTTCCACCTGCGCACGCGGCACTCCGCGCTCGGGCCGCAGCTGAAGATATGCGCGCTCTGCGGGAAAAGTTTCTGCGAGCAGTGGTTCAGGAGACATCTGCTGAAACATCATGGAGTTGCTGGCGTGAGTACTTAACATGCTGTCCGTGCGTTATTTCCGTACAAAGTATAGTACATATAATAAAACCCAAAAAGTAGAAAAGATGGCCTTATGATTTATACTTTAAATTGTAGGTATCCAAACTAAGATCTCGACTCTAGATCATCATCCTTAAAGATTTTGTAATATTGAAGATTTTGTAAAAAAAACATTTTTTATATAAAAACATATATTTTTGATAAAACTTAAAACTGTTCTAATTTAATTCACTCCTTAGTGTATGACTTCTATTCTCTTGGTATGGTATGGGCTTACAAAAAGCAAATTAAAAATTCAAATTAGTTAATCTAATTAGTTAAAATGTGTTGCAAATAATAAATAAATAATAATCTTATTTTTTTTCTGACTTTCCAGGGCGCCAATCCTCCAATAGAAAACGGCATTCCGTGCGAAACTTGCAACGTGTCCTTTCCAAACGAAGAGATCCATCAGACGCACATACGCCACGTGCACCCAGAGCTGTGTACGGAACCAGCGGAGAAGAAGAAAAGGAAGAGAGCGGAGAGCAGGCAGAAGGCTGGAGCCAGTGACGGGAAGGAGAAGAAACCTAGGTTTGTTGTTCTGTTGCTAAATTAGGTCAAACTGTTAAAGAAGATGTCAAAAAGTTACAAAATAAAATGACAAAAAGTTGCATAATGATATGTCAAAAAGTTCCAAAATGAAATGCCAAAATGTTGCAAAATGAAATGTCAAACAGTTACAAAATAAATGACAAAATGTTACAAAATGAAATGCCCAAAATTATTATTACTGTAACTGTATTCTATCTACCTACATAATGTTCATAAAATCAACTACGTGTGTTAAACGTGATTTTTGTTACAGAGAGGGCCGTCCGCTCGGTTTCAACGGCGAATGGACTTGTCGTGTCGTAAGTATATTACACTATACGTAATATTATAAAATAGTGTGGACGCTACATAAATCATCTCTCGTATACGTTAGTTTAAGTTAAATAACCATAGTGCGGGTTTAACACTTGACAAAATAATTCAAAAAGGAGTTTATTTTTTTACGTAATGGGCTTGCATTTGGCTTTGACAATTCCTTATGGTAAGCGATCATTCATTACGGTCTAGGATGCGTGCGTAAGCACAAATCTTCAAATAAAGAGTGAACCGGTTCATATCTGGTAAGCACGATCCATCTATGAGGAATTATGTTTACCTAAGGCTAAGTTAGTTATTTAAGAACCTAGTTTTAATTTTTATGTTACATAGCCTTATGGACAAATGCAAACCTGTTTTAGTTAAAAAAACTAGATAATACTAGTAAGAAACGATTTTATTCGAAGATCGCTTGACTGTTGTTCCCAAGGGAAAAAAAACACCAACTAAATCACTCTCTCTTCTTAGTCGTATCCCTCACTGCTGAAGATCGTGACTCCTTCTGATTTTGTGTACTAGTTGTCGCCATTTGTTGCGTTCTGATGCTTGGTGCATTGCAACATTTATAGGTATCTCCAGCTCTTTTGTTACTTGGTCAGACCACCGTATGGGACTCCGGCCTCTCGGACTTTTTCCTTCTACTTTCCCAGTCACTATTAGGCGCTCCAGATTATCGACAAAAAATCGTACCTATCAATAAATAATAATAATATCTATATCAATTAAATCACACTTCCAGTACTTTTAGTAAAATATTTTGTTAGCAACTGAAACAGCAAATGTATGTATGCATCTTTCAAGAGTTTAGTGGGCGGTGTCGCGTGAATGTTTCATTAATTAAGCGACTACTTGATTGATGGAGCAGTTATCTGGCGCTGCTTGCAGGGCATTCGGGGGATGTATGTCAATGAAATCTTAAATCTTATTTTATTCCGATGTATGTAGTAGTGTTTATACTAAAAATTGTTTAAAGCAAATATTACTTGGTAATAATAATAAAAACGTTTATTTGCAAACTTATATGGGAATATACAAACAATAACTTAAAACTAGAACTAGTAGGCAACTAATTAGTGTGCTATTCAAGATGTTATTGAATGTTGGAGATTTATGTCCATTCACACTAGGTATTCCTGTGTTGTGAATGGAATTTTTATGGTGTTTTTATGGTGTTTATTATCATTTGACAACGTTGTGTATAGTCGTAATTGGACTCTTAGTTTAATATTATTCTTAAAAGTGTTTAGTATACATATATTTATAACTTATTGTCTGTGACTGTACCAAACTAAATAAAATAAAATCTATACATATAATAAAGCTGTAACAGGTCGGTGTCTGTACATTGCAGATAATTGAACAAAAATAGTTGAGGGGTCTTCATTGATGCAATAGAACACAAAAATCATGTTTAGAAAAAATCTGATTGTCTGTGTCTGTCGGTATGTTTGTTCGTTATAGACTCGAAAACGGCTGAACCGATTTGTCTACGGTTTTCACTAACATGTTGGTGGATTTTTAACTTAACATTTAGTGTTTATATGATTTCAATCTGTTCATAAATATAAAAGTTATGTTCGAAAAGTTAATGCGAGCGAAGCCTCGGGCGTCTACTAGTTATTAATAAAATGTTTATCTGTTTATCAGTAAATGTGTCGTTCCAGTGCTCGGCGGTGGGCAAGACGTGGGGCAAGCTGGCGATCCACTTCGAGTTCGAGCACCCCGAGCTGGACATGTCCAGCGTGTACGCGGACACCACCGCCACGCTCTGCGAGATATGCGGCAAGGGGCTGTCGGTGAGGAACCTGTTGTTTAATGCACTCCCGAGGGATAGAAGTGTCGCTTGGAAGCGTCCAAAGGCATTTGGAAAATATACAAAAATCGGGCTGTATGGAGATTACACATGGGTGACTGCCCGTTTTGTCTGCGGGATTCGCGACTCTCAGTTATTCGACTTATAAGATAATAATAATAATATATTTGTACAAATACAGTATGACATAGGTACATTGCTTAATTATAATAGTATCATTGACACATTTTAGGTACGTAGTTGAACTATATGAATAGATAAACTAGAAATAATTACATACTTAATGTTCCTAGTAACCGCTATAGATTTTCCTATGCCGCGATGGCAGGGTTGTTCAATTGAACAGAATTTAATTAAAATTATTTGTCATGTGTAGGATTTATAGGATATTTGATATGATGAAACCTAATATCAATTAAGTGAGAGCCATTAAAAACTAATCTTTTATTTTATATTACAGAACGTCTACTCCCTCCGAGATCACATGCGTATCCACACCGGTGACAGACCGTTCGCCTGCGACATGTGTCCGAAACGATTCTCACGCATCATCGGTCTGAAGGGACATCGTCTCACTCACTTCCCCAAGAGCAAGCCGTGCCCGTACTGCGGGAAGATGTTTAGGCAGACTGGGAATCTGTTAAATCATGTTCGAGTAAGTGTTTTGAAGTATCATTATGTAAAACTATCAAAAAACGAACAAAATAGAGGTGTCTCTGTACGGTAATGCTAAAGTCTTAAACGCTCACGCATTATCGGCTTGAAGGGACATCGACTCACTCACTCCCCTAAGAGCAAGCCGTGCCCGTACTGCGGGAAGATGTTTAGACAGACTGAGAACCTGTTGAATCATGTTAAGGTAAGTTTTTGAATAAAAGGATCAAAGATCGAAGAAAAGGGGTGTGTGTCTTTTTACGGAAATGTTAAATTCTTAGTAATATCTCGTGCGTCATCACTAGCCTTATTCTTCTAATCAGTTATAATTCAACACAATTTAGTACAGTAAAGAAATAATACACTTTCTGATTCTGATTAAAATAAACGTATCCGTCAATCACTATTTTGATAGGTTACTTTTACATTACATTTAAACGTTTCCGTGGATAACACATTAAATAGTAAATCCAGACTGCCTGTCATGGTACCTATAGTCATAAAACCATGTCAGAGGCCCTTCAGGAGGTTTGAAAACTCTCGACACCAGATTCCGATACACTCATAGCAACTACAGCTACATAGGTTAGGTATAGAGGCTTACACAAAGTAAATTCACCGTTTCCTCTTCCAGATCCACGTAAACGACCGCAAATACAAATGCAAAGTGTGCGGCAAAGGCTTCCTCCACCGGCAAGCCTTGAAGGAGCACTTTAACGGCGTCCACCTCCACGTGCGGCGAGTCAAGCGCCCCGCCAGGAAGGGAGCGACGGATGTTGACAGGAACCAGATCATAGAGGAGCAGATCATATACACCGGCTCTAGTGAATACGAGTGAAATGTCAACAAATTTCAAATGTCAAGAAAATGAAAATGTCAAAAAGTCAAATGTCAAAGTGTACGAATTTTATTTGCTGAGTGATATTTACCAACTATAGCTCTCTATCTTTTTCACTCTCATAACGCAACGTATCGCATAAAAATGTCATATGGTGACATTTGAAATGTCATAATTTGGGTAACCGATCTAATTTGAACTCCAATATGACCAAAGATGGTCTAAATCGTGGGTCTACTCAAAATAGACACTGGCATTGGTTTCAACGTCGGTTTTTTTCATCTTCACATGAGGCGAGTGAAGCGGACCACCAGGAAGTGAGCGACGGATGTTGACAGGAACCAGATCATAGAGGAGCAAATCATATACACCGGCTCTAGTGAATACGAGTGAAATGTCAACAAATTTCAAATTTCAAGAAAGTGAAAATGTCGAAAAGTCAAATGACAAAAGTGTACAATTTTTTTTGCTGAGTGATATTTACTAACTTTGGCTCTCTAGATCTGTAACTCATTAAAAATGTCATATGGTGACCTTTGAAATGTCATAAATTGTTTGGTTTAACTGCTAATATTTAAAATTGTCTATTTCTTTCAGCATATTGAAAACAAGAATAAATATAAAGCATGTAACTAGAAAGAGTAATGTCGTAAAAGATAAAAAAATGCATTGCCATTTGCAACACTGCTAAAATTGCCGTCTATATATACGTAATAATGTATCTAATTCTGTTATACTTTAGAATGATTATAGCTACATATAATTTGATTAGTATTATTAGGAAATAAGGTATAGTTTAAATTGTAAGACTTAGAATATTTAAAGATTAATCATACTCATCATTTTGCTGTAAATTTTCTGTAATGTCAAGTTCTAGTCAAAATTAGATTTTAAGTAAACTAAGATAAGTTAGGGCAAATAAAATACCGCTGAGATGCATGTTAAGCATTTATATAATTACTAGTGGACGCCCGCGGCTTCGCTCGCGTTATTTTGAGATAAAAAGTAGGCTACAACACTTCTAAGATGTCATACTATCTACATACCAAAAATGATGATGATCCGTTCAGCCGTTTTTGCGTTATGAGCGTTTAAATAAACAGACAAAAATTCTAAAAAATGTGTTCTGTTATTGATTTAAAGTATACCCAAACATTTTTTTTTTCTAATATCTTCAGATTTTTTACCCTCTTCAGCTTTATTATATGTATAGCTTTACCCACAAGCATTACCAGTATAATAAACAGTTTAAGGAAACCTATTGTATTTTTTTGTTTCAATTGTATTTTGTAGTGATATAAAAAACAATTACAATATGTAAAGAACCCAATACTTTGAAAAATACCTCGAAAATAGATTTTCGGATGGGGCTCCCAGTAAACCGAAATAAATGAATTTTATTATAATGTAATTCATAACATTATTTGATGAATTTAAAAATATGTTTGAATCTTGCAATATTTTATGTAATTATTATCTAATTATTTTTATGGGCTAATTTTTTTGTTGATAATTAAAATTGCCCGTTTTTTTATCTGTGGACATGTCTAACAAACAACTGTATTATTTAATTGTGTGACATGTATTTATTTGAAAATTAAATTAATTTTTTGGTAATTAAAACTCAGTTTGTGAATCTCCGTATTTATTTCGTAAATCATATTTACATAATATTGTGTTTTTTTTATATTTTTATTTAATCTATAATATATATTAATACGTTACGCTAGAAATTTCTTAAAAACAATGTAAAATTATGTTTAGAATTATTGCTAGAAATGCTTTAATTTAGTAAATAAACAATTAATTCTATTTACGAGGTATTTTTATTTTAACAACCATTATTAGGCAAGTATAAAGTTGAGATTATGACTAGCAATACTTTGCGGCGTTGCTTGCGCCAGAAATTTTATCATATACATTTTAACAAAAATAAAAACTGAACCAAATATCCATACTAGAAATGACATAGGTACAAAACTACAAATCATAAGGCCCTGCGCAGACGACACACTTTATGTGCGATCGAGTCTGCGGCGCACAAAAAGTCTGCATGGCGCGCAAAAAGTCGGTCGCGGATATTTCACAGACTCAACGCACACGACGCACATCTTCGATCATTTTGTCGGCAGAGCTGTAGGGACGTAGAATTAATTACGTTTCTTGAATTAACATAGTTACATCGACCTCTGGCGCCCTTATAATAGATCGCGTGTGTTACGTCCACCCCTAGCAAATGCAGATTGCCGACTAAAGTGTGCGCCGTCTGCGTTAGCGCGCGTTGAAGCAAACGTTCAATTTTTTTCACACACTTTTTGTGCGGAGCGGCGCGCCGCGGCGCGGTGCGGTCTGCCCGAATACACGGATTTTTTGAGCGCCGGACTTTTTGCGCGTCGTGTGCGTTACTGCATATAATTGCATAGGTTTTATTTTCACAGACTAAAAAGTGCGTCACGGATAGTCTGTCGTCTGCGCAGGGCCTAAAAGTACATGGCATGTTTTTACATTAATAACAAAATATTATAATCCCTTTGAGAAATTCGCCATAGTAATAATGTAAAGTAGCTTTTACTGAATTTTTTTATAGTCTAAACATTTTTTTGCTGTGAGATCAAGTATATAAAAGCTAAATCAATTATATTTATCTGAAATTACATACACCGCATGAGTTCACATACTCAATTGTTACACAGTATGCTCCAACACACTTTTATCCTTTATTTCACTTTGTACCCCTCCGGTCTCTTGTACCCCTTCTGTCTATTGTACCCTTCGTTTCCGCACCCTTTTAATGTTCTTATTTATCCCCTTTACGAGTTGGTTCACAGAGTTACGATGAATGAACCCTTTGACATTTTACTAGACATCTTATAAGGATATATTTTAACTTAGTAGTTTTTACGCAATGTAATTAAAGTTTTTTTCCTGTGAGTTTATGTTTGAGCAAAAAACACAGAAAAAAGAATCCGTAAGACATGCGTTTACATTAATATTTTACACATTTTGTTCCAAAACACTTTTTTCCCTTATTTCACTTTGTACCCCTTCGGTCTCTTGTACCCCTTCGCTCCCCTGTACCCCTCCAGTCTCCTGTACCCCTCGTTTCCGCACCCTCCTTATATTCTTATGTACCCCCCTTACATGTTCGTTCACAGAGTTGCGATGAATGAACCCTTTACCACAAATGTTGCATTTGTAGCGTCGGTTGCCGATGTGACTCTGAAATGAAGAGCAAAATACGTTAGGTACTTAGTTAATTATGTAATGTATTTCGTTCCTTGGATTTTTTTTCTTAGCTTTCGTAAGACCATGTTTATTTGTTACAGTCAACTTATAAGCAACTCTTTTATTCGCAATCAATATTCTTTTATTATTAACGGCGATATTTTATCAATAGCTACTCTCTTTTGTTACCTACGACGCTCTTATGTTACCTACGACGTTCTTTTGTTACCAACGACGTCATTTTTGTTACCAACGACACT
This sequence comes from Macaria liturata, assembly GCA_964023185.1. NCBI lineage: Eukaryota > Metazoa > Arthropoda > Insecta > Lepidoptera > Geometridae > Macaria > Macaria liturata. The sequence goes on along the minus strand of OZ026807.1, from coordinate 12,308,710 downwards.
CTTTTTTCACCTACATCGTTCGTTTTGTTTAGTTTTGACGCTTTTTTGTTATCCACGACGCTCTTTGGTTACCTACCCTCATATGGTTGTTCAGGTTGCTGGTGGTGCGGAACTTCTTGCCGCACCTCGGGCACGGCTTGCTCGCAGGTTGGTGTACTAACGCGTGCAGCTGCAGCGACACGGCGCGGTGGAAGCGCGCGTTGCACACCGAGCACGCGTACGGACGCGCGCCGGTGTGAATGTTCTGGTGGTCTTGGAGGTAGTATTGGGTCTGGAATGGGATAAGAACATTTTATTCATATCGGAATATTTATGTTACCAGTAATGCTATTTTATTATCCATTACGCTCTTTCTTTACCCACAACATAGTTGCCTGTAATGCTATTGGGTTATCCACGAAGCTCTTTGTAACCCGCGACATGCTTTTCTAATCATTAAATTAATGGTAAATAGCCATAAGAGGTAAGACTTATGGCTATTTACCATTAATTTAATGATTTTATTTGCGATGCCATTTCGTTTTATGAATTTTTTATCAACAAGTTAACACGCCAATATAGCAACTGTCGACGCGCTTTTTCCTTGGATGGTGGCATTCCATTCTGTACGCTTCCGTGGGTCGGTTGACACGTTAAATTGTAGGCCCCGGCTGTTCAGTACGGCAGTCGTTAAGCCATGTCAGAAGCCCTCAGGGCGGCTTGATTGGCTTTCAACACCAGAGTTGGCCACTTTCATTCGATAAAAAGAAGACGTCAATATAGACTTTGGGCCACCGAGATACAGGCCTGGCCAAGTTCGGGGCCCGTCGGAAGCGCACATAATCTTGTTCTGTATTTAAAATCATGTATTGATCTAATATTATATAAATGTGCTACCATGTATGTATAACTGTACTGTTAATTTAAATTAACGTTTGTATTGATTTGATATAAAATGTTTATTTTCCTTGTTATATATGTACATATTTTTGGTGAACTATATATAGGTGTATTATAGTTGATTGATACTCACACAGAAGCTCTTCCCACATATATGACACAGGTGTGTGCGTTTGTCCGCGTACAGGCTCCCCATGTCCACGGCGGGGTGTTGTTCCGAGAAATGCAGTTGTAGCCAACCGACACTGTCCCCTACAGCGTTACACTGGAAAAGTATATTTATTTATTTAATCGTATGGCATTATCAAGTAGGCTATATAGGTATATTAAGACTGCTTAGCCAGTTAGCTGCGTCAGGTGGAAGATCGAACATATCTCCGGGTGGGCCGTTATAGGATGTGAGGGGACAGCGTTGGATTATATGCTCCATAGTCTGGATGTCCTCGCCACACTCGCACATGGCACTATCTCTCCAGCCCCACTTATGTCGGAAGTAATTACACCGGCCATGCCCAGTGCGGAGTCGGTTTAAACGGCACCATTGATGACGGGGTAGCTCAAAACCTGGCAGGTTTGAAAAAAAAGTATATAACTTGTTAGTTATTATCTCACATTATTACCAATTATAATAGATACCTATCTAATCAGTTTATGAATTACTATAAGTTATCAAGTCGTCACTCAAAATGTAAATAGGTTACACATGTAAGACTTATCTTATAGTGAAACGCTTTATTATTAAATCAAATATTATAATAATGCTGTAACACTATAGATGAATAAATGAATTATTATTATTTATTAGACAAATTGCTGAAGCGCCCGTAGCTCAGCTAGCGGAGGCAATCGCATGCGATTACCAATGTTAAGCAACGGTCGACGCGGTCAGTACGCGGATGGGTGACCGAAAAGTGGCATTCCATTTAGGGCGCTTAAAAAGAAGACATGTTAAATTGTAAGTTCTACTGTTTGTCTAGTACGGCAGTCGTTTTGCCATGTCAGAGGTTCTTAGGGCGGCCTGATAAACGCCAGAGTTGGCCACTCTCATTCAAAAAGAAGAAGAAGAAGGCAAATTGCATGTTTTGTGAAAAAATAGAAACTCTTTTTGAAAGTGGTATTCGCCCTTTTGCGTCTAATGAAAGATGAAAGTAAGTTTATATAAATAATTTACCACATACATGGGGACACGGCAAGAACACGCATGTAACATCTTAAGTAACTTTTAACGTTCAAATTTTAGTTATTTCATCATCATCATTAGCATTTTACATCTACGTGAGGTGATTAGAGCAATATTTATTGTATTTTATTGTACTTTTAATTTTAATTGAGCCAATTTATTTGTTTTTCTGTGAAGTGTATCAAATATCTGATATAAATAAATGCCTATGACTAGATATTTACTACTACTGAATTACTACTTTTATTTAAGTATGTATGTATTATTACGTCCTATCTTTTAACGCGCTGAGTGTGAGCGAGAGGGTCGCCGTCGGCCGAGATACAATCTTCGGATTAGTTCGGAAGGTGGTATGACTTCTTGCATGCACGCATAGCCAATGTTTACATTTCAACCTAACCTTAAAACAAACTTTTGTATTTCGTGATTAAAATTAAATTACAGAAAATTGTAATCGATGTTACTACCGTAAACCTATATATCGTGACCAAACAGTTAAAGTTGTGTGAATGCGGTTAACTTTGTATGTGAACTTCTGTAATAATATCTAGGTAAGCATAGTTTTCTGTAAGTAGGCTAAGTTATTACAAATAAACATTATTAAACTAAGTATAAATAAATAACTTACCACACGACAAGTCATGACAGGTCTCTTTCTTGGCGCAGCAGACGGACGTCGGGTGGCGGTGGTCGACTTACTGAAAAAAACACAATAACATGTTATTGATATCAGCGCGACGCTCTTTTATTATAATAATAATCTATATGAGATACAAGATCCATAAAAATACATATTACTACGTCATGATATTTTGCTATTTATCAACGTCCACGTCGCTATATAGTAACCAACAACAGTATTTATAATATACAATTACCAACCCCAACGCTCCATTACCAACCACGACGCTCTTTTGTCAACCACGACGCTCTTTTACCAACCAGAACGCTCTTTTGTCTACCATGACGCTCTTTTACCAACCACGACGTTCTTTTGTCATCCACGACGCTATCTGACTACACGTACTTATCCCTTGGCTTCCCTCGCCGATCCGGTTCGTGCGTATGGCGTTAATGCGTGCTGTACGACTCCCAGGCGGCGAGTGTCAGAGAGCACTGCGAGCACCGCAAAACATATATCACGATGCTCTTTTGTTAGGAAGGATCTTTTATTATACATTGTGGCGCTCTTTAATTACCCACGACGCTCTTTTATCACGTACGACGCTCTTTTATCACCCACGACGCTCTATAATCACCCACGACGCTCTTTTGTCATCCACGACGCTACACGTACCTATCCCTTGGCCTCCCTCGCCCAGCCGGCCCATGCGTGTGCCGTTGATGCGTGCTGTACGCCTCCCAGGAGGCGAGTGTCAGAGAGCACTGCGAGCAACGCACGCCGCTGTGAGCGTCTATGTCTAGGGACTCGTTCTGTGGACAAATAATAAAGTACTATATTAATATTAAAACTTTCGTGAGACATTTTATCAATATATTAACTAAACGGTTTTCAAGATATTGAATCAAGCGTTACTTTGCGGAAATCCATTGTAACTGAAACTCTGGAGATATCTCTTATGTAGTGTTTTTCCGCTGCGACTGCTCCTTAACCGACATCAAACAACAAACTTGATGGTTTTTAGGTGTGTTCCTCCATATACCACCGCCACATCTCATCTCCTAACCAACGTGGCCTCCGTGGATCTCAAGATCTTACCAACACCAAACCTTGTCTTCAAGCTTTGTAGTTCTCCTTCGGCAAGATATTCTCGTGGACACGTGTTTCGCCTCTCCACGAGGCATCCTCAGGACGTGTTGACTCCTCGAACGTCGGTCCGAAACCGGACCGGACCGGACTTTCGGAATATTTCTCCAGAGTTTCAGTTAAACGGTTTTCACTCACGTGTAATATGCGTATGTTGTTTACGCAATTCGGGTGTAATGACACCCATTTTCAGAATGTGCCTGCGTGCTGCCGCGGTCTCAGAACGCACGTTCTGAATATGGATGTCATTACACCCGAAACGCGTAAACAACATACGCGAATTACACGTGAGTGAAAACCGTGAAGTTAACATAAAGTATTAGTTATCGTTGGAAAAGCTACTTTCACTTTAGTACAAAACATACAGTTGTTCATTCAAATAGGCTTAGCAATTTAATTGTGACAAGCACAAACTTCACACTCACAAACTATGTTGGATACTTTATACGCTGATGGCACTCACCGCGTGGTACCTAGTGTGGTGCGCGCGCAGCCCCATGCGCGTGCTGTACGCGCGGCCGCAGCGCACGCAGGCGTGCGCGCGCGCGTGCCGGTACGACATGTGCGTACGCTGCGCTGACACGCTCCTGGGAACAACAACGTCAACATACGGGCAAAATTCTATTTATGTTGTTGATCTTTTGCAACACAATTAACGCGTTTCGGGTGTAGGCGGCAGACGTTCTAAGATGGGTGTCATCACACCCGAAACGCGTAAACAACATACGCGAATCACACGTGAGTGAAAACCGTTTTAGTTACATATTTTTTTACTTTATATTAATTAAATGACTTAGTGACGTTAATAATAAATATTTATAAAATGACTTACCCAAACGTAGTGTTGCACTGTTCACACTTATACTTCATTCCTTTGTGCAGATGATAGTGGTTTACCATTGAAGCTCTGAAAATAAAACATTGCAATATTATTATCTCTCTCTCTCTCTCTCTCTCATGAGTCGTATTTCCTCATGACTGAGGGTCGTGACTCCCCCGCACAATTAATTCGTTAGGGGAGTTCTCTTGTGCTGATACATCGTGGTGGGCGCCCAGGTCCTTCCACGGAAGACACATGTCTTCGGATATTGTTGTCCTCAAACATTCCGGTTTCCTCACGCTGTTTTCCTTCACCGATAAGCGAGATCCACACATAAGTTGAAAATACAAGTCATTGGTGTAGGGCCGGATTCGATCCAGGGTGCGTCTGGATGAAAAGCTGACACTGGAACCACTGAGCCACACTCGCTTGCTACTATACTTACTTGCTTGAATTATTATAAACGGTGTCTAAAACATAACTTCATAATAAGTGAACATTTATTATCAACACTTTTTTAATAAAAGCAAAAGAATGATAGTGTCCATTCAAAGTCGAGAGTGAATCGGTTTCTTCAAGGCAAGCGCGCTCGATCGTAGATTACAACGTTGCTTAACATCAGGCGAGTTGTATTCAAGCGCGAGCCTTCTTGATAAAAAAAATGGCACCGACAACAAATATTACGGATTTTAATGAGAATACTTATAGGATTGTAAGTTTCAATCATTTGATGGCTTCTTTACTCCCAATTCTGAATTTTGAAGTCGCAAAATTGAAAATATTTTTTTTATTAACTTTTTAGTGATACTTAAAGTCTACTAAATTTTATTTCTACTTATTTTATTTAAAAAAAAAACGAATTAAACATACCTATAATGAGTGATGAGTGGACATAACTTGCATCTATACACAGCTTCGTGTGAACACTGGTGGCTTATCAACACTTTCCTACTCTTGAAACGCATCTTGCAAACCGGGCATTCTATGTCGCCGGCGCTTTTCTGTAAATTATAAGAGAAATTTCAATTAAACTATTTTTTTTATCATAATCTCGATTTTTACAGTTCAAGGTATGCAGAGCAAAAAATGCATTTTTTTAATTATAAAGACTGTCTGAACTACAAGTTGAAGAAGGAAACGTAGTTTAATTCAATAATAAAAATACTAAATTTTAATAAACTTGAAATTCATGGGTAACGCAAAAAAATATACCTCCATGAGTATATGAATAAAATTACAATAGATAAACAGATAAACATTTTTATAAATAATTTGTCAGAATTATATGTCATTACAATATTAATTACAATTCGTTTTTATACCAAACTAGCTGTGCCAGCGACTTCGTCCGCGTGGAATAGTTATTATCAAAAAACCGGTTCTAGTGAGTTAATCTTAAAAGATAGACGTATACTGTTGCGGACATTTTGTTAGATCATTTCAAGACGAATAATTCTTTCATACATATTTTTTTGATATCTTGAACCGTTTTCGCAGCGCACGCAACGGAAGCCCTCAAAGATGAATAATTTTCCCCGTTTTGTTCCACATTTTCCATTGTTTCTTCGCTCCTAGTAGTTGCAGCGTGATGTTATATAGCCTAAAGCCTTCCTTGATAAACGGTCTATTCAACACAAAAAGAATTTTTCAATTCGCACCAGTAGTTCCTGAGACTAGCGCGTTCAAACAAACAAACAAACTCTTCAGCTTTATAATATTAGTATAGATATGTAATAAAAAAATCATTAAAATTGATAATAATTCAATTAACTAATTAATAATTACGGTTGCCTGGAAGAAATCGCTATTAGCGATAAGGCCGCCAGTTGTGGCACTATTTTTTTAAGTCGTTTGTGTTTCTGTTTGTCTTTATTTTTTTTCAATGTGTGTTGCAACAAAGAGTTTTATCTATCTATCAATCAATAATATATAAACCGTATTTTCAAACATTACCTACATTTGTTTTAATCTATACTAGTATTATAAAGCTGAAGAGTTTGTTTGTTTGTTTGAACGCGCTAATCTCAGGAACTACTGATGCGAAATGAAAAGTTATTTTTGTGTTGAATAGACCATTTATCGAGGAAGGCTTTAGGCTATATAACATCACGCTGCAACTAATAGGAGCGAAGAAATAACGGGGATAATTATTCATCTTTGAGGGCTTCCGTTGCGTGTTCTGCGAAAACGGTTCAAGTCGTGGGTAACAGCTATAATTTATAAAGCTGAAGAGGTAATTTTACAAAAATAAATACGATGCCCAATATAACTATTCCACAGCTAGTAACAAATAAATTGGTAATACAACAGTACATAGAAACATTAATTGTTAAAATTGTTTTTTTAATTAAGATCTTTTGCAGATTACTTAATCTATATACACCACAGAACAACGATCGGGCCACATCGCCCCCGCGCGCGACAGGGCGACAAGCATGGACTTCAAAGCTCTGTGATATACACATACATAATCGTGTATATGCAAAATGTTAATCTGATTACTTTATATGTTAAGTGTGTTCGTACTTCATTTCTTATCTCAAAATAAATCATTATCATTTCATTTAATTTACCATAACATAAATTAGTTAAAAAAAACCTGTTTTAGACTTCAAAATATAAATAAAGTACAATGTAATCTAGCAAATCATTAAGTACTTTTGATTTTTACCACTAAAATAATGATTTTGCTCGACTATCAATGTGCAAAAAAACCAACATTCGGAAGGATTTGGAACCTCCCTTTTTTAAAGCCGGTTCAATTCAATTTTCAATTAGCTTTATTTAAACACTAGTGGGTGCTCGTGGCTTCGCTCGCATTAAGAAGTAAAACTTGCATCCCCTATTTCACTCCTTTAAAAGTGGCATTTCCAAAAATCCTTTCTTAACGGATGCCTACGTCATAACATCTACCTGCATGACAAATTTCAGCCCGATCCGTCCAGCGGTTTGGGCTGTGCGTTGATAGATCACTATGTCAGTCAGTCAGTCACCTTTGAGTTTTATATATTTAGATACATTATTTGCAATATGTATACAGCAAACACCAGTGTTAATTTATCCTAGTGGTTATTTAAATTCGGTTAAAAATACTCACATCATGACATTTAACATGATTTTTCAACATCTTCTCATGTTTGAACCCCTGATAGCAAACTTCACATTTAAACTCCGACTTCACATAACACTCGTAAGTTTGTCGTTTAGAGAACTCCTCGTACACTTTCTCCTGTGTGTTTAGATATTCCACGTCGAATACCGATTCGTATAGGTTTTCGTATTTATTTTGGATGCTTTTGAATAGTTTTAGCGCTTGAGGCTTGAAGAGGGATTTACCTGGAAATAGAAAAAACAGCCATTACAGTGAAATCAATAAGTACTCAAACGTAAAAAGTATTCCGGGACATTACACACAGCGCCATCTAGCCCCACACTAAGCGAACGCTTGTGTCGTGGGTACTAGATAACGGATGTAATACTAGATGTACTTTTCTTTCGTAAATAAATTCATATTATACTTAGAAACGACCAGACTTAATCAACACAAATAATGTTGTGTTTTTTTTAACACAAATTACTTGTGTTGAGTCTGGTAAGTGGACAAGTAATTATAGATTTTAAAATTCATAATTACTTGTGTCATGCGGGAATCGAACCCTAGATTAGAAGGCAGAGCCACTACCAACTAAGCCAACAGGCCAGTCATGAGGTAAATGGAACTCTTTGTCTAATTCTTTTCCTACAGTTAAAATAATGACTGGCCTGTCAGCTTAGTTGGTAGCATATCTGCTTTCAGTGCCGGGGGTCATGGGTTCGATACCCGCACAGCACAAATAATTGTCCATTATATAACATCGACAATATGCAATTTGTGTTGATTAAGTCTGGTCGTTTCTAAGTATAATATGAATTTATTTACGAAAGAAAAGTACATCTAGTATTACACCCGTTATCTAGTACCCACGACACAAGCGTTCGCTTAGTGTGGGGCTAGATGGCGCTGTATGGTATATCAACGAATATTAAAAAAATAAAATATAATTAATTTACTTTTAAGTAATGTATTAACGTGCTAACCAATTAATATTTGTTATGACATATTTTAAATTGTGACTTGTAATACTTGATGTTATCAATAAATGGTTTGTGTTTGTATCCTGAAATTTCATGTATTTACTTTTAAAAAACTATGTATATACTCACGATAAACAGCTTTATACAGTTGCTGCAACACATACTCGCTAACCTTGCCCTCTACACATTGTAATACGAAATCTTTATCTATAGTACAGGTTCCGTCGGATGTTGTCAACTCGCCGCATTTTGAAAATCTTGTTTGCAGTTCTTGTATTAATCTGGAATGAAACACATTATATTACTAGGAATACCTTATTTTAACGACTAAAAATAAATAATTATAAGTAATATTAATTTAATCAATTTATACAATAATATCAAGAAATAATGATTTATAACTTTTTACTTGTGTATATATATTGTAATATTATTTAGATTGAAAAATTGACATGTAACAATCTCCTTATAAATAAAATCTTGGATTAATCTGGAATAAATACATTAGGCGGCTTGATAAACTCTCGACACTAGAGTTGGCCACTCTCATTCGATAAGAAGAAGAATACATTACATTACTAGGAATATCTTATTTTATTAACTATTCTATGCCTGCGTTTCGAGATTAATTTATTTACTAGTGGCTGTCTGCGGCTTCGCTCGCATTATTTCGGGATAAAAAGTAGCCTAAGACCTCATACTACCTGCATTCAGCCGTTTTTGCGTTATGCTCGTTTATTTAAACATACAAGCAGACAAACAGACTTTTTTTTGTTTCTTAAAGTTTGAACCTTTACTTCATAATTGCTTTACTAGCGGAGCCAATTGCATGCGATTACCAATGTTAAGCAAAGGTCGACGCGGTCAGTATTCGGATGGGTGACCGAAAAGTGGCATTCCATTTTAGGCGCTTCCGCGGGTCAAATGACACGTTAAATTATAGGTCCCGGCTGTTTGTCTAGTACGGCAGTCGTTAAGCCATGTCAGAAGCCCTTAAGGCGGCTTGATAAACTCTCGACACCAGAGTTGGCCACTCTCATTCGATAAGAAGAAGACAAGGCTACAGACATCTCACAACAAAATTATTACATATTTAAAAACATACAAAATTACTCACAAACCTTTCTTTACTGTATGGTATCTTCAACTCTTTGCGATTGACAATTTTCTTGCCAACATCATTCGTTTCTGGAAACAAGCCTTTAGCTCTTGAATGAAATCTTGTTTTTTTGTTGACATCTTTATTCTTTATCTTTTGACTATCTTTTGATTCATTCTCCGTTTCAAATTTTTCTTTTTCTTTATGTTTAACTTTTATTTTGTCTGACAATTTGTCTAAAGTTCTTTTTCTTGATGTTTTTTTGTCTTCTATTTTTGTTCTTTTAACGTTTTGTAAAATAGTAAAGAGAGTATCACTATCATTGCTTTCGGAATCATTTTCAAAATCTTTTTCATCATTTGTCATTTGATCATTTGTCTCATCATTTTTGACAACCTCATTTATTTGATCGTCATTTTCTATTAATATCTCTTCGAAACCTGTGTCTTCATTTTTGAAAAGAAGAAATTCTTTTAGATTATCTTTTTCAGTATCTTCTGTTACTTCTGGCTTTATTTTGTAAGCTTCTTCTACATTTTCAGGTGTATTCTAAAACAAAATAAAACAGATAAACAACATAAGCCAATATATGCTCACAAGAGAATTATTTTAAATACTGCTTTTCTAATATATAAACAATCATAATAATACACCAAAATTTACCTATATCCACATAAATTTAACATTAGGAGCGCTCCACTGTGTTCCCGCGTTAATTCAGGATAAAAAATTGCTTTGGCGATGGATGAACACACTCCTCATGACTGAGAGTCGTGACTCCCCCACAGAGTTAATTCATTAGGGGAGTTCTCTTGTGCACTTATCACAGACACAACTCTTAAATATAAGTAAGTTGGCATTAGAGTGGCCAACTCTGGTGTCAGAGTTTAAAAACCAACCTAGGGGCCTCTGACATGGCCATGCTTAGTCATGAATATAATTTTACCTGTATAATATTGTATTCTGTATCCTCTGCACATATTATATGTTCCACAATCATTACATTGCCTCCTGAATATCCAAGGGCAGTAGGTATATGCATCCATAGGGATGATAAAGGATGTCTGTCCTGAAATTAATAAATAATAATTATATTAAATAAATAAACAATAATTATTTGCACCGGGAACGATTAAGGGTGGGTTATTTAGTTAATTTGACATTTAGTTTTATTTGACATATATATAATGTTTTATAATTTTATTACACAGTCATACTTATTGACTTTGTTATGCATTTTTACCTATGTACATAACACTTTTTAACTAAATCCACTTAAGACAAATGTTGGATCTTATAGTGTCAAAGGCCTTTAGGATGATTAGAATACTATCAACAACAGAGAATTACTAATAAAGCTTAACAACTGCTTATAGCAAATGGCCACCATCTGCAAGTTAATGTGTCTTCTGCCCCTTGGAAGCGCCCAAAAGGTATTCAAATCAACCTTCCTTATTATTTACTTTTTTTATAATCAGTATCATCATCAGCCACTGCTGAGCATAGGCCTCACTTCTTGGAAACCACTCGTACTCTTTTTGATAATATGTAAGTTAAATACTAAAAAAATTCTTTAAATATGTTGTAATTTTTATTGAAATACTAGCGGACTCGACAGACTTCGTCCTGTCTGTTGACTCACTCTTTAGTTAGTTAGAAAACGTTTGTATGGGAAAAATAAAAGGGTGGTTTTTTGGGATTTTCCGGCATTGTTTCGAATTTTTCTCGCCGTAACAACCATCCTTGAACTTCAACGGATATTAAAATAGAATTGTCCAAATCGGTCCAGGCGTTGTTGAGTTATGCGCTTACCAACACATTTTGTGATTCATTTTTATATATAGGAAGATTGTCTGTGCAAGAGTTACTTTGGTCAAATTGTAGTGAAAAAATGTAAAGCCTGACTGTTGTCTGTCTGTATATTTAGTGTAAAAACATACAACAACATACTCACAACAGTATCAGCTTTTAACCAACTCTGTAATATGTCCAGAGCTCTCCAACATCTGTGTTTGAAATTATACATCTTTTTCAATAGATATTCACACTCATAGCAATATTGAGGATTTTGATTCTCTATCTGAAAATAAAGTGAGTTAAATAAGTTTAATTAAATAAATAAACAATTATTTATGTCAAGTATTAAGGTATCCATAAATTTTCAGAGAAAAAGTACTCAAATCTATAGAGATACAAATTACTTGTATAAATTATTATTTAAACAAACTATAAACAAATACTAAAACTATATATACGGAAAAGATACCATTTACTAACAATTTCATTACTATACTTAATTCAGTCATTTAATTTAATTTTTAGGCTTTTCTAAAGATTTTCTAAGTGCTCCCTTTTTGTTGTAGTTAAAAGTGGTATGTTTAGTTTTTCTTACATTGTTTTTATGTAATATGTTGTAAATAAATATCACTAGGTATATAAATATATAAATTAATTGCCTGAATCTAAGTACAAACTATTTTATGTTGTTATACCTAAATAGCAAAATATAAAACAGCCAAAATATTCATAGCTTTGATCTGAGGTACAATTAAAGTACCTAAATTTATTAATAACATATTTTTTTGTACTTAGTATGTTTGCTTAGTGTGGAGCTAGATGGCGCTATATGATATGATGATGATGATCCTGAAGTATTTATTTTAGATTTCACTGAATTAACTCAATGAAGCGCTGACTTATTCATTTAAAAGCACCCGGAACGTACAATTTAAAGTAGCACCCGATTCACAGTAGGTAGCACTAAGAATTTTTATATTTTAGGATAGGTAAACTAAACATACTTAATTGTGTACTAATTACCAACATTTATTCTGTTATTTAATTTACTCTACTGTTTTAGTACAGCAACAAGGCTATTTAATGTTCCTTAAGTAGGGTATTAAAATATACTGTAGTTAAGTACTTACTAATATATCACATAATTTATAATGAAAACTTGAAAGCTGCTGATTAACCACTTTTAGATTTCTTTCTGTACGTAAGCAGATGTAACAAATATTTATTCCTGACGACATTGTGAATTGTATTACCTTTAAATTACAACTTAAACTCTGCCCAGGTTAATTCGTTTATTATTATCCATTTATCTTTACACGGATATCAAAACAAATCGATAGACGAATAAAAAATAAGTGAATGAAATAAAGAACAGATAAAAAAATATCAGCTGCTTGCACGACATTCCAGTGCCCATTCTAGAGTGCGCGCAAGATAAGTATGCGCGCGACGGGTGGCGTACTTAATGTTGCTAGTTTAGGTAGTAAATTTTACCAGGTTGTCACTAGTGGGGTGAATTTTAAAAATTAGAGGAGTAACAAACAACCATCCATACTCACAAACATTTGCGTTTATGATATTAATAGGATTATATTATGTTGTATGGTCGTAATGAACAATCTTTGTACTTATTAGAAATATGTACTTAGCTTAAGAACTTCCCTGGCCCCATACAACTCATTTTGATATCATCATTTAATCTAGTGGCACTAGCATCATCCACTTTCCCGTCTATACATCTCTATTTTGCAAAATTGGTCATTCCTAACAAAAAAAAAAAAAATGTCAATCATTTCAAGAATGAACAAACTCAGTAATGCCACAATGCCACAAGAATTTAAACCTTTGACGTCTGATTGATGCTCGAAGATTTAAACTGATAAAAGTCATGGAAATAATATATAGTCTTTATATAGTACAGACGTAGAGAGAGTATGTAAGAGAGGGATGAAATAAAAAAATCCTTGATAAAAGTATGTAAAGACCGTTTCACGAAAGAGTTCCCTCAGTTAAGGCGCCATAACCATCTTTATATCATCTAATAACTATAAAATGTTAGTTCCATACTTTTCCGTGGGACTTATTTCGTGAAACAGTCTCTAGTAAAAAATGGAAGCGCCACTTGTAGTAGGTACTTACTTGTTGCGATCACGAATGGAATGGGAAATCTGAAACTTTTATTTCTCTGTAATATTGCCAAATAGGTACAGATTCTTATCTCGGGTAAATTCACAGTTCAAATTCAAAATAAAAAATGTTTGCCCGAGATTCAGATTTAGGTAGGCTTAGTTTATTTGTAAGTTTTTATTTCACATAAGTATTAGGTACCTATGTAGGTATAGTTGCTATTTTAGTTAATATTGATCCAATTACGTACACACTACGTACGTATTTGAGTTATTCATGTTTTTAAAGCACGGGACATATTATATGGGCAAGAGTGGGCAAGCAAAGAAGCTGGTTTAAAATTTGTATTACCACTTGTAAAATGTAATCCCGAAAACAGTCGTAAAAATGTAATAAAACTTTTCAAATCCTATGTATTATGCAAATTTTTATGTGTGTGATCGGTGTATAAAATTATTTCTATGAAAATTCAAATGTTATTTCAAATAGTGATATTACAAATAATACTTTACGAGAGCATTTTTGTGTTTTCAATTCGAGTGGGTGGAACTAGTGGTTAGTATTTATTTTATACCTACTGGTAGGTAACTAAAGCATAACCTTTTAAGAATGGCTTTAGTATGTCAAAAGCAGAAACTTTTGTTATACGACTTAGGAAATTCACTAACGTATTAAAAAAGGGAAAAGGGAAATAATAATATATTATTATATAAAAGAGAAATGTATAACTTCAAAACTTTTTTATTCAGATACCTACTTAAGCAGATAATTAGATAGTAGGTATGTTTCAATTTACGGATCAGTAAAAGATTTATCAAAATCGATACAGTAGGTAGGTAGTTTTTGAAATATGGATACCAACGCATTTCAGAACCTGAAACTACGGTACGGGCACTGAAAACTAAGAAAGATTACATCGCTACGTGGCATCGGTTTTATAAAACTACTCTGGTAAACTCTCGACACCAGAGTTGGCCACTCTCATTCGATAAGAAGAAAAAGATCGGTTAATTTTTTCAAATTATTTCTTGTTATAAAAAGATCTCTTATTATTTCCGTCACCAGACGAGGAGAAAGAAGAAGACGAAGACAACGCCCCTGATGGGACACAATACATGGACGTGGGCAACATGGTGCCCCCGAGGGAACTCAGGGACTACCCTGAAAGACCATTCAAAGGTTTTGTACATTTACACGTTATTAAACCTTTTAACAAGCGAGTGTGGCTTAACAGGCTGCTTTTCATCCAGACGCACCCTGGTTCGAATCCGGCTCTACACCAATGACTTGTATTTTCAAGTTATGTGTGGATTTGCACTCGTTTAACGGTGAAGGAAAACATCGTGAGGAAAGCGACATGTTTGAGGACCACAATATCCGAGGACATGCGTCTTCCGTGGAAGGACCTGGGCACCACGATGTATCTGCCCATGAAAACTTCCCTAACGAATTAATTCTGCGGGGGAGTCACGACTCTCAGTCATGAGGAAATACAACTCATAGAGAGAGAAACCTTTTAAAGCAAAGCAGAACCGTGCCGGGGACAACGGCACGTCACTTATTTTCGGCACGATTCACGGATTGACCGGGGACAATGGGAAGAAAATTAGTGCCGTGACGTTGAAAAAAGGAAGGAACGTCTACTACGGATTTATCTACTCACTTTTAAGCAAGAACAGTCTCATTATTTTTACGTGGGATAGGTTTGCGTTTGACTACAGCCCGCCTGATGTTAAGCATTGCTGCAGACTAGGGTGTAACACGCTTACCTAGATTCTTATTAACTCTAGCATTGAAGACATTATTATTACACCTACTTACCAATAAATGTCGCATGGTATCTTAACAGTTTTAGACAAATAAGCTAGACCGTTCTTTCTTAAAAGTGTTAAAAATACTTACTTATTGAGATTAGTTTCTAAATAGAAATTATCTAATTCATTAAATCTGCTATTCATTTCAGATAAGCCGAGTGCCAAGGGTAGTAATACCTACGCGGATATGTTTAACAACGACATGAATAGACCAAAGCAGCCTCCCAATGTACTTAGAACTGGCACTGACGTAGCACAAAATATGGCTATGCCTTATAACCCTCAGAACCAAGCAGGATTTAGAGACTTTGCTAAGCCCTACAACCCACAAAACAAACCGTGGATGAATCAAAACTTACCTAGAATGCCTACATCAATTGAAAAACTAGGCCAACCTTTTACGGGAATGCCCAATGGATATGATCCTAATAAACCGAGCCAATTCAAAACAGGTTTCGGTTACAACAATTTAAGAACAAGTCCAAAATATCCCATTATGCCTAACAGGAATGTGGGTAGAGGTTATGTAGGGCAGAATTATGGTAGAAACAGTCAAGGGCGTCAGAATATGAATATAAGACCATATCCTAGTAGAGTTATATCTAATACTCCACGCTCTAATTTTATGCTGACAAATGCTGGTGACCAAAGAAACAGTGCTATAATGAATATTCCAAAGTACAACACTAATCAGCTATTAGATGTAAAACAAAACAAGTTAGTAAGCCAAATGATCAACGTATTAAAAGAGACAGAAGATAATCAAAATCTAACATCAGAAGAGCACAGAAAGAAGCTAGAATACATAGAAGATCTCATTGCTCCTCCTGCTGAAAGCTCTAATTCGATCGTTTTCTTAAAAAACGATTCAAATCATCCAATTTTATTAAAAAATGGAATAATTCATGGTGGTTCACCAATAACTGCTGAAAAGGTAAAAGAAGAGTATATGAATTCTTATATACCTAAGAATGAATTTATGAGTAGCGAAATAAGAAGTGATACAGATAAGACTACTCCAGAAAATAATTTACAACAAGATAAAAATGACCTAGGTACTAAATCAAATGATGAATATGATTACGAAGATGATAAACTTAGCCTTAACTTAAATAATGCGACTGATTCACCAACTGATGTAAGGAAATACGGAGACGTAACGCATACCTATTTTAAAAATAAACAAAACCTGACTTGGAACCAAAACATGTACAATAGCAATCAACATTTTGGACTAAAATATTCAAACAATCCTAAGTACCAACCGAACGTATATCCCAATCAGCACACATACAATCAAAATCAACATAACAATGGAAGAAACTTTTACAAACCTAATGTTCAAAACCAAGGTAATTATCAAAATTACAAAAAGAACGTTTACGGCAAAAGTCAAGGTATTCCCAATTGGAAACCAGGTAGTAATAGATATCAGAGCCAACTACCACTACCGCAAAAACCTTTTCCACAAACAAAATTTTCTGGTAATCCAAATATAAAAATATCAAGACAGCAAAATCAAAACCCTCAACCAATTGATCCAACTAATAATGAGAATTTTAATCTATCGATAAACCTACATCAAGCACCGGAAAACCAAATGAATTTAGAAAACCCAAAATTACCGAAAAATCCCAATCCAGAAGAGGATATGCCTTCTGAGTATCTAGCTGGAGCTGCACCAAATCAAAACCCAGATCCAAGCAACGTACAAATGCCAAATAACCAGCAACAAAGTCAAGATAATCAGATACCCAGTCAAAATCAACAATCATACAATCCAGGTGATCAACTTCCGAATCAAAATCAACAAGAATCATATCCAGGTGATCAACCTCCACAAGACCAAATTCCTAATATGAATCAACAACAACAAAATCCAGAAAATCAGTTTCCTAACCTAAATCAACAGCAATACAATCAAGCTGAACAACCTCCAAAAGACCAAATTCCTAATTTGAATCAACAACAACAAAATCCAGGAAATCAGTTTCCTAACCTAAATCAACAGCAATACAATCAAGGTGATCAACCTCCAGGCCAATATCAACAACAACAAAATCCAGAAAATCAGATTCCTAATCAAAATCAACAACAATATAATCAAGGTGATCAACCTCCAAGCCAACATCAACAACAACAAAATCCAGAAAATCAGTTTCCTAATCAAAGTGAACAGCAATATAAACAAGGTGATCAACCTTCAGGTCAGTATGAACAAAATCCAGAAGATCAGATTCCTAATCAAAATCAACAACAATATAATCAAGGTGATCAACCTGCAGGTCAGTATCAACAAAATCCAGACGATCAGATTCCTTATCAAAATCTACAAAATCAAGGTGATCAACCTCCAGGACAATATCAACAACAACCAAATACAGGAGATCAGATTCCTAATCAAAATCAACAACAATATAATCCAGGTGATCAACCTTCAAGTCAAAATCAACAACAGCCAGGTCCAGGCGATCAAAATCCTGATCTGAGTCAACCTCAACAAAATCCTGAAGGTCAAATCCCAAATCCTAGTCAACAAAACCAAATTCCAGCTGAAAATCAAAGTCAAATACCAAAAAATCAGAGTCTTTCCATAGTTGAAAACGATAAATCTCAAAATGTATCAAGTCCCGAAGAAGCTAATAAACAGTCGGTATTAAATCAAAATCAAACCATAAATCCAAAAAATATCCCAGACCCAACTGTAAATAAAGAAGCTCTTCCACCCGAAGTGAAAGATTTAAACAAAGACAAAGAAACAGAACAGAAAACTACAACAGACAATAGTCCGGCTGGTCAAAAAGTAAAACCAGATGATAAAAAAGACGAGTTTTTCGAAAATTATGTAGACATACCAGGCTGGGATGATATTGTTATACATACTATAAAAGTGACGACGGACAAAGAAAAAGATGTTAATATTGTGACAGTGCCGATGATCATACCACCGGATATGGAGTTTGAAATTACAAGTAAGTATTTGAAAATATCTAAGTACATTGCTCTTAAAAGTTATTTTTAAACTAAATCGGGTTTGCCCTTGACCATAGTTTGCCTGATGGTAAACAAATGATATGGCCTAAGATGGAGCGTGCTTACCCGATAATTATATAATATCCGGTTCACTCTCGCTTTGAAGATCGCTGGTTCGAAGTTTTCAGTATATTATCTGATTTCTTTCATTACAAAAGTTTAGCTGGTGAACACCTAGTATAGTCTTAATCTTATAACAAAACGTAATTTAACTATTAGTCCAGAACTTCTTTAGCCACGAGCGCAGCATGATAATTATGTGTTAGAAACTGGGTGTAAGTATTAAATACTAATAGCCTGCCTTTAGTTCATCGTCACCATCATCCACAGCCTTTGGGATCCCACTTCTGGGTATAGGCCTCCCTTTGTATGTGCCATCTGCGTCGATCCTGACCTCATCCAGTTCGGACTTCCGACTTTAGTACATTATTATTAGGTATATTGAAAAGTATTTTTACTCGGAATTTGAAGAATCCCGGTAAGCTAACAAAACATTTTTTTTACATGATATTGGCTTACGCTTGACTACAACTTGCCTGATGTTAGGCAACGTTATAATCTACGATCTAGCGCGCTTGCCTAGAAGAAACCGAAACATCACGACGAAGAAACATCACGTGGCACGGCCTAGTTTCGTGTTTTTATTATTAAGAGCCTGTATTATCCCATTGTTGGGCAAAAGCCTCTCTACCCTCTTTCCATATATTTTTGTCTAGTGCATAAAAAATGATGAAGCAAAGTAATAACTAAATGGTACCCGCGTCTTGGTAAGCGAAGTGTAGGAAGACCTGGACAACGGTGGCTACATGATATTAGAAAGTTAGAAGGAAACATCTGGGCAAGAACAGCGCAAGACAGAGAGTATTGGCGTAAGAGGGAGGAGGCCTATACCCTGCAGTGGGTCCCATTAAGCGGATGATGGTGATGATGCATAAAAATATTATTCCAGCCCTGCCACCAGATTCCGAAGTAGTATTAGCCGCAAAGAAGACGATGCTAGATAACAACATGGGATACTTCCTCGGCTTCACTCACGAGATGTTCCAACTTATCAAGGATAAGACACACGAAGAGGCACAGGATTTAATTCAGGCTACCCGAGTTGTTCTTAATAAGTGAGTGTTCTTATTGTAATGTAAAGTGTGTTTAGGGTACCTTGGTATTATTTTATGTATAAATATGTACTTATGTCGGTACATGAATTAATCAGTCTTGTCTTGAACCCAAACCGTGTAGATTGATTCCTTACAGTGGCGCAGTCGGTAGGATACCTACGCAGAACTACAAATGGGCGGTACTGTAAGGAATGAAACACTTCGGGTTGGGTTTATGACAAGACTATAGGTACATTACACTTATCACATGTTAAAAAACAAAATAGCTTCCCGCGTCTGTCCCTATTTTTGTATGTATGTATGCTTAGATCTTTAAAACTACACAATTTTGATGCAGTTTTTTAATAGAGTGATTCAAGAGGAAGCTTTATATGTACAACAACGCGTGCGAAACCGCGGGCAAAAGCTAGTACATTTCTTCCAATGTTTTTTTAGTAAATGTTTGTACTTTTCTGTCTTCGTCAAAACGATAAGGTTTCACGCGCCACCGGTTCCAACGGAAGACCAGCGCTGGATGCTTGCATCCAGCACATGCTGAGCTGGGCCCGGATGCGTATTTCCATTTCCGTGTTCATTAGAAGGCAGTACTGCCTTTTAATGAACACGGAAATGGAAATACGCGGCCCGGATTGTGACACGAAGCCTGTATCTATCTAGCTATGTAATAACTAACTATCTTTCGATTTTATTGTGTTTTGTTTTTGTGTTGTTTCTTGTGTCAATAAATGTATAAAATTTTATCCTTTAATTATTTCTTGTTCCAGTATGATAGAGACCGGTGCCCTTACAGACATGGGCGACGCTGCAAAAGGTCTGCACAACGTCGCCGACGCTGTTTCCATGTGGCCGGCTGCTACTATACAAGGTAACTCCTCCTTTTTAGTCGTATTCCTCATTACTGAGGGTCGTTACTCTCCATCAGAATCAATTCGTTGGGGGGAGTTCTCCTGAGCAGATACATCAATCAAGGTAACTGGTGTTTGATTAATAAATACTTCATACTTCTTTCTCTTTGAGTCGCTTTTACTCATGACTGTTAACTAAATATGAAGTTTGCACTCGCTTAGCGGTAAAGGAAAACATCGTGGTGAAACCGAGGACCACAAAATCCGAGGACATGTCTTTCGTGAAAGGGCCGGGGCGCCCACCACGATGTATCTGTCCAAGAGAACTCCTCTAACGAATTAATTGTGCGGGGGAGTAACGACCCTTAGTTATGAGGAAATGACTTAAAGAGAGAGCTAAGTATAATTAGTGACTCCCGCAGAGTATGTAAGTTCGTATGCAAATGACTAACTCTGGTGTCAGAGGTTTCAAACCGCCTTAAGGGCCTCTGACAAAGGAAGTGCTCACATAATGTTAATAAAAAGTCTATTTTCAGCAAATCTAGGATACGGCCAAAAACGTTTAATAAACCGGGAAACGAGTTTTATTCCGGAAGTTGCTTTAATTCTGAGTATTATTGACAGCGCATACAACGTACAACAAGGGGAGGCTTTGTTGAAAACCTTGGATACTATTGATAGATATCCTATGGAAAACAAGACTGCTGTAGAGGTAATAAAATCTATCTAACCCCATAATAAAGCTGAAGAGGGTCGTTACACTGAACATTGAAGATATTTAAAAAATGTTTGGTGTTACTTAGAATTGATAGTAGAACACGTTCCAACAATTTCTAGAAACTTTGTCTGTTTATCTGTGTCTCTATTTAAACGCTCATCACGCAAAAGCGGCTGAACGGATCCACATGATTTTTAGTATGTAGGTAGTATGAGGTCTTAGGAGTGCATAGGCTACTTTTTATCCTGAATTAATGCGAGCGAAGCCGCGGGTATCCACTAAGTATGTAATAAAATGATGGATATATTCATATTGCAGGTAGCTAAAGAAACCCTAGATGCAATATTACTAGCATATTGGACGGCTCCCGTCGCAAACCGTGCTAAGCTGTTTTTGATGATCAATGACGTTATTATAAAATATAACCCAGGAGCTCAGAGACGGGTTAATGATGGTGTTGGAAACAGGCGGGGAGAAATCGCTGGTGACGGTAAGGCAGCAGCATTTAAATATAAAAATATTGTAACTAGAAAAACACAAAAATACAAGACATCACAAAATACGGAACAAACATAAATGAAAGCTTTTGCCTTAGCATTTGGTGATACGTATATACGTTTAAATTTTAAATTATAATAATCGCTTACTATCACACGAATAAAGGTAAAAAAAGAATTCCGTTGAAAAAAAATTCCAGTACTATAAATACGAGAAATTGATCTCTCTTAATATTATCTAGGAGAAACTTTATAAGCGGGTGTGTTAGTTTCTCTGTCACGCTGAACTGGTTTGCGTGAAATTTGGTATGAAGAAAGACTAGGTCCTGGATCTGGATAATATCCCTACTGGTATCAAATAAATAATAACAAATATGTACACATTGTACACACCTATTTCACTTGTTATTTTTTTTTTTTGTGGCGAGACTTCAATTAAACAAAACGTTAAAAATTTACGAGCTCATCTCTTGTCGGTGGAGTATGCGCCATTCTTCACGGTTTCCTGCAAATTCCTTGACTTCCTTATTCGACATGACACCAGCTTTCTCTTTTATTTGGTCTATGTATGATCTTCTGAGTCTTCCTCTTTCTCTTCGTGCCTCTAACTTCCACTCAATGATGTTTCTCATAAAGTTGTCGTGGCGTATAAGGTAGATCTTCATCACAGATAAAACGTTTATAAATTATTTTCAGCAAACATATCTACAAAGAGACCAGACAAATTAATAAACGCAAAAGACTCTATCGAATTAACTAAAACGAGATTGAATGCCAAAAATATGAAAAGAACAAAGAAAACAAGCAAAAAAGAAAATAAAACCACCAAAAAAGCGACCATTAAGCTGTATTTGAAAGAAGAAAAGAAAAAGAACTTGAAAACTGCAACAACAGTCAATAAAGGTTACGACAGATTAAAACAAGAATTTTATAACTATGAAAAGAAACTCAAAGATAAAGCAAAAACAAATGAAAAAGATAAAATGAAAGCTGAACAAAACAAACTGGACCAAACAAATTTAAATGATGTTAAAATGAAGCAGATTATTACTAAAATAACACCAAAACTGACAACCAAAAGTGAATACGATCAATACATTGAAGAAATTTACAAAATATACGGCGATGAAACTAAAGAAATATACCAAAACAAGGAAGATATTTCCAAAGCAATTTATTTTGCTGACAACTTTGACGCTGACGTTAAAAACAGAGATATAAAAGATAAAGAAACAAAAGATTTCTTAGAAAGAAAAGTTACAAAAGATTACGATGAAAATTTATTTGGAAACCGAAAGAAATTTACAGCAAATAAAAGAACAACAGAAAAGCTTTATAATTACGTTACAAGAAAAAGCGAAGTCAACGAAATTGTCAAAACAAAATTAAAAAACATGATAAAAAACAGTAACTTTAATTTAACTCGTTTAAGAAAAACTTTGGATAAAGCTGCAAGCTTTAGAAGAAACCTCGAAGAACCTAAAAGCTCCGATGATGAAATGGCAATAAAAAGAAACATTTATAAAGTTTTCGGGTACGGCACTGATTTTAGAAGACTTGCAAAATAATATTAATTCTACTTTATCAAATTTAAACAAGCCAAAGCAAAATTTTAACTACAATATCATTTCTATAGAAACAATTATAGTTTAATCTTCTTCTTATCGAATGAGAGTGGCCACCTCTGGTGTCGAGAGTATATCTAGCCGTCCTAAGGGCTTCTGCCAAATGGTTTTATGTAATAATGGCTGATCACATAATGTACGAAAATATTGTACATAAGTGTGCGTTTGCTTAGTGTGGGGCTAGATGGCGCTGTGTGCAATGTCCCGGAATATTTATATATTTTATTTATTTATGCATGTACTAGATTTTTTATATGAATTAATGACACATTTTTTATCAATAATTTATTATTTGTTACTATGTACATTAGTAAGTGAAATACACTAAATTATCCATGAAACCTAATATTAGAAATAAATTAATTACAATTTACAATACACTATGAGGTAACATTTTTAAATTTCATTGTTCCTTTATAGTTATTAATTGTAAATACATAGATATAAGTATGTACTTATCAATACAATTCAGATCATATTCAAGTAATACTAGGAAATTTCCACGACTTACCTCTCTTAGTTTTTTACTTGATATTATTTTTGGATTTGGATGGATATAATTACGTTTTTTTTAACTAGTGTCAGTGTCTAAATTGCAAAATTTGGATAAGTCTAGAACTTCTAAGCCTTAGACATTGCCATTCAATACTTAAAATATTACTATAGAAGTATAAACTAATAATTTAACTTCCCCCCCCTCCCCTCCAACAATACCACTATCTGATTTCCCCCTTCGGCTGGCTCTCTTGACCCTCCTGACTTGACGTTTTAATGGAAAATGGACCCCCCTTATATGCTCGTTGAGTAACGTGCTGTGGATGAATACTTTATATTACACTGTGACATAAAAAAAACAGATGTATGTATTCAAAAAAACAAAGAATGACTCAAATAATGTTAGTGTTTCGTGGTAAGCGTCGCTCTTGCCAATTTTAGCTACAGTGCCATTTTTGTAACTTGCAGTAAATTTCGTATTACCAAACCTAGCATATCATTGCAGTCAACAAAATACAAATTTCTTATAACATTAATCACTAACTTCCCCCCCAACAACACCACTATCCAACTTCCCCCCTCGGCTGCCTTTCTTGACCCTCCTTACGTTGTAATGGACCCCCCTTATATGCTCGTTGAGTGACGTGCTGTGGAGGAAGGCTTTGCCGCATATGCTGCATTTGTGGCGGCGCGTGCCCGTATGAAACTGGGAACAAAAAGATAATTGTGTTAGTTTTCTTAAAGTGCAGTCGCCCGTGTGCTATTTCCACAACAAACTGTACAAAAGCTTTCAATGAAAGTCGGTTGGCTTTTTAAAATCAAAATGAATGTTAAAAACTCTCAAATATCCATGTCTCCACTCACCAACATTATGGTTAGTCATGTGAATTTTCGAGTCGTAAAACCCTCAAAAACCACATGCCCACAAATATCAAAAACTCACAACTGTCACTGTCTATCTTTTCAACTGTCACTCACCAGCATATGATTGGTCAGGTTGGACTGTGTCTTGAACTTCTTCCCGCACTGCTTGCACTCCTTGCCCGGCGGGAAGTGTCTCAGTTTATGCTCGTTCAAGGCGACTCCGCTGTGATAGCGCTTCGGGCAGAGGTCGCAGGCGTAGGGGCGGACGCCCGTGTGCGAGTTCAAGTGGTAGCGGAGTGATGTTGCGTTCTGTGAGATAATAAACACGAATTAAATATATGTTTTTTTATTATTCTTTTTCTTCTTCCTCTTCTTGTCGAGTGAGGGTGACTAACTTTTATTTATTAATTCAGGCTTAACATTTGTAATCACAATATTACATTATAATAAAGTTATAACAGACAGTATAAGTTAATAGTAGTAACTTTGGTGTCGAGAGTTTATCAAAGCCGCCCTAAGGGCCTCTGACATAGCTTAACGACTGCCGTACTAGCCGGCGCTCAATCAACTCATTGACTGATCTACCCAGAATTCGTGGTCTACCACACACTGACTCTGTAAGTAACTGTCTGACTCACAATCTCCCAGACTGACTCACAAGCTTACTCACCCAGGATCCCTTAGCACAGACATGACACAGGTGCGTCCTTTTATCTGCATACACTGCATTCATGTCCAAGGTAGGGTGTTCTGTTCGGAAGTGGAGATTTGTCAAACCGATATCTGAATCATTCACTCAGTAACTCCTTTACTACCTATGGCATTGACTAATTTACTGACTTATAACTCACTAACTGAATTACACAAATATAGTCATTCACTTATAGTCTATCCCTGACTGACACAAAGAGTCATAGTCTGACTCATAAACTCACACTCTGATTCTTAAACTCACAGACTGACTCATAAACCAACTCACCCAGAATCCCTTAGCACAGACATGACACAGGTGCGTCCTTTTATCTGCATACACTGCATTCATGTCCAAGGTGGGGTGTTCTGTCCGGAAGTGGAGCGTTAACCAGCCAATACTGCCTGATGCGTTGCACTGAAACACACAAAAGTATGATTTATTTATTTTTCATCATGCTCGCGGCTTCGCACGCATTATAATACGTATAAATCATCCTCTTGAATCACTCATCTATTCAAAAACTGCATCTAAACTAAATCAGTTGTGCAGTTTTAAAGATCTAAACAGATATAGGTGCAGACGCAGGAAGCGATTTTGCTTTATACTATGTAGTGACTAGTGGATGCTCGCCGTTTTGCTCGCGTTGTTACGATATAAAAAGCAGCCTATGTTACGCCCAGGACCGTATACTATTACTATACCGAAAAGCACGACGATCCGTCGTTTCGTTACGCCGTGAGAGCGGAACAAACAGACAAAGAGATCTAGCAACTGATTTTTGATATAATAGTAACACTTACCACACGACAAGTAATGGACGGCGGTTTAGGATTGATTGGCCTCGCGCGTTTACTGTAAATAAATATTTAATATTTATGCAACGGAAACATTCTGTACTAAGTATGTACTTAAAAAAACAAACTTACATACCTACATGTGGATTGTATTCTACAATATTAACAGCGTTGCTCAATAAAGAGAAAAAATAAATTATACGAAAACAAGAATACAGAAACTTTGCATTGAAAACATTTTATAACATTTCAAATGTCAAAACTTGTCAGGTCATATTAAATTACTAGTTTTTGCCCACAGCTTCGCACGCGTTATTATAAATATAAACCTTCCTTTAGATTCACTCTATCTATTTAAAAAACTTCATCGAAATCGTTGTATAGTTTTAAAGATCTCAGCATACATACATACAATAAGAACCGTAGCGGGAAGCCACTTTGCTAATACTATGTAGTAATAGTGATGTAATTTCAAATGACAAAACTTGTCAATGTCTCATTAAATTATGTACGTACGTTTTCGTAACAGCCTTATGTTCGTTATGCCAGGTGCGCTTGTGTTTCATGAACACCTCTTCAGACGGGAACGAGAGGTCGCATTCATCACAATGCACGCCCACGCCCTCTGGCGGCGGCGCGGCGTTCTGTGAAAGAAATAAAAAACATAAGCGATACGATATTGAATCAGGCGTTACTTTGCGGTAATCCATTGCAGATGAAACTCTGGAGATATATGTAGTGTTTTTTTGATGCATCCTGCATCAAAAAAACACTACATATACATATATATACATATGTTGACTCCACGAACGTCGGTCCGAAAGACGAGAATATCTTGCCAATAAAAGATGACAAAACTTGAAGGCACGGAGGAGTTTGTAAGATCTTAAGAGCCACGAAGACCACTTTGGTTAGGAGATGTTTGGCGGTGGTATATGGAGGAAAACACCTAAAAACCAACTAGTTTGTTGTTTAACGCCAGTGAGGCGCAAGAGATCAAAATACAATAAATATACAATATAATATTTTGTGCATGGCAATTGGCAATACATCAGAAGGGGCAAAAATACGACGCGCTTGGGTGGCGCCATCTCTTAGCAACATTAGTTACTAAAATAAACTACGTAAAATTTAACTATAACAACCGGCTAGCACTTAAAGCAGGCAGCAGCAGGTCGGCGAACGAATCTGGACGGGGCGGCCAACCGGGACGCGCATGCTGACTCAACCTGTTGACAATGGAGCCCGCAGTGCTCCGAAATATGTATGTCGAGCAAATTTTTGTTAAATCTTTTTTAACTTACTTGCTAGCCGGTTGTTGTATAATTAAATTAAATCATGGCTTTAACTTGGTACTGGAAAATCGCTCATTTTGTCGATTTCTGTGTAAGTACCTTGTGTATCCTAGTATTATGGAGAGCTACGCCCAGCTGAGACACGAAGGCGCGGCCGCAGGTGGTGCACACGTGGCGGCCGCGCCGGTGCTGCAGGTACTGGTGCCGCTTGTAGCCAGACATGCTCCTGGAGATAGCAAATACATGTATGAACAAAACCGAAATTCGTCTGTAAATAAATAAATATCTCAGGACATATCACACAGCGCCATCTAGCCCCATACTAAGCTAACGCTATATATATATATATATGTATATATAGGTATATAGAAGAAAGTGAATATAAAGAAGAAAGTGGTGTTAGTTACACCATTTATAACTCAAGAACGGCTGAACGGATTTAGCTGAAAATTGGTGGGGAGGTAGCTTAGAACCAGGAGACGGACTTAGGACACTTTTTATCCTGTTTTTTTTTTTTAAATTGGATTGAATAAAATCCAAAGCCTGATTATTTATTGCCTCTTAGACGGAACAGAATCCGCCGGGTCAGCTAGTATCATAATATATCTTTATTTAAACCTAAGTTACTTACTTGCATACTTTCCCGCAGCTCTCGCATGTATACGACTTGCCTTCGTGTTGGTTGTAGTGGTTCACCATTGAATCTCTGTCGATAATAATATATACGTAAATATAATTGCTTTCACAATTGTTGTGTTGAAACTCTGGAGAAATATATGGTGTTTTTCCGCTGCGACTGCTCCTTAACCGACTGCAAACAACAATCCTGGTGATTTTTAGTGAATAAAGAAAGCCATACTTACAGAGGGTCTTACCTGTAGAAGACATTACGTGCAGCTCTCTGCAGCTAACTTCCTACAGGTAAGTTTTTCGGCAGGCAAGCCTCTTCTTGCCTGCCGAAAAACTTACCTGTAGAAAGCATTACATATAGAACGTCTTACCTGTAGAAGATCTTACGTATAAAGCCTTACCTGTAGAAGATTTTACCTATAAAGCCTTATATGTAGAAGGTATTGAAAGAAGTACCTGTAGAAAACATTACCTGTAAATTATCTTACCTGTAATAGGTAACAAGCGGACATAGTTTGCATCTATAAGCGGCGCCGTGCGATGCCTCGTGTGACCGTAGGTTCTTGCTACTCGGGAATCTAAGCCCGCAGATTTTACAGGCGAATTCACCGGCGCCTTCCTGATAAAGAAATCATGTTAATCAATCAATCAATCAAATCAAAAATGATTTATTTTACACATATAACAAAAGAACACAAGCTAAAAGAATTTTAGATCATAATATTGGGACAGAGGGCGGCCTTATCACTTAAAGTGATCTCTCCCAGGCAACCTAGTTTGGAAAACAACGATAGGAAAGCAGTAACGCTGGCGCGGAAACACTAAATCTAATACAACTTAATATATTTTACTAGTGGACGCTTGCGGCTTTACTTGCGTTATTTCGGAATAATAAGTAGCCTATGACTTTCCCAGGACCTCATACTATCTACGTACCAAAAATCATGATGATCCGTTCAGCCGTTTTTGCGTGATACGCGTTTAAATAAACAGACAAACAGGTAAACAGACAAAAAAACTAAATACTGCTGAAACGTGTTATGTTATCGACTTAAAGAATTCCCTTACATTTTTTTCTCAAACATCTTCTGTGTACAGATTTTTGACCCTCTTTAGCTTTATTATATGTATAGATAAGGTTTGCTTACAATATGCTTACCTCATGCATCTTTGTGTGATTTTCCAAATGTTTAGGTTTATAGAAAACCAGGAAACAAATATCGCATTTATATTTCGCCGTCAAATAGCAGTCGTAAGTTTTTCTTCTGTAACATAAAAAAAAAACAAATAAGAATGTTTGGTCTTCTTCTTCTTCTTATCGAATGAGAGTGGCCAACTCTGGTGTTGAGAGTTTATCAAGCCGCCTTAAGGGCCTCTGACATGGGTTAACGACTGTCGCAAACAGCTGGGACCAACAATTTAACAAATTTAAGAATGTTTAGTAAATAATGCTTACCATCAGGCAAGCTATGGTCAAGCGCAAACCCATTTAAGTTTAATGAAAATTGATTTGACTTTACGAAATCGTGCTGTGCTATGTCCCGAAATATTTATTTATTTAATTGATTTATTAGTGCACAATAGAGCTGAGTAGCGTGCCTTGCGAGAGGCCTATACCCAGCAACGGGACGAAAACGGCTGCAGATGATGATAATAGTTTTTACAAAGCTAAAGGTTAAGAATCTTTATTGATAATTCAATTTCAAAATATCTTTATTAGAATAACAATGATTAAACTATGTACAATTACTAGTGTAAGTATTAATCCTAGTAACGTTCAATTTATATATACATTATTGTTTATCAAGTCACTACTTATGCATAAACTTATAACATGTTGGAGTTAAGTTAAAGAAATATTATGTTTAATAAAAATGCAGTTTACAATATAAAAATGCAGTTTACAATATATTTTTTTATTATATATATACTTTATTGATACCGTAAAGTTGCAACACACACATATAAGATTTAAATCTAATCAATGCTGCACAAATTACAATATCTCCTCAAAATTAATTTACATAATATTTTATCTCAATAAATTGTTCTAAATGGCTAAAAAAATACAAAGTCAAGATTTATTACTATTATTATAATGTAATTTTTTTTAAGTATTAACATCTTGTCAAACATATTAATTATGTATAGTTAAGTTACGGCTTAATTAAATCTAAGTACTGTCATTTGAGCTGTATAGGGGCTGAATTGACAATTTGGCAATATACTCAATTTGTTACCGCAATAATAGTTTTTATGTTAATTATTTTTACTGGCCAATCAAATAAACATTTGTTTCTCTTGTGACGTGACATTGGCGAAATTGCGGCAGTACCGCAGAGGCCATTAAAAAAAACGACTTCCAAAAAAGGAGGTTATCAAGTCTTCTGAAAGTAAAGACTCTGGCTAGATGAAGCCTAGCCAATGTCTCTTGCTACGCCCCAATACCTCGGGGCACATGTATCTTTTTGGAATAAGTTTAAATAAGTTTTTTTTACGAACCTCAACAACTCCAGCTGCATCTTTTCCTCCGTATTCAAGTATTCTATCTCGAACACAGTCGAGTATTGTTCCTCATTCTTGTAGTTACGCATCAGATGTTTGAACGTGCGAAGTGTCACCGGGTTTGGTGTTTCACCTGGAAGTAGAAAGGTAAAATCTTCTATATATACAAAACTCAAAGGTGACTGACTGATATAGTGATCTATCAACGCACAGCCCAAACCACTGGACGGATCGGGCTGAAATATGGCATGCAGGTAGATATTATGACGTAGACATCCGCTAAAAAATGATTTTTGGAAATGCCACTTTTAAAGGGGTGAAATAGGGGATGCAAGTTTTACTTCGAAGTGCGAAGCGCTTTTGCGTGCGAAGCCGCGAGCACCCAAAAGTAAGTATAAATTTCTCTAGTGGGTGCTTCGCTCATATTTAGATATAGACACGACCAGACTTAACACAAGTAATTACATATTTAAAATTCATAATTACTTGTATTATGCGGGACTCGAACCAGCCCTTCTAGATTAGAAGGCAGAGCCATTACCAACTAAGCTAACAAGGCAGTCATCATCTATCTATCTGTACGTCATAGAATAAAACTGAAGAGGGTCAAACGCTTTAGTTTAAACGCTCACCACGCAAAAACGACTAAACGGATTATCATGTTTTTTTGGTATGTAGGTAGTATGAAGGAGTGTCATAGGCTACTTTTTTTCCTGAAATAATGTGAGCGAAGCCGCGGGCGTCCACTAGTTTACGTAACCTTATTATACATATTTTTATATACATACATACACTGGATACAATCCCACAGCTGTTTCATCCGTTTGTCTGTTATTTTGTCATTCAAACAGTTTATTATCACATCTTTGTCTATTACAGATCCGTCTTCAGTTTTCAATTCGCCCCAAAGCTCAAATTTCTCTTCTAGCTCTATTTTTAACCTGAAACAAAAATAATGGGCAAATTTAATAATAGCTAAACAAAACTACAGAGATAGGTAAATGTTGGCAAAAAATGTATTGAATATAATACAGGCATCACTTTTGGTACATATATTCATATTCATATTCATTTATTCGTAACAAAGTTATAAGTCATGCTTCACAATAATATTACATAATATTGATAATATAATAAATAATATTTGATTTACGGTAATAAATTAATAGTTAAAAATGTCAATAATAATATACAAAGTAGAATTATGTATACATACATAAACGGATTAAATACCACACGGTAGAAAATCTGTTAATGTGTATAATGCTGCAGTACTTTATCTAATCTCATTGTAAATACATATATAGAAGCAATAACAACAAATTTTTATTTTGGACACAGAGATCCATTTTTGATGCACTTTTTTTTGATAGAAAGTGATTCAAGAAGCAGGTTTATATGTACGCGTGCGAAACCGCGGGCATAAGCTAATAATACGTAAACTTAGACATAGAGACAAAATAGCGAAATATTAAGAAACTGACACCAGAGTTGGCCACTCTCATGCAAACTTGCTTGCATTTTTATAAGAAACTCAATAAAATATACATAAAAGGGTCTTCAAATCTAGAGTTAACAGATATCTTCTAGGTAAGCGTGTTACACCCTAGGCTGCAGCAATGCTTAACATCAGGTAGGCTGTAGTCAAACGCAAACCTATCCCACGTAAAATATATATCCAAATTTCAGCCCATTCCGTCCAGTGGTTTGGGCTGTGTGTTGATAGATCACTATGTCAGTCAGTCAGTCAGTCAGTCACCTTTGAGTTTTATATATTTAGATATTATGTTAACATACACACCTTTCTTTACTAAACTGTAGTTTGGCTTTCGATTTCTTCTTTTTCGTTTTCTCAATGCTATTTTTAACTTTTTTACTCTCGGTTTTCTTCAAGACATTTTTAGATTTCTTTTTAAAAGTCCTACTTAATGGTACGAAACTATCGTCACTATCAAATTCAATATCACTAGTATATGATAAATCATTTGATTCTGCTAATATATCATTTTCTTCCACTAAATTATCATTTATTTCGATCAAATTGTCATTTGCCTCTACTAATACATCATTTAATTGTAAAAAACTATTTGAAGAATTCGTGAATTCATTTCTTTGGTGTACACTTAAATGATTTTCCACACTGTTTAATAAAATATCATCAATAAGTGTTGTGCTGTTAGTCAATAATTCATTTTCCTTTTTAATGTCATTTTCGTGGCTCATTTCAATCATTTCCACATCATTTTCTGTATATTTTCTCCTAATTTCTTGGGGTTTGGTTTGACTTTCTTCTGTTTTTATTTGATCCTTTGAATCAGTGTCAGTTCCTATTTCCAGCTTGATAATGTTGAAAATGCTCTGATAATTCTGTAAAAAATACACAAACATGTTTATGAACACTAAAGGTGTATTAACACATGCACACATGCATTCACAAGTTAAACTTTTTTAGTAACTTCTTGTAAATTATCATAAAATAGGCCTTTTATTTTATAACATATTCTTATTCCTCAACTATAGGCACCCATGGCTCAGCTAGCGGAGGCAATCAAGTGCAATTACCCAATATTAAGCAACGGTGGACACTGTCAGTCCTTGGATGGGTGACCGAAAAGTGGCATTCCATATTGGGCTCTTCTGTGGTTCGGATGACATGTTAAATTGTTCTTTCCGGCTGTTAGTCATAGTATGGCAGTTCTTAAGCCATGACAGAGGGCTTTACGTCAGTTTGAAAACTCTCAACACCAGAGTTGGCCACTCTCATATGAAGAAGAAGAAGGATTTCTCACCTCAAATGTATCACCATGTCCTAAACCATCATTACTATCTTCATACTCATAATACAGGCAAGCTGTGTGCTTGTTTATTGTGCTAGGTGCCAGTGAGGCAGGTAGTAGTGTGCAGAGACTCTCCACTGACTTGTTTGGCTGAAATTATAAAATAAATTATGTATAAACAGATAAACATTTTATTGATAATTTGATGAATTATAAGTCAATGAAAAAAATATACAATTAAGTTTCTGTTAATTTACAAAATGTAGGTACAGGCAATACAGGCAATTGTCCTCATTATAAAAATTTCGCTACTAAAATTCATCTATTACTATTGGAATAGCACTTTCTTTCAGTGAGAAAAAAATTGTCTACACTATAGAAAGTCTTTTTATAAGTAACTTTTATGGTTTCTACTCACGTATAATTTTGTGTCTGTTTTTATGTGATTTGGGTGTAATGACCCACCATATAACATATGTTCTGGGACCGCTATAATCTACTAGCTATTGCCCACAGCTTTTAAAACTACATGACAGATTTTGAAATGCAGTTTTTTAATAGACAGAGAGATTTAAGAGGAAGCTTTATATGTCTTGCCTGAATCTCTATTCCCCTTGAACTATAATTTGTCGGTCTTCACAACAGTAAACCGGTAAGATAGAGACAGGGAGAGAATGGGGGAAATGCACAAAAAATCCCTAGTGGGATATCCGTGCAGGACTCATCGCCCCCTCCTTAGAATTAGACGGGGAGAGTAAACCGGTTTTTTCTAGGCAAGCACACTAGATCGTAGATTATAATGTTGCTTAACATCAGGCAAGGTGTAGTCAAGAGTGAATCTATCTCATTGAAAAAAAAATGTATATGAATGTGCTCAGAAAATAACTACTACTAACAAATACAATCTGTCTCACCTTAGATTGTTTCCATTTATCAAAAACTTTTAGTGCTTTCATGCATTTGTTTTTGAAATTGTATGTTTTTCCCAAAACATATTCACATTCTGTACAATATAATGGGTCAAGAGAATACACCTGAAAAAGACATAAAAAATACATAAACAAGTATGAATTTAAAAGTAGGTGTTGTTTAGTTTTTTTCTCTTTGATGATGACCAAATATGGATGAAAATTAATATTATATCAATTTCATATAATCATTTTACACAGCCACAAATGGCCAATCATGTCAAAGTAACAGCGATCTTCAAAGCGAGAGTGAATTGGTTCTTATTGGGTAAGCACACTCCATCTTAGGCCATAGCCTTTGCTTGCTATCAGGCAAACTATGGCCAAGTGCGAACCCGTTCAAGTTAAAAAAAAATGTAAAACATGTAAATACCTATTTGTTGTATGTACTAATTAAGTGATGCATGAGTTGAAATTTATTTTGTTCAGTTGTAAGTTGATGATCATTGAAATTTTTGGTATGAAGGTAGTGCATGATCCGGAGAGTGACATAGGCCCCATTTTATCCAGAAATAACGTGTGTGAAGCCGCAGACATCCATTAGTTTGTAATATAAATAGCTTAGGTTTAGCAAACGAATGTCTTTAATACAACAACTTTTATAGCAATCTATAAATTAAATAACTCACAGAATATTCACATAAGTGGTCATGAAACTCCAATAAAGTATTATCAATAGTTTTGAGCTTTCTGTTGGCTCGTAAACATATTCGACAAATATTTGGTTTCTTCTTCATTCCGTTTGGAAAAATTTTAGAGTCGCTGAAGGAATTATTCGAATGAATTGTCGTGTTTGGTAGCAGGACACTTTAAACTGACTTTATTTGGGTAAAAGCATGTAAGTAAGATTGTAACAATAAATATTTCATAATTATTCTATCATTGTAATAAACCAAAACAATCGATTCGCGTTCCTCAAGCAGCGAGCGATCAATAATGACATTGACAATTGACATGTTGACATTTACGTTTTTTTGTTGTGAATGAACAATTTCACAAAATAGAGACGAGACGACGGGAGAGTGTACTATCCTAGTGCCACTAGAATGGGCACTGGAATGGTGTAAATGTAGCTGATATTTTTTTATCTGTCATTTATTTCATTCATTTCTATCGACATGGTGTTTTGGTTTTTTGCTTCATTCATATTGATTGTTTTGTTTGATTGTTTACATATTTACTATAGCTAAAAAAACTGAGAAAAAATCCCATAAAACATGGCTAAAAACATGTGAATTATGTCAAGAAATAGGTTTTGAAAAGGAAAAACATGGCTGAATGTTTGGATATTTGTAAAATTTGTTTACGAAGCGATGTTACGCTCAATATTATTGATAAAATTTTAGCCGATTATTTCGTCTCATTGACCGCTTTTAGAGTAAGTTTTGGTTCCTCCTTATGTATAAGTACTGAGGATCTTTATTCTCGCAGAATATAAGTAATTGGGGGGCTTCTCTTGGGCAGATTCGTCCGGGGAGGCACTCAGGTCCATCCACGAAAGGCCAACATATCCTCAGCTTTTGTGGTCCTCAAACATGTCGATTTTTAGTATAAAATGTATTGGAAATAAGAAAGTTATCTCTTTTTTGATGGAGCATGCCTGCACCAGAATGGAAAAATGATATCATCTTATGAGCGTTATTTCCAGTACAAATTAATTTTAGATATTGTTGTTTTAGATATTGTTATTAGAAAATCACTCATTAGAAAAAGCTGCATAAAGGTTTTTCTTTTCATAAAAAATACAATAATAATTTTCAGCTATCACATATTGATTCAAGATTATGCTCAGAATGTCATCATCTATTGAAGAAAAATTACAATTTCAAGAACCACTGTGAAAGATCAAGTGAAATTTTGGAAAAATGGTTACAACAACATGTTTATGATGATTCAGACTCAGTAAGTAATATTATTTAACTAACTCTTGAAACAAACTATCCAATGAAACTAAATAAATTAGTAGTTAAACTTACATAATATACCTTTATCTATATATATGTTACGGCTAATACCCGAAGTGCGGCTACACCTAGTTTTAGCCGGTTAGAACTAGGTGTAGCCACTTACTCTTGGTTAAACCCCGAATCGAGACATGTTTTGAAAGAAGTTGGCTCCTCCTCGCTTCGCTCGTTGTCACATGTGCGTGGTAGGAAGCAACCTAACGAACCTAATCTACCTTCTGTCACAGACAAGTGACTTCGAGTCCAACACTTGCACTACAACAGGACTTGAGACCTAGTTTTACCCGAAAACAATCGGCTAGTACTAGGTTTAACCAAGACTAAGTGGCTACACCTAGTTCTAACCGGCTAAAACTAGGTGTAGCCGCACTTCGGGTATTAGCCGTAACATATATAGGTATAAAAGAAAGTGGTGTTAGTTACACCATTTATAACTCAAGAATGGCTGAACAGATTTAGCTGAAAATTGGTGGGGAGGTAGCCTAAAACCAGGTGACGGACATAGGATACTTTTTAACCCGTTTTTTTAAATTGAATTGAATAAAATCCAAAATCTGCTTATTTATTGCATCTAAGGCGGAACAGAGTTCGCCGGGTCAGCTAATAAGGAATAAACTAAAGTTAATATGAAGATATATAAAAGCTAGGGCTATACTACAAACAACTCTGTTACATATTTTGTATGTTACCTGATAAATATAAACCATATCTTCCAAGAGCTTATCATTCCTCATTACTGATAGTCATGACTCTCCCAGAATTTATTAATTGAAAGAAAACAATAAAACTATAAATATAAGTACATGTATATTTTCAGTTTGGTCTAATTTTAATTTTGACCTATTTGGAAAAATCTGTGTTTTACTAAT
The DNA here is from genome assembly GCA_964023185.1 of Macaria liturata. NCBI lineage: Eukaryota > Metazoa > Arthropoda > Insecta > Lepidoptera > Geometridae > Macaria > Macaria liturata. The sequence continues at coordinate 12,271,464 of OZ026807.1, read as the reverse complement.
ACATTTTATCTTTATTCTTCAGATTGATAAACCATTAAACTGTCTTTACAAGAAAGTACCTCAAATATGTTTACAAATTCAACGCCAAGATGCTGGAAAGATATACAATTTCAGTTATCAAGAGGAAAGTGTCTCACATAATGTAAGTTTAGATTTAATATCAACAGATTAAGACTTATCATCCTAAAGGTGGTTTGCAAACTCTCAACACTATATAGAGTTGGCTATTCACATCAAAGAAAAAAAAAATCATAATTTTAGCATGTATGTACTCACTGCTGAGTATAGTCCTCCTCTCTATCATACCATGCAGTGTGGTCCCTGGACTGACTAAGCCATAGAAGTGACATTCCATTTTAGGTGCTTCAGTGGGTCGGCTGACATGTTAAATTGTAGGTCCCGGCTATTTGTCTAGTACAGCAGTCGTTAGCCATGTCAGAGGCTTGATAAACTCTTGACACCAGAGGTGGCCAATCTCATTCGATAAGAAGAATATCATACTAATTTTACAAAGGCAAAAAATTATGAATGAGTGTTTCTATTTTCTTCACACTTAAACTGAATTGTTTTAGATGAAATTTGATATTGTTTTAGATTTGGTTTGACTCATAGGGCATTATTGTGCTGTAGTGCTGGTCTTCCATTGAAACCTTTTTTTTTTAACTAGAACAGGTTTGCACTTGGCCATAGTTTGCCTGAAGGTAAGCAAAGGCTATGGCCTAAGATGGAGCATATACAAGACATAGCTATTTTAAATATGTATTATCTGTTACAGGACATTACTGAAACTAGCCAAGATATAATTAAACAGGAGATTGATTCAATTAACCAGGATATTATTTCAAAGGACATAATTCATGTCAAACTAGAAGTTGTTACAAATTCTTTTCATCAAGTGTTGATACAAAATGATATCTTAAACAAATCTGAAAATGATTCTAACAATTATGTTCACGTGAATGGAAATAATATTGATTTATGTTTAAATGTAGATGATATAAGTCAAAACGACTCAAATGATGATGAAGTAAAAGTATATGATTCAGATGTAAATGATGAATCATTTGTGTCGGAAATTAAAGATGATTTAAGTAGTGATGATGAATGCTTAGCGGCGAAAATAACTCGGAAACGATCAAAAATGAATGTCAAAAATGATAAATCAAATATGAATATGTCAAAGAAATGTGAACTGAAAGATATCTTGATATCACATATAAGGAAAGTAGACAAGGACACGAAGAAATCTGAAAACAAAATAGCAAAAAAACTGAAAATAATGCATAAAGAATTGGCAGCAATACATAAAGACTGGCAGAAGATATGTCTATCAGACTTACCGCAGATCCCTTTGACAAAATATGACATGTCACAAACGAAAATGTCAAAAAGTAAAAAGGTGTCGGAAGATAAGGGAAAGAGTTTGGGTTTAGAGTCGAAGTTAGCAAATATAAGCACAGATTTGGATAATATAAAAGAAGATTGCGAGAAGTTAATAAGCTACAAAGAAGGTTTATTAAATCCAAAAGACAGGTAAATATGTGTCTTTACTGATTTGTTAAGTGAAGAGTTATCTATATGTTTCTCGTATTGACATTTGTATGCCTATTTGTTTTATTGAATACTAGCTGTGCCCGCGACTTCGTCCGCGTGGAATAGTTATTTTGGGCATCATATTTATTTTTGCAAACAACCTCTTCAGCTTTATAAATTATAGCTGTTACCCACGACTTGACCGTTTTCGCAGCGCACGCAACGGAAGCCCTCAAAGATGAATAATTTTCCCCGTTTTTTCCACATTTTCAATTGTTTCTTCGCTCCTATTAGTTGCAGCGTGATGTTATATAGCCTAAAGCCTTCCTCGAAAATGTGGCTGGAACAGTGTTAGATAGATATCACTGTTTATTTTTTATACAAATAATATAGAAATCTTAAACATCGCTGAAAGTATCTCTCCTAGGTTACCGGCCTGTTAGCTTAGGTGGTAGTGGCTCTGCCTTCTAATCTAGGGGTTGCGGGTTCGATTCCCGCGTTACACAAGTATTTATGCATTTAAAAAAAAAACTTGTGTTGAGTCTGGTCGTTTGTATGTATAATAAGTATGTATTTACAAAAGAAAAGTATGTATGTATTATATCCGTTATGTAGTACCCACGACACAAGCGTTTGCTTAGTATGGGGCTAGATGGCGCTGTGTGCAATGTTTCAGAATATTTATTTATTATTTATTTTTATTACCTTTGGATTAATGCACCTAAAATTTTGTTGCGAAAGTATACATAAGTTTATTTATCGTATTTTGATGTTTTTTTTTTCATCCCCAGTCTAAGGTCAGAGCTAACAGCGATGTTTTCAACATGTGATGAATTACAAACCGAAGATGGGTTCGTTATAAACAAGGAAACTGTATTAAAGTGCTTCGACCGATTGTCAGAGTGTTTGATGAAACGACTCTGGAGGTTTATACATGGTATGTATTACATAAATTAATTTTTGAACTCCTCTTTTTTGAGTCGTATTCCTCATGACTGAGGGTCGTGACTCTCCCGCATAATTAATTCGCTAGGTGAGTTCTCTTGTGCAGATACATCGTGGTGGGCGCCCAGGTCCTTCCACGGAAGACACATGTCCTCGGATATTGTGGTCCTCAAACATGGCGGTTTCCTCGCGATGTTTTCCTTCACCTCTCATTGAGTGGAAATAAATTGAAATCATTATCTTGGCATTAGAATCCTAGGCTTGCTTCAAACAACAAAAAAAGTTGATAAAACATTATTTTTTTAATTGTTAAAGATGTAACGTTTATTAACTTAATTTATTTGACTTATAGAATAGGTTTCTTCTAGGCAAGCGTGCTACATCTTAGACTACAGTGGTGCTTAACATCAGGCAGGCTGTAGTCAAACGTAAGCCTATTTCGTCATAAAAAAACTATATGTACCATTTTCTCGACTAATATTTTTTTTAATTTTCAAAAGTTTGAGAAATTTTCTTTGATTTTCATAAACTTAAACTACATAGTAGGTAACTGTTTTTTTGTCATAGTACGGCAGTCGTTAAGCCATGTCAGAGGCCCTTAGGCAGCTTGATGAACTCTCGACACCAGAGTTGGCTCTCATTCGATAAGAAAGAAGATAAACTAAACGTTTATTTTATTTCAGGTAAACAGTCGTTCGACCAGCGAGCGATTAACACCCTTAAACACATACAGAATAAGTACCAGAATGAATATCAATACGAAACTGTGTTCAACATTCAATACCTCAATACAAAGGAGAAAGTTGCCGGTAAGATTATTTTCTTTTTTAACCGACTTCTATATAATATAATCATTAAGTATTTATAAAAACGACTTCAAGGCTATGCTGTCACTTTACTAAACAAATCTAAGCATATCAAAGAATAAATAAATAAAATAGCCTTTATTGCCCATTTACAAATGATATAAGAACTTAAAAAAATAATTTAGAATTAAAGTACTATTACTGCATCAAAATCGGGCTGATAATTCAGAAGATACATATAATGTATACAGCAGCGCCCCCTGGTGAGTTGTCATCGTAATACATAGCTAGAAAGATGCACCCATAGAGTAATTTAATATACTGGGTATGCACCCATTAAACCTCAACACATCACAGAAAACTGTATCAAAATCCGACTAGTCGTTTGAAAATATAGGTAAAGGTAAAAATTTGCATTACCGGTGCCATATAATATACTTCTATCGCTATAAATTATCTATCTCCTTTCCGCAGAGGAGTTTGAAAAGAGACAGACATACGCCTGTTACATCAACGCCAAATATAAATGTGAATTGTGCTATTTGGGATTCAAATACGAAGCGCAAATGGAGAATCACAAACAACTACATGAGGTATGATTTTAACTGTTTTTAACTGATTTGTTATTAAAAAAACAGCTTTCTAGCTATCAAGGTTTATGAGATACAGCCTGGAGACAGACAGACAGACAGCGGAGGCTTAGTAATAGGGTCCCGTTTTACCCTTTGGGTACGGAACCCTAAAAGTCATTTAAAAGAAGATCGACTGGCATGTTAGCTTAGTTGGTAGTGGTTCTGCCTTATAATCTAGAGGTACGGCTTCGACTCCCGTATGACACGAGTAATTAAGAATTTTCAATTTGTAATTACTTGTGTTGAGTCTGGTCGTTTGTATGTATAATAAGTATGTATTTACAAAATAAAAGTATATAAGTATTATATCCGTTATCTAGTACCCACGACACAAGCGTTTGCTTAGTGCTAGATGGCGCTGTGTGATATGTCCTGAGATATATATTTTTTTTATTTTGATGAAACTTTCTCATACAATTGCAGGAAACAGCAGGTGATTTCGCCTGCCCCTTGTGCGGTGTTCGTCACAAGAGCAAGAAGAGCCTGGATACACATTCCAAGAGCCACGAGGCTGTGTACAAATGCAAGCTGTGCCCACTTGTCACATATTATAGGTAAATAACGATATTAATACATCTAAATATATAAAACTCAAAGGTGACTGACTGACTGATATAGTGATCTATCAACGCACAGCCCAAACCACTGAACGGATCGGTCTGAAACTTGTAATGCAGGTAGATGTTATGACGTAGGCATCCACTAAGAAAGTATTTTTGGAAATGCCACTTTTAAAGAGGTGAAATAGGGGATGCAAGTTTTATTTCTTAATGCGAGCGAAGTCGCGAGCACCCACTAGTATAGTATGAAGCAAAGTCGCTTCCCGCGTCTGTCCCTATGTCTGTATGTATTTGATGCAGTTTTTAATAGATAGAGTGATTCAAGAGAAACGTTTATATGTACATTGTATAATAATGCGCGCGAAGCCGCGGGCGAGAGCCAGTTTAAAATATAACGATTTGATGTACAGTCGCGGTTAGATTATAGTTTATTGAATGAATGATAAAAAAGTATGGTGTTAAAATATGATTAACTAGTAGACGCCCGCGGCTTCGCTCGCATTATTTTGAGATAAAAAGAAGCTCATGACACTTCTTAAACCTCATACTACCTACATACCAAAAATCATGATGATCCGTTCAGCCGTTTTTGCGTGAAGAGCGTTTAAATAAACAGATACAATTTATAAAAACTGCTGAAACGTGTTCTGTTATGAATTTAAGGTATACCTACCTAGCCAATTTTTTTAAATATCTTCTTTGTTCAGATTTTGACCCTCTACAGCTTTATTATATGTATAGATGCGTTCCAGGTATTCAATGATGAACCATTACAACCAACACGAAGGCTTGGAGTATAGATGTGAACACTGCGACACTACATTCAAGTAAGTACTTTTAATATTATTTTTATTAAATAAAATAAAATCAAGAGTTTATTGTGCGTTTGAGCGGCGCCACTGTCGATTTTTTTTATCTGAATATGTTGTCGTTTTTTCACTATTTATTTTTGAACAGATTACGAAAATAAATAATGTGAAAACGACGATAGCTGAAATAACAAACATCTCGGAATTCATTATAACATACATAATTATTATAAAACATTCAGATTGGAAAAAAACTGATCTTTTTAGGTCTTTCAAATGTGTGTGTGTGCCAAATTTTGTGACTGTGTACGTTTTTGTCTGTGTATTTTTGCGAAAGATATCTTGGATAAGAGATATTGATATCGCGAATAATTTTTTTTATTATTCGGTTAAAAATGAAATATGTACTTCTTCTTCTTATCGAATGAGAGTGGCCAACTCTGGTGTCGAGAGTTTCTCAAGCCGCCCTAACGGCCTCTGACATGGCTTAACGACTGCCGTACTAAACAAACAGCCAGGACCTACAATTTAACGTGTCATCCGTCCCACGGAAGCGCCCAAAATGGAATGCCACTTTTCGGTCACCCATCCGCGTACTGACTGCGTTGACCTTTGCTTTACATTGGTAATCGCATGCGATTGCCTCCGCTAGCTGAGCTACGGACGCTTCATATATGTATGTAATAATTGTAAATATTCAATTTCAGAAGCAAATCAGCATACAAGACCCACATAGGGCTTCGCCACACGGAGGGCAGCCACACGTGTACCACGTGCGGGCGCTCACTCGCCACACAGCGCGCGCTACACTGGCACATAGCCAGGTCTCACAAGGTATACTGTGTTACTGGTAACACAGTTGTAATTACCATATAGACGAGATAATAGAATTACTAACTTATGAACTTAGTTCATAAGTTGGATACTTCTATTGATGAATAGTTATTCATTATTAAATACTAGTGGATGCCCGCGGCTTCGCTCCAATTACTGGTAGTAAATATAACGTTTACAAAATATAGATAGATTAACGCCTAATCGACGAAGTGTATTGAAGACCACAAACTAATCAAAACTTAATGCCCTAGGACATTTGTCATAGTATCAAGTAACATTATTACTTTATTTTTAAACTTACAAAACAGGTTTGCACTTGACCATAGTTTGGCTGATGGTAAACAAAAGCTATGCTATATAATATTATGCTAAGCCTAATTTGGAGCGTGCTTACCCAATAAGACCTGATTAGACCCGGTTCACTTTAGCTTTTACATATTATATTTTTTGTCAATTCCAGAGAGGCCCCCAAAAGTCGTCGTCGGAGCCTTGGACCTCCTGCTCGCAGTGCGGCTTAAAGTTCCCCTCGCAGCACGCCTGCCTGCGCCACACGCGCGCCAAGCACGCCGCGCACACCGCGTACGTACCACTGTGCTACTATTACTGCTCACTTAGTGGTAACTTGTAATACTTACTTCCGTGGAAGGACCTGGGCGCCCACCACGATGTATCTGCACAAGAGAACTCCCCTAACGAATTAATTCTGCGGGGGAGTCACGACCCTCAGTCAGAGAGGGTGGTAACTTAGTGGAGTATGTAATTTTTAGAAATTAAATCACTATTATATTTGTAAGGTAAAAGTTTGTGAGTGCGTGTGTTAGTCTATTACTTCTACTAGCTCAAATAGCTGAACCGATTTTATTGAAATTTGGCACTAAGATAGAGTAGATCCTGCATCATGCCGGTATATAACATAAAAAAATAACATCTCCATTAACATACAAGGGAATGCGTATGTGATGAAGAATTTATTAAAGCGCTATTAAGTCGTCTGGTGTGTCTTAACGGCTGCCGAACTACAAACAAATACTTAAATAAATTGACAATTACTTTGTTACAGAACCCAAAAAGATGGCAAAGAAAGTACACCGAAGAAGAAACCGATCCACACTTGTCGAGTGGTGAGTAAAATAAAATAAACAATTTCACATTGCGCCATCTAAGCAAGAAAACTACCTATATAATGTCGCTAATTTCCAAATAAGCTTATGTATCAAATTTCAAATACCTCTAGATTATGTTATGTATATTATTATATTTATCAAACCTCGTTTTCACCTGGTTGCCTTACATTAAATACTTTCCTTCATTTATTCACTCATTCATTCTTTCTTTCGTATATTTTTCATTGATTCTTTCTTACATTAATGATTTCCTTCATTTTTTCGCTCATTTATTAATTCACTAATTTATTATTTTATTAACTAATAAACATTTCATTCATTCATTCATTTCTTCACTCATTCATTCGTTCTATACGTTCTTGCAGTGCAACGCGGTAGGACACAGCGTGGGCTGGCTGTCCCTCCACTTCCGCGCGTCTCACCCGGAAGTGGACATGGCGCTCACGTACGCAGACAGGCAGCCCCACCTGTGCGAGCTGTGCGGGAAGGGGTACGCGGTGAGTACCCGCTGCCCGGGGACTGCTTTTACCCCTCACAGGGGGAGAATGTGAACGCTTGAGGGGTAGAATATGAACTCTCAGTGGAACATCTTAAATAATCTAGGAAATATTGTTTTCATTTTAATATTTGTCAGTCCCGAGCCTTGATTGATTGATTTTGACTTGTCATTGAATTGACATGAAATTTGTATGCCTCTTTAGTTTGATGACATTAACATAGTATGTATTTAGTAGTACATAATGTACATTCAAGATGGCCGCCTCCACAAAACGAAGGATATATCTGTTCCACCGTCAACTTTATACGGATACTTATCATGAGAGAGTTTGATATTTAGAATATTTGAGATAAATAATATTTGAGATGATTTTTTTTATTAGTTTGAATATTGGAGTGATTTTTTATATTTGAGAGTATGATTTTAGAGCTTTGAACAAATCAAGAAAAAAAACTTTCAGAAGACTTGATAACCTCCTTTTTTTGGAAGGTTAAAAATTACTCCATTATCTTACAGAACATCTACAACCTGCGCGACCACCTGTCGATCCACGCGGGTGTGCGCGCGCACGCGTGCACGCAGTGCGGAGCGCGCTTCCACCGCGCCGCGTCGCTCGCGCAGCACGTGGCCACGCACGCTCCGCCGCGGAGGGTGTGCAGGGTGTGCGGGAAGCGGTTTAGATCGCATTCCAACCTTAATAATCATATGCGGGTGAGTTTTATTTATTAACTACAAGCTGACCCGGCGAACTCTTTTCCGCCAAGAAGTTACAACAAGTTCCAACTTTTCATACTCTATGTTAACTAAACGGTTTTCACTCACGTGTAAATCGCGTAAGTTGTTTACGCGTTTCGAATGTTATGACATCCATCTTCAGAACGTATGTTCTGGGACTGTGTTCAGTGTTGTGTGTTCAGCACGCAGACTGCGCGCCGTCGCCCGCCGGGACAGGGGTGCGGGGGCCTGGATGCTTTTCATACTCTGTTTTTCATTTTTTCTTAGAGGCAATAAATAATCAGATTTTGGATTTTATTAATTCAATTTAAAAAAAGTATCCTATGTCCGTCTCCTGGTTCTAAGCTGAGATAGCTTAGAACCAGGAGACGGACAGGACATAAAAAAAAACTTAAATAGCCAACGTAACTAATACTAGTTAAAGTATGACTAAATTTAAGTATAACACGTAAGTGCTAGCCGATAGTTATACTTAAATTTATGTTACCTACTCGTTCAAATTTTAATTTAACTTTTATACTAATACCATACTATATTAATTTCCAGGGTCACATAGGCGATCGTCGTTACAAATGCAATCTATGCGGTAAAGGATTCCTCCACAGAAACGCACTGAACGAACATGTCAGAGGAGTACATTATAAACTCAGACGGGCCAGACGGAAAACCACTGACGTTACTAAGAATAATGTGACAGTGACAGTTGACACATCGAGAAATGATATGACAGTAGACATATCTAGGCCGAATATTACAGTTGACCCTGCTAGAGAGAATATGTCACGTGATACATAAAGATCTGATTTGATCCTTTATACTGCACGACGATTTTTAAATGCATTTAGCGACAAAATTGTATTTAAATTTGATAAATGTGTTCGAGATTTGTTGTCTTAGCGGACCTAGATATATTATATATAAAGGATTCCTTCTCAGAAACGCACTTAGCGAGCACGTCAGAGTGCATTATAAACTCAGACGGGCGAGACGGAAACCCACTGACGTTGCTAAGAATAATGTGACAGTGACAGTTGACTCTCCAAGAAATGATATGACATTTGATAGGCTTAATATCACAGTTGACAATACGAAGAATTATATGACACTTGACACATAAAGATCTGTCTGACATGATAGTTGTATTTGCTTCTTGTTTCGCCTATTTTTTACAAAAGATAAGTTGTTATCGATATTATATGCAAGTGATTTCACAAGCAAAGACGCCTCAGTCTTCAAATGTGCATGTCATGTATAATATGACTCTTATAATCGCGATATCACAGGAATGGTAACTGTTAGGAAAGAAATCATTGAGACCATTTTTGTAGAGAATTTTAAGATCTACAACTTTGGTTTGTTTTTTTTTTATAAAACTTACCGTTTTCAAGCAAAATCCAAAAAACCTCAAATTTTGATCTTTGACCTCGAAAAACTTTTTAAGCACACAGGATCGATGGGGCTTTCAAAACATTTTTAAACTATAAATCTCCACCAATATTTGGCTTTCCGGGAATTTTTGTTATTTAACCACTTTTTTATGTCTAAATTGACCGGACTAAGTATTGTAAGTCATAATAATTATAAAAAGATGTTAGGCTATTCTATTGTAATTTATAATCTAAATTTTGAATATTAGAATCCTAGGTATGTATTTATTTATGATATGGTATATATAAGAATAATTTATTAAATAAATCTTAGCTCATTTGATTTATTATATTTGTTTTATTTAATATTATATTCATTCTTATTATTATATTCATAGTTAGAATGTATTAAATTGGACCCGGCTGGTTAAAAGACCATCAACCAATATTTTCTTTCTCTTTTCGACTGTTGAAAATTACGTTAAACGCTTACTTTTGCATTATTAAGAGCTTTTTGTTTAACAAACTGTTCGTACATAAAGGACCTATGTTTTAAAAGATGTTCAGGCAGTTTTTTTACCGATCTCTCTCCTCTGTTTTCACTCATTCGATAATTTTGGTGTACGCTTAATTTATGATTATTCCTACTAAGTTGCATAAAATTATCTTCATCATCAAATGTCCGTCGGAAATTTTGGCCTGGTTGCCAAATTGGTGATTTTACCTTTGTGCTTAATTCGTCATTATTTTTGTCACTTATCTGTTTATCAATAGTTTTATTGCTATTATGATATAGCCAAGGGCTTGGTTGGTTTATTTGCCGTCTCCATTTTGGTTTGACAGCGCGTTCACCCCTATTTTGGCTGTTACGCTGAACGCTTAACCCTGCATTATTATTATTTAAAAAAGGTTCGTTATTATCGTCATATGATCGTCTAAATTGACCAGGTTGCCATATTGGTCGTTTTCTCTCTCTTCTGTTGCCTTGAACGCTTAATTCTGCATTATTCTTGACAGTTTGCATATTAGCTAAGTCATAGTTATGTTGATTGTATTCTGGATTCCAATGCCGTTTAACAGAACGCTCTCCTCTATTTTCTGAATAATGCTGAACGCTTAATCTGTCATTATAATTTACTATCGGATCATCATTGTCAAACGCACGTCTACTACCTCCCGGTCGCCATATTGGTCGCTTAGAAACCGCGCTTACATCTTGACGTTTCATGCTTAATTCTGCATTATTTTTGACAGTTTGCTGAACATTGTGATAAGACAATGCAATCTGTTCGTTTCTTTCTCTATTTGGTTTATATTTCACCGACCGCTCGCCTCTATTCTGGCTCGAGTCACGCGGAACGCTTACCTTTGCATTATTTTTAATATTTCCTGGCTGCCATAATGGTCTTTTTGAAGTTTCTTGATTATTTGATTCGCGTAAATTAGGAATTTGTTGTACATCAAAAATTGGATTTTTCTGTGCTATTTGCGTAGAAGGTTCAGCCATTTTCTGAATATTTTTATTTTCTAAAATATTCGATTTTGTACTAAGTTTTATTAGTTCGTGTTTTGCTTCGGCATCCATTTTGTTGTTAGTCAATTGTATTGATTTTTTATCGACATTTGTTCTCGTTGTTTCTGACGTTTTTTTAGTGTCATTTTGATATGGATTGTTATTAATTTGTTTATTAATTGTTGGATTTGAAGCGTAAGGGTGTTGTTGGTTTGTTGGTGCTTGCCATAGTGGTGTTTTTTTAACTGGTGGACTATTAACGTTCCGTATTTTACTGTCCCATTGTGGAATAGATCCGTCGGAGCTTCTTCGACTGGGTTTTGGTTCCGGTTCCTGTGACATAAAATAAAATAACTTTGCAACAATTAATGAATTAAATATATCGTCTCTTCGTTTGGTAATCACTAATCAGACGTTGAATAGCCTAGCCTACTATGAACAAAAAAGTGGACAAGGCATTAATATTAGCTGTCATTAAATTAAGTCATATATTTGACCACCGTCGCCTTAAGCAACATAAACAACTCTGTGCCCGAAAATTTTACATTGTAAGGAAACGGCGATGTTTGAAGACCTCAAAATCCGAGTCATGCGAAGACACACGGTGGAGTGGAAGGATCTGATCTCAATAGAAATATCACTCAAAGAGGAAGTCGTAAGTTGAGCTTGCGGGCCGGGCCGGGCTCTTCCAATCACGGACAGTTTTTTCTCTTGTTGTTTAGTAAAATATCCTTTTTTTACTGACCGCATCTCGCTGTGTCTTTAACACACGCACGTGTCTGTGTCGGCCGCTCGCTGGCAGCAACTTCAACAATGTGGGCTCGTGTCGAGAGGGGCCGAGAAGGGCGTACAGGTCTGCGTAGGGGTTTAGGGAGAGGTTGCCTGGAAACACATAAAGTTATTATTCAATATTTTAAACCATATTTTTAGTGGCAGGGGATAATTAATCTATACATATAATAAAGCTGAAGAGGGTCAAAAATCTGAACATAGAAGATATTTGGGTGTAGGTACTTTAAATCCATAACAGATCACGTTTCAACAGTCTTTGAATTTTTTTGTCTGTCTATCTGTTTGTCTGTTTATTTAAATGCAAATAAATTATGTACCCATAACGCAAAAACGATAGATACCAACTTATGTTTAGGTTCTTCTAGATGCGTAAGTACATAGATCTCAAAAAAGTTTTTTTATACTTACCAGCCCGCCTAGATTGTATTTTCGGACCAAGAGTCGCCAATGTTGCCGGTTTTTTCAAATCATTTTCCTGTTTCTTTGGTTTTGCAACCACTTCCTTTGGTTTCGTCGGATCGTCCATCAATCTCTTTGTTAAAACCTTATCGAAATCGAACTTGGCATTGAATTGGTCCGCGTACCAAGAGTTGGATCTTCTAGGTACGTATAAACCACCTGAAATTATATATCTGTTTTCAAAGTCTTCTTCTTATCGAATGAGAGTGACCAACTCTGGTGTCGAGAGTTTATCAAGCCGCCCTAATATGGCTTAACTTAACGACTTAGCTTTTCAAAGTCAAAGCATTTATTCGCCAAGTACAGGTAAAGAAGATGATACTTTTCATTATACATATAAGAACACTATACTCAACCCACAAGGTATGCAAATATACACATATTATAGTAAGATTAATGCATCTCAATCTCTCTGCGTCGTATTTCCCCATGACTGAGGGTTGTAACTCTCCCACAGAATGAATTTGTTAGGGAAGTTCTCTTGTGCAGATACATCGTGGTGGGCGCCCAGGTCCTTCCACGAAAGACACATGTCCTCGGATATTTTGGGCCTCAAACATGTCGGTTTCCTCACTTTGTTTCCTGTTGAGTGAATGCAAATCCACACATAACTTTAAAAACAAGTCATTGGTGTAGGGCCGGATTCGAATCAGAGTGCATCTGAATGAAAAGCAGACGCTTAAAACGCACAATTTCTAAGCTATAAGATTAGGTATATTATACGCAAACACATATCTTATAGACTTGTAGGTAAATAGGTTTTATCAATAACTAATGGTAACGCTCATTGGAGAAATAAAAAAAAAATGATCATTGGTGTCAGTGATGTGCCATTCTTGACAGGCCCCTCGATAGATCGGATGTCATTGATACGATCCATCGAGGGCCCCCCGAGGAGGCCTATACCCAGCAGTGGCTCTACAAGGGCTGAAGATGATGATGATGATGAATGCGCTCACCCATCATAGGTTTGTATGGCATCTCAGCTTGCTGCGCCCCCTTCTTGCCGGGCATTTTGCCAAATTTGGTGACCATTGCTTCGTATTCCGCCATCTTTTCGTCCTGAAAGTACAGATACAGATATTAATGATAAATTTAAAAAAATACATGTCAAATGTTAATAATCTCATTATTATTAATACTTAATATATGTATTGCAATCTTAAAAGTAATAACGAAATTGTTTTTTTTTATGCCTAAGCACTTATTGATCATATCAGTCAATTTTTGTAACAATATCGGAGGTAAACTTATCGTCTAAATAGTGGCTTATATTATAGTAAGCTTTGTTAAATAGAAGTGTTTTTAATTTATATTTGTAAACATTAGTGGAAGCTATATTTTTAACACTCTTGCGCAGGTGGTTGTATCTCCTCATGTGTCATTCCTCAGAACTGAGGGTCGTTTTCCCCGCAGAAACATTTAGCGATTTACAAATCATAGATTTCAAAGAAAGTACTTAGTACAAAAACGTTACCTAGATGGCGGGCGGTCGCGTTCTAAGGCCAAGAGAATAAACCAATATAAAATTATATTTATTGATTCGTAGGTAAATCATCCAGAAAACTAATATTGTTGATTTTTTAATGGGTGAAATAGGGAATGCAAGTTTTACTTCTTAACGCGATCAAAGCCGCGAGCACCCACTTGTTATAAATAGGTACATTAAATTATTTTAGCCCCTATACAGCTACATTGACAGTAGATTTATTTAAGTTGACACATTGTATGATTACATACCTATTATGTTTTTTTTTATTAATAAAACTAGACATTGTAACTTCAAAAATTTTATTAAAACTACTTAAATGTTATAAATTCAATGTGACGAGATATTGTAATTTGTGTAGCATATTCTATGATATTAGTACTTATACCTATACCTATGTATGTTACAACTGTACAGTATCATTAAGGATTCTTTATCTTTTATTAACTTACTTGGTCTTGTCGAGTGATTTCCAAAAACAGCTGTTTTTCCAAGCGAATACGGAATAGGAGACTCTCTGTAAACAAAAAAAAAACAATTAAATTGAAAACCTACTTTTATGGAAGTCGGTTAAAATTAAAAGACTGAGCACAAGTACCTAATGACCAAATTAAATTACAAGCTCTAGTACTTTGCTCAAAATAAATAAAAAATAAAAAACTTTATTGAACAACTAAAATAGATCCATTCTTGTTGGTAAAACTTAAGTATAGGACTTATAACTAAAGATTATAAAGATTAAGGTATTCGCTTTAAATCATAAATATGAAGTTATGGAGTTTTATTTGTATAAATTAAACTTAAATTTTGTTGAAAACTAATTTAAGAAACTAAATACTAACAATAGAATAAATAACCTTAAACTACTTCTAAAACTAACTAAATATTTAATTAATAAATATTTCGGGGCATTGTACATAGCGCCATCTAGCCCCATACTATGTAAGATAACGCTTGTGTCACGGGTACTAGACAACGGATATAATACATATATACTTTTCTTTTTTAAATATTTACGATACATAGAAACGACCAGACTCAACACAAAAGAGATTAATCTTATCATTCAACGGGGCAATGCAGTCCGCATTATGTTGAGTTGGGGCTGTGTTGTGGCAGATTTTATGTTTGTTGTTGTGTACTTAATTGTGGTTTTTTTCTGTAAAATCTGCCACAGTAAATGTTTTCTTTCTTTTACTTTGGGTACGTTTATTTTTGACTTGTAGCTCGCGGCTTCGCTCGCAACTAAAACTTGCATTTTAATATTAAAACCCCGACCCGAGGACGAAGCGGCCGGGAGTAGTAACATCGCCTCGCCTCCACCCCCACCACCCCAGGCCCCCGCGCCCGTGTCCCGGCGGGCCGCTCGCGCGGCGGCGCGCAGTCTGCGTGCTGCCGCGGTCCCAGAACATACGTTCTGAAGATGGATGTCATAACATCCGAAACGCGTAAACAACTTACGCGATTTACACGTGAGTGAAAACCGTTTAGTTAATATTTTGATAAAACTTGCATCCCCTATTTCACCCCTTTAAATGTGGCATTTCCAAAAATCCTTTCTTAGCGAATGCCTACGTTATAACATCTACCTTCATTCCAAATTTCAGCCCGATCCCTCCAGTGGTTTGGGCTGTGCGTTGATAGATCACTATATCAGTCAGTCAGTCACCTATTTATTTATATTTATCTATACTTGCACACATACAGAGTTTTAAATACACAGATTAATTAGATTAGGTTGTATATATTGTGCTTTTATACTTAAGGTGCAGTCACCCGTGTGCTATTTCCATACAAACTGTTGTATAGAACTCAAAAACTAAGAAAGATATACTGATGGTGTATACCAAAGAATACTATTACCCTTTTATGGTTTAGGTTTTTATATCTCAAATCAACAGAGAAGATAGAGAAGTTTCGTTCGTAGTTTTGAAGATTTCGTGAAAGATAATTTTGCATGAAAACATATTTTTTGATAAACCTTAAAACTACAAAACCTGCCTGTGGTTTTCTACAGGCGAGATCTCAATTAATCAATTAATTTGATGTAAGTAGGTAATTTGTTATGAGAGTGGCCAACTCTGGTGTCATGTGTTTTACAACTTTTAATACTTATATCCATTATATTACTCTATGCTTATATCAAATTTGACTTTGGTTAGTTGGTATGAGAGTGGCCAACTCTGGTGTCTTGTGTTTTCAAACGTACCTATATTACTTACGAGTAAGACTGATAGCTTCAACTGTCTCCATTATGGCGTAATCTCTGTACCAATCTACTTCTCGAATCCTGAAAAAGAACAAATGTACTTACATACAACAGGCTATTTTTTTTTTTATTAATATAAAATACAAGAAATAGAAAATATGAACTAACTACGAAATCTAAATGAAAACCTAAACTAACTTATAAAATGAAAATACGAAAAGCATAGTTTATAGATACTATAGACATTTCTAAATATGGCATGCAGGTAGATGTTATGACGTAGGCATCCGCTAAGAAAGGATTTTTGGAAATGCCACTTTTAAAGGGGTGAAATATGAGATGCAAGTTTTACTACTTAATGCGAACGAAGCCGCAAGCACCCATTAGAGTTAAGAGTTTTTTTTATATATCATAATAGTTTACATAACTGAAAATATACTTAAACTAATTTAGAACATTACTTTAAATAAATTAATAAATGTACATTTTCTTCTAGATGTAAACCAAACGGGCCTTATTACAAAACGTGGTTTAAGTATTAGTCCAGAACTTCGAAAATATACATACAGTCAATGATAAATCAGCGTCCCAATTTGAAGTTGACATTTTGATTGTTTGTACCTATGTGATGTCTGAACAACAAGAACAAACTTTTTATTTTCAAAGTCCTGGATTAAAAATAAAATTAAAAAATCATTTAAATTTAGACCGGATTTTGCGATAAAACGGAACATGCATATAAAAAGAGCTCATGTATGTACGTACCTGGTAAGATTAGACACGTCTTTATATATACCTATCATGCGAGCGAACAATGTCTGTATGCTCGCGCAGACCGCGCCGATTTTGAACATCAAATTCTTTTCGTATTTAATGCCGACTAAAGCAACGGTACGCATACGAAGAGTTGCATCTGGAAACAGCGAAATTAAGCGACTTATTATTGTGAAATTGATTATGTATTTAGTTTTTTTTAAAACAAAATCACGCTTGACTACAACTCGCTTGATGTTAAGCAACGTTGTAATCTACGATCTCGCGCTTGCCTATAGAAGAAACCGATTCACTCTCGACTTGAAGACCGATAAATTATAGTTCGAGGGGAATAGGGAATCCGGTAAGGAGTTCCACAGTTTGGCAGTTCGCACGATGAAAGATGATGTAGATGAGTAAGTCCTAAAAGTATCCTAGACTAGCTGTGCCCGCGACTTCGTCCGCGTGGAATAGTTATGTTGGGCATCATATTTATTTTTGCAAACAACCTCTTCAGCTTTATAAATTATAGCTGTTACCCACGACTTGAACCGTTTTCGCAGCGCACGCAACGGAAGCCCTCAAAGATGAATAATTTTCCCCGTTTTTTTCAGATTTTCCATTATTTCTTGGCTCCTATTAGTGGCAGCGTGATGTTATATAGCCTAAAGCCTTCCTCTGTTTACGGTATATTCAACACAAAAAGAATTTTTCAATTCGCACTAGTAGTTAGTACTGAGATTAACGCGTTCAAACAAAGAAACAAACTCTTCAGCTTTATAATATTAGTATAGATTATTCTTATTTTACAAGGAATGGGTTTGCACTTGACCATAATTCGCCTGATGGTAAGCAATCATCACGGTCTAGGATTAATGATAATAATTTTAGAGCGTCAAGCATTCACTAGCAACCTTCCAGTGAATGCACTCCTTAGTTAAGAGTGATGTTGTCAAATCGCACTATGGTTGATTAACTTAAACTTTTAACTGGAAAATACGCTAAAATTATCACGACCTGCAGGATTCGAACCTGCGTATTTATGATTACCAGCCAGAACGCCGCAACCATTCGGCTATGTCCTGGAATATTTATTTATTTAATTTAATCCTGCCGGTCGTGATTATTTTCGCTCATTTTCCAATGAAAAGTTTGACTTAAATAGTTAGTTGGTTTGTTATGTTTTTCTCCTTCCTGAATCATTTTTCACATCGAAGCGACGGATCATTATCAATCTTCGTATGAAGGTAGTAGGTACAGGTTACCTCTAACAAGTTCACCAGTGAGGGAAGTGGTCTCACTTCACTCTTCACTAAGAATCATTCACATCGAAGCGACGGATCATCATCAATTTTCGTATGAAGGTAGTACAGGTTATTTCTAACAAGTTCACCAGTGAGTGAAGTGATCTCACTTCACTAGAATCATATTCACATAGTCAAGTTGTAGTCAAGCGTGAGTCTATCTTATTTAAAAAAAAACATTGAAGCGACGGGTCATCATAAATCTCCGTATGAAGGTAGTACAGGTTACCTCTAACAAGTTCACCAGTGAGGGAAGTGAGATGCGAGTTGCCGACCTGTTCCGCCCATGTTGCAAACTTGGGCCACTCAGGAGGGGGCAGGGTTTTTGTATCCTCATAATACAGCCATACCACGGGAATTAATGTACCTATATAATAAGAAAGTATATTAGAATAATCATTTAAGAAAAAACAAGAAGGAAACAAAATCTATACACATAATAAAGCTGTAACAGGTCCTGTCTGTACATTAAAGGTAATTGAAAAAAAAATAGTTGAGGGGTCTTCATTGATGCAATAGAACACAAAATAATGTTTCAAAAAAAAAAAGTTTGTCTGTCGGTATGTTTGTTCGTTATAGACTCGAAAACGTCTGAACCGATTTGTCTACGGTTTAACATGTTGGTGCATTTTTAACTTAACATGAATTGTTTATTTCATTTAAATTGGTTCGTAAATAAAAAAGTTATGTTCATTTGAAACCTTTTTATCTCAAAATAATGCGAGCAAAGCCGCGGGCTTCCACTAGTGTAACATATGTGTGGACCATAATAATAGATCATCATCATGTCAGCCCGTGTTCACCCACTGCTGAGTATAGGCCTCCTCTCCAAAGTGCCACATAGTATGGTCTCCAGCCTGTCTAATCCATCTCCTACCTACTTGTTTAGAAATGTCATCCGACCCGATGGCTGGTGGTCTGCCTCTGGGTCGGATACTGCTACTTGGATACCACTCAGTGACTGCTCGGGTCCATCTAGAAACATCCCTACGCGCCAAGTGTCCTGCCCATCTCCAATTCAACCTGACAATTCGTATCCCTACGGTCGTCGACTTTGGTGCGATGTCGAATTTCGACGTTTGGGATACGATCTACCAAACGGATTAACGGATACACACGTTAAGTAAGTTCATTTCATGTTGTAATTTATTCGATCTTACCACATCACTAATATTGTCTATGGTTTTGTTTGTTTTCGTGTTTATGTAAGTACCTACCTATAATCTATAGTACGCCTCCTATTAGTGCGAAAAGTATGTATTTATAGCAGTGACGCGGTAAGATAGAATGAACGACAACTTGAAATGAAATGAATGAATCTGTTATAATATTGCCTACTCTCTTCAAATGGATATTAAAATTAATGAATCAAATCATTAATTATTTGTGTACCATTGAGATATGGGTAAAGCATGGAGAATGTGTATATTTGTATGGTTTTTGTCTACAAATAGGAGCTTATTTTCAGTTTTTTTTTAATTATACAATGATTATGATGAATGAATTTATTGTTAAACAAAATTTGTATTAATATTCTATTGTAAATGAAAACATGTACTCACAAAAGATAATAAACGCAAGAGGACTAGCCATTTCGCTTGGATTTTATTGTGATTAAAACAGTAATAATACTCAAGCAGATAAAACTTAATTTAATTAGCTATATAGTGATTAAAATTTAATTAATTATTCATTTTTAATAAATGTATTTTGATGGTAGGCCTCTTAAATTGTTTTTTTTTTATTTTACTTAGTGTTTTATTCTTGCATAATATTTACAATTTCCACACAGTTACTAATTTTCGCTGTGAAAATAGTGTAGGCACCTACCTATCTTTTAAATATGATTTATACTACTTCTATATAGTGCGGCGTAACTAAAATGCCTATAATAATTATATATTACAGGCTACAACTATTGTATATTTTAAAATGTTAATTGTGTCAACAAATGATTTTATTATTATTATTATCAGAAAAGTATTTTTTCTCGGAATTTGAAGAATTCCGGTAAGTTAACGAAACATCACGGGCCACGGCCAAGTGAGTTTCGTGTTGTTGATCCTACTCTTGACTAGTGTCATCTTGAAGGAATTTTCTTACAATGCGACACGTGTTTAAAATAGCGGCCTTTTGCATTGTAATGTACAGAGTTTTGGACAGATTTAGTAATTGGATAGAGTGATGTAAGTATTTTGGTATCACACCTGTGCTAGAGAGAACCAGCGGCACAATGTATACTTTGTTCATCTTCCAAATTCTTATGATTTCTTCTTTAAGTTCAGTATATTTATGGATTTTATCTGTTATGGTTTTTTGAATATTATGTGTGTTAGGAATGGCTATGTCTATTAAATAAACGCATTTTTCAGTTTTATCGATAAGAGTTATGTCCGGTCTATTGTTATGTATTGTCTTGTCTGTGAGTATGGCTCTGTCAAAGTACATTTTGTGGCTGGAACTCTCCAACACAGGGCTTGGCACATATTGGTAGTAAGGTTTTAGGTTATTGTCTATTAGATTGTGTTTTATAGCGAGCTTTTGGTGTATAATATGGACTACTTGGTTATGTCTGTGTGTGTAGTCAGTTTGTGTGAGAGTTGGGCATGCGCTAGTGATGTGTTGTATGGTCTCAGGTTGTCGGTGGCATTTCCTGCATTTGTCATTATTATTATAATTGCAATCTGAGAAGTATAACTTAAAACATAATAATATAGTCATATGGGAAACTACATACGACTATTGTGTTAGTATAAATTTAGACTAAGGAAACGTAAAAATAACCCTCTCATGTATCTTCAAGGATTTTTTATTTCATCCCTCTCTTTCCCTCTGTATCTTCTATTAAAAATTAATTAATAACGCCACCTATCGAAGCCCCGTCAAAACTCGCAACCTTAAAAATCCGACAACACAAGATAAAACGCAGTATCTGCGAAAATTATCTCGCTAAAACCAATAAACAGCGCTGATGGTCGCGCACGAAACCTCTCTGATATCTGTTATCACTATTAAGTATTATACTTATTATAGACATGTCGTCATCACGGCGAAGAATTTAATACCTACTTCAGTCAGTTGTTGACCGTCGTGACCGTGGTCGGCCGAATCGCGCACGATTTGTTCCGAACTTTTCCGAGTCCATTCCCGGTTTTCCCGCGTATTTTCGCGTTCCATAGACAATCTGAAAAGTTGTAAAAACTTTTTGGTGTCCGTGAATTGGTTTTTTGAGTGTGCAGTGTGAACTTTTATTGGATTTTTCATCTTATCGTTTCTGTAAGTATTGATTTGATTAAAAGCGTGATAATATTACTAAAAAATACTGATAAATGAAATTTGGGTGCTAATTATGTTAATTAGGCGTAGAGAAAGTTCGCTTTAGGCAGGTTGCAAAAAAAATGCGTAATACTCGACCAAATTGTAGTGACCTATTGAACTTTGACAAATAGATTGTCTGTCTCGCTCCAACCCACACGCTTTTGCACTTCGATAATAGCGTTTGTGATTTGACAGCGGATCAAGTTATTTTGGTGACAATACATGTGATCGAAGCGTGACGTATGTCGGTAAATACAAACATAGACACGTTTTAGACGATACCGCGGCAAAGTTTGGAACTAAAATGGATGATATTGCTAAAAATATTATCATTATTTTACAACACACATTTCCGCAGATGTAATTTATGATAAGAAAAATGTTGTTATTGTTAACTTATGTAAAGAATTTTTAAATAAAGTAAATCATAGACGGTTATTTATCAATCAAATATGCGAGATACATGTGGCGCCCTCAATTTAGGTAAAATTATGTTTGCATATAAAAACCAGGGTCATTTTTTATGCCTAGATTCTGTCTGTACATAAGAATTATTGTAAATTGCGTAAGTAAGAACCAGATATGCTATTTTGTGTATGTTATTTTTTGCGGGGTTTTTTATTTAGTCAGCCTTTTTAATACCCGCGCAAAAGAAAAATCATCTAAATTAGCCAGCGCTTAATTATTTTTGGTAGCAAAAAAGTGGTCAGCAAGTTTGCTATAGGATACGAAATGTTTGAAATGGGTGTGTACAGTGCAGTGATTCATTACAAAAAATAATAATTAGGATAGTAATAATATTGATAATATTATTTTTCATTAAAAAACGCATATAGTATATTTACTTGCCTAATTTGTTTATATTAAACTTTTATTGGAAAATTAGTGAAAATAATTACGTCCAGCAAGTTTTGAACCTGCGTATTTCTGTTACCGTCAGAACGCCTAATTTGTGTTATTTCATAATTCAAATAATCACATAAAGAATTACAGATGTTATGTAAAACAAATGTGAAACATATCATTATGTACATATTTTATGATTTGTACATACGTGTTTGTTTCCGTATCTACCTATCTATTATCTATCGCATGATAGTATAACTATATATATTTTTATAATTGTTTAGTTTGTTTTTCAATAATTTTGTGCAGTGCTATGAAAAACAAAATAATTATCATTTAAGTACTTAGTTTTTGAATCGTTGCTCATATATTTATAATAAAAACGATGTACTAATTTAAACTAAATTATTCCTCACATAAATAATGTATTGTATATATATAAAACATATTTCATTTTGGAATTCATAAAATGTATTGAATGAAACTATATAAAATCGTTTTTTAGACATTTTTGCTTACCAATTAACTCAATTTTATAACTATTTTCCTCATTCGTGTTTGTATTGCTTTTAGTAGTTAATTATGACAGAGACATTCATTTAGCGAGAATTTTTCCCGGAATTTGTTGTATTTTTCCTATTATGATAATAGAGTAGCCGACTCTTGTGTCGAGAAATTTTAAGACATGGATTTACGACTTCCTTCTTTGACAGATTTATAAACACAATTTTCTTTATTAAAAATTAATAAATAAATAAGTTATTGGAACCTACACTTGAACATGTCATCCGACCAACGAAAAATGGAATGCCACTTTTCGGTCACCCATCCGCGTAGGTACTGACCGCGTCGACCGTTGCTTAACATTGGTAATCGCATGCGATTGCCTCCGCTAGCTGAGCTACGGCACGGTGCTACGGGCACTTCACTACATAGTATACATATCGCATCTATCCCTATGTATGTATGCTTAGATCTTTAAAACTACACAACGGATTTTGACGCAGTTTTTCAATAAATAGAGTGATTCAAGAAGTAGGTTTATATGTATAACTAGTGGGTACTCGCGGCTTCGCTCGTATTAAGAAGTAAAACTTGCATCCCCTATTTCACCCCTTTAAAAGTGGCATTTCCAAAAATCCTTTCTTAACGGATGCCTACGTCATAGCATCTATCTTCATTATAAATTTCAGGCCAATCCGACCAGTGGTTTGGGCTGTGCGTTGATAGATCACTATATCAGACAGTCACCTTTGAGTTGTATATATAGGTATATAGATATAGATAACGCGTGCGAAACCGCGTACAAAAGCAAGTTTAGTACAAAATGGCTGTACAATCTAAATATTGGTATTCCATTAAGTATAATATTTATTCAGAAACCGGTTTATCGGATTTGTTTATTTTTATCATAGAAACTGGTTTTGTGATACATACATACGAAACTAAGCAAAGTTAAGTGATGAATAGTTTAATAAATGTTAAACTTCGGTCGACGCGGTCCTTGTTTGGATGGGTGGCCAATTTTATTTGGACGCTGTCTTTGTGGAGTTAGATTGTAGATAATAGGATATTTTCCATAGTTATCAAATAAATAAGTTTTCTATTGAATATTATAGAAACAAACATTTATCTTCTTCTTATATATAAACATGAATCGCAAAATGTGTTGGTAAGCGCATAACTCAACAACGCCTGGACCGATTTGGCCAATTCCTTTTTGTTTAATATTTGTTGAAGTTCAAGGATGGTTTTTACGGCGAGAAAAAAATCGAAAAAATGCCGGAAAGTCCCTAAAAACCGCCTTTTTTTCCATACAAACGTTTTCTAACTAACTAAAGAGTAAAAGAGTCAACAGACAGGACGAAGTCTGTCGGATCCGCTAGTTAAATATAATAATACATAAACACAAGGGAAGAAAACTAAACATACTACTTCTAACTACAACATAAAAAGGGGGCACTTAGAAAATCTTTAGAAAAGCCTAAAGATAATCTAAGTGCTCCAGCCCACTACCAGAGGGCAGCGTGCCCAGCATACTGGCCGCATTACCACGCTGGATGGATAATTACTATACTTAATATTGTGTACGTGGGTATTGGTTCATAAAACCTCACATAATTTATAAAGCAAGCTCCTTACTCATTAGCTTTCTTTAGGCATTAAACATTTGGTTTAATAAGACAGTGCGTAGTTATACCCTTCTTCTTATCAGATGAGAGTGGCAAACTCTGGTGTCGAGAGTTTATCAAGCCGCCGTAAGGGCCTCTGCCATGGCTTAACGTTCCATTTTACAATGATAATGTACATAATATGTACGTATGTACATAAATCACTGCAGGAAAATAATTAATTGATGAATAAATTTGTTTCGGAAAACCCAAAGATTAACTCGAACTGCATAAAGAATGGAAATGACGCGACCCTTGCGCACCCTGGTTCGAATCCGGATCTACACTTTAATAATAAAGTTGCGTCAGGATGGAAAACAGACGCTTAATCCAGCCCTACACCAATGAATAGAATAGAATAGAATAGAATATATCTTTAATGTACACCATAAAACATAGAAATAACAAAACAGGAAATACGCTTAAATATATTAAAGTGATGCACATTGGGCGGCCTTATCGCCTTAGGCGATTTCTTCCAGACAACCTTTTGGATGGACATTACTAAGAATTATAAACAGGCGGTGTACCTACTAAAAAAATATAATTAGATACATACATTAGTTAAAAGACCAATACATACTCAAAATATACATAAATAAATACAATACATACATATTTCATACAAATTACACAAAACATTTAGGAAATAAGCTACTATTTTTATATAAGTAAACTACATAAATTAATGCTATAACAAGGTCAAATAATGGTGATACACTAACTTTTGGAATATACTCAGCGACTTGGCCTGCCTGATGGGCAGGGAAAATGAATGAATGAAAGGGAAGATGAATTGTATTTTCAAGTTATGTGTGGATTGCACTCGCTTAACGGTGAAGGAAAACATTGTGAGGATACCGAAACGTTTGAGGACCACAATATCCGAGGACATTTGTCTTCCGTGGCAGGCCCTGGGCGCCCACCACGATGTATCTGCACAAGAGAACTCCCCTAACGAATTAATTCTGCGGGGGAGTCACGATTCTTAGTCATGAGGAAATACGACTCAAGACCATGAGAGAGATGTATTATGAAATATGAATAAATTGATTCATCAATTGAGTCGTATTGACACAGAATAGTAACGATGGTGCGAGCGAGGTGTACGATTGTGCGTGTGTGAGTGAGTGCCTTCATTGCTTGCCTACACTGTTTGTTGTCATACCACTTGAATTTGTACACAAATTGAGGGTAGTTACTTAGATATTGAAATAAAATAAAAGCATTGTTTGTGTAACCTAGCTAAGACGTAACTATAAATAAACTAGATATATTATACTGGGAGATGACTCTGGCCTCGTAACACAGCCTAGCGGCTACCACGAGGTCAGAGGATTCCAAACATATTGTGACAATTTATTTGGCAAATAAATGATTTTGTATTTGTATTTGTATTAGTAGTTAGTATGTATGTATATATAGGTACTAGTTCCTTACTATATCCTTACTATATGGTATCGGTCAAAGTTCAAAACAATCTAATACCATACGAGGTTTCCTTTTAATAAAACCAACTTCGTTGCTTTGCTGCCTTTATTTAACCACTAGTGGACGTCCGCGCCTTCACTCGCATTATTCCGGAATAAAATGCAGCCTGTGTCACTCCCAGGACCTCATACTACCTACATACCAAAAATCATAAAGATTTTTACATTTTCTTTAAAAATATCGTCATATTCAGACTTTCGAGACTCAACTTTATTATATGAATAGATAGATATTATTATATAGTTTTTTTTTTTTTTTAGTAGTAGTATTTAGTATATATATATATATCCTATTTGTAGTAGTTAGAAGTAGTATGTTTGGTTTTTCTTCCCTTGTTTTTATATTTTATTATTATATAGATTGTATCTTAAGTTTTTTTTTTGCTAATTTCAAAAACGAGTATTCTTGATATATAGCTTATGGTTTTTATATAACCATGTATATGAATGTATAAATATCTATATAGGTAATAGGTTACCATTGTCGAAATCATCAAACCATACCATTATATAAAAGCGAAAGTGTCTTTGTTGGACTGTTGGTCCACTTTCACGCCGCCCCGAGCGACAGATCATTCTGATTTTATGGTATGTTTGTAGTATAGGGTAATGGGAGCGACATAGTCTACTTTTATCCTGATAAAACACGAGTGAAGCCGCGGGTGTCCATGAGAGAAAAATCAAGATGATATATAATATATAATACAACTGTATGATTAACATAACTATAAATGTTCTTATATGAATGGCCAACTCTGGTGTCGAAAATTGTCAATCGGACTCCCTTTTCCCCACAAACTATGATCTTGCGATCTTAAAAGCGAGAGTGAATCGGTTCTTAGTGGGTAAGCACGCTCCATCCTAGACAGTAATGATTGCTTACTATCAGGCGATTTATGGTTAAGTGCAAAGCCATTTAATAGAATAATATTACAAAAACCAACTTAAAACACTAAGAACTTTATTATCTAAAATAAAATACTACCTTACTTACATATATCAAACTAAGTCTAAAAAATGCCTTCCGCCATAACACGAAGTAATTTTTTATAGTACGTAGGGAAAATCGATCATTTTCAATTGCTCTAAATATCTTCTCATCTATGAATGATTTATACTACAGAAATGTAACTCCTTACAAAGGTCACGTCGAAAATGCTTGCACATTTCATTTCTTTCACACAAAGCTTGATCGTGATTGGTCACGATGCTGGAAGTAACTGAATGCTGCAGAATATTTGGTCGTAGTTGGTGGCTAAAGATAGATAGATAGATAGTAATAATATAGTTTAGTAAAAATATAGATAGTATATAAATATAGTAGATAGATTTTAAAAGGGTGTTATTTACAATAATCTATACTAATATTATAAAGCTGAAGAGTTTGTTTGTTTGTTTGAACGCGCTAATCTCAGAAACTACTGGTGCGAATAGAAAAATTATTTTTGTGTTGGATAGACCATTTATCGAGGAAGGCTTTTATAACATCACGCTGCAACTAATATGAGCGAAGAAACAATGGAAAATGTGAAAAAACGGGGAAAATTAGTCATCTTTGAGGGCTTCCGTTGCGTGTGCTGCAAAAACAGTTCAAGATATCAAAAAAACATGTATGAAAGAATTATTCCTCTTAAAATGATCTAACAAAATGTCTGGAACAGTATATGTCTATCTTATAAGATTAACACACTAGAACCGTTTTTATGGTAATAACTATTCCATGCGGACGAAGTCGCTGGCACAGCTAGTAATAGATAATATTGTAGATATATAATATTTTTTTCAGTAACTTCTGATCGACAACTCCCACAAATTGTGGGAAATTGTATTCTAAACTAGAGCAAGTTTTTGGCTGCAAAAAGGTCCGAGGGCTACCAGCAGAACATACAAAAAAAAAACAAATTGAATTCCACCTATACGTTAACAAAAATGTAATCACAATGTCTTGCTATGTGTGCTATTTCGATACAAACTGCAAGTATAGTTATGACTCAAAAACTAAGAAAGATAGACTGATTGTTTATACCTATCTCAAATTGTTGGTATCTAAACAAAGATCTCGCCTCTAGAAAACCAAAGGCGTACGTTTAGTAGTTTTGAAGTTATATATATGGCCTCCATGATAACATACAACGATGGCTGGATGATATTAGAAAGTTAGAAGGTAACATCTGGGCAAGAACAGCGCAAGACCGGGAGTATTGGCGTAAGAGGGAGGAGGCCTATACCCTGCAGTAGGTCTCATTAGGCTGATGATGATGATGACAACCACCATCGGCCTTCACGTAGAAGGTTGTTTTTAACTAAAAGACAAAAACTTAAACTTAAACTCTTAGATAGGCTTACGCTTGACTACAACGTAAATCAAATCGAAGTTTTATTTTATTTCTGTAGGCAATTAGGTACATGCTCTTAGAAACGTCAATTTACAATTCAATATTACATAATATCTATATACAATATTGTAAATAAAAATATTTTATTAATTACAAAGTGATTTGTCTATATCTCTAAACTAGTTGTGCTCGCGACTTCGTCCGCGTGGAATAGTGTAATAACTATTCCACGCGGACGAAGTCGTGAGTTAATCTTAATTCTCATATCTTGAACCGTTTTTGCAGCGCACGCAACGGAAGCCCTCAAAGATGAATAATTTTCCCCGTTTTTTTCACATTTTCCATTGTTTCTTCGCTCCTATTAGTTGCAGCGTGATGTTATATAGCCTAAAGCCTTCCTCGATAAATGGTCTATTCGGCAAAAAAGAATTTTTCAATTCGCACCAGTAGTTCCTGAGATTAGCGCGTTCAAACAAACAAACTCTTCAGCTTTATAATATTATTATAGTATAGATAAGTCTTTATCATTGATAGCGTCTTTTAGTGTATAATAAGGTTTTATTCATTAAGTACTGACGAACACAATTTAGTATCAAAGTCTTGTTATTACATTTAACTTGCCTAATGAAGTATTTTAGCTCAGTAACGCTTCTATGGTACAATTTTTCGCATCTCCTCATACATTATCATAACTGATTGTGACATCGGTCAAGGTTCATATAGGTAACGTAGGTATAAGATATTGATTTTTTAAACGGCTTGTGTCGAAGGAAGCTACCGTACTATTTTTAACCGATATGAAATAAGGAAATATTGAATATCTTTGTATGTCATCATCATTATCTTCAGCCAAATAAAATAAGGACCAGATACATGTCATCATCATCTCCGGACCTTAAGGACCCACTGCTGGGTATAGGCCTCCTCCCCTAGGTGCCATTGGTGTCAGTCTTTTTTTCTTTGTATGCGCCGCCACACACGGCAAAATGACTACTTTAGGAGGTCAAAAAGCTATTTATCAACATTAAGATAGAGTCTAAATTAGCTTGTATTTTTGAAGTCGGATAGTCGTTCCATCACAAAGCGCATAAGCCGCCTTTATTATGTTCACAACAAAGGAGTCCAAGGGTCCGGCAGGTAGTCGAAGTGACTGGTTATGGTTTGGTTAGTTAGTTGCTATCTAAACCGTTTAGTAACAACACGCATATTTTTGTTCGTCTCGTGTAAAATATTAACAGTGGTCAAGAATATGGAATCTACAGGTATGTACATTTTTTTAATAAAATAAAAAAAAATGTAATGGTATGTATTAAAATATTATGTTGCGGTTTTAGATAAATTTTTCTTTAAAATTGTTGTTTACTTAGACTTACAAAAAAAAATTCCGCTAAGTACCGCTTTCTGTCTTTGATATTTGCATTTAGTCGTTAGTTGGCTGTTATTATTGTGAATTTTGAGAACTCAAACCAACTCATTGCGACACTATCTTTTTTTACAGGTAGTCGAAGTGATGCAAGTCACTCGAAATTACATGTCAGAAAAATGGATCTGATTTTAGTGCTACAAAAAGAAAACTTTTATAAATTATCGTCGTTCGATCCTATAATTGCATCGAAGAGGAGGAGCCACAATAAAAGAAGGAAACCATTTGCAAAGGAAGTTTTAGAAATGCTGGAAAATCCTTTTAGGGTGATGCTCAAATAGTAAATTTATTTTCTATGTCGCCCGGGCGGAGTGCCTCTCTGCAGTATGTGTTTGTAGCATGTCAGTTCTACTCTTAGGTTAAAACACTTACAATAGTCATTAAGTTTTTATCACTAACCCATGGATCATGTAGTTGTCCCAATAAATAAATTTTGAATTTGAATTTTATAGAAAACGTCATCATCAATAAAAATTATAGTGATGAAGATGATGACGGTGAAAATGTAGGTGATGATGAGGCATTCTGATTATTAATGATTGTAAAATAGGTAACCCTACATAAGTACCTATCAATATTTTGATTGTATTATGTGTAGTGAAATATACTTACATTTTCCTTTACTATATTCATATTTTTATTAATTTTTACACGTATTACTTTCCCTTTTTAGGTAGGTAGGTATGTTGTGTAGTTAATTAGGTAAGTAAGTACATAGATGTTTTTTGAGTTCTAACACAAATTAAAAAAAAAGCGTAGTAGTTAATATAAATATATAATACCACATACCGAACAACGGGCATAAACAATACAATAAAAGTGCTGTGGGCTATAGGTACAGGCTTCCCGAGTTACCATTCATTCTTATATATTTTTATTACTGATATAGTATTGATCAGGAACCCTAAAAAGTACAAATGTTTTTTTTTTCAAAACTATCATTTTTGTCCCCCTAAAGTAGTCATTTTGCCGTGTGTGGCCGATGCAATTTTTCTATTCAATGATCAATTAATGATTTTCATTATGAACTAGTGGACGCCTGCGGCTTCGCTCTCATTATTATAGGATAAAAAGTAGCTTATGACACTCCAAAGACCTCATACTAACTACATACCAAAAATCTTGATGATCCGTTTAGCCGTTTTTGTGTGATGATCGTTTGAATAAACAGACAGATAAAAATTGAAGAAAACGTGTTTAAGCTGTTTTAAACATAACTAAGTTCAAATGAGTGGCCAACTCTAGCTTCGGAGTTTTCAAACCGCCCCAAGGGCCGCTGATATGGCCTAATGACTTTGGTAATCACATATGAATATCTTTGCTAGCTGACCTACGGGCGCTTTTATCGAAAAACTCGAGAATAAAGAGCAAAGTCATGTTTCAAAGGAACAGCATATTGATAACGAATCTTTAATAGAGATAAGATTTGCTACTCTTTGAGTCGTATTTCCTCATGAATGGGGGTCGTGACTACCCGCAGAACTAATTCGTTAGGGGAGTTCTCCTGTGCAGATTCATCGTGGTGGGCGTCCGGTCCTTCCACGGGCTTGTCATAATAAATGTGTCTTATTCCCATTCTTAAAAAAAAAACTTTCAGAAGACTTGATAACCTCCTTTTATTGGAAGTAGGTTAATAAAAACAAGAATAATCCACCAAATATGTTTAAGCTACGTTACGCTAGATGTCGCTGTACTCACTTAAAACACGCAAATCAATTCAATGACGCACTAGAAGGAATTATGAGTTAGGACTCCACGCTCTGATTCTCTGTACCTGCATGCTTACAAGTTTTAAATGGCCGTATGATCAGATCATTAAAAGCCCGACGAATGACTTAACTTAATAACATCAGGCAGGCTGTATTTCATGTAAACATATTTAGTGATAAAATAAAATCTTGTACGGCACTTATGTAAAATAACCTTATGTAATCTTGTTCAGTCATCTTCCTAATATAAACCAAAATATCAAATACGTGTTCTATTACCACTTCTTTTTATTTACTTAATGCCTTCAAGCATATATGTATATATAGATATTTTATACTAGTGGGTGCTCGCGACTTTGCTCGCATTAAGAAGTAAAAATGGCACTCCCTATTTCACCCCTTTAAAAGTGGCATTTCCAAAAATCCTTTCTTAGCGGATGCCTACGTCATAGCATCTACCTTCATTCCAAATTTAAGCCCAATCCGTCCAGTGGTTTGGGCTGTGCGTTGATAGATCACTATATCAGTCAGTCAGTCAGTCAAACAGTCAGTCACCTTTGAGTTTTATAATATGTACATATATAGATAGTCTGATGATTGATTCTATTGACTGGTCTGTTAGCTTAGTTGGTAGTGGCTCTGATTGCGGGTTCGATTCCCGCATGACACATGTAATTATGAATTTTAAAATTTGTATTACTTGTGTTGAGTCTAGTCGATTCTTCATTATATGTGTAATAAAATAAGTATGTAATTACATAAGTAAAGTATATAAGTATTATATCCGTTATCGAAACGGATGACACGTTGAATTGTAGATCCCGGCTGTTTGTCTAGTACGGCAGTCGTTAAGCTATGTCAGAAGCCCTTAGGGCGGTTTGATAAACTCTCGACACCAGAGTTGGCCACTCTCAATCGATAAGAAGAAGAAGAACTTCTACATTGTGACGAAATAACAACAAACTTCCGCATGTTATTTATGTAGGTATACGATGTGTGATAGGAGTTTTGATACCGCTGTGATAAACCAAGAATATGTGACGCCGTCTAATATCTCTCTTTGAGTCGTATTTCCTCATGGCTGAGGGCCGTGACTCCCCCGCAGAATTAATTCGTTAGGGGAGCTCTCTTGGGCTTGATAAGTCTAGTCTACTACCAACTAAGCTAACAGAGCAGTCGAACTATCACTACAAATTAATTTCTAGGTATAATTATTAACAAACTTATACAAAATTTAATAGAAAACGTTTATTGAGACACACACAAATTATTTATCTTCGATACATGTTATAAAACTGACGAGGACAAAAATCTGAACATAAGAGATATTAGAAAAAAGTATTTTGTGTATACTTTAATATATATATATATATTTTTTTAATTTAAACGGAAGGCGTTTCCGCAGTATTTATATTTTATGTCTGTTTATGTCTTTATCTGTGTCTCTGTTTATCTGTTTATATAAACACTAATCAAGCCGCGGGCGTCCACAAGTTTAATATACACACCTAAGTTTCGACACAAGGATCAAAACTAATTAATCGTAGGACCACACAAATACGTTTGATAAATTCGCCAGCCATTTTTTTATCGCTTAGACTTATCAAATATTTTTTTATCGTATTTACATAGCCTTGAGAGATTTTTGTCTACAACATGCGCTAGATAACTCTGGAGGTAGAAAACGGAACTAAAATATTACAATAAACAGGTTATACAATATCACAGAATAAATAATACAACAGAAACCTATCTCCCTGTTTCGAACACGCAGCGAGCGGAGGGCACAGTAAAGTACGCTCGTCAGTCGTGTGTCAAACGGCACATCACTCGCTCGCTGACCGCGTTGTCTAAGTATGAAAAATGAATTCAAATTGTATCAGTAGCTATACCTAGGTACTTAAATAATCAATTTAGAGTCGAATTCGAGAGAAACAGGCTTAATTTAGTACAAAATCTAAGAAAAAGGTGTGTAAATATTTTGTTATAATAACACATACAAAACAATTACTGATAAAGTATTAATTTGACAAAAAAAAATTCACCGTTGATTGAGTATAACACTTAAATAATACAATTTTATTGTTGTCCTAAAGCCACATTCATAATGGCAACCATGATAACTTTGAGAGAATCGAACTGTATGCAGTGAAATATGAACTGTAAGTCGAAACATTAAGTATCAATTTGGCTTGCGCGTGGGTTACGAACGTCCGCTGCGAACGTATTTCGATAGCGTGGCGCGTTTTTGTGTAAAGATAGCATGCCCTGACAATATGAAAAACATAAGCAACCCACTGCCGAAATCAATTCGTCAAATAAATAATTAATCAATATTTAAAAATAGGTAATTGTTTATTTTTTTACTGTCTCAATGTTATTGTTCTGTAAAAGCGAGTGTGGCTCAGCGGTCCCAGTATGAGCTTTTCATCCAGACACACCTTGATTCGAATCCGGCCCTACACCAATGACTTGTATTTTCAAGTTATGTGTGGATTTGCTCTCGCTCAACGGTGAAGGAAAACATCGTAAGGAAACTGACATGTTTGAGGACCACAATATCCGAGGACATGTGTCTTCCGTGGAAGGAGCTGGGTGCCCACCATGACGTATTTGCACCCCTAACGAATTAATTCTGCGGGGGAGTCACGACCCTCAGTTATGAGGAAATACGACTCAAAAAGAGAGTTATTATTCTGTAAAGCTATTTATGATTTATGACATATGTACACATATATACTTTAATCTATACTAATATTATAAAGCTGAAGAGTTTGTTTGTTTGTTTGAACGCGCTAATCTCAGGAACTACTGGTGCGAATTGAAAAATTCTTTTGTGTTGAATAGACCATTTATCGAGGAAGGCTTTAGGCTATATAACATCACGCTACAACTAAGAGGAGCGAAGAAACAATGGAAAATCTGCAAAAAACGGGGTAAATTATTCATCTTTGAGGGCTTCCATTGCGAGCCCTGCGAAAACGGTCAAGTCGTGGGTAACAGCTATAATTTACAAAACTGAAGAGGTAGTTTGCAAAAATAAATATGATGCTCAAAATAACTATTCCATGCGGACGAAGCCGCAAGCACAGCTAGTTTTCTAATAAAAGTTTAAGTTAAACAACCATAGTGCAACCACAACAACGAACAAAATAACTCATAATATAATGCTATTATCTTTCAGGTGACCTGTCTCCACGATGTTAGACGACGTGCTGCCCAGGATGCGGAGTCTGAGTCCGGACCCGGAGGATATGGCTAGTGTCGGCCGCAAGTATAATAATATGCAGGTTAGTTGCTATAATAATACATAAAAGCAAGGGAAGACAAACTAAACATACTGCTTCTAACTACAAAATAAAAAGGGGCACTAAGACTATCTTTAGGAAAGCCTAAAGATAGTCTAAGTGCTCCAGCCCAGTGCTGCCTACCACGCTGGGTGGCAATGCGATACGTTGAGCCAGAAAGAGGCCAGCATGTTGGTGACGTGTCGTTGCTATAGGTACTAGTACTAAACGTTACAAAACCTTTTAAAGTAAAGCAGCTTTACCGGGGACAATGGGGAGGAAAATGTGTACCGTGCTTTTGTGCCCGCCACGGTAAACGGTACCGGGGACAACGGAAAGGATTTTTTTAGTGCCGTTGTCCCCTTTACTAGGAAACGGCACCGGGGACTACGGGAAGGAGAAATTTTGCAGTGCCGTTGTACCCACCATGGTGGCACAGCTACCGGGGACAACGGGAAGGAAAGCTAGAGCGGCTTTACGGACCAAAGTGGAGCCTGGCCTCCGACACAAAGAGACGCCACTCCTCTCAGTTTTGCGCCATCTCCTGCCACTCGGTGCATGGAGTTGTTGCAGATCCTTCTCTATCTGGTTCTTCCAGCGGTACTTGGGACGTCCGACTGGCCGTCGACCAGATCGTCCCAAGTACGCTTTTTTAACAAGAACTGGTTTGCATTTGACCATAGTTAAGCTAAAACTATGGCCTAAGATGGATCGTGCTTACCCGATAAGAACCGATTCACTCTCATGTTCTTCAGAGCTCGATCCTCTCCCATCCTTTCCTAGTTAAGTCTATGAGATTTTATTGCGCCTAAAATGTTAGGCCACTAGTTCTTTAATAACGGTATTAAACATATCGATATTCATACGCGTATAATAAAGCTCTCTCTCTTGAGTCGTATTCCTCATGACTGAGGGTCGTGACTCCCCCGCAGAATTAATCCGCTAGGGGAGTTTTCTTGGGCAGATACATCGTGGTGGGCGCCCAGGGATCCTTCCACGGAAGACACATGTCCTCGGATATTGTGGTCCTCAAACATGTCGGTTTCCTCACGATGTTTTCCTTCACCGTTAAGCGAGTGCAAATCCACACATAAATTGAAAATACAACTCATTGGTGTAGGGCCGGATTCGAACCAGGGTGCGTCAGAATGAAAAGCACACACTAGAACCGCTAAGCCACACTCGCTTAAATAAATAAAGCTAATGAGGGTCAAATATCTGCAAAATTATTTGGGTATTAAAATCAGTTTACAGAGCACGTTTTAGCCACTTTTAGATTTATTGTCTGTTTATTTAAACGCACATCACGCAAAAACGGCTTAACGGATCATCATGATTTTTGATATGTAGGTAGTATGAGGTCTTATGAGTGTCATAGGCTACTTTTTATCCGGCAATAATGCGGGCGAAGCCGCGAGCGCCCACTAGTAATAATAAAATCCTACTTTGAAAGTAGGATTTTATTATTACTAGTGGGCGCTACGCAACTGTTTACAGTAAATTCACTTGGATATCTTGATCTCTATCAACATTTAACCGTTAAAAGTAGGCACAAAATAAAATAAAGAAGCTTTTCAGACGGACTTATGACGCACAAAAACGTATCTCTTTTAAAGCTTTTTTTTACTACTCTCTCGCATATAAAACTACTAGTGGACGCTCGCGGCTTTGCTCGCATTATTTCTGAATAAAAAGTAGTCTATGACACTCCTCATACTACCTACATACCAAAAATCATGATCCATTTAGCCGTTTTTGCGCGATGAGCGTTTAACAGAGACACAGATAAACAGATAAAATTATAGAAATTGTTCTGCTATCGATTCTACTCCAATATTTTTTCTTCTAAATATCTTCAATGTTCAGACGTAAGACCCTCTTCAACTTTATTATACATACGAGTATATATAGATAGATACTATATACTTTGGTTTTGCTTACTTGATTAACTTTTGTACAGTAATTTATAATGGTACAATGAAACAAATACTGAAAGAATGCAAGTAATTTCTTAATGCTTATTTCAAAAAAAATAAATACACATTTTATACAAGCGTTAGCTTAGTGTGGGGCTAGATGGCACTGTGTGCAATGTCCTGGAATATTTATTATTTATTTATTTATACGCAACGCACAGCCCAAACCACTGGACGGGTTGGGCTGAAATTTGGCTGCAGGTAGATGTTATGACGTAGGCATCCGCTAAGAAAGGATTTTTGTTTTTTACTCTACATCTATAATAATTTATAAACCCCAACTGTAAATGAGAAATAACATACACACACTAACAAATTTTGTTTGTGGAAGTCGTTGCTACGACTACCCTAGGGGCGATTTGAAAACTCTCAACACCAAAAAAAACTCTCATACTAACTAACAAGCTTTCTTTAAAAGTGTTGTCTTATGTTACTATATTGCCAGTAACATCTAAAAAAACGAAATCGTGCGTATTGCACTTAAAATGGATAAAAAACGTCAGTAGTTTTTTTAAGAAGAACTTAAAGAGTACCTATTTTTTATCATAACTAGTAATTGTTGGTACGCCTCTTCTATACTTAAGGTTTTTTTAAAGATAGACTTGATTACAACTCGCCTGATGTGTCCTGATGTTAAGCAACTTAGTACTTACCTAATCTATAATCTTGCGCGCTAGCCTAAAAGAAACTAATTAACTCTCGAGTTGAGAACCATTTACTTACTAACTATTAGTCTAGGAAAATATGGAGTCCGTTTTTGGTGTCCGAAATTTGTCTGTCTACTGTCATAATAATCAAACTGCAAAATGTAACCAATCAACGTCCCAATTTGAAGTTGACATTTGATTGTTTGTATGTGATGTTTGAACAACAAGAACCGACTTTTTATTTTCAAGTACTAGACCCACGTTTTGTAATAACACGGGTGAAGATTTAGTTCCTAACATCCATCCGAACAAAAAATACTGTTGTTATAAGTTTATGTATTACGCACCGCTCAATCAAAAATAATCAATCTCAAACATATTTGCAGCCTCATTTTTTGCGAGTTTGATTTTCTATTCACAATTTTTAGTAATCAAAAAGTATTTTTCAATCTATACATATAATAAGCTGAAGAGGGTCAAAAATCTGAACCTAGAAGATATATAAATCTAAATATATAAAACTCAAAGGTGGCTGACTGACTGATATAGTAATCTATCAACGCACAGCCCAAACCGCTGGACGGATTGGGCTGAAATTTGGAATTAAGGTAGATGTTATGACGTAGGCATCCGCTAAAAAGGATTTTTGGAAATGCTACTTTTAAAGGGGTGAAATAGGGGATGCAAGTTTTACTTCTTTCGTTTCGTGTGTTTGTTTGTCTGTTTATTTAAACGCTCATAACGCAAAAACGACTGAACGGATCATCATGATTTTTAGTATGTAGGTAGTATGAGGATTTAGCAGTTTCATAGGCTACTTATAATCTCAAAATAATAAGATAAGATAACTTTATTGATCCAAAACTTAGATTCTAATACAACTTTAATCGCTACACTCCACTCTAGGATGTAATGTACCTGTATTGTGGAGTGTAGGCTCTTCCTTAGGGTTATACATATATTTACATAGTTAAGTCATAATAAAATCAGTTTTACGTGTGTTTATAATGCGAGCGAAGCCGCGGGCGTCCACTAGTTAATTTATAAATATTATTTTCTTTGGTATTCTTTAATTTGTGTGAATGATATGTAAAATGTGGTGATAATGAGCAAAAAGTGGAAAGCACAGATTTTTGAAACATGTTCCGAATATACAGAGACATCTATTACCCATGACACAAGCTTTTGCTTAGTATGGGGCTAGATGGCGCTGTGTGCAATCCGGGAATATTTATGTATTTAATTATTAACCGACTTCAAAAAAAGGAGGTCATCAAGTCCTCTGAAAGTTATTTTTTTAATAAGTACAATACCAGTTTCATCGGATTTCTTTTTTTTTAAGAAGTCTATTCGACATGTGCAATATTGTCAGAAAACTTATCTATTTCTCTCCATCCAATGTTTGCCTGGAAGAAATCGCTTTAGAGATATAATGCCGCTATTTGTGGCACTAGTAATTGGAACGTGTTTTGCTATCAATTCTGAGTATCTCCAATTTTTTTTAAACATCTTCAATGTACAGACTTTCGACCCTCTTCAGCTTTATTATAATTTATAGATTAATAAAGGTATATTCAGTAAAAACACATGTCAAACAATTAATACATAAATAAACAACAATAATTTATTTATATTACTAGCTGTGCCCGCGAGTTCGTCCACGTGGAATAGTTATTTTGGGCATCATATTTATTTTTGCAAACAACCTCTTCAGCTTTATAAATTATATAGCTGTTACCCACGACTTGAACTGTTTTCTCAGCGCACGCAACGGAAGCCCTCAAAGATGAATAATTTTCCTCGTTTTTTCCACATTTTCCATTGTTTCTTCGCTCCTATTAGTTGCAGCGTGATGTTATATAGCCTAAAGCCTTCCTCTATAAATGGTCTATTCAACACTAAAAGATTTTTTCAATTCACACCAGTAGTTCCTGAGATTAGCGCGTTCAAACAAACAAACAAACTCTTCAGCTTTATAATATTAGTATAGATTATGTGTTTACCAGTCAGCTCTGTATATGAAATCTAAGCAAATTTGACACGCCATCTTAAACATGCCCCGGGCAGAACATAATTACATCCACATTGTTAGTAATCTATTAGTTTTGCATGATACTTAGTTTTCGAACCTCCCTAGGGGCCTCAGAAAAACTATCGAGGCCTATATATATATATCGAGGTACATAACTGATTCAAAATTCATGTATAAGATATCAATGCATTTAATTTTATAATTTACATTGCATACTAGAAAATGCCCCTCGTTTCGCTCACGTGGTTCCGGGACAAAAGTAGGTTAAATGCCACTCTCAACAACCTATAAGCCTATACTACCACCATATCAGAAATTACGACGATCAATCGCTTCGTTATGCGACGTGAAGGCGGAATAAAGATTCTATGTTAGGCATCTATAAATATATAGAGATAAGAAAGAGTTATTTATCACTAGTTTGTTCTCGCGGCTAGGCTCGCATTGAGATATAAAACTTGCATCTTCTATTTCACCCCTTTAAAAGTGGCATTTTCAAAAATTCTTCCTTAGCGTATGCCTACGTCATAACATCTACCTGCATGACAAATTTCAGTCCGATCCGTCCAGTGGTTTGGGCTGTGCTTCGGGGCTGTGCGTTGATAGATCACTATGTCAGTCAGTCAGCTTTGAGTTTTATTATATAGATAAGATAGATTTATTACCATTATATACTATTATATAATGCGAATAATTTAGGTTTAGGGGAGACTGGGGACACTTGATCCTTACGGGAGACTAGATACACTGGATTTACACAGCTTTTGTGTACACTATATGATTTATAAGTGGCAACATTGATAGTCTATGGTACGTTCAAACTTTCTAAAGTTGGTACTCCTGTCAAATTTGACAGTTGAGCAGATGGCGGATGATTGTGTGTTTCGTGTGGCCAGAAAATATTTTTCGTAAGTTTTTATTTTGATTTCGTAATTAGATGGGAAACATATTTTCTACTAGAATCAATTTTAAACTATTCCTTATCTATGTGTTTAAACGTCTGTTTTATAGAAAAGTTTTAATAGTAGTAGATATTTTTACAATATTCTTTTATAACCTCAATATACCTAGGGTACACATGGTACACTTTCTTATGGGAGATTTGATCCCGGTGGATCAAGTGTCCCCTAATGTAATTTTTTTTAATAATTTCAAGATTAAATATGCCTAGAATATATAAAACAAAAGAAGATGCAAGAAGGTGTCCCCTAATGTTTAGTTTTTTAATAATTTCAGGATTCAATATGCCTAGAATGTATAAAACAAAAGAAGGTGCAAGAAAAAGAATACCAATCAATAAGGAAATCTTGAAGTTGGCTGTCAATGATGTTATAGAGGGTAAGAGTATTCGTGGTACTGCAAAAGGTTACGGGATAGCAGTTATGACATTGAAAAGATATGTCAGAAAAAAGAAAAATGCTACAACTGAAAATATTGACTACACGCCAAATTATCGCCAGTCACAAATTTTTACGTCAACTGAAGAGACAGCACTTGTTAATTATTTAATAATGGCCACTAAATTATACCATGGATTAACTCCTAAGAATGTACGAGACCTTGCATTTCAATATGCTTCTGAAAATAGTAAAAAAATACCACCGAAATGGGTTGAACAGGAAACAGCTACTTATGATTGGTTTTACGGTTTTATGAATCGTCACAAAGAGTTGTCATTGCGTGTACCCGAAGCCACAAGTTTATCTCGCGCTACAGCTTTTAACAGACACAATGTAGGAAATTTCTTTGAGAATTTTAAAAGCTTATTGCAGAGATTTAATTTTGGGCCGGACCAAATCTGGAACGTAGACGAAACTGGAATTACTACAGTTCATAAGCCAAAAAAAGTTGTAGCGTGTAGAGGTCTCAAACAAGTGTCTAAAGTCACATCTGGAGAACGTGGGCAGCTTGTTACTGTATGTGGAGCTATAAATGCTATAGGTAACCACCTGCCACCATTTATTATATTCCCACGTAAAAATTGGCAGCAACGAATGATAGATGGTGGCCCACCGGGTACTGAAGGAGCTCCACATCCGAGTGGATGGATGACTGGGCCAAATTTCCTACTTTTCCTGAAATTTTTCCATAAGCATGTAAGATGCACCAAGGACAGTCCTTGTCTTATTATATTTGATAACCATGAGTCACACATTACTATTGACTCTATAAACTACTGCAAAGATAATGGTATCCATCTTTTAACTATACCACCACATACCTCTCAAAAATTACAACCTTTGGATCGAATAGTATTTGGAGCGTTGAAGTCATACTACAATACTGCATGTGATAATTGGATGGTTAGTCATCCAGGGCGGCCGTTAACCATATATGATTTGGCTGGATGTCTAGGCAGTGCTTACCCCAATGCAATGACTCCTAGAAATATTCAAAAAAGTTTCTCAGTTACTGGAATTTTTCCATTCAACCCTGATATATTCACAGATGACGAATATTTAAGCTCCTACGTTACTGATAGAGAAATTGTACAAACTGAAACAGACAATATTATAACCGCACCATCTGTGTCACCGCCTATTTTACTTGATCAATCTTTAACGGCTGAAAATACTGTGCTTGCTTCCCCTGCCCTCATGCTAAATACAGAAAATGATGCGCCAGTTGCACCAGTGCCAATTCCAGACGACGATGTGACTCCCAATATTTCTGATAATGAAAAGGAAAATGATTCTGCAAAATCTCCCCAAAAGTTGCTTTCCTTATGTATGACCAGTAATAGAGATGCCCTTACGAGTTCCTTCAATAATAACAGACCGACACCAGCTGGTTCTTCACAAATTAGAAATAACGACAGCCCTTACGATCCTAAACCTTCGACATCAGCATTTGTAAATCCTGAAGTAATAAGACCACACCCCAAAGCAGGACCGAGAAAAGGATCTGGAAAGGGGAGAAAAAAAGGTAAAACTAGGATTTTAACAGACACACCGGAAAAACTGGCAATCGAGAATGAGTGGGCAACTAGGAAACAGAAAAAAGAAAAGAAGATTTGCAAAGCGAAAGTAAAAGCAGTAAAACGTAACCTAAATTCACAAGAACAAGAAGTGACGACGTCGGAAGATGAAGAACTACCGCCATCGCCAGAATCAGTTTTAAGTTCGTTTAATGAAAGTGATGTCTCTAATAGCAGTAGTAGCGAATCAGAGAATGAAGACGACTCCAAATACTCCATCATCATTGGAGATTGGGTTATTGTGAACCTAATCTCTCAAAAGAATCTCGTTCATAGATATGTTGGGCAAATACTGAGGGAAAGTCGCGCTGGATATGACATTAAATTCGCAAAAAAAATTAATGATAAGATGTTCAAGTGGCCTGTTAAAGACGATATTAGTTCAGTTGCCAAATATCAAGTTGTGAAGAAACTACCAGTTCCCGAAGTGAAATCATCATCAAAAAGAGTTATTAGTTTTAAGTTTCCAAAATCATTAAGAATATTTAATATTGAGAAATAAAAAGTGAAAAGATAATTGCTATTAGATAAAAAGA
Organism: Macaria liturata; assembly: GCA_964023185.1. Taxonomy (NCBI): domain Eukaryota; kingdom Metazoa; phylum Arthropoda; class Insecta; order Lepidoptera; family Geometridae; genus Macaria; species Macaria liturata. The sequence goes on along the minus strand of OZ026807.1, from coordinate 12,228,350 downwards.
AAAGACTGTTTAACTTGAAGAGAGAATAACTATTTTTTAATTTAACCAAAGGGGTATTTTGTTTTGTTGTGCCAATTGCAAAAATTATTTAATGTTTTTTTTTTAGTTTTAAGTAAAAAATTACTAGAACTTAAGTAATATTTTCTTTTTAACTAATTAACATGTGAATTGAGTTCTCAGAAATAAGTTGTCAATAGTTGATTAATAAGCATAGTCATAAATGTCAAAGAATAGATGATGGCTGTAGATAAAAAGCAAATAAATCAATGATTAAAATTCCTATTTTTTCCTTTTCTTCTTTATTAGAATCATATGTCCCCGAATGTGGGAGACTTGTTCCCCCCAGGATCAAGTCTTCCAGAAGGGGGGATCAAGTCAGACACATATATGGGACACATGATATCATTCCCTATACGAAGTTTTCATGGGCTAGTTAGTAAAGTTATGTACACATATCACTTGCTATTATACTTAGTATAACCAATGAAATTCCACATATTTAAGTACCAAAATATTTAAAATCGGATTAATATTTACAAAATAATTGCCAAAAAACAAAAGGGGGGATCAAGTGTCCCCAGTCTCCCCTATTATATTAATACAATTTAGTTCATTATATGTGTAATAAATAAAAAAATGTTTGTTCGAAGATCTGTAAAAAAACTTTCATATCTGAATGTATTTTTAGTTGGTGATACATATAAAAATGATTCTATGATTCTTTCATGAATACATTTTCTTGAAAACTTCTCGACTAAGTATTTATATTATATCTTTAGTTAATGCAAGAACAAGTTGTCATTTAATTTTATAAAACTTGAAATTTCTTCTTCTTTTTATCGAATGAGAGTGGCCAACCCTGGTGTCTGGAGTTTATCAAGCTGCCCTAAGGGCCTCTGACATGGCTTAACGACTGCCGTACTAGACAAACAGCCGGGACCTACAATTTACCGTATCATCCGACCCACGGAAGCGCCCAAAATGGAATGCCACTTTTCGGTCACCCATCCAAGGAGTGACCGCGTCGACCTTTGCTTAACAAACAAAATGGCTTAACTTAAACTTTTATAATTCAGTTTATTCTTAAATCTATGGTATATTACTTAATAACTTATTAGATAATAATAATATCTTTGTAAAAAACTACGAAGCGGAACCAAATCAAGATATCACAATTAAATATACTTATCAGAAAAACAACATACATAGATTACAGAAAAAACATACAAATTTAAATTATACGCGACGATAGAAAGAACTAACAAATTTTAGAGAAGTTTTTCAAAGTTTGTTTGTATGTGGCGCCCTTATTAATAACTTAGATAAATTGTTTAGCGGAAATATGCCAAAGTACAAGATTATGGTTAAAGATTATCTTTTAACGTTACCAAGAAACATATAGTTATATTCTGATGAAATTAGTGGGATATTATAGCGATAATGGCTCGGTGGAATAGCGTCCGCCTTAAAATCTGACGCAGCCCGGTTCGATCCCAGTACCTACACAAATGATTTGATTTTTATGTTATGTGTATTCATATTTAGCAGTGAAAGAGAATTTCATCGTGAGGAAACCGACATGTTTGAGGACCACAAAATCCGAGGACATGTGTCTTCCGTGGAAGGACCTGGGCGCCCACCACGATGTATCTGCACAAGAGAACTCCTTTAACGAATTAATTCTGCCGGGGAGTCACGAGCCTCAGTTATGTGGATATAGTGTAATGTAAAACTCAAATCATTTATTTGCAAGAACAGAAGTGATAGAATGTAGTACAATACATGGTACCTACATTGTTATTATCAAACCTTAATGTGTTAATAGTATGAGTGTACCTACATATATTGCGGATTTTTTTATTAAAAAACATTTGTACTATTGGATACTCGAATCTTCTTTTTATCATAGTAAAATGATGACGGCATATTTCAAAGTCCTAAAATATTTAAAGCGCTCATATCCCGATCAAAAGGTGTTAAAAATATGGCAGTAGCGCCACTTGTGACTAATAAAATTATAGTTAAAATATAGTTAAAGTGCTGCCGCTAGTAGCACTCGCGATTATCTTGCGAGTTCCCAAAGATACATGTAAACAAACGATAAAAATAGGCAATACACTACACGTGTAATAATCATTTATCTCTGTCACAGAATACATAATAAAATCTCTGTACTTATAATTCTGTGCTTATACCTACTTAGATATTGCACAATATTTCATCATTATATTATGGCGTCTCAGGAGATTGCTATCGGAAAATAGTTAAATAGTTTTTCGTGAAATTCGTTTTGATTTTTCCGCAACAAATTGTTGTACAAAGCCAAATTATTCAAATTATTATGTAATTTAATTAATTCGGGTCTACAGTAGCGACCTCTATAACTGAGTAAATAATTTAGAAACATTAACGGTTAGCCGATTTTTCACGTAGTTCAACTACTCGACAACAGATGACGCTCAATGCCGGTAATCTTATCATAAAATAAATAAATTGATAGGACGATAGATAAAAGATAATAACGCTACATGAAGTGGTAATTTTTGTATGCATAAATAAATCTGATATGTAGTAAATTACGTTTTATTGTAGTAAAATCTTGTGAAAATTGCGTCGACCGTGATCTTGCTATCTCATTCTGTTATATGGCGTTGCCTTTGTCTAATTGTCATGATGACGGGTGATTCATATGCCAGCCGTCGGCATCGAATCGATCGGAAGTCAGTCACAAATAGAATCAGCTTACCGCTGTCATGCGATTTTGTGTTTCTATTAATTTATTGTGAAATAAATTATAAATCGTTGTAAAAACTATCGGCGCGAAAACCACAAACACTATCGTGTCACCGCCAGGAACTTTACAAGGATTTCAGTGCGAAAACAAAGTGTTCAGAGTGTATTTGTGTGGTGTGCAAAAAAACAGTGAACGTTGCTTATAATCTTCTGCTTATACCAGTTTTCGTGAGTAATATTCCGTTACCGAAGGTAACAGAGCGTAACGCGATAAAAAAAACTGCAGCAGTCTTGATTTGTAGTAGAAAGAAATCGGGTATTATAACCTCCTTTGTCCGACCTTTGCAGGTGTTCGAAAAAAGTTTGAATGACCTACAAAAGGTGTTACTAACCTACCCTTCTTTGTAGAAAAAGTTTCCCTACATTGTAACGAAATCATGTAACAATTTTTCTACAGACTTTGAATTTTCCATTTATTTGTTATAGTTTAACCTTTAACTACTGATAAGATAAGTAAATGCTTATCAGATTCTTATAAGTGAAGTAAATAGGATTCTGGTTGGTAAAAACCATTGATAGGACATATAAATATATTCAATGGACAGGCAAATAACTAAGTATTTATGGGTTTAAAATGAGTTTCACACAAGAAGTATTATTTGAATTTGAAAAACCATAAAACCTATTTAGTTAGTTGTTAGAAACTCTTTGTTTGGATAACTTTCATTATTATTCAATCTTTCATACCTACTTCTTGGATCTTAGGAATAGGTACAAGGGTTTATAAATAGCTCACATAGCATGATATTAATTATTATAGAATTATTAAAGACAATTATTGTTTGTATAATCTCGAGACCAGAGTTGGCCACTCTCATATACTTATTTTACTTTTACCTTATTTTACTGTCACTTGAAATGAATAATTTTAGTACTAGGATAAAGTTTAAAAAAAAAAGTTACAAATATTAAGTAGGTAGGTACTTAGTAAAGTATTCAGATAAATGATTAAGTTAGTAAGAACTAGTTAAACATAAAACCTTCATAATCATACAAGCAATGAGTATAAAAACTCGTTAGATTAGACTTAACAGGAAATATGTAACAAAATGGCTTCATACCTAATATTAAAAATTGTTTGAAGGATAATTTAAACTTATGCAGTGCATGCCAAAATATAAGTAGTTAAGCTTATTAAATATTTTATTATTAACTCTATACTTGATTTAGCTATGATTATTATCACACAAACTGGTTTTTTAACTGTACATAAGTAAATCAAGTTATTTGTAATGTCTCTATTCTGTCTAGTATGGCAGTTGTTAAGCCATGTCAGAGGCGCTTAGGGCGGCCTGATAAACTCTCAACACCAGAGTTGGCCACTCTCAATCGTTTAGAAGAAGAATTTGTTTGTAATATTCATATTAAGTACCGTGGGTCGGATGACATGCTAAATTGTAGGTCCCGGCTGTTAGTCATAGTATGGCAGTTGTTAAGCCATGTCAGAGGCCCTTAGGGCGGCTTGATAAACTCACGACACCAGAGTTGGCCACTCTCAATCGATAAAAAGAAGATATTAAGTACATACTTATAGCTTTCTTTACAAAAATATACTTAAATCTTACTTAGTTTTTGTAGGTATGCCAGCGTTACTGTTTTCTATCGTTATTTTCCAAGCTAGGTTGCCTGGAAGAGATCACTCCAAGTGATAAGGCTGCCCTCTGTCCCAATCCTATGTTTCAAATTTACTTGTACTTGTGTTCTTTTGTTATTGGTGTACAATAAAGTATTTTGAATTGAATTTAATCATGATATTTTTTCTTTCTTGTGATGAAGTATTAAAATAATAAAATAATCAATTTGATACCTTGTAGATCAATACACAGTATCAAATTGATAATGTAGGTACATACTTAACATTTACATTTTTTGTACGTAAATATGTGTTATAGGATCACATTTGATTACGACCTACCTTATGGTAAACTATGCTGCAGTCTTAAGTTGTAACACACTTACCTATAGAATTATATCAAACTAATCTTATAGTTGTAGTCCTTCTATTGTTTCATATGGGATAGATTCACATTTGACAACTTAAATCTAGATTTGAAGATCCCTGGATTGTAGTTCCCAGGAGGCAGGTTCCGGTAAAATTATCCAAAATAAATAAATATGGTATACCTACTTCAAATTCAAAAATTCAAAATTCCTTTATTTATCCATTCAAGGTGTGCGTACATTTCTATTTACATCTGTGTGCGTACATTTCTATTTACATCTGTATTGCTGCAATTCGTGTTGTACACTGAGGGTTTTCTGTACACCATACTAGATATCTTTCGACTCTGTATTATTAATATACAGTTTCCCCGCGCCAAAACTTCTGCCTCTGTTGCATATACACAGAATTGTATACTTATATATTACTACTTAAATACAACTAAGAATATATGATTAATAACTTGATTGAAATGGCTTAACAAACAGCTACATAACTACAAAGGCACCTAGCATTTGATGCTAAAACAGCTAGAACATTATAAAATGGCCGCCTCTGCAAGCTATTTTTGCAGCTACACTAATTTAATGTCGGTATGCAGCTGCGCCGTGCACTAGACATAGTTAAAAATAATTTGCAGATACATACTGTAACATAGTAGTATTAGTTAGTTAACACCATGTCAGAGGCCCTTAGGGTGGCTTGATAAACTCTGTTTTGGCCACTCTCATTTTGATATGCAGAAGTTAACACTAGCATACCAGCCCGACTTTGTTTGGTCATGTAAGTACATACAATAAAACTAACTTCTAAAACACCCAATCTGTAAAAAAAACACAAAGAACAATAAGAAGATACTTTTGAAGATTATATAAGTAAGTAAATAATTCAAACATTTTTTGTCCATTATCTACTGCCTTCCTTCTTGTTGGATAAAGCCATGCTGGGTATAGGCCTCTCTATGCATACCAGCTACGCCATTCTTGTACAGACCTCATCCAAAGAGGACTACATAGGATAGGTATATTGCATTTTCTTTATTTGATAAACAGTAAAGACGCGTTCACACACACACACACACACAGTAAAAGTAAATAACAAAATAATAATGAAATAGCAGCATCAATTTTCACCCAAATACCGAAAAAAGATATAATTGAATGTTCCCGCCAAAAATTGCAAAAAAACACATTTGCTTCGCATCGCGGCAATAATTTTTAAAAATAGATCGTCCTTGTCTCAGCTGTCGGACGAAAGAGGTCATTGTACTCGCGTTTGATGTAATTCCTCCTTTTTCTTGGCTGCGTTTTTCATATTTTTTTCTTACGTTTTATTTTTAAAACGGGTGCAGTGTTTTGCATCAAAGATGATTTTAATGGCTTAGATATTCCCAAAGCCACTATAGTTACGATATATTACTATGTGTACGTGAAATGATAGGAAATTGGCGGTCTTTATAACCAACTTTTTAAAATGATTGAGCAAAAAGGTTCATTAAAGATCCCTATGTTTGTGATTGTAACATAAACATACACACAAAAAAGTATGAATGTATGTTTGTAATGTAGACCATCTAACCGTGATTGAGTTTCCTTACAAATCAGCTTAATAATACAGATTTCATTGTTATTTAGCTCCTTTGTTATATTTCTATGGCGGTCGATGACACCATGACTAATATAATATGAGGTAATCAATTTATCGATAACTAACTCGCCTCACGCGACTTTGCCCGCTTGTGAATTTCGACCACTGTTTTGTTTCCTAGAGAGTAAATAGTGGAATAAAAAAAAAATTAAACTTAAGTATAAGTTACTACTTACCTTCCATATGAATATTATGTTTATACTTTGAAGCAATGATTCCATATGAATGTATATTTTTTAATTAAGTAGTACTTATTTACACAGTTCTTTATATACTAACTATTCGCGTTTTTTATATTTTAGTTAGGTATTTAAGTAAGTACATAATATGTAACATTTACTTACAATTGTTTGTTGTTTCGAAGTAAAGTTGAAGTTTCATAAAATTTGTACACAGCTTTAAATTAAAAACACACAAGTAACTAACTGTGTACTGAAATTATTTATTATTTATCGTCTATTAAATTACAAGTCAAATTTGTGCACTGGGGGCGTAATGTATCACCTTAAACTATGACCGCTAAGTCGTTGATCTTTACCTTTACGCCGCGTAGGTGTTGTTTATACCCTAACCCGTTCACACGTTTGGCAAACACTAACCAACAATACACTCTGCCAACAACAAGATATTCCTTAATCTTATGAGAATAGCTACCTAACTTAACTCTAGTTTCGATGGTTTTCAAACCACCCTAAGGGTCTCTGACATGACTCAACGAAAGCCGTAGGTACTAATTAAGTAAGTTTTGATTTGATTTGAATTTAATATGTCATCCACCACACGAGAGCGCCCTAACTATTAGAATGTAAGACTGGTTACCCATGCAAGGAGTGACCGCATCCTCAGTTTCAGTGAATTGTTTAACAATAAGTATGTCAATTTATTTCTTTCACCGCTAAGCGAGTGGAAATCCTCAGAGTCATTGGTGTAGGGCCGGATTCGAACCTGGGTGCGTCTGGATGAAAAGCAGACACTGGAACCGCTGAGCCATACTCGCTTATTCAACTATTACTTATATACATATAAAGAAGGAAAATCTTAAATTTAGGGTTGTTTGAAAACCAACCAAAGTTTCGGAGTTTTCTAACCGCCCTAGGGGCTTCTGATTTCCTTCACAATCGCGATTAACAGTAGACAGGGTTTTTTTTTTAAATGACAGCAAATGTCCCCTCTCTATTTGTTGGTAAACTGTTGGAGGCCTGTTTGCCAAACGTGTAGATAGGGTATTATGTATAATTTAGGTGGGTTATTAAATATTATTGCGAGTTATTTATGGATACCGTGTCATTTCTTTGTTTAGGTATCTGGATTTGAACGCAAATGTTTTATAACTTCTTAAGTACAACAAAGCGTTTTGCTTGTACATTTAACTAGCTATTACTTTTCTCTCTTGAGTCGTTTTTCCTCATCACTGAGGGTCGTGACTCCCCCGCAGAATTAATTCGTTAGGGGAGTTCTCTTGTGCAGATACATCGTGGTGGGCGCCCAGGTCCTTCCACGGAAGACACATGTCCTCGGATATTATGGTCCTCAATCAAACATGTCGGTTTCCTCACGATGTTTTCTTTCACCGCTAAGCGAGTGGAAATCTACAGGGTCATTAGTGTAGGACCGGATTCGAACCAGGGTGCGTCTGGATGAAAAGCAGACACTGAAACCGCTGAGCCAGACTCGCTTATTCAACTATTACTTATATATATGTATAAGGAAGGAAAATCTTTGGAACACTGCCGGAAGTTGTGTTTCCTGCGAACTAAAAGTCTAAGGTCTAGCTAGAGTAAATAAGAACCTTCTTCTAGGTAAGCGTGTTAAACCGTAGGTTCAATGTTTAACATAAATCTAAATATATAAAACTCAAAGGTGACTGACTGACTGACTGATATAGTGATCTATCAACGCACAGCCCAAACCACTGGACGGATTGGGCTGAAATTTGGAATGAAGGTAGATGTTATGACGTAGGCATCCGCTAAGAAAGGATTTTTGGAAATGCCACTTTTAAAGGGGTGAAATGGGGGATGCATGTTTTACTTCTTAATGCGAGCGAAGCCGCGACCACCCACTAGTAAATAAATAAAAAGAAATCCGGGACAATGCTCACAGTCATCTAGCCCCATAAGGCAGCTCTTCTTCTTGATTTCGACTGGCGTACTATGTACAAACAGTAAGCTACAATTTAACGTATCATTCGACCCACGGAACCGCCCATTACAGAATACCACAATTTGGTCACCCATCCAAGGGCTGACCGAGTTAACAGTTGCTTAATATTGGTGATCGCATGCAAGTACCTCCGCTAGTACTAAAATTATCTTCTAGATAGTCATTAAAGCTATGGAAAAAGTGTTGCTTCTCAAAATGTCCTCCTCAAAGAGTCACTAATAAATCTAACGTAGACTTTACTATTAATAGATAGGTACCTACATAACGTATGTATGTATGTATGTATGTATGTATGTATAGATGTGACACTTAACACTTGCCCTAAATAATTACCAACAAACAAAAGTCGTATTAATTTAATTTTCCTCGGGAAATGGGCCGTCACCTTGGTGAGATGCAACGATATAATAATGAATAGACGTGTTATTTTAATCTCATCATAAAGCAAAGCGCTAGTTAAACTTTGGACGGACCGTTTGTTTAAAACAAGTTATAAAAACCACTTTACATGAAGTGCTGTCGCGGTCAGTCATTTGATGGGTGATCGTGCAACAAAGTTACATCTATACTAATATTATGAAGCTGAGTTTTTTTGTTTGTTTGTTTGAACGCGTTAATCTCAGGAACTACTGGTGCGAATTGAAAATATATTTTTGTGTTGAATAGACCATTTATCGCAGGAGGCTTTAGGCTATTACATCACGCTGCATCTAATAGGAGCGAAGAAACAATGGAAAATGTGGAAAAAACGTGGAAAAATATTCATCTTTGAGGGCTTCTGTTGCGTGCGCTGTGAAAACGGTTCAATACCTATATATCAAAAATTAATGTATGAAAGAATGAATGCCCAAAATAACTACTCCACGCGGACGAAGTCGCAGGCACAGCTAGTATGTACATATACTTATGCTTTTCTGAGTCGCATTAACTTAAAATTTCAGGTAATGACGGATTTTGATAGTAAATCAGCCTACAATCATGTCAGATGCTCATTAGGCGGTATCAGATCTAAACAACTAGTAAAGTCAAACAACACACAGACAAACTTGCGCATTAAAAAAACGTCTCAGCGAAGCAACCCTTAACCTTTTTCCATAGTTATCGTGCATGAATTTCCACAATGTAACGCCCGAAAATATTAATAAAACTTACGTAGTCTGTAACTAATATTGTCAACGATCAAACGACGAAAGACCTTGTATAAAGTATTCAAGACAGACAGTAATATACGGGTGTTTTATATGTTTAATGATATTTAGAGTTATTTTCATTAAAGATATCAAAAGTATTTTCATTCTACCTAATCGGTCGAACGAAGCGAGATCTTTGTGTGAAATGGGAGCGTGACTCTTCTTACATAATCCTTTTTTTATTAATTCGGCTTGTATATATGACTATCTATCTATATTATGTATCTATATAAACCTATCACACGTAAAAAATAACAAAAGTTTTCAAAAAACATATGTAGGTTAGTAGGCAATAAAATAAGTAAGTTCTTACTTAAAAATAAGTCAGAAAAGTTTATTTAATAACAAGATTGTTTAAAAATAGCCTGTTCCTTCTGCACATACTTATTCTGTGGCCACATTTCACATTTCTGGGAAGAGCATTCAAAGCATTCTCACCTTGTTCTGTGATTGCTAAGGTTATTTCAAATTTACAACAGACATTTCGGTTTATACTGCTAGATAGTAAACTAAAAATAAAAGCGAAATTTTATAAATGTGTTTGTGTGTGTAGCCATCTTCCTTCTCCTTCTCCTTGGTCCTCATGACTGAGGGTCGCGACTCCCTCTCTGAAATAATTCATTGGGGGAGTATTCTTGTGCAGATACATCGTGGTGGTCAAGTCAGATATCGGATTTTGTGGTCCTCAAACATGTCGATTTTCGATAAGCTCTCGACACCAGAGTGGGCTAGTTGTTGAGTTGGTTGGATGTTCTTTGCCCAAAAAACTTCCCCAATGAGTAAATCTGCGGGGGAGTCACAACCCCCCAGTAATGAGGAAACATTACGCGAGGAAGTGGGCTTACGAACTAAGTTCTCTCTTGAGTCGTATTTCCTCATGACTTAGGGTCGTGACTCCCCCGCAGAATGAATTCATTGGGGGAGTACTCTTGTGCAGATACATCGTGGTGGGCGCCCAGGTCCTTCCACTAACAAACTACTTTTGTTTATTCCGGTACGGTACGGTAGAGGTAGTTTATACATAGTTATATACTTGGTAGTTACCTAAGTATTAGTGGTAGTTAATATATAGTTATATATGTATGTACTTAGGTACCTAAGCATTATCTAAGGCTAGCAACAGGCAGACCATATGCGGACGATACTACGGTCGTCCTTAACTCACTAGCATAGTGGTACAAGGTTTTATGTGCACAGGTACTTAGTATAGGTTATATTGCTGTTTGTTTTATTCTAGTTTCCTTTTTTACTTGATTGATCTCTTTATTTACTCACTGGCTTTTGCCCGCAGCTTTGCCCGCAGCTTTGCACGCAGTAAGTAACTAAGTATGTATAAAACTCAAAAGTGCTGACTGACATAGTGATCTATTAACGCACAGCCCGAACCACTGGACGGATCGGGCTGAAATTTGGCATGCAGGTTTTTTTTACGTGGAATAGGTTTACGTTTGACTACAGCCTGCCGGATGTTCACCATTGCTGCAGCCTAGGGTGTAACACGCTTACCTAGAAGATACCTATTAACTCTAGATTTGAAGACCCCTGGATTGTAGTTCGCAGGAAACACAGGTTCTGGTAAAGTGTTCCCAAGCTTTGCCGTCCGTACAATAAACGTAGAGGCAAAGCGCTGTGTTCGACACTTCGGCACTTCCACCATGAAACGGTGTCTACCTGCGGACTCTCCGCTTGTTCGGTTATAGTATTAGGTAAATGTCATGACGTAGGCAACCGCTAAGAAAGGATTTTTGGAAATGCCACTTTTAAAAGGGTGAAATAGGGGGTGCAAGTTTTATTCCTCCTTCTTCTTCATCTTATCGAATGAGAGTGGCTAACTCTGGTGTCGAGAGTTTAGTTTTTTTTACTCCTTAATGCGGGTGAAGTACCTACTAGTAAAATAATATATAGACGTACATATATGTTTGATGATTTGATTACGCCTAAATACCTGCGGTTTTCCATACCGGATGGATTTTATGCACTCTATGCTATATTTATCTAGTACCTAAGTAGTTACTATGGAAACGCGGAAGTGTAAAATTATAATGATGCAAGCGCCTTGAGCGATGAGCTGTCTGTGTTCTCGCTGTATAGATAGTATAGGGACTGTATCGCAAGCGCTATATTTAGAATGTTTAGATGGTGAAACAAAGGAGCGTTGCGAGAAACAAAAGAATCTCTGAAAATATCATTTTTGGTACCTATTTGGGTAGGTAGGTACAAAATAACAAACATTTCTTACTTTCCTTGTTTTATTTAATTTTGACTTGAATGTAGGTAGGTATGTTACTATACACTTTCGGTCACCCATCCAAAGACTGACCGAGCGACGTACGGCTAGTTAGTTCACATACGAAAATAATTAGCGTACAACTACAAAGAAGCAAAGTCCACATAAAGTAGTGATTAAATAAATAGTAAATAGATAACTCGATGGCAATGTACTTTATTTTACATAATTTTATGTACTGTCGTCAATAGAACGTTTTATAAACAAATTACCTAAGTCATTTGGTGTTAGCATGTGTGTGTAATATGAATTATGTGTTTCGATTCAGTTTATGATTCATAAAGAGTACTATAGTATGTGATATCACTTAACGTAGCTTTTAAGACGTTTTTAGATTATCCTAGTCTAAAGAGTCTTGTGATATTAATAGGTTTTAATTTAAATTTGACATAAAATAAGATCGAATTGACTGACAAGACAACACAGAATATAAAACAAACAGAATTTTGTATCGCAGAAACCAACACAAAACAATATATTAATTATAATATAATATACATTTCCTGCGAACTTCAATCCAGGGGTTATCAAATCTAGAGTTAATAGGTATCTTCTAGGTAAGCGTGTTACACACTAGGCTGCAGCAATGCTTAACATCAGGCAGGCTGTAGTCAAACGTAAACTTATACTACGTAAAAAATAAAAACCTACCAATATTACAACCTAAACCTGTTTAGTTTCTTATTTTCTTTGCAATCTGTGGCCCGAATTTGTCGCTCAAACAGTAGGTACCTATATAGAAAGTCAAGGGTCACGCTCCTTCCACGTATATTATCTTTATTTTAGATAATACAGATAAACATTATATTAATAACTAGTGGACGCCCGCGGCTTCGCTCGCATTATTTTGAGTTAAAATGTATGACACTTCTAAGGCCTCATTCATTCGGTATGTAGGTAGTAACCTACATACCGAAAATCATGATGATCCGTTCAGCCGTTATTGCGTGATGAACGTTTAAATAAAAACAGATAAACAGACAAATGTTATGGATTTAAAATATACCCAAACAATTTTATTTTTCTTATACCTATACATACATATCTTCTTTTTTAAAGTGTTTGCCCGTTTCAGCTTTTTTGCTTGCTAATCCCGCAGTTCCTCTATCTCAGATTTTCCGCCATTTTCGACGTCACTGCCATGTTTTTTCGTCTTGACCGTGAAAAGAGTTCAAGGTTGGTAGCGGCCAATGTTTTTCGGCAGATCGGAAACTCGCGTAGGTTGGATATCGAGATAAATAAGTTTGACCTATGGTAATAGACTTTTTTTAGAATAGAGACCGTCTTCTATTCTAATCTTGGTTGTGGCCTCTGCGGTATGGCCGCAATTTTGCCAAGAGACCGTCTTATGAAATAAGTTTCACGGATGTGTTTGAAACGTTTATTTTACAGTTTAGAGATGTCATTATCACGCGATAGTTAATGGAGCCTCAAATGAAGGAACCTCTTTTAGTCGCGGTAGTTTTATCTATATTAAATTTAATCATCATCATCGTATGTCATATTCAATATCATATTCATACTAAGTTTGGCGGCCATTTTGTCAAGACCAGCGCTGTATACATGCAGCATTTGCTGAGTTAGGGGTGGCTAGGGCCGGGTTGAGACATGAATCTTGTATTTTTATCGTATTAGGTCCATTTAGTTAATGTTTTACTTTTGTTTAATAATCCAAAAAATAAAATAATGCTATCATAATTTCAATTCTTCAATCTAAAATTAATTGGCGTAAGAGGGATGAGCCTTATACCCTGCAGTGGGTCTCATTAAGCTGATTATGATGATAAATTAAAATACTTTGTAGGATATAGTCCATCGCTATTCAGCGAGGAAACGCTACCAGTGTACTGGGGACATTCGGTTCCGCGCGCGGGAAGTACTTAATGTTCTGTTCGTTGATTTGTCTCTTTGTTTGTGTATTTTATTTTTATTTTGACTCATAATTAGTTTGACATAAATGTAAATAATGTTTGTTGTTGATATTATGAATAATGATGTGATGTGTGTGAAAATAAAAATGTTGATATTTTTAAATAGGTAGGTATGTGTACATATGAAATACCTTTAATTACCTTTCCTCGTAACGTGGTGTTAGTGACTTTCCTCCCAAGGGCATTAAGATCATGGCATCTACGACACATAATAAAACATCAAAGGGTGTTTACTCGAGAGCAAGCAAAAACGAGAAAAATAAAATTTTAACGATTTTGATGATGGATAAGAATCATTGGCACTGTTTCGTGAGTGCATTTTTGGGGAGAAATGAAAAACTGTTTTTTTTATTGTTAAAGTCACGTCAGAAGCCCTTCGGGCGGTTTGAAAACCCTTGACACCATAATGGCCACTCTTATACGAATTTAATTACTTTATAATTGTTATAAGTGAAAAGCATCACGCTTGACCATTACCAGCTGCAATGAAACTTGAAGTTTTGGATTTCAAAACTCAGTTTTCCACTGCAATGTATGCAATTAATCTTTTGTGATGTAAATTTTAATTAAATTGCAGCCAAAAACATTAATCACTCAATAAAGTGGGGCGCCCTTATAATTTTATTTTTATCGTCTGAAAACACATAATCATTATGAAAATCCCAATACTAAAGTACTGTAAATTTGCCGAAACAGGAAAAATATGGGTCTGACTGACATTCGTTTTAACCCAATTTCTATAATATGTTATTCAAGTTAAAAATATTGTGATTAAATTTGAGCATGATGTTATGCGTTATGCCTTTTGAGTTGATATAAATATATTTAATTATAAAACATACATACTCAGTTACATTACAAAATCATACTATAAAAAATATAAGCATATAAAAATATACCAAGAACAATGCAATGCAAATTCTTTGCTGGCATCACAACAAAAAAATACATTCTATTTTTACAAATGGAAATGGATAAAAAAATATACCATGTTATAATTTTTAACTTGAGAACTGGCACAATAAGTACAAAGTTTTAACCAAAAAAGAAGAAAAATAACCATGAATAATTCAATGCAAACTTTTTCCTTTTATAGGTAACTATGTATTCCAATTTGTTATAATTTCGTTCAAAAATAGATGAAAAAAACCATAAACAATGTAATGCAACCTCTTTGCTGGCATCACAACAAAGAAGGTAACATCACGTATAAACTCGTTTATGCTCGGATTTGTTATAATTTTGTTTTCATTAACATTGAGATGACATGTGGCCGTTTCCCTTGCGTGGCTGCTGGCCAACACATGAGGGGGTTACTGTGATATTGTTTTATGGAAAAAGTGCTTTGTAGTGGAAAGTTAAATGTTATGGGTTTGGCAAAGGGTCATACAACATATATTGTGATGTTTTGCAGAAATAAAGAAATTGAAATTAAACACGACATTACTGAAAATTAAAGTAAAAAATGATAGTATTTACATAACAAGTTTTATGTTAAGTAAATACCCTTTTTATTAATAATTAGGTTCAAGTTAAATATACTCGTATAAACGAATTCAATGTTTTTTTCAGTATTTCCTGAGGAATCTGTGAAATGACAAAAATGGATGCATGATATCTAAACTCAAATAACCTAGGATCACTTCAGTCTGCACTCTGTACTCATACAAAAACTTGTAACTTGGTTTTTTTCTTATTTAAGTAAACCCAGTTCATTTAGTTACCCCTTAATGTACCGACACTACCGACCAGTGCACCTTGACCTTGCAATGATAGACGCTACAGAGGAATGACGGATGAATATAAAATGGCTGGAAACTGAGATATAACCTGTAAGTTCGTATAAAAGTATGTCCAACTAGTATCAAGAGTTTATCAAACCGCCCTAAGGGCCTCTGACAGGGCTTAAAACCTGCCGCGTTATGTCAAACAGCCGGGACCTACAATTTAACGTGTTACCCGAATCACGCCAGTGACCAGATGGATTACCATAATAATCTGTCTAATCTTCTTTCTTTTTACCTTATCCCACCAACATAGACCAATTAACGTTAATTGAAACATTTCATATATTTTTTTTCCAAATAAAGAACGCCTTTTTTGTACCACACCGTTAATTTTCAAATTAAGAATAAGTATCTAATTCCTAATCCAAATCCAAATCGGTTCGAAATCCAAATCCAAACCGTCCTAAAATGGCGCGCGCTAGCTAAAGTAAGTCTACTTTCGCGATATTTTGGCCATTACGCGTTCACCGCGAAATAATGTGATTCGCGAACTTTCTAATCGCGGCCTGCTGTTAAGGGCCGATGAGTTTTGGGAATTTTTAAAGATTTTTTTGTACGATTTTTTTCTTTAAATTTACTGGCAAAGTCTGTGTTGGTCTAGTTACAGGTCTAGTGCGTGAAAGGTTCCGTACCACTTTCTATTTCATAAACTTACCTCTTTTTGATATGAAATACGGTAAATATCTTATCAAAACCAAACACTCAAATACAAACAAATTGTGTATTATACTCGTATACTTACGTATCAAAATATCGTATCCTTCTATCATCACCATATTATTAGTAAGGTATAATAAATTGTAAAAATAAAATTATAAAATCTAACTAAGTACTTAATTACTTTATTGTATAATAAGTACGTATTTACAAAAGAAAAGTATATAAGTATTATATCCGTTATCTAGTACCCACGACACAAGCGTTTGCTTAGTGTGGGGCTAGATGGCGCTGTGTGGAATGTCCCGGAATATTTATTTATTTATTTATTTATTTACTAAATAAATAGATTTCTCTCTTGACTTGAGTCGTATTTCCTCATGACTGAGGGTCGTGACTCCCCCGCAGAAGTAATTCGTTAGGGGAGTTCTCTTGCACAGATACATCGTGGTGGGCGCCCAGGTCCTTCCACCAAGTAAATAAATAAAGAACCACAATTATAGTTTTTATTTTTGTATGTCTAAAATACAAGCCCCTGCTTACTCTAGATATGTAGGTCTGCATAGATAGCTTAATATTTAAGATAGTAAAAAAAATGGTAGGTATAGAAATGGCTTCGAACAAGGCTTCCGAATCTTCCGATACACGCCCTTCTATGGCTAGTAGTAATTATCAATTTAAGGGATACAATTAAGTACCTAACTTTATATTTTTAGAACGCTTTTATTAAGTCGCCTTTGTCAATCATAAACCTAATCAGCAAAATAATATAAAGTTTATAATTTATGATTATGACATTTTAAAACCTCCTTGGACCCTTTACCTTCCTGAATATGGCAAGACCAGTGTCTGAGTCAAAGCAGGGCTCCGCTGTGTGGCCATATCGAGGATATAAATGCGTTTTATTTACATTTAATAGTAAGGTTTTTGTACGCCTTTGTTTACCGAGAAAAATAAGGTATTTTAGAGACGAAAGACATTTTTTTTAACTAGAACGGGTTTGCACTTGGCCATAGTTTGCCTGATGGTAAGCAAAGGCTATGGCCTAAGATGGAGCGTGCTTACCCGATAAGAACCGATTCACTCTCGCTTTGAAGATCGCTGGATTATTACATTGGTCACCCATCCAATTACAGATCGCTACGAACATTTATTTTTAAATAACTTGGTAATCTAAACATCGTCGTTCAGTGTAAAATGATATTTATTCATATGTTCTTATTTATTTATTATTTATATGAAACATTGTAAAAAGATATATTGAACCACTTGACATTTCACACAGCGCCATCTGGCCCTATACCTACTAAGTAAACGCTTGTGTCATGGGTACTACAAGATAACGGATATAATACTTATTTTCTGTTAATAAATTCATAGGTAAACCGCTAGCTTAGTTTTTTTTACGTGGGATA
Organism: Macaria liturata; assembly: GCA_964023185.1. NCBI lineage: Eukaryota > Metazoa > Arthropoda > Insecta > Lepidoptera > Geometridae > Macaria > Macaria liturata. The sequence goes on along the minus strand of OZ026807.1, from coordinate 12,210,538 downwards.
GGTTTACGTTTGACTTCAGCCTGCCTGATGTTAAGCATTGCTGCAGCCTAGGGTGTAACACGCTTACCTAGAAGACTTAGAAAAGTTACCTAGTAAAATTGCAACCAAATTTCGAGAACTCTCTTCGCTCGCCCATCATAACAAAGGACATGAATCATGTGTCGACCAAAAATGATGTAGTTTTTATGATTATGACGAATTGGTACTGATCTAATGTATGCATAAACAGGGCATCGGTCGAATAGGTGACCTGAGTATCCTAAAACCGACCAGATTATGTTGGTCCGTACTAAAGCTGGGCGTTTATGTGTTTGTGTTAGGTTAAGGATGGTTCAGACTAGGTATTAAAAAAAAAAACAGGAAAATGACTAAAAATTAAAATAAAATGGATAAGTAGGTATTTTTTTTTTAAATTCTGTTCAGTAAGTATACTTATATTTTTCGTTAAGTTGTATTTTTTATAACTCGTACCTATGTACTGAATATCTTAACCGAAATTGCGTTAAGTTACTCGAACTCATGGTTTTTATGATATATTTACATGCTACTTATATGTTTTGTTTTCATTAACTACCAATATCTAAGTAGTATATTTTAATGTTGCAAGCCTATCTTAAAAGCCTATACTTAACAATAAACTTAGAATCCATAGACAAATAAAAAAAGTAACTAATCAATAAATACTCATTTCGAATCGAAATTAAAATCGTCGCGCCGGAAAGTCCGATAAAAAAAAACAAAAGAGACGCCCGCAAAAAGAAAGTGTCGTCACTCCCGTATTATCAAATCAACATAACATTATCACGGCGTTTATTGAACTGCGTATAGCATCGCCAAGGTCACGCGCATTCTTAGCAACAGTGTGTGTGTAAAAAACCTAAATCAGGTGGTCAATGACATTGACAGCTACGTAGTTTGATTTGTTTTCTCTGTGATTGCTCAGTTCGAGTCGAGCTCGCTGGTTTGCTGGGTGGACGCGCCGCGCGTTCCCGCCGAATTTGTATTTCGAAACAAAGGAAGGTCGCGACCGCGGAGTTCGCGCGTGGAAATAATAAACTCTTTGGGAAACTGCAGCAGTAAGATTTGGATGTGAAAAAATAGTGTTTCGTTCGTGTTTTTTTATAAACTGTTAAAATAAAAAAATAAATGCGTGTTTTGTTTAGAAATCTGCAGCAATAAGATTTGAATAGTGGCGTTAGTTTGTGTTTTTTATATATAATAATATAATAATATTTAAAGACAAAGAAATATTTTCTCCTCTGCTTTCAGTGAAATTTGAAAGTGGAATACCGGGATTCGATCGTGTTTTTTAAAAAAAAAAGACGATATTTTAAAAACAATAACATTGCGTTCTTTGCTTTAAAATCTTCAGCAGTAAGATTTTAATGTGAAATGGCGGGATGCGGGATACGGTCGTGTTTTGTTTATCAGTGCCTTATTTTTTTATTTTTCTAACATGGATTGTGTTCTGGTTTTCGATATCTGTAGGTTTGAATGAGGAATAGCGGAATTAATTCGGAATTTTCAAAAAATAGTAATGAATCAAGCACTCTTATATTGTTACTTTTCTAAGTACTTAGGTATTTAGTGTACAAAAGAAAAGTATACATAACTATTATATCCGTTATCAAGTAGGTACCTACAGTACCCATGATACAATCGTTTGCTTAGGGCTAAATGGAGTGTGAAATCTCCCGGAATATTTAATTTATTTTATGTATGTTTATTATTCCCACATCATCATCATCATCAGCTTAAAAAGACCCACTGCAGGATATTCACAATTTTCGGAATTATTTTTACCTATAGTTTCAGCGTGTGTATGTGTTTCAAGGTCAAACATAATTAATCACTTTGTCCTCAAACCGAGCTGCATTTTATATGTATTACTTATCATAATTTCGTCCTACCTTTGTCTTATTTTAATTGCAAGGGCGATCTCGAGTTGGTTGCCAATAAAAGCGGAGAAATGTGCCGTACGTCAAGGAAATTTCGAGTTTGCGAAAATGGCTGACACTGAACACTGAACACTGAATAACTGACTCGAACAAAGATATACTTACACGTTAAATGATTCATAAGGTGTTGGCTAGTAATATTCTCGATTTACTTTATCATCATCATCATCATCCACAGCCCTTGGGATCCCACTACTGGGTATAGGCCTCCCTTTGTATGTGCCATCTGCGTCGATCTTGTGCAGACCTCATCCAGGTTGGACCCTCGACTTTGACGATATACTCAATTTACTTAATATCGAAGTATACATAAGTAGGTACCTACCTACATATTTTTTTTATTTAACCAAATTCTACAGCTATATCGCTCGCTCACTAATAACACGAATATTAAGCTTAACGACTGCTGCATTGTATTATGAGAAACAGATACTACTACTTTTCGGTCACCCATCCGCATACTGACCGCGTCTACAGTTGCCTCACATTGGTAATCGCATGCTATTGCCTTCGCTAGCTGAGCTACGGGCGTTTTCATTATGAGACAATTTCATTATAAATTTACTATTCTTCCAAGAAAACATCGTAATAAATGAATCACATGAAATCTGCGCAGCAAAAAATATAGGTCGAAAATGTTGTTTACAATTACTACATAATGAATAAACTGTTAAATCGAATGAAGCGTATTTTGTGAGCATCAGAATCAGTATAATAATAATATAATGATGGATAAATTTAATTATGATGTAATTAACATGTTTTTGTTTCTTATGTCTCTTCAGTTACCCGCTGAAAAATATTATGAAGAATGATTTTACACGGGACTACTATGTATCTTCCGTGGAAGGACTGGGCGCCCACCACGATGTATCTGCACAAGAGACTCACCTAACGAATTAATTTTGCGGGGGAGTCACGACCCTCAGCCATGAGGAAATACGGTTCACAGAGAGAGAGAGAAACAAAGGCGGCCTAAGATGGAGCGTGCTTTCCCAATAAAAACCAATTCACTCTCGCTTCAAAAATCTTGGATATTAAAATGATTGTAATCTTTTTGCGTTGTAGAAAACGTCAATTCGTCATTTGCAGCAACAATGTTGTGAACACGTGCTTCTGAAAACCATTAACATGCCTTTAAATCTTTATTTGAGCGCATACGTGGTGATGCGAAATAATACTGCAAACGGAGGGAATTGGAACTAAAAAGTTAGTCTTATACCTCACTAGTGGGTGCTCGCGGCTTCGCTCGCATTAAGAAGTAAAACTTGCATCCCCTATTTCACCCCTTTAAAAGTGACATTTCCAAAAATCCTTTCTTAGCGAATGCCTACGTTAAAACATCTAACTTCATTCCAAATTTCAGCCTAATCCGTCCAGTGGTTTGGGTTATGCGTTGATAGATCACTATATCAGTCAGTCAGTCAGTCACCTTTGAGTTTTATATATATAGATATATAGATTACTGAGGGCACAGAATACAGAGTACCTACAACTGAGGGTCGTGACTCCCCCGCAGAATTGAATCGTTCGGGGAGTTCTCTTGTGCAGATACATCGTGGTGGGCGCCCAGCTCCTTCCATGAGTGACGTCATTACCAAGCCCAACTGAAGACCCGCAATGGTTGCTCTTAGTTCTTACGCAACCATCATTATGCTGAATTGGGGTTGTGTTTTGGCAAATATTTTTACTAACTATGTAGAATTATTAACATGCTTCTTGTTATATTATGTCTATATTTTATCACAATACATATTTCTCTATCTTTCTTCCGTGGAAGACACAATGTTTTCGGATTTTGTTTTTCAAACAAGTCCGTTTTCTCACGTTGTTTTCCTTCATAAGAGCGAAGCCGTTCTGTAAAAAAAAGTATATGTGCTGCCCCTAGTCGCTGATAAAGTTATTTTTAGAAAGTGCCACTTTTCTATACGCAATTCGGCCATCTTTGTTTTTAATTGCTCTTTACTGCTCTCGCGCGTTTCGCGTATTTAGCCCTGCGTTTTATTTTTCTGTTTTTGGCTTCGACACGTGATTCTTGTTGTTGTATTAGTTTTAGACTATGTATGCATTTAAAATATACCTAACTCTTTCTGAACTATCGTCGCTAGACCATATCAGAGGCCCTTCGGGCGGTTTGACAACACTTAAAATATACATGCAGTCAATACTTATCTATTTATACCTACTGTAACTTAACCTGTTTATTTCTTCTGTGCACATTACTTAGTTACTACTTATTTTTATAGATAACTTGACGCTTGACTACGTTAAATTGAACTTGCACTATGAGATAAAATATTATATTTTATGAAATTTGTACAATACACACAGCGCCATCTAGCCCTATACTAAGCAAACGCTTGTGTCATAAGCACTAGATAACGGATAGAATACATAGGATCATATTGAGAAATTTTCGAAGATTATTTTTAATTACTAGTAAGTAAAATATATTTTCTAGCCTTTGTTTTAAGTAAGTATTTACTTACATATACTAAAATAGTTTAACATTTTAGTAAAAAGGTCAACTAACCCAAGTGTTGTAATTTTGTAATACAATTTGCTTTTAAATGGTAAACGATTACACAAACTTACAGATTTAATTTAAATACATATACTTACCTACTTAAACATGTTAACTAAGGTGTCGCTGTAAAGTCGATTTTTTGTTTGAACCTTTTTTATTTATTTAAAAAACTTCATCATTATCATCCACAGCCCTTGGGATTCCACTGCTGGATATAGGCCTCTCTTTCTATGTGTCATCTGCGACGACCTTGTGCAGACCTCATCCAAGTTGGACAATAAAAACCTCTTCGCGTATATTGTTTACGCGTTTCGGGTGTAATGACACCCATCTTCAGAACGTGCGTTCTGGGACCCAATGGTTTTAGTTACATATTGATAACAATGTCTCACAAAAGTTTAAATTGTAAAAAAAAATTAACACATAAAAAATATATCTGTAGGCAACGTTCCCAGCGTGCTGGCGGCATTGCCGCGTTGGATGGCAATGCTTGTAAACAAATCATAATCCTTTTTTTACTAATATCATGCAGTGTACGAAATAGGTTATTTTTACGAATAAAATGTACCTATTTAAATAAAGTTTTTAATTAATTTAATTTTTAATTATCATCGAAGAGCCCGTAGCTCTGCTAGCGGAGGCAATCGCATGCGATTACCAATGTTAAGCAAAGCGGGACGCGGTCAGCTCTCGGATGGGTGACCGAAAAGTGGCATTCCATCTTGGGCGCATCCGAGGGTCGGATGACACGTTAATTTGTAGGTCTCGGCTGTTTGTCTAGTCAGTCTTAAAGCCATGTCAGAGGCCCTTAGGGCGGCTTGCTTCGACATCAGAGTTGGCCACTCTCATTCGATAAGAAGAAAAAGAATTATCCATCACGTTTTACCAAGTTTTAAATAAAACCTACTAAACCTTCTTTATGCATGGAGGTTTATTAAAATCACAATTGCGTAGGTGGTTGGATATAATGAATGACGCAGGTTCTTTGTTTAATCTTGTACTTATATTCAAAAGTCTCTCCATACTGTATTATTCCCTTATCATCATCATCATCAGCCCATTAAAGCTCAGTGCTGGGCGTAAGCCTCCTCTCTTACTACTCTCTCTTTTTACGCCAATAATCCCTGTCTTGCGCTGTGTTCTTGCCTAGATGTTTTCTTCAAACCTTCTTAATATCTTATTCCTTATACTTACATTAAAATTATTATTCTATAATATTATAGCCCACAGTTTTTTAAAGAAATGTCACCTGTATGAGTGGCCCTTAATATGTCGTATTTTGAACACCTTAGCATAGTTGCAAAAGCAATACTACTACAGTTTTGTTTGGTTAATATTGTATGTTAAGAAAGTAACATTGCTTTTGTGAGTTGGACCACAAAGTACTTGGACCTAGGAGGTTATACTACGTCTTTAGTGGTAGGTTTTGTTAATCTCACTGATAAAGCCAATATAAAGTATAATATGAAATTAAATTTAAGAAATCCATTGGCTTTACCTACCCACAATTTCCAAAATAGCTGATACTCGCCAAGATTATGATGACATCATTCTTTGTCTAACATGAAACGGTATATATTGTATTTCCTAATAGTTGAAAATCTAGAGATGGTAAAGTAATATTATTTAAATATGCTCGAATCCTTTAGTAACACCACAGGTCAAAGATCAAAACGTAGCACGCTGTTAACGAATGTATATCGTACTCAACATACCTAACTACACTATTCTATTCAAATCAAGTCTGCTGCAGTATTCAAAAACGACAAAACCCGACTTTTTCCACAGAACAGTAACGTTTCCTAAAAACCGGTGACGAGTTTGGCAGAATACCAAATTGATAAGTGCTCAAAAAACTAGACTGTGACTCAGTGATAATGTGCTCCAAAATGGATTTGACAATGTTGAGATGCGCCGGCAGACTGTGACCATAGTAAACATGTCTCCTGATAAGCGCAAAAGGAGAATAAAAGGAAAGAAGATAATCTCTCAACCTAACTATAAATATACCCATAAAAGGACTAATTAAGACTGTATGCGTACGCATAACCAACACTGATCTCACAGTATTTAGTGCTCAAGATAATTTAATATAAGCTAACGAATTTAAAATAGCCACCATGATAGCGTTAAAGAAGATATACGGTGATGACTTGCTCCGCCTTGCCTTAGTATTAAGCTTATTGAAGTCAGATCCCAGTGATTACTTGGAGAGGGAGACCCAGCATCTGACCGCTGGCCTTCACATATCTAACGGCTCTGATTGGTCACTAGAACACGAAGCTAGAACGCTGATAAGACCACGGTTCGTCCATCCAAAGTCGTTGGACAACGTCCTGATTAACTACGAAAGAGAACTGTTCGAAGAACTCAACACGTTGGGTCGGTACGGGAGTTACTTAGAATACAATGAGCGGATGAGGAGTGATCGACATATACATACGTATTTGGTTAATAATGTGTCGACGGACACAGTCGTGCCGGGGCTGGCGGAGGCGTCAGTCGACGAGCCAGGCCAGGACGGCGTCTCTGCCGACGACAATGTCGCTCAGGAAATAAAGGTCGAAGTCACAGATGACGACTCCCAAGAATCTCTCCGACCCCAACAAGATGACGTTGAAGAGGCAACGCCGCCAGAACCAGACATTAACGTTAACCAACCGGATGCAGTGGTCACTCTATCAGCGGATTTCTTCGTCAATCGAACGGAAGCGGACATATTCCAAGAGATATCGACCAGGAGCTTCGATGTGAACGAGTTTTTAGTACAATCTGACGAAATGCAGATCAAAAAGGAACCGGAGGAAGCTGCTTCGGCGCAAATCCTCGAAGTGAACATCAAGAAGGAAAGAGATAATGAGGATCTGTACAGTGACAATGCGATGGACGATTTCGTTGATTACTTCCACGCCAAAGCTGACAAGATGGAAGTCGGAGACCCAGATTCGGTTCTTCATCAGAATCTGGCCGATCTTCAGCAGTACGATGAGCTTTTGGACGATGTGAAACGCTACGACTTCGAGTATTTGGACTCGAAACATCAGCCGCAAGATCTGGAACAGTTTTTGCTGGAAAACACGCCTTTGGACGCGGAAGTCTACGAGCTAGCTCCGATGTTTGAAGAGGAGTTGGTGCTGGATGTGAAGAGGGAAAGAGCGAGCACTAGTTTCACGTCGGCCAGTTCTAGTGGTGTGAGCGAGATGGATGCTTCGTCGGTGAAAGAGATGTCGGATATCAAGACGGAATCTGATGAGGGACACCACACTGGCGACGAGTTGACTCAAGAGGTATGTACTTACAATAGTAACTAGTTAATATATGAGTTTTCAGAAATTAGGCGTGATTTGTACCAGCGAGCGTGTGAGTAGAGTCGAACAAATTGACTGAATTCGCGTTCTGCGGGTCAAATTGGGAAAGTTACCACGACGCGAAAACGAAATGCCAATCTGAGATATCTAAACTGACGTAGTTTTTTTTATTCTTAGTTTAACCAATGACAGTGATCCACTAATCATAGACGTTTCTGGACCTCCAATGATAGGCGTTTCTTTCCAAATCTGTGAAACACTGCTAAAAATTGATTTGCGCAAATGGCTATACGGATGCTTTGAAAATTTTAGTATTTCAGTTTCACTGTGGATATAGCAAAGTATGATAATACTGAAGGCAACGTTAGTATTCCAGAAAGTTTGAGAATTTTAAACAGTTTTTTTGTTTTCATTAGCATACGATAAACAAATGTTTTGGTCAAGTTAAAAGCGCATGCGATCGATTTAAGGGTTCCTTAGCTTTTAATGTTAAGCAATGTTCGACGCGGTCAGTACGCGGATGGGTGACCGAAAAGTGGCATTCCATTTTGGGCGCTTCCGTGGGTCGGATGACACGTTAAATTGTAAGTCCCGGCTGTTTGTCTAGTACGGCAGTCGTTAGCCATGTCAGAGGCCGTTAGGGCGGCTTGATAAAACACGACACCAGAGTTGGCCACTCTCATTCGGTTTGGTTTTTTCCACACAAGTTTGGTTGTTTCCACTCTATTTGCTGTGCGTTGTAACTATTACTTATATATAAAACTAGTGGACGGCCGCGGATTCGCTCGCATTATTTCAGGAAAAAAAGTAGCCCATGACACTCCTAAGGCCTTATACTACCTACATACCAAAAATCATGATGATCCGTTCAGCCGTTTTTACGTGTTAAGCGTTTAAATAAATAGATAAACAGACATTCTTTTTATCAAAAACATTTACCTATTGACACACGACAAATGATTTATCATCAATTTATAGTTTACCCAAACATTTTTTTTAAATCTTCTTTGTACAGATTTTTTACCCTCTTCAGCTTTATTATATGTATAGATTTTTGAAAGATCTCTACGTTAGTTTAATTATACTTACTGTCTTGCGTTATATTTCATTTTGACAGTTATCATTTACATAAATTATATACATACGTCAAATAAGTTAGTGTTATATGTTTGGCATTTGTTAATTTGTAGTAATTATAATTCCAGAATAAAAAATAAATATTCCGGGACATTGCACACAGCGCCATCTAGCCCCACACTAAGCAAACGCTTGTGTCGTGGGTACTAGATAACGGATAAAATACTTATATACTTTTTTTTGTAAATATATACGTATTATACATACAAACGACCAGACTCAACACACGTAATCATACTTACATTTTAAAAAGCATTTATACTTGTGTCACGCGGGAATCAAACCCGCAACCCCTAGATTAGAAGGCAGAGCCACTACCAACTAAGCTAACAGGCCAGTCAATATTATAAAAAATATTCAAAGGCACAGAAAACCTATAGCTTATTTGGAAGTCTATTTAAAAAAACAAACATACAGGCTTTCCAAACTTATTTCTTTCAGTAAGGGATTCCCAAAAACAACTTTATTATGTGTGTATATGACGTATGTATACTTTATATACATATGTATGTGTAAGGAGTATTCGATTCGAAATCGATCGCGTTCGCTTCAACTCGATTATACTTGTAAATCGATGTCAAATTGTTGACATTTGACATGTTTGGCGCGTAATATCGATGTCTGGACTTCGTTGAAACTTTAAAATATTGTATTTTTTTATTATCATCTACAGCCTGTTTCATCCCACTGCTGGGTATAGGCCTCCCTCTTAATATGCCATTGGGTATGTTTGTTTACTAATAGATAAAAAGTATGTTAATAACAAGACCATATACTACCACCGTACGAAAATCCACGGTGATTCGTCGCTCCGTTATAGCGTTTATGAGGCAAAGATAAGATAGATCAGTAACACAAATACACTTTTGCTTTTAAAATGACAATCATTTCATAATAATAATGTTATGATTAAGTATGATAATATGATGGCACATCTAAAATGAGGCTTATACCCAGCAGTGGGCTAAAAAGGGCTGTCGATGATGATGATCATAATAAATTTGATATGCACTGGCTTTGTAAAGAAAAAAACATTGATTAAATATGGTTTAATTTTAATGGCATTCCATTTTGGGCGCTTCCGTGAGTCGGATGACACGTTAAATTGTAGGTCCCGGTTGTTTGTCTAGTACGACAGTCGTTAAGCCAAGTCAGAGGCCCTTAGGGCAGTTTGAAAACTCTCGACACCAGAGTTGGCCACTCTCATTCGATAAGAAGAAGAATTGATGTTCTGATACATGTCACTTCGTGGCGTTGCAAATGAACATTGCCGACGGTGACTGCTTACCATTAGGCGGGCCGTCTGCATTTTTGATTTATTTATATAGAAAATCATAAAAAGACAAAAATATTAGATAAACTGTTAGTTAAAGAAATACTATTTGTTATTGCTCGCTTGTTTTCTTTGTAGTTCTTCTGTTTGGTCGATCTCAAGAGAAACAAGAATAATAATAATTAGTAACAGACGCTAGTAAATATATTATAATTATAATGTCGTAGTTATAACGTATGTTAATAGCCTAGTCACTGCATGATTCGACTTTGCTTCTACAATGTCAAAGTATTGTTGTATGTTTTGGTAAGCTATTTTTAGAGATTGAGCGGTAATAGAAAAATGGCTTTAAAAATTGTTGGGCAGTTTCAAAATTAAATGAAATATAAAATAAGTAAATCTAATTTTACTCCTAAGAAATTCTCGGTAAATAAATTAATTGATTTAATTGCAGTACACATGTTTTTCAGTATTCATTTATTCAGCTGAATTTACACTTCTTCTTCTTATCGAATGAGAGTGGCCAACTCTGGTGTCGAGAGTTTATCAAGCCGCCCCAAGGGCTTCTGACATGGCTTAACGTCTGCCGTAATAATTAACTTAATCTTAATTTACACTAGTTTCAATTTATGTTTTGTTAACTTGTTTTTGTTTTAGTAAGCGTTAAAACGACATCAATATAAATGTATCCCTTTGTTATTACGTTAAATAATAAAAGGCTGTGATAATAGTTTAAAAAAATATTTTACCTAAGGTTGACTACTCTTATACGATAAGAAGGAACCCAACAACTAAAAAAAAATTTGGTCCCGTCTGTTTGTCAAGTACGGCAGTCGTTAAGCCATGTCAGAAGCCCTTAGGGTGGTTTGATAAACTCTCGACACCAGAGTTGGCCACTGTCATTCGATAAGAAGAAACCCAGCAACCAAAACAACAAAATGTCCATATTATTACTTTAGCTGACAATTAATGTAACTCACAAGCAAATATCAACAAGTTTTGCATAAATTTGCTTACCAATTTATCGTCACATGTTATCGTTCCGTCTCTTTCTAAATCACGTGTAACGCTATCATTAGAAAGAGAGATAAGATGTGAGCAATAATTATTCAAGATCACGCAATCGGTTAGTCACCTTTTTCTTTGACAATTAGGTATTTAGTGCGATTTTTATTTTAATATGTATTTTTAAATTATCAAACCGCCATGGCCTCTCTGTCTTTGAGTCGTAGGTATTTCCTTATGACTGAGGGTCGTGACTCCCCCGCAGAATTAATTCGTTAGGTGAGTTCTCTTGTGCAGATACATCGTGGTGGGCGCCCAGGTCCTTCCACGGAAGACACATGTCCTCAGATATTGTGGTCCTCAAACATGTCGGTTTCCTCACGATGTTTTCCTTCACCGTTAAGCATTTTTTTATATCTACTTAACTTGAAAATACAAGTCATTGGTGTAGGGCCGGATTCGAACCAGGATGCGTCTGGATGAAAAGCAGACGCTCGAACCGCTGAGCCACACTCGCTTATTAACGTAATAATCGATTATCGCAGCTATTAAATATTGACTTGATCGATAGAATTATACAATCGATTGCAACTGGTGATTCGCATTTATTACCGACTTCGAAAAATGAGGTCATTACTTTAATCTTTCTTCAAAGCGAGAGTACTGGGTAAGCAGGTTCTTACTGGGTAAGCACGCTCCATCCTAGACAGTAATGATTGCTTACCATCAGGCAAATTACGATCAAGTTCAAACGCATTCCGAGTTAAAAAATACATCTCTATGTAGGTACATACCTACATAGAGATGTTTTTTTTAATAGTTGTAGTTTGTAGTCGAGCGTGAGCCTATCAGGTTTAAGTGTTTTCTATAGATGTTTGTTTCACCGGGACAAAAAGTAGCCTATCTGTTAATCTAGGGTCTAATCTATCTCCATGCCAAATTTCATCCAATTCGGTTCAGCTGTTTGAGCGTGATTAAGTTACAAACAGACACACACATTTTCGTCTTCATAATATACAATACAATACAATACAATATATCTTTATTGCACACCAAAATAAATTAATTACAATAAAAGGACTTAAACTAAAAATAATGTACAAGTGGGCGGCCTTATCACCTTGAGTGATCTCTTCCAGGCAACCTTAGCAAGAAAGCGGTGAAAGAGATCAGTTTGGTCGGTGGCGTACAAATAAATAATACTTAAAAATAAAACCTATAACGAAACAGAGAAAATAAAAGAACATCAAACTAATTTACATGTTACAAATAATAATATTAATAAACTATGAACACACACATTTAACACCAATAAACGCGATTGATAGTTTACAACGTAGAGATGTAATGGCTGTACACCATACTCTGGAAAATCGACAGAGTTTTAGCCTGCCTGATATTTAAAGGCAGGTCATTCCAAAGTAAGAGAGCTTTGATTGTGAAGGAGGATTGATAGAACAGATTGGAGTGGTTGAATTTAGGATATACTTAAGTGGGGCAGGAATATAGGATAAAAGTCTTAGATGTTTCAATTTTAAATATTATATTATTTTATTATTATTTTTAGGTAAGTACATAAGCTGAAGAGGTTCAAAAATCTGAACATAGAAGATATCAGCAAAAAAATGTTTGGGTATAGGTACTTTAAGTTAATCAATAAAAAAAACACTTTTCTGCAGTTTTTTTTTTGTCCGTTTATCTGTTTCTCTGTGTCTCTATTGGTCTGTTTATTTGAACACTCATAATGCAAAAACGGCTGAACGGATCATCATGATTTTTGGTATGTAGGTAGTAACTATGCGGTGTTAGGATTGTCATAGGCTACTTTTTATCCTGAAATAATGCGCGCGCAGGCGCGGGCGTCCACTAGTTAATAAATAAAAATAAAATTTATTTGTTTCGGGTCACTCACTGAGACCCATATATCTGAAATTCACATTAGGTACCAACATTAAATCATATTTATATACCTACAGGTCCACAAATAGAAAACGAATAACCTTAAAAACGAAACATTGAATAAAATATGAAATAAATTCCAATAAAATGCACTCCAATCTATATATATAAAACTCAAAGGTGACTGACTGATTGACTGACTGATATAGTGATCTATCAACACACAGCCCAAAACACTGGACGGATCGGGCTGAAATTTGGAATGAACGTAGATGTTATGACGTAAGCATCCGCTAAGAATTGAATGAATTGAAATTGATCCGCTAAGAAAGGATTTTTGGGAATGCCACTTTTAAAGGGGTGAAATAGGGGATGCAAGTTTTACTTCTTAATGCGAGCGAAGCCGCGAGCACCCACTAGTTATGACTTACTCCAATCTGTTCTATCAATCCTCCTTCACAATTAAAGCTCTCTTACTCTGGAATGACCTGCCTTTAAATATCAGGCAGGCTAAATCTCTGTCGATTTTCCAGAGTATGGTGTACAGCCATTACATCTCTACGTTGTAAACTATCAATCGCGTTTATTGGTGTTAAATGTGTGTGTTCATAGTTTATTAATATTATTATTTGTAACATGTAAATTAGTTTGATTTTCTTTTATTTTCTCTGTTTCGTTATAGGTTTTATTTTTAAGTATTATTTATTTGTACGCCACCGACCAAACTGATCTCTTTCACCGCTTTCTTGCTAAGGTTGCCTGGAAGAGATCACTCAAGGTGATAAGGCCGCCCACTTGTACATTATTTTTAGTTTAAGTCCTTTTATTGTAATTAATTTATTTTGGTGTGCAATAAAGATATATTGTATTGTATTGTAGTTATGACTTAGTTGAAGATGGTTAAAAATAACGTTGAGCTACAAAACCGCGAACCGAGAAATTGTTAGACCATACATTTGAATGGACTAACGGTACTTTCCTAACAAAATGGCTGGTGATTTCGTACGTAGGTTGTTTAAACTGTTGTCGCAGGTTTCAATTGGGGACAAGAGTTTTGAACTTGGAGTGTTTTTAAACAATGTCCAATAGGAGATGTATAGATTACTTGTAATAAATATCTTTCTCTCTCTTGAGTCGTATTTCGTATTTCCTCATGACTGAGGGTCGTGACTCCCCCGCAGAATTAATTCGCTAAGTGAGTTCTCTTGTGCAGATACATCGTGGTGGGCGCCCAGGTCCTTCCACGGAAGACACATGTCCTCAGATATTGTGGTCCTCAAACATGTCGGTTTCCTCACGATGTTTTCCTTCACCGTTATGCCAGTGCAAATCCACACATAACTTGAAATTACAAGTCATTGGTGTAGGGCTGGATTCGAACCAGGGTGCGTCTGAATGTAAAGCAGACACTTTTAATAAATATCTAGTTTCGTGTAAATTGAATACTACTGGTCTGATTTTGATGGAACTAAGATGGAAAGTTCTGACTGCTTTTGAAAACAATAATAATAACTTACGTCTCTACTCAATTTGTTACTTAATTGTACTGGATACTTAAATTCATCCTACGGTTGCCTGGAAGAGATCGCTTTTAGCGATAAGGCCGCCATTTGTGGCATTAGTTTTAATTATTTTTATTTCGTTTTGTATTATGTTTTTTATGTGAGTGTCCAATAAAGTATCAATCTATCTATCTATCTATCTGAATTCATTAAGTCGTTGAACCGAACGGATCTTTATGATTTTTGGTATGTAGGTAGTCTGAAGTCCTGGGAGAGACATATGCTACTTTTTAATTCCGAAATAATGCAATCGAAGCCGCGTGTTTCCACTAGTACAATATACTTATACAATTAAGCTCTATACAAGCTATAAAAGTACACTCCCATACAAGTGAAGTCTCGCCATGTCCGATTTAGGTAAGGAATCGATCTGACTGCTCTTAGTCATAAGGTCGCCTAAACTAGGTCACAGTATCTAAGGCCAATGTAGGTTGCTACCGTAGCTTAGGTATTCTTTTAACTGACTTCAAACAAATGGTAAAGGAAATAAGTTAAAATGAAATTATTTATTTTTGAACCAAGAAATTGGGACGAACATAGTTTATTTAGTTGCGCATTACACAAAAACAGCTGAATGAATCTTCATGATTTTTGGTATGTAGGTAGTATGAGGTCTTAGGAGTGTCATGGGCTACTTTTTATCCTGAAATAATGCGAACGAAGCCGCGGGTGTCCACTAGTAATACATAAAATCTTGAAACATAATTCAAATGTTCCCAAAAAGCCTTGAAAACGAGTAAATTAAAATGGCAAATGCGCACATCTCGCGGATTTGCGTTAAATCGGTCACTCACCTTCCAAAGGTGGTTCACCTGACGAATATACGAGTTGGGTTCTTGTGGGACTGTTGTGTTTAAGTTTAACTAGCTTTGCTTTGTGATTGTAGTTTTAAACATTAAAAAAAATATATGATTACATAGTTTTTGATATAACTCAAAAACTGCAAAACCCATGCCTTTGGTTTTCTAGAGGCGAGATCTTTCTTTAAGTACCAACAATTTGAGATATAAACCATATGTGTATCTTTCTTAGTTTTTTAGTCTAACTATACAACAGTTTGTATGGAAATAGCACACGGACGAAAGCATTTTAACTATGTACCTAGGTGGAACTAGCTTTGTGGGTTTACGTAGACTTTAGAGTAAAGTGTGGCTCAGCGGTGCCAGTGTCTGCTTTTCATCCAGACGCACCCTGGTTCGAATCCGGCCCTGCACCAATGACATGTATTTTCAATTTATGTGTGGATTTGCACTCGCTTAACGGTGAAGGAAAACATCGTGAGGAAACCGACATGTTTGAGGATCACAATATCCGAGGACATGTGTCTTCCGTGGAAGGACCTGGGCGCCCACCACGATGTATCTGCACAAGAAAACTCCCCTAACGAATTAATTCTGCGGGGGAGTTACGACCCTCAGTCATGAAGAATAGGTACGACTCAAGAGAGAATTTAAGGACATATCCTGTTTTGTGTGCCATAATAAATAAATAACCTACAAACACTATGTATAGTTGATATCTATTTCTGTCTGTAAATCTAAGGCCCTTTCAAAGTGATAATGCCCTATGCTGGTCTAGACTTGCAGAGGTCTAGACTGCAGACAGTTAACAACCTTTAGGGTCCCGAAATACAATACAAGGACCTTTAGATCTATACACATAATGTGTTTAGATGTTAGCGCCTACTGTAGCGTCCGTAGCTCAGCTAGCGGAGGCAATCGCATGCGTGCACCAATGTTAAGCAAAGGTCGACGCGGTCAGTACGCGGATGGGTGGCCAAAAAGTGACATTAAAAAAAAACAAAAAGTGGCGCAATGTGCAATGTCCCGGGATATTTATTTTATTCCATTTTGGCCGCTTCCGTGGGTCGGATGACACGTAGGTCCCGGCTGTTTGTCTAGTACGGCAGTCGTTAAGCCACGTCAGAGGCCCTTAGGGCGGCTTGAAGCTCTCGACAACAGAGTTGGCCACTCTCATTCGATAAGAAGAAGTTCGTACTTAGTTTAATTTAAGTATTACTGGTGTATGTCTGCGGCTTCAGTCACATTTTGTACAGTAATTTATGCCACTCTCGGTACACCTTAATATGTTACATTCGTACCAAAAATCATGAAGATCCTTAGGATTTATGTAAAATCTGGTATCGGGCTTAAAATCGGTAAGCAAACTTTTTCATGGGTACAAAACTCTATCATCATCATTCACAGCCTTCTCTTTTCCACTGCTGGGCGTAGACCTCTCTATGAATGTGCCAGCTGTGTCGATCTTGTCAAAAACTCTATGTCTTAGAGGCTGAAAATATGAAAACTCTCAACACCAAAGTTGGCCACTCTCATTCAATACAAATACGCAAGAAATCATAGTATTAGTAAACAAATACACGTGGCGTGATACAAATTAGCAATTATCAGTTTGGCATCCATGTGAATGGTGTCGGTTTGCCAAGTGCTGGGTTCGATGCCAATAGTAGATAATGTTGCAAAACTCGTGCGGAGAAAACGTAAGTGTTGACACATAGATTTTAAAGGAGAGAGAAAGAAAGATGTATTGTGACAAATAAACAAAATATAACAAAAACAACAAGTTATATACAGACAGAACTATATAATAACTACTGTACATCGTGGTGGGCGCCCAGGTCCTCCCACGGAAGACACATTTCCTCGGATATTGTGGTCCTCAAACATGTCGGTTTCCTTACGATGTTTTCCTTCACCGCTAAGCGAGTTCAAATCCACACATAACTTGAAAATACAAGTCATTGGTGTAGGGCCGGATTCGAACCAGGATGCGTCTGCATGAAAAGCAGACGCTCGAACCGCTGAGCCACACTCGCTTATTAAAAAGCAACAAAGGTACTCAAATTCATACCACTTAACTACTTTACGCAAACTTTCGTCTTTTTAATATTGGTATTGGTACATAACATTCAAAAAGTTCAAAGTATCCAACTGGTTCAAAAGAATTAAGAAACAAGTATTTTGTTGATTTATTAAGTCAAGGTGTAAAGTCCATTTGACACAATATTGCGCAAACACATGGAAATGTTACTCATAGATTTTTTGTCTTTGCAAAAAGATCTAATGTGATCATAGAACCATTCATAGTTTTCGTTGTCATGGTTAAAGAACTATTTTGTTGTTAAAATTATAAATCTCTCTGATTTTCTAATCGTTTTTTGTCGAATGAGAGTGGCCAAGTCTGGTGTTACAGTTTTCAAACCGCCCTTAGGGCCTTTCACATGGTTTTGACGACTGCCATACTGCTACACATTAATCCAACCCACAGAAGCGCCAAAAATGGAACGCCACCTTATGGTCACCCATCCGATGAGTGACCGCGTAAATATTTGCTTAACATTGGTAAACGCATGCGACTGCCTCCGCTAGTTGAGCTACGGACGCTTCAAAAACTATTTAATAAAATAATACAACTGCCCAAAAAACTAAATAATTTCACACCCTTTTCTGGCAACCTTAACAGAATAATATACTTATTTCTTTGTTTGCAAAAACTTTGAAACAAAACATACAATGAACTCAAAATAGCGAAGTCAGTATTTTTCACAATAAAAAGACATTCAGCTTACTTAATACAATGAAAACAATTACTGTTTTTTGCTGAAGCTGTAAAAAAAATGTCACGTTTGTCACGTGGCTTAATAAATAAAAACAAGAAACACAATACTGTGGTAGTTAGTTGCATAAGTTTAGTACTTACTTGAGTCGTATTCCTCATGACTGAGGGTCGTGACTCCCGCGCAGAATTGATTCGTTAGGGGAGTTCTCTTGTGCAGATACATCGTGGTGGACGCCCAGGTCCTTCCACGGAAGACACAAGATATGTCCTCGGATAATATTTGAGTACTTTTCTTTTTAAATACAAAGCTTTTCCCCTAACAGTCAACAAAGTTTCACCAAAATTTATTCAGTATTTTTTTGAGATGGCTAAGAAAGTTTACAAGAGTATATTTATTATCTCCTGTCTAAACTAAAGAGGTTTTCAATCGTTTTTCTAATCTAGTAGGGGATTCTAAGATGGCTCAAGGAATGCAATATTATGACAGACATTCATACTTAACAGATCTACTAGGTATATAGATATCTATATCCAGACATTTTCAAAGGTGACTTTGTCTATATGTTTAAGTTGCCACTTGTTTAAACGTACATTTGTGTTAGTTTAACACTATAATATATATAAGCGATCACCAATGTTAATCAAAGGTCGGCGCGGTCAGTCCTCGGATGGGTGACCGAAAAGTGGCATTCCATTCTGGGCGCTTCCGTGGGTCGGATGACACGTTAAATAGTAGGTCCCGGCTGTTTGTCTAGTACGGCAGTCGTTAAGCCATGTCAGAGGCCCTTAGGGCGGCTTAATAAACTCTTGACATCAGTTTTGGCCATTCTCATTTTATAACAAGAATTAAGTAGTAGTAATAAAAAAAATAAGACGAACTTTTAAGTATAGAAACTTTAATATAAAAGAGGAGTTTTTTTAATGTCCTATTCTCAGCCAATCTTTACGAGTAAACACATGCTTTATTTTTGTCGAATGATTTATCTAAAAAAATACTAACCTTGCCTTACCTTGACCGCTTTCGAACTCAATCATAAATTATCCTATACAAGAAATTTGTATTTGAACTGATTGAGGGAACCACTTGCGCATTTTCTAAACATTTTCTTCATAATATTGTTAGTTTCAATGTTTCGCCACCGCTACGCATAAATCAAACATGTTTACATAAAACACAACAGTAGTTCTAGAACATTTTTCCGACGGTAGCGACATCTGTCCAGTTTTTCTCAGAGCCTAATAACAGTAATTACTAAATTGGATTTGATTTTTCCTTCACTTCTTGCTAACTAAAGATTGTATGTGTAATTGGTTTGTGATACTGCCACCTGTAGACGATTGGCGTAATCTTATTCGCAGCTAACTTCGCTTGTGAAAACGTCATTTAGTTCGAAGTGAACGCCATCTAGTGTCGAGTAGTGGAACTACATTGCAACATCCGCACACTTCATATTATGGTTCGTATTTTGGAACCATTGGTTTCACACATGGTGACCAGATGCCTCTTAGTATTGCAGCAGCATAACAGATGGCGCTAGTGGACTTGTTTTGTAAGATTATAAGGAGTAGGGTTTTACGTATGGCTTTAAATTGGTACATATCGGATAGATGGCGTGACGTGTGTTTTTGTAGGCGTTGATAATATGTGTGAACTTTTTTAAAAGTTTTGTTTGTGATACTATGGTACTTTATTGTGTTGTCATTTCTTCATAGAAACGTTATTTTACCTGGTTATGTTAGCTTTTCTATTTACTTTACAAAATAATTAATTATATTGTAGGTATCATCCTGTGGTCGCAAAGTCGCTTTCCGCGTCTGTCTGAATTTATGCTTACATCTTTAAAACTTCACTACGGATTTTTATGCAGTTTTTTTTAATAGATAGAGTGATTTAAGAGGAAGGTTTCATCCTAGACCGTAATGATTGCTTACCATCAGGCGAATTACGGTCAAGTGCAAACCCATTGTTAAAAAAATAAAGAAAGAAATATAAGCATTTAAAAAGGTTTATATGTCTAATAATATAGTATAGCATAATATAGTATAGCATAAGCTAGTTAGGTATATATATGTTGTTAGATCACATACCACCCCCCGTACAGGTAAAATCGATGAGGTTTTATACCACCTGTGGTGTTGTTATATCGTGTGACGTGTGCAGGAAATAAAGAAGGTTATAAGTTATTTTTAGTAATAGATAGTATGTACATACTATTATGTAGAATTGTGTTTTAAAAGGTGAATAGATTACCCATAAAGTCACAATTTACCTACAAAGAAAGATTATATTGGTATTGTTTATTCTTCGCCATTTACTCAAATATTTGGAGCTAAAATAAACTAGCAGTTTGTTTAAATTTAATAAATAGTCATTAGAATTAAGCATGTTGACTTAGGTATATAAAAAGTAGCTTATAACTGTATACATTTCGGGAGTGCATTATTGTTTATTATATTACCACACCAAATATAAATAATAATAATAATAAAAACGTTTATTTGACCTTATTAGAAAGAAACAGGTAAGTATAGCAGTAGTGAACATTTAAAAATTTTACTATGAGATAGGGCTTATGACTATACAATAGTTGGTGAACCCTGGACATCAAACTAGGTCATCACCTGTGTGATGATGTCCAGTTATTTCTAATATATTAAAAGCAGCGAACGCATTATCATAATCAAAATTTTAATTTATTCATAAATACGTCACTCTTTACATTATGATTTATGTTCAATATACATTCAATCGTGTAAATTTACATTTTCTATTTAGCATATAAACATTATATTTATGTAAAATGATATTAAAAATTGTAATGTCATTAAAAAAAACTTTTATGTAGGTAATAATCAGTTTTTTGATATGCAAGATATGTACTTATAGGTTTTTTTTTATATTAATAAATAATAAATAAATATTCCGGGATATTGCACACAGCGCCATCTAGCCCCACACTAAGCAAACATATTCATTTTACCTTTGTCATCACGCAAGTAGCGGGGGTCACATGGACGAGACAGGCACAAGACAGGAATCTGTGGACACGCATGGAAGAGGCCTTCACCAAATTTTGGGTGCCCTAAAGATATAGGTACTGGAGAAACGGTTCTAATTTAGTTAGAGTTTACTTTAATTCAAAATTATTTTATAAATTCTTATATAATTTGTAAATGGGCAATAAAGGCTATTTTATTTTATTTATTTTAAATGTTAGTTTGGAAAATAGAAGACCATGTGCCATGTACCTATGTATATGTATGTACCTATTGTATGCAGTGTTTAGATGTATGTATATTTTTCAGCATAATTCATATCGTTATATATAACTTATAACATATACCATGTGGATATAATATAACATATGGATGAAATTATGTTTTGAGAGATTTGGTAACTCTCTTCACCAGAATTTGTGACGTTCATAGTAACTTTAATACTTTTTATTGTGTTTTATAATTATTACTAGCTGGTGCGCGCGACTTCGTCCGCGTGGAATAGTTATTATCATAAAAACGGTTCTAGTGAGTTAATCTTAAAAGATAGACATATACTGTCGCGGACATTTTGTTAGATCATTTCAAGAGGAATAATTCTTTCATACATATTTTTTTGATATCTTGAACCGTTTTCGCAGCGCACGCAACGGAAGCCCTCAAAGATGAATAATTTCCCCCGTTTTTTCCACATTTTCCATTGTTTCTTCGCCCCTATTAGTTGCAGCGCGATGTTATATAGCCTAAAGTCTTCCTCGATAAATGGTCTATTCAACACAAAAAGATTTTTTCAATTCGCACCAGTAGTTCCTGAGATTAGCGCGTTCAAACAAACAAACAAACTCTTCAGCTTTATAATATTAATATAGATAACATGTGTATTTATATCTGTCCTCCCTCTGTTGCAGGACATGGCCCTCATCGAGGTGCTGTGGAAGCAGGATGTCGACATGGGCTTCTCCATCGAGGATCCCGTCGCGCCGGTCAGTATTACATTATTTATTTATTTATTTATAGTCTACAACACAGGCACTAAGCTAAAACACACATAATATAGTACACATCAAAGAATACCGTAGCTTAGTTTCCCCCATAAACCACCTGGAGAGTAGAAAGTATTAACTTAAAAAAATACAAATCAGAATAATTTGTTTAAGAATTAATTCTGCGGGGGAGTCACGACCCTCAATCATGAGGAAATACGACTCAAAGGAAGAGAATTTACTAACACACAAAACAGAACATAGCTTTTTATGAGTGAGAAACAGTTACTTTTAATATATCGAGCTTAATATATATTTTAAGCTTTCTTTACTAAGTATATGTAATGATTACCCTATACTACCTCCAATCCAATTCCTGTACCAAAATTTTTGTGGTTGCCTGGAAGAGATTGCTTTATAAGGCCGCACCTGTGGCAATAGAGTAGTTTTTATATGTCGTTTTATTATTTTTGTTTTATATGTGTGTGTCTATAAAGAATTAGGTATCCTTCTATCTACCTATCGAACTTTTTCACAAAATGGCGATTAACCATATACTACCTCCTCTGCCCCTAACAGGAAGGCCCGCAAGCCACCAAGGTGCTTGGAGAAGAGATCGAGATAGAGCTCAAGTTGGCGGAGCAAAAGTTACAGCAGAAGAAGACGGAAGAAGCAGGAATAGAGATGGTAAAAGCTTCTCTTCTTGATAACGAGATTAAGGAGGTAAGAAATAAGTAAAGTATTTTTTTTTAATTATAAAAATCAATGTGTTCTCATTATGGGTGTGGATTAAACAAGAAACGCATCAATTCACGTCAATAACAATCAACTGTTAAATAAACTTTTGTTTATTAAAAATAATAATAATTTAATAAAGTAGTTTATTAAAAGTAAAAAATCTGACCAGCGAGCTACAATAGGAATGGAATTGATTTCATTGAAATCAGAAATTAAAACCAATTACATAACATTTAATGTAGTATTTTATTAGAATTGCTATTTTATTTACCACAAGTGAGACAGGAAAATAATAAAAGTTTTTAATATAATTTTTTAATATAATTGTCTAGAAGAAACCGGTTTTCTCTCGAAGACCTACGATTTACTGTAATACTGTCTGAGTTGATTACAATTTGAGTACGGTTTATCTGACTATTAAGGCTTTAAGACAAGTTCATCTTAATTAGTTCAGCATTTTAAGAAACGATTAAAATTAAATAGCGACTTGCTATCCAAAAAAATTCATTTTTTTTTCAAACTACTACACGCACCCAAACTAAAATAAAAAAAAAATATAGATACATACATAGGTATGGTTTATTCGCAGGACGACCCCTGGGCTGGACTTTCCTACACCGTTGATACTGAGACCGGTAAGTACATAAGTTATATATTTTTATTTTATTATGTATAGGCTCTAACCATATACATAGACACTGATAACTGACGTATTTATTTTTAAGAATGGCTATTGACACTAGAACTGGCCACTCTCAAATGATAAAATTTATGTATGATATGAGATATATGGATTTATAGACATTTCAATATCAAAATTTAAGAAAAGTCTAAAAAAAATCGGTATTTCATCTAAAATATGATTTATAAGTATAAATATCAAATGGCTTTTCCGAAATTCAAGAACCGTTTCTGAAGTATACTATACTATTAATTCGTTTATAAATACAACCAGTAATTTAAAAAAGTAAGTATTTTTTTGTATATTATTTCTAAAAATATAATTCCTTAACATATTATCAATAACAAATATCTTTTAAAGCTTAAGAACCGATTTCTAAATTAAGCCTACTGAAACTCAAAATCTTTATTTAAACTGAAAAAAATACAATACTATAAAACATCTTCAAAACTCAACTACCGATTTGTAAAATATTGCATTCGTATCACCCTAACTGTATTTCCCCCTATGTAATAAATAGGCAAGAAGTATATAAGGGAACAGAACCCTTAGGTAAAACGGGGTGGGGCTGTATAGATGTTTGTATATAGGAAATTTCTTCATATTGATAGAGATAAAGAATCTTCTTTTGTTACTGTTAAATTGCAACATATATAAATAAAATAAATAAATATTTCAGGACATTGCACACAGCGCCATCTAGCCCCACACTAAGCAAACGCTTGTGGTCGTGGGTACTAGATAACGGATATAATACTTATATACTTTTATGTAAATGTATATTGAAGTACCTAAGTATTTTCTATATATCTATCTTTCTATACATATAATTAGATAAGATATTTCTTTAATGCACACCAAAAAATTACATAATGAAAGAAATTTAAAAACTAATTGAATGCACATTGGGCGGCCTTATCGCCTTAGGCGATTTCTTCCAGGCAACATTTGGATAATAAAGCTGAAGAGGGTCGAAAGTCTAAACATTGAAGATATTTAATAAAAAAAATTGTTTAGAGATACTCTGAATTGATAGCAGAACACGTTCCAACAATTTCTAAAAAAAATGTCTGTTTATCTGTGTCTCAGTTTGTCTGTTTATTTAAAAACTTTCATTACGCAAAAACGGCTGAACGGATCATCATGTTATTGTGTATGTAGGTAGTATGAGATCAGGAGTGTCATGTACCACAGCTTAGAAGTTAGTAGACCGTAGCCCAGCGGTTAAGTTCGGACGATAGCAGAAATACGCAGGTTCGAATCCTGCCGGTCGTGATTGTTTTCGCTCATTTTCCAATACAAGTTAAAGATACCGTATTGTTTTTAAATGCATAGTTTATTTAGTTATAAGTCCTATACTTAAGTTTTACTAACAAAAATGGATCTATTTTAGTTGTCCAATAAAGAATTTATTTATTTATTTATGATTATTAAAATAAATGTCTAGTAAAATTTAAACTCATACTGACATCTTCCTCAAATCGAACACAATAAGAAATATTTTAATATCTATTTTAATATTTCGTCATAATACAACATCAGTACCAGAAATTGTATATTATTTTTTCACAAAAGCCGGTCGGCTTTGTTTTCGCGGCGGGGTTCGAATGCTACACCATTAGTCATGTGATTCAGCGTTTTGGATAGGGATTGTTTCGGGGTGCGTGTCTTGGGCCTGCGTTTTGGGGGTGATGTGCGAGCGAGACGGAGGATAGTGGGTTTTGAGATACGTTTGTGAGAAAATGATATTAAATTCATATAGATAGATTGATAGATATAATGAAAAACATCAGAAAACTTAAAGAAACTTACAAAACAATGGCATGTGGAATTGGCGGCCTTATCGCCCTAGGTAATTACATATGTTTTTTTACATTGAATGGGTTTGCAATTGACCGTAATTCGCCTGATGGTAAGCAATCATTACGGTCTAGGATGGAGCGTGCTTACCCAGCAAGAACCGATTAAACATATAAGTAAATAGGAATATAACGCCAAAATCTATATACATATAATAAAGCTGAAGAGGGTCGAAAGTCTGAACATTGAAGAAATTAGAAAAAAAATGTTTAGAGATACTTCAAATTGATAGCAGAACACGTTCCAACAATTTCTAGAAATTTTGTCTGTTTATCTGTTTAGACAACTCACTTTTTGACTAAATTAATTGACTATTACTAAATCCAGTTAAATTTGACTCGAATTTAAACGAATTTATTCAACAAATTATATTTTTTGGTGTTTAAATTATTATTTTACTGAAAATTTATTCACAATTTCCTTTATCAACGAATATAAGTAAGTTCATAAGCCGATATGAAAGTTGGATTATCTTCCCTGTTAAGTTTGGGACACGTTTTTGAACGAATCGCTGTAATGAGATCTTATGTGGCCAGTTTATATTGAGCTCTTTGATTTAACCGACTTTATAAAATGGAGGGTTGTTATTTTGGTATTCTTTTTCTTAGTCGAAGTATTATTTTTAGTTAAGAAAGCAAAAGTTTGGATATTAGTAGATAATTTTGTCAATTTCTCTTTCTTATGTCTGACAATAAATCCAATTTGGTTCTAAAAAAATAAAAAAATCTGAAGAAATTTAATCTAGAAGCTCCTTTAAAATCTAAAGTGAATAAATTTCTTCTACACGATCAAAAATTAGACTGTTGCTGATTTTGTTTTATAAATTTTCTCGATGAAAATATTTTGCTAGGATAAGAATAGGTAAGCTTTTCATATACAAAAACAAATATATCTGATTCATTTCATGTGTGATTTTCATTTCTTATTTGATTCTATTTGATCAGTATTTTCCATTTTAATTTCGTTTTATTGGATTTATTTTTATTAGCTCATCATCACAAATTTCAGCGCGAGGCCCTTGTCTGTGGAGCATGCGCCATCCTTCCCGATCTTCTGCCAATTCCTTGACCTCCTTATACGACATGACACCCGCCTTTTCTTTAACATGCTCCATGTATGACCTTCTCGGCCGTCCTCTTCCTCTTCGGACCTAGATTTATTAGCTACAATGTATATTTTGGTTGTATGTTAAATATGTAGCTATAAACTCAATTTTTTGAAAATAAATAAAAAAATGCGACATTAACATAAAGATCGACTTAATCTTTAGGTCATGTTTATGTTTGTATATGAAAACTTTGGAATTATTTGAAGTTTCCATCTGCAATGATTTTCCCGCAGAGTAACATTCTGATCTCGTTATGTTTAACTACACTCGTCATAATATGTTATTGCAATAGACTGAAAGTCTTGTGTTTCTGATTCTGCCAAATCGGATATCTGAAACATTGTTGTTACACTACTTTTTGTTATAAACTTCCTTTTGTTTTGACCGACTTCAAAAAAAGGAGGTTTGTCGCTCCATCTTAGGTCGCTCCTTTGCTTACTATCAGGCAAGCTATGGTCAACAGCAAACCCGTATTATTTAAAAAAAAATATTCTAAAGTCGGTTTAAGGGCTCTTCCTTGATTGGTCGACCTGCCCTCGCCTGACAGCGGCGTTCAAAATCCAAAAAAAGAATGATTCCTTTTTCGAACTTGCATTTTCCACAAGTCATCGTTTCGTCCAATGTTCTGTGATTAATACTTTTTTCTGTTTTTTTTCTGGAACATTTTTTTTTGAGCTCATTCCTTCGAAAAATGGTTGATTATTCTTTTTTTTTTCGGCTCTTTGGCGGCGAGGGATGTTTCCTTTTTGTTTCGATAATGGTTGTCGATTGTAGATTCGAGTATCGATTATTATTTCTTAGATGTTGTCGTGTTTATTGTGTTGCAATGTGAAGATAAGGGATGTGTTAATTTTGCATCGTATTAGAGTATTTTTGTGGCTGAATTATATTTTTGAAGCGATTATAGCATTCGTCTTCTTCTTATCGAATGAGAGTGGCCAACTCTGGTGTCGAGAGTTAATCAAGCCACCCTAAGGGCCTCTGACATGGCTTTACGGCTGCCGTACTAGACAAACAGCCGGGACCTACAATTTTACGTGTCATCCGACCCACGTGTCACTCATTATAGCATTATTGATACCACATTGCTAGTGTTATAATATAACCACAATGTCGCATTTGTTTGTACATTTGTTGAAGTTGCTTAGCTTCAAGGTATTTATTGGTCTAGGAAGAGACCGATGATGATATTAACAACGTTTGAATGAGGTATTGGTCTTGGAGTCTTTGCATTCAAGTTTTACTCAGGTTTCAAGAGTTAAACCTCCCTTGGGGCATCCAACATGGCTTAACGACTGCAGTAATATTACAGAACGGGCCAGATCTCTATATCATTACAGTAAGCTACGGTCGCTTCTTATTTCAAGTGAACCCAAGCGCCAAATTTCAAGCTATTTCAGATAATACATAAATACCTAGTTGAGGATAAAACCTTGTCGTATTTTGATACATTTCATAATATTTTTATACATATATATGCTACTTTTTCTCGACGCAGCGCGCGACGCCACAGTCTCCTACTAGTCTTATTTTATTAAATATTTCCTTAAGAGATCTTCTCTAAACCTCGTACATATATACAAACACTACCTTACGCCCACACACGCATTATAGTACATATAAACCTTCCTCTTTAATCACTCTATTTGTTAAAAAGACTTTATAATCTCCTTTTTTGAAGTCGGTTAAAACTGCATCAAAATCCGTTGTGTAATTTTAAGGATCCGAGCATACATACAGGGACAGACGTGGGAAGCGACTTTGCTTCATACTATGTAGTGATCTAGATACTAGCTTATGTCCGCGGCTTTGCACGCATTATTGTACACATAAACCTTCCTCTTGAATCCCTCTATCTATTTAAATAAGCTGCATTTAAATCCGTTGTGTAGTTTTAAAGATCTAAGCATAGGTACATACAGACATAGGGACGGACGCGGGAAGCGACTTTGCTTTATAGTTATACATAATTCCATACAAGTCATACAAGATTAATGACGTCACGAGTTGTATGAACGTGTATGAGTCGACATCTCAATCCCAGCGGAATTAACATGATTAATAATGCACTATTGTTGTATCGAAATCGGTTTAGCACGCCGGCGTCGGTGCTCAAAGTTTGGAGCGAGTTTTGAGGGTAGTTTGAGAAACGTAGGTTTCTTTATTGTACAAAGATTAAAAAAAAATGAATTATTAGTAATGCGTATACAATGATTACTTAATATAATTAACTTTAATCATGATATTTGATTAAATGATTACTTACTAGGTAGCGAGTGTGGCTCAGCGGTACCAGTGTCTGCTTTTCATCCAGACGCACCCTGGTTCGAATCCGGCCCTACACCAATGACTTGTATTTTCAAGTTATGTATGGATTTGCACTCGCTTAACGGTGAAGGAAAACATCACGAGGAAACCGACATGTTTGGGGACCACATTATATCCGAGGACATGTGTCTTCTGTGGAAGGACCTGGGCACCACGATGTATCTGCACAAGAGAACTCCCCTAACGAATTAATTCTGCGGAGGAGTCACGACCCTCAGTCATGAGGAACTACGACTCAAAGAGAGAGATACTATTATCATGCTATCAGACATAGCCAAGGGTGAACGCCCGGGACAATCATTGTTTAGATGACTTTGATAATTTTTCCTAACGCCTGAGAATTTGTTAATCATGCCGTACTAGCAGTTTAGCCTATATAGTGGTTACACGTCACTCTTACTCGACGGAATTTGAAGGACACTTTTACTACGAGCAAGCGAGCTACCTGATGGTTTTCTGACAGATAATGTCAATGTAGAATATGTCAATGTAAAAACACCATGTGGAAAACCTTGTATTCTGTCCAAGATACCGAAAATAATATTTAAAAAAGCAGACATATAATGCAAAAAAAAATAAGAGTAAATCTCTTACGTTGCGCAGTCGGAATCAAACATTTTTGCCTTAGATTTTAGAATAAGAGAAATAAAAGTCATTTATTATAAGAATTTGAAGGACACTTTTACTACGAATAAGCGAGCCACCTGATGGTTAGCTGGCAAATGTAGGGCTTTTAGACTAGAAAATGTAAAAAACTAAAACAAATATATTATGAAGTTTTTTTCTAAAGTAACTATTGAAATGTAATATGTACGTATGTAATATCAAATTAAATTTATTTGGGATCAGTGGTTATCATATAAATAAGGGATAAAATAGGTACAGTTATTTACTCATATATTGAAAGTATCTAGTATTTTAGCCTATATAGTGGTAACACGTCACTGTTAAAAGACGGAATTTGGAGGACACTTTTCCTGTGAGCAAGCGATTCGACTGATGGTAAGTCGTCAAATGCCGCGATACTTAGAATAATGCAAAAAATAAACCTACATATTTAAAATCCGTGATCGGGAAAAAAAAATTTAGTTTACTACAAGCGCTTTTAGGGTTTCGCGTTAATCCAAGATAAAGTGAGTTAGTCTGGAAGTGGCCAACTCTGGTGTCAGAGTTTTCAAACCGCCCTATGGGACACTGGTAAGGCGTTAGGTTGTTTTTAGGTAGGGTAGCAAAAGTATGATTGAACAAGACAAAGACATGATTTTAATAACAAAAATTTTTAGTATTTTATTAAAAAAGCTAGACATTGTAACTTCTAAAATTTTATTAAAACTGAATGTTATAAATTCAATTTGACGAGATATTGTAATTTGTGTAGCATATTCTATGATATTAGTACCTATGTATGTTACAACTTTACAGTATCAATAAAGATTCTTTATCTTTATCTTTTATCTTTATGTTGTTCTGCCGTAACGGAGCGACGGATCATCCTGTGGCGATAGTACAGGATACTGGGAGTACCTAACATAGGTTATTTTAATCAGTAAAACGGTGAGACGGATCATCGTGATTTATAGTGTGGTGTGGTGATAGTATTATCGTCCTAAGAGTGAGATAGGCTTTAGCCGCGGAAACCAGGCTTTTTTTCTTCTAGATAACAAGTTTTCGACTTTTATTTGGGACTACACCTAACAGAAAAAGGGAATACCTACATATGCGCTATATATAATTCATAGATATTAGCTTTTCGAATTTTATTTTAGACTAGCTGTGCCCGCGACTTCGTCCGCGTGGAATAGTTATTTTGGGGATCATATTTATTTTTGCAAACAAACTCTTCAGCTTTATAATATTAGTATAGATTATAAAAAAGGCAATACCTACATATGTGTTATATCTAATTCATCCTCTTTAGTCGTATCCCCCGTTACTGAGGGTCGGAGACTGACCCCCCAGAATCAATTCGTTGGGGGAGTTGTTTTGTGCAGATACGTCGTGGTGGGCGCCCAGGTCCTTCCACGGATTTCCTTCTAATTCATAGTTGTCCCAAAATGTATAGAAATCGTTTCAATACAAAACTAGTCTGGTTACCTAGAGCGACGTTCGCACAAACGAATACCTACAGTGGTCTAATAATGGAGCATGCTTGGAATGAAACTGGCTCTAAAATCAGGCTTATATTATAATTACACTATAATTTGTCGGTCTTCAAGTCGAGAGTGAACCGGTTTCTTCTAGGCAAGCGCGCTAGATCGTAGATTATAACGTTGCTTAACATCAGGCAACTTGTAGTCAAGTGTGAGCCTATCTCATGTAAAAAAAGACCTTTGTAAAAATACCTGAGAATCCAGTGTCAAATAAAATACAAAATAGTAGTAAATAATTTAAAAAAAATGGTGTTCCGTGGGTCGGATCACATGTTAAATTATAAGTCCTGGCTGTTTTCTATGGTACGGCAGTAGTAATGCCATGTCAGAGGCACTTAGGGCGGCTTGATAAACTCTCGATACCAGAGTTGGCCACTCTCATTCGATAAGAAGAAGAAGAAGAAGTAGTAAATAAGTACATAGTTCTCGGGTGGTGCGTTATGTACTTATACACGTATGTAGGTATATCAACTTCTTACATGACAAAACCTCATTTTTCATAAAAAAACGAATCAATACCGCCAACGTCAAAACAAAATGGCGGCCGAAAACGCGCGGGAAAACCAAACCCCAACTTTCATTAAAATAAAACGACTGGGACCATTAATAAAAGTAGAAAAAAGATTAATGTTGCCAGAACACAATGCGTAATAAATTAGACCGATATAAATTTCCACAAGGGGAGAGCTACCCTCGCGCGCCATCTTGCCATGACCCGGCCTCTGATTGGTC
The DNA here is from genome assembly GCA_964023185.1 of Macaria liturata. Classification (NCBI taxonomy): domain Eukaryota; kingdom Metazoa; phylum Arthropoda; class Insecta; order Lepidoptera; family Geometridae; genus Macaria; species Macaria liturata. The sequence goes on along the minus strand of OZ026807.1, from coordinate 12,178,712 downwards.
GGCTCGGTTACTAATCAATATCGCCACCGTTTCACCTCGAAACGTCCTAACTCCACCTCGCAAACTGCGAAAATCAATCTTATTTTGTAACGCACAGAGGTGAAAAAATGCTGATGAATAATTTATAATCTCTCCGCACGATAAACAAAAGAATTTGAAATTCCAATTTTGGAATTCTCTCGCTAATCATTTCCCGCTCTTGTTTGAGTTTGGAACTTGTTAAAAGAGATACCGCGAACGTTTTTCCACAGAGTTCATTATTCATTCGAACTTATTCGAATAAATTAAAAAGCGTACAGTTTGAATATCGAATGTCTTGTCTTTGGTTTTTGAATCATTTTTCTCTGGCCGCGGAGAATCGCATCTGGTTTAATTATACTTATTCGAAGTTTGAATTGTTTTAGAAATTAACTTGAACATTTCGAGACGAAAAATAACCTTATCACAACGGGATATGAATCAAATTTGCTTATTGTATAAACGTTTTTTCGATTTCAAACTGGTTCTTGGACTTCTCATGGATATCCAATTATCTCGAACCGACTTGGATCGAGTTTTTTTTCTGTATAATTTTTTGAGGCATGTACTTTTCTGAACTGATATAACCACAGTACAGTCGAAACCTGTTTTTGATCAGTGTCTATTTACTACAGATACATAATATGATATAATCTTACCTAAATATTTTTATAAGAATGTTAAAACAATATTGACAAGAAATCATAGTGTTGCATGATACATACAATTTTTTTTTTGTAATGTTTATGATTTCAATAAATATTTCTTTTTTTTTTATTTCTTTCATAGACGGTTTTGTGATACTGACCACGTATTGGATTTCAAAATATGTCTTGTTTCTTTATTTCAATAAATCATTTCATTTTACCAATATCCAATGTATGTAAAAGCAAACAACAGAACAGAACTACGACACAAGCGTTTGCTTAGTGTGGGGCTAGATGGCGCTGTGTGCAATGTCCCGGAATATTTATTTATATTTATTTTATTTATTTAGAACCAGAGCAGTCTTCTCAAACTACTGCTTGGAGTGCTTGGTAGTCAATCAACATCATCCCCAGCCTTTCTCATACCTCTGCTGGGCATAGACCTCTCTTTATTCGTGTCAGTTTCGCCAATTTTGTGAAGACCTCGTCCATAGAGGACCTGTGACTAGACTATGTCGTCAAACTTATGTCGGTGATAAAATTTATATAAAATAAATTAAAAAATATGTTCGACCATTGTAACTGACTTAAATAACACAACAAAAATTTAATATCTACTTAAATAATCAGATATGATACCCACAGAACGCTACGACCCACGGTAATATCTATTTTCCCGTGTGTGTGATTCCTTTATTCCTCATGACTGAGGGTCGTGACTCCCCCGCAGAATTAATTCGTTAGGGGAGTTCTCTTGTGCAGATCTGCAGATACATCGTGGTGGGCGCCCCGGTCCTTCCACGGAAGACACATTCCCCGTAGATTTCTCAAATTTTTTTCATTGTCTACAACTTTTTTTTCTGACAGAACCGCATTCGACAATAATTGTTATCTTAAAAGCTGCCACTGTCATCTGTTTAAGCCACCGAAATGCAATTAGCGGTGGTCAGGTAGAAAAAAAAAACAAAAAAAAATACAACCCTTTTTTGTCTATGGCTACTTTTGTCTAAGAACCGTTTAGATGTAAAAGGAGTGTTAATAGTTCTATGATTTTAACATATTTTTGCGGTCACGTTTGATTTTGAATTTGGAAGGTTTTGTGATTTCGGCTTCTGGGTCGTAAATTATAGTTTTGAACAGATAATTGTGATTCACAATTTGTTCTTTTACATGTAGGCTGTATTTCATACTTTAGAAATACTTTTGTTTCATATTATTGTAGGTCCAGGCTAGTTGTCATAGTGCGGCAGTTGTTAAGCCATGTCAGAGGCTCTTGAGGCGGCTTGATAAGCTCTCGACACCAGAGTTGGCCACTTTCATTCAATAAGAAGAAGAATATAATTGTAAAGCATACAGATTTGTACCTTGTCATCAAAACTTTCGTGACTGTAACACACATCTTTTATATTTTATTTATACGAATGAGTATTGTACTTTGAAATACTTTGACATAATCGAAGTCTAAATTATGCTAAGAATCCAAATTTTACTGTGAATAAATAAATATGTAGCTAAATTACATGCATGACTATGATGCCTAATGTCAGAAAAGCTTTCTCTGTTTCTTTCTCTAAAAAAACTGATAATATTTTTACCTCTTAAAACAAATCTAAAATTCTTAGTAAGAAGGAATTTAAATACAATTCAATGTGATTCTATTTGAGCTGTGGATATTTATTCATACGAGCAACGCGAATATATTAATAATAGTAGGTACGTATTTAGAATTCCGAATCATTTCAATCATTTCCAAGTGCAAACCCGTGAAAGTTAAAAAAAACATGAATTTCAAAACTCGGATAATTTCTGATTGATGGCATTCGAATTCTATTTTTAAAAGTTATTCGCTGTTGTTGATGTTTTCAAAATAAGGTATCCACAATATTGAAAATCGAATAATGATTTAAAATATCGGAATGGTGTTTATTATTCTCTTTGGTGTCTAGACTCAAAAGAAGCTCAATAGAAATTACTCGTAACGTAATAATAGCGTTGGAGTTCTATATCCCAAAAGAGCTGAATTTCGAAAATCGAACATTGACTGAAATTTTCCATATGCCAATTTTAGTTCCATTTTCAAACCTCAGGAAAAAGTTTCCATAGACCAACTGGACCTGTTTGCTGTTTTCAAAAAAGGTAAACACTTTCACCGGCCGGAAGCGAGCGAGTTAGACTCATCGTGACCTCACAAGATGGCCGCCAGTCATGATAGATCAGCGATTTCATTACGCTGTTGAGTTTACACTTGGAAATAGTTTGGAGAGAGGATTTGGTAGGTTATTGTATGCATTTTTAAGTCCGACTGCTAATAAGATGTATTGATGTTACTGTAAAAACTCGAATATATAGTATAGACCAAAAAGTGTAGTACCTACTTGCTCAATGTATTTCTCCTTTTCCTGGCGATAACAATGTTGCGATCACAAAAATAAAAAGTTATCTTTAATAAACCTTTGTTTCTCTGTACATTTTTACAACATACGTGATTATTTTAAGTTTAGAAGGAGTATTAAGAAATTAGTTCAATTTGTACACTTTTTGGTTTGGGGTAATTTATATAATATGTTACTGTAAAAGCCCGAACTTGACAAATCCTTGGATTTACCGACTCTCAGTGGTAAAAGTCCGAACTGTTATTTCATTTCGGACTATTGACAAATTGCTTACTTACTTAAATTGTAGGTCCCGGCTGTTAGTCTAGTACGGCAGTCGTTAAGCTATGTCAGAGGCCCTTAGGGCGGTTTGAAAACTCTCGGCACCAGAGTTGGCCACTCTCATTCGATAAGAAGAAGAAGCTTACTTACTTGTAAGTATGTACTACTTCTTAGCTAATAGATGTATGCGATTTTTTTTAACGTGGCACAGGTTTACGTTTGACTACAGCCTGCCTGATGTTAAGCATTGCTGCAGCCTAGGGCGTAACACGCTTACTTAGAAGATACCTATTAACTCTAGATTTGAAGACCTAGGGGTCTTCAAATTTCACTGGATTGCCAATGTTAATCGATTGTGGTCGCGGTCAGTCCTTGGATGGGTGATCGCTGCGAAATCACAAAATGGCATGTGCGTTTGGACGCTTCCGTGGCTTAGATACCTACACCATATTGAATATTGAATCCCGGTTATTTGTTATACCTACATACTTATGCAGCCATAAGACCATGTCAAAGGACCTACGGGTGGTTTGTAAACTCTTAACTCCTGTGTATGCTGAAGACAGCTCTTATAAAATTTACTATAGTAGGTAATATTGCGACAATGAAACTTGGAAAAGAAAAAATATATGTATTCTGTGGCAAATACTCGACCATCAAGGATTAGTAAAATTAAATACATAAATAATATTGCGTTTTTACGATGACTTTAGGTTACCATTATTTAAACTACAATTCTACAGACATTATGTATCTTTAGTATTTTAATCTTTATCAAGATCATAGAGTTTGATAAAATAAATGATGATAGAATACTGATTAGAAAATTGTTATAAAATAAATCATGAAAAAAATATTATCAGCAATAAAGGATATCTTTTGATACTGACACCTTACCGTTTTTTCCCAAAAGCTTTATTTCACGAAAAATAGAACGGATTTCCTAATCCCAATATTAAACATATATTTTCTATATATAAATAAGTAATCTGCCTCACACCCTTACATACAAATCAAACTAAAACCTACCAAAAGTCGATCCTTGTACCTACCTATCCTTTTAATCGAAAGCCTCCGAACCTTCCGAACATATATATTTCTCTTTCCAACACAAAGATTTTCCTCAGCACAAGAGAGGGATGGATATATAGATCGCGTTGCGAGCTCCGCCCACTGCAGCATAGGCCGGTGGGCGAGACAATGTGAAAAAAAAGCAGAACGTGTGAGGCAAGGGACAAAAAGGTTTCATCCAGGCAACATTATTGTGCCGCGGTCCCAAGGAGTCGCTATCCTTCGTTCCAAATCCGAAAATCCGCCAAATCATCCGCGCTTTGGAACTGGCCAGTCATCGGCGCGAAAAAATTTGGACAATTTCACTTGACAGTGACAGTGTGGTTTTTTAATTCTCGTTTTTTTTTACTGAGTGGGTGCAAAGAGATTGTATGTGGTGTTTGTTTTTTAAGCTCGCTGTATAGAGGTATGTATGTTTTTTCTTTTGATAGTTACATAGTATTCAATGAGTATGTTCTATGGCGGGTCAATAGACTCTAGGCGTTGAAAAGTGCGTTAAGTCAACATTTGAAATTGGAATACGTTTGAAATGAGAATGCTGTTTTAAAATTTATTCCAATTTTGAACTTGTTTTATATTTATAGCGGTTGTATATTCACAAATATAATAAGTTAGATGGCGTCAGCGGCGACCACTATCCATTTATTTTTAGTAACTAAGTTACTCTGTACCGATGTCCGAAAACAGGCCTTGCAGCCTTAGAGAGACATCGTACTGTGTAGGTGTTTACACTTCGATAAAAAAAAACTTAATACTTGTAAGTCTTTGCTTCCATCCTTGGGGAAGATCTCCAGTATCCGACACACAAGCTTCAGCTTAGTTCGGGGCTGAGGGTCAACCTCTGGGATGGATCCACTGATGTTTCATGAACATATTATATTATTTTTTTGTATCACCTGCACATTGTTTTTTTGTAAACTTAAAGAAATAAAGATTTTTGTATTTTTTTGTATTTTGTAAATAGAGATTTAGTTGCCGTATAAAAGTTTTGCATAAAACTGCAGCATTTGATTTGTTGAAAAACCTGAATAATGATTGATTGATTGGTAAATAATGGTTGAAAATTTGTAAAAATGCAAATCAAGTGTGGTTTCTGGTTGAAATTTTATAGTTAGATAGATGAAACCCTGAATGTTTTTTTTATCCCGGCTTAACGCAGGTAACACCGCGGCCGACGCTAGTAAACAATAAATTGTTTAAATAAATACATAAATAAATCAAATATTTTGACGTTAATATATGCCCAAGTCACACAATAATCTGTGTAGTTAGTTATTAATAAATATTTTTTCGAACTTCTTTCTTTCTTTCAATCATCATCATATCGAATGAGAGTGGCCAACTCTGGTGTCGAGAGTTTATCAAGCCGCCTTAAGGGCCTCTGACATGGCTTAACGACTGCCGTACTAGACAAACAGCCGGGACCTACAATTTAATTTCGTTCAATAAAATGGGTATTTTTACCATTTATGTTTTTAAATATTCTTCTTATGAGTGAGAAATAAACGCGTTGAAGTCTTTTACATGATGAAAAATGTTACCGCTTTAAATATTATCTTTTAATTTGGTTTCCAGATAGTTTTTAAATTTTCTTATTGAATAAGATAGAATAGAAGTCGTTTATTTCGTACTTACGACCAATATTTATAAACAAATTATTAAATATGTTTTAACGGCCGTTTTCTACCTAATGTGCGCACAAATAAGCAGATAAACAGACAAAAATGTCTAAAACTGTGAAAAAAAAATGTATTCTAATGTCTTCTATGTACTTTCGTTCGACCTTTAGCTTTATTAAACATACTAGAAGCGCGCCGCGGTGTTACCCGCGTTAATCTGCCGGTATAAAAGCATAATTTAAAAGAGTATAATTTACATAATACCTAATTCATCTTAATCTGTTCAGCCGTGTGAGCGTTTGTAGAAGTATTAAATAAACTTTCGCCTTTATAATATTTACTAGTGGACGCCCGCGGCTTCTCTTGCAATCATTTGAGATAAAAAGCCTATGACGCTTGTAAGACATCATACTACCTAAATACCAAAAATCATAAAGCCATTTTTGCGTTAGAAGCGTTTGAATGAACAGACAAACAGATATACAGTCAAAATTTATATTTTTTTAGATTTTTTTGCAGCAATTTGCTCTGTTATGGATTTAATCTATACCCAAACAATACATTTGCTAATATCTTCAAGTAGAAGTAGCCACTACAAAAAAAAAACAAATAGAACGAAAAGGCGTTAACTGCAAATCTTTGTGTTATTTTGTAACAAAATAGCGTTTTTTTTTTAAGTATGTAGGTACTTTCTTTTTAATTGTATTATGTTTTATTGCGTCGCAGTGTTTATATAAAGTAGAGTATGCATTTTGGGGATAAAGCAGTGTATTTATCTCGGGCGTCTTTGAACCCCTCGGCCTCGGGATTCTAGCTTTAACTCTCTCGCTTTGCCTTTAACTCTCTCGCTTTGCTCGAGAGTTAACTCTGTAACTGTCCCTCGTCCTTGGGGTTCAAAATATCGCCCGAGACATAATACACAGCTTTATCCCCTTAATGCATAATCTACTATTTTACTTATTCTTTCCTACAATGATTTATACCTAACATACTATTTATGCAGCTTTTCTCCCGAGGGACTTAAGTGCTAGATTACAATCGGAATTCAGATGCATCGATTCCTTCGATCTGTTTTTATACAGTTGACACTTGACAGCGATCGATCAGAGTTGACAAATCGCATGTCAAAATATTTCTCCAATAAAATTATTATAGTATGTAACAATTGTTTGGTTTTTAATGTCCCTCGAGATTTTACTGCTTTTTTTTTCAAAATTGCTTTTTATAGCAAAAGGGCGAGTTATATGTATTTACTGATATTACAAAAGATTGAAGCGTCCGTAGCTCAGCTAGCGGAGGCAATCGCATGCGATTACCAATGTTAAGCAAAGGTCGACGCGGTCAGTACGCGGATGGGTGGCCGAAAAGTGGCATTCCATTTTGGGCGCTTCCGTGGCTCGGATGACACGTTAAATTGTAGGTCCCGCCAGTTTGTCTAGTACGGCAGTCGTTAAGCCATGTCAAAGGCCCTTAGGCTTGATAAACTCTCGACACCAGAGTTGGCCACTCTCATTCGATAAGAAGAAGGAGATAAAGAATTTAGCAAAATATTATTGATATTAATGTTGCTTGATATTTATTCTAATAAAAATAGGACTGTTTGTAATGAAAAAAACGAGTTTTTCTCGATTTGAACACATACTAAACTACTAAACAAAACACTGCCTAAATCACTCCAAAACGGCTGAAGGATCATCATGATTTTTTGTATGTAGGTAGTATGACGTCTTAGGAGGGTCATGGGCTACTTTCATCCTGAAATAATGCGAGCTAAACTGCGGGCTTCTACTGGTATGATTATAAAATATTATTTTATCAATTTTATTGTTCACATTTAGGTACTTGGTATAAAATTTAAAACAACATTAAAAAAAACGCAACATTTTAAATTTTAACTCCAACCATCTCTCGACCACTTGAAATTCGGTATTTCGAAAAAAGGAACAAAAATAGAACGAACAGAAATTCAAAATAAGAACATCCCACACTTGAATGCAGGTTCGATTGAAAGAGGTCTCTCAAGGAGGTGCGTTGCACAAAAAAGGTTTCCATTCTTGTCTCTGGCACGAAGGCGTGAGTTTCGAACGATATTCCGTTTTTAAAGCAAATAATTCGAACTCGATATTGAATGTATTTGAATTCATTATGTTGTTTGTGAAGATTAGTCACGAACTTTGATTTTTTACCGGACTGCGAACAAGGGTTATATTTTAATGGAAATACCTACTTTAGAAAAGGAACATTAATTTAATAGTTAGAATGTAAAAGAAAATTCTACACACGATATTAATTACAAAGAAAGAAAACCAAAGAAGAAAAATACTTATACATGTGGCACTAGTAAAAGTATTTTTCTTTTTAGTTATAATTATTTGCCTAAACGTCAACTACCACATGCAAGATATAAACATATCATGTCAGAAATAAAGTCGAAATCATATTGGTTTTATCTCTATCTTCCTCTTCCGCGCTGCAGCGGAACGGTAGTCTTCATGATAATAATTATGAGCATTGTGACACTTGCACTTTTTCAAGCCGCCCTAAAAGCCTCTGGCATAAATAAATTAAAAAAATATTTCAGGACATATCACACAGCGCCATCTAGCCCCATACTAAGCTTACGCTTGTATCATGGGTACCTACTAGATAACGGATATAATACATATATACTTTTCTTTTGTAAATACATACTTATTATACATAGAAACGACCAGACTGAACACAAGTAATTACATGATCCGAGGTAGCGATTATTTATATCCGATACACGGAATCGCTCGGATTGGAATATCTCTTAACCAAAAGAAAGTTGTTTACTTTGGTAAGCGCTAACGAATACTGCAGTAAATTGAGCCTTGAGCCACAGGCGATTCCATTAGTGTATAACTACTTATAAACACGAATATTTACAAATCCCAACTCATAATAAAAACTTCGACTTTCTTTAAACAATGTACCTCACATTTGACCTCACAACCAAAGAGGGTGTGAACAAAAATGACAAGAATAAAGTATATTTAATGATCTGTGACACCATGGGACCATAGACAAGAAATTTTGAAGTCCATTTTTCTTATTTTTTTTTGACTGAAATATATTTGTATTGTAGACACCCTTATGAGTTGTGGATAGGAAACTTTATAATGCTATTTAAATTGGATAAATATAAAAAAATATACTTTTACTTTATATTCCAAAGTTGTAAAAGCGAATGAGGCTTGCCTTATGATCTGACGAGACCTGGCTCGATCCGGGCTTACACCAATGTTTTTTTCCAAGTTATGTGCGTATTTTCACTCGCTTATCGATAAAGGGAAACATCGTTAAAAAAGCAACATGTTTATTTGTTAAAAGGCAGTAAATTCTGAGGACGTATAACATGCAATATCCGTGGTAGGACCTGGGCGCCCACACGATGTGTGTACATACATAATATCTATGAAAGAACTTTCCTAATGAATAACAAAAAAATATTTTAATATTTATAAATTTAAAATGTAGGTACATATATCAGTTATATAAACATTATCAGTATACTAAAGATACTTATAATAACAAATTCGTACAGACATCGGTTGTTGCAAGAATAAGAATAACTTAAACTACTTCGTTTATTCAATCAAATTATCTACACCATATTGGTATATTTATGTATATATGTAAACTAAATTGCATCCCGTCCACCCCATCACAGAAACAATAAAAAAAATTAATACCAATCAAAATGGGCCAATAGGAGCGCATCAATATCAATTCAAACAATTGGGAACAATCTACCTTCATTAAAGAGGCCGCCATCTTGCCGAGCGTCCCACGGACATTCCAATTTTGAATCGTTGTCTGTTGATCGGGAAGCAAAGTTTGAGGGTCTGGTAAGCATTTATACCAGGGCTGTTCTGGCGCCGACAAGTTTTCATTCGAAACTAAATCTTCATTTGAAAGTAGACGGAATTCATATATTTTGAAAAACGACTCGCTAGGAAATAGAAAAGGAATTAGTGATTGCTATCAACTTTAAGGTTTCCATTTGTAAAAAAAATATTTAAACATTGGCATTGCTAAATTGTATTGTAGTGAGACCTGTTTTTATCTAGATATATAGGTTTTAGGATAAAATTTGATAATTGTTAATATATCTATAAACATATAATATATGTCACTAGATTTAAAACGTGTTTCCTGTGTATATATTACTGTGCCATAAGTCTTAAGTAACAAGTATTTCTGTAGCTGCCCTGCATCTAAAACTGCCGACCGAACCAATAATCCACGTTTTAAATTATACGCGTCCTGTCTCTCTTCGTTCCTCGTGACAGAGAAGGACGGGTTAATATTTTTTTGGAATCATTTTTAAATTGCTCCGTGGCCAGTCCTTTTTGATGTTGGATGTTCTTTTTTTAAATGCGGTTAACCGACAGATCCTTTTGCCGGCAAATGGGCTTCTTCGATATTTAAATATTTTGTGGTTAGTAATTTTGAAAGTTATTGGTATAAGAATTTTAAAGTAAGAATTTTGAATTTTGAAAGTTATTGGTATAAGAATTTTAAAGTAAGAATTTCGAATAAGTTGTTATTGATTAGGTGCATATTACATACATGCATAAGACTTACTTTAGTAATTGAATAATTAGTTAAAGTAAAATTGTAAGACCCGGTGTCATCAGTTTAGCAGTCGTTTAGCCATTTCAGAGTCCCTCAGGGTAGTTTGAAAACTCTCTACACCAGAGTTGGCCAGTATTATACTTATTTTGGTAGATAGGATATAGAAAGGTAGACAACAGAACTAAAGAGATTGCACATAGCAATAAGGCTGTCAGTGGTGACTATTTATCATAAGCAGTTCAGTTTTATGAATCTGTTCCCTTAGGTGATACAATTTAATGTAATAAAGTCATAATAATAAGAAGAAGAAATAACTATGGAATGCAAAGAAAAAAAAACAATCGAATATTTTGTTCAGAAATACCCAAAAATAGCTCGCACACTATTTTTGTCTAAACACAAGAACCGTGCAGACCGTTCCAAATTTAAACTACAAAAAAACACAATTTCCTACACACATCCCCCTCACTGATTGGTCAGCCGTGAAGGACAAAGATGGCGGATGCAATATGGCGAGTTTTTTTGCCGCCAAAACAATTAGTTTTACGTTTTTTCAACGTTTTTCTTTATCCTCGTCGGACGAATAGCAAATCGATTTGGTTAGGTATCAATAGTTGAGTATAGATTTAGGTTGTAAACAGGAAAATGTGTGGATGTGCCTATTTTTGTGGGTGACCTATAGGTATTTATTTGGAAGTAGGTATATTGTTTATATATAGTCATATTAGTACATGTCAGAAGCCCTTAGGATGGCTTGATAAAATCTCGACACCAGAGTGTGCCACTCTCATTCGATAAGAAGAACAAGAAGAAGTACATGTACGCCAGCTAGCCCCATACTAAGTTTACGCTTGTATCATGGGTCAAACTTAAAATCTGCCACAAAACAGCCCCAACTCAGCATAATACCGAACAAACCTTTTCATGTATTTTCTTTTATTAAATGATTTAAAGAATAATTACAGAATTTAGCAGAAAGAACAAAAACGCTCAAATGGAAAGTTACATTACTTTTTAATTTGGTCATGGCTTCTTCTTCTTATCGAATCTGACATGGCTTTACGACTGCCGTAGTAGACAAACAGCTGGGACCTACAATTTAACGTGTCATCCGACCCATAGAAATTGCTGAAAACTTTATTCGTAAACCATCTCATTGGTCAAAAAGTTCATTTTAGAAGTCTTAAAAGGTTAAATATAAGTCAACCACGTGAACCAATGAGATAAAAATAGACTCTCAACTATTCAAGTTACATAACTAACTAGCGAAACACAATCACAAAGCGTTCAGACCTTGGCAGTGACCGAGCTGTGTCGAAATATAGTCGATTGTTTGACTCGATCGAACCTTACCTTATGTAATAGAAATAGTATTGTATTATCTGTCTGTGTAGTCAGTCTGTGCTTTATTTAAATTCATATGCCTATTTTATATTTACATAGCTACAGTCATTTGAAAAAAAATATTAGAATTCCCATTTCTCGAATCCGAATGGCATATATAACCATATGTCTAAAACTACAATTTTTATACTCTTTCACTGTACTTTGAATTTAAACATAACTAATTTAGCACAAATATTCGGGCACATTGCACACAGCGCCATCTAGCCCCATACTAAGCAAATGCTTGTGTCGTGAGTACTAGATAACGGATATAATACTTATATACGTACTTTTTTTGTAAAAGCATACTTTTTGAACATACAAACGACCAGACCCAACACAAGTACTTACCTAATTATAAATTTTAAAATTTATCAATACTTGTTTCACGCGGGAATCGAACCCGTAATCCCTAGATTAGAGCCACTACCAGCTAAGCTAAAAGGCCAGTCAATAAGATACAATTAGATCGATATGGATATTATGTACTTGATAGTGATATATTAAAGCTTCTTAGCACGTGTGCTATTTTATCAATAGTATTTTTACCTATTTGTTAAAAAAAAGAAAGTTATCAGTTTGACCTGTATACATAAATGTACTGGTGCAAGTTTTTTTTTACCCATTTTTCAAGTTACATATATAGTATCTCTTTAGTATTTCTGTGGAGAGGCCGAGTTGTCACCAACAAAAATTAAAAAATCGGCTTTGTCAACTGAACCAAACTGTCCCAGTTTATTTTGTCTCAGTTGACATCAAGCCGGGTAAAATGATATTTTGTGTGATTTATCTCTAATTCAGTCGAATTAAGAACATCCACCATTTTTGAAGTCAGTTAAGTAATAAAATAGAACCGTGGAAGGACCTGGGCGCCCACCACGATGTACCTGCCCAAGAGAACTCCCCTAACAAATTAATTCTGCGGGGGAGTCACGACCCTCAGTCATTAGGAAATACGACTCAGAGAGAGAGAATTAAATAGAACAAACATTTATCAGCTTATCACATGTTGCTACCTTAATTAAGCCGGTTAATATAATAAAAGTTCATTCAAATCTCAAATGAGAATCCTCTACAAATCCTTAAAGTGGCCACAACAGTAACCCGTTGCTGATGTCGTCTCGACAATTGACCAAAAAAATGTCACCCGGTCTCTAAGACCCGCACAATAGACGGATTAATTCTTAAATCTCTATTGTCGAATACAATTGTCTAAGTGGCCAGTGAGGTAGACCATAGATAAAATCCGGTTTTTTTTTTAAATAAATGGTGCTAAATGTTAATTTTTGTGGTGCGCTTTTGGGTGATGTTTTGATAAGATTTTAAATAGAAATAGACGCGTTATTAGATTATGTCAAGTTGATGGATGTCACGATATATTAGTGTAGTTGGCGCCTTGTATTAATCCGGGATAAAGTTAAGTTAATCCTAATTGAAGCCACCTACTATCTATCTACATATCAGATTGTAGGTAGATCAGTCCATCCGTTTTAACGTGGCGGATTAACGAACATACTTGCAGTATGTCGCTTGTTGATATGATTTTGATAGTTATACATATACTAGCTAACCCGGCGAACTCCGTTTCGCCACCAGATGGCTTCGTTTTTTTTTATAAAGCTCACGGAGTCCGAGATCTTTCCAACGAATGCAAAACTGTGGAAATCGGTTCGTGCGTTCTGGAGTTATAGCGTCAGGAAGGAAAACCCGACTTATTTTTATATAGTAGATAGATATAATATCTGTTACTATGTGCGAGTAGGCCTAGACCTAGAATGAAACATAAATACCTGCTTTTTTGGAGATCGCTAGATATAACAAATAAAAGATTTAGCTTTTTAAGAGATGAGCATTAAAGTTATGTAGGGTAGATATGAATACATCACAAATCTGAAATCTGTGTTCGGCTTTAATGTTTCTATGATAACATTCCTTTCTTTTTTAAAAAGCAAGAAATTGTGTGCGTGATAGTAAGCAGTCGCCGCCTTTTTATGTTTGCTTCAAAACCAATTCCCTAAAGTGACAGATGTTGTAGGTCCCAAGAGACGTTTTCAAAAACACCGACGGCTTCTACAAATTTTCTAAAAACCAGCGGCGTCTTTCACTCCTTAAACAATTTATAACTCAAACAATGACATTAGCAAAACCATCCAAGTACATAATCGATTTAAAGCTCTAACTACCTAAAAATAAGTTGCAAAATTTTATGCAAATTCATTTAAACACCTAAAACAATCAATCATATTCTCTAGACATTGCTGAAATGCAAATTTATTCTCTATCTCAAAGCGTTAAGTCTCAATTTGTGATAACAAGGATCTGTCAAAAGACAATGTTCGACAGACCAGTGGCCAAATTCACCAAAATAAGTTGACCGCAAGAAAAAACTCTCTTTGAAATGTATTGAAAGAGTTCGGTTAACCCTTTTAAGGTGCTTTGTAAAGATGGCGATAATCGCATTAAATTTGAATGGTCCGGGAGACCCGCAGCTCGGTTTTTCGGTAGCGACGCGACGACGGATTATTTTCGGGTTGTAAATCATAAATGATGCTTGGAAGTAACTAAGGGATAGGAAGGGAAGGTAATTTTTTTATAGCTTTAGGTACTTAATTATTTTGAATAACATTGGCTTCTATGAATCAATTTAAAAAAAAATTATTATATAGGAGAGACATTGGATCAGGATAATATTTAAATAAAAAGTTTGATATTACTATGAGAATCTATATTTTTTTGTCAACTTTAACTTCTTTCAATGAAATAAAATCGTCGAAATGAAAAGCGATTTTGTTGTTTTTTTATTGAGTGCGTTCGTATCAGAGTGGGTAACTTTATTGTCGGAGTTTTTAAACCACCCGTATGGCCTCTAAAATGGCTTAATTTTCACTAATCCTATACCCTCTCCCCAGGCGAGTACGTGTTGCAAGGTGAACTCCCCCGCGAGCTGGTCGGCAACGAGGAGTCGCGCTTCGACCTTCTAGAAGAAGCTCTCCAACTCGTAGAGCTTGGCGACGAAGCGGAACCCAAGGATGAACCGGTTGAGGTGAGTGTTATTGCCTTGTTAAAAGGACTAAAGTTGAATTACGCTTTGGTCTACTCGAGAAAACATTGAAGCTTAACTGAATTGGGTCTTATAAGACCGAAGAATTGGGTCTTGCCACATATGGCTAAGCTGTCTTTGGAATATAGCCTTAAGTTGTTTGAGACTCTGGTCTACTCAAGAAGACATTGCAACTTAGCCTAATGTGACTAAATTGGGTCTTATGGTCTTTGATATAATAACAAGAGTTTAATGATGCTGGTTGGCAAGAAGGACTCACGCTTCGACCTCCTAGAGGAGGCTCTGCAACTTGTAGAGCTTGGAGACGAACCGGAAGCCAAGGATGAACCGATTGAGGTGGGTCTTATTGCCTTGTTATAAAGTCTATGGTTCAATAATGCTTGAACAGCATGTAGTGACTGAGTTAAGTCCTATGGTCTTTGGAATAATGTCTTTAGTTGAATAAAGATTTGGTCTTTGAAATAAGAACTAGGGTCGAAAAATACAACTGGTTATACAAGCCAGATATATATTTTAACGCCATCTATCTGTGTATTCCAGAAGGTAGAGGCGGGCAGCGTGCCGGCGCGAGACATGCTGCACCCGGCGATGCGGCACGTGCCGCACCACCCGCTCGCGCACTACCACAACCAGGTTAGTACTAGTTATATACATATATATATCAAACTACACTGTCTTCGGACATTACCTATAACTATGTAAATGGCATCCTCACATGTAGCAACTGTTCTAGAACATTCACCGCTAAAATAGGGTAGGTATATTAGTCATGTCCGCAAGGTTGTGGAACTCCCTGCCTGACTGTTCTGTTCCCCGCGCACTATAATCCAGCGATCTTCAAAGCAAGAGTGAATCGGTTCTTATCGGGTAAGCACGCTCCATCTTAGGCCATAGCCTTTGCTTACCATCAGGCAAACTATAGCCAAGGGCAAACCCGTTCAAGTTAAAAAAAATGTTAGGACGCATCAGTAACTTACCCGTAGGAAATACGTTCGCCGTAACCGAAATCGGCTTGGAATGCATCATCATCATTTATTTATTTTATTTCGGCAAATTGTCAAACTATCTCAATCTGGTTTTTTTTTAATTCGGAATAGGCTTACGTTTGAATACAGCCTGCCTGATGTTAAACACCACTGTCAAAGATGTAGCACGCTTGCCTTGAAGAAACCTATAGAATTTTTAGAACACAGATAACTATAGAGGTGTAAGTAGGTGCCCTAGTCGCAAATTTATCACTGAATAAAAAAAACAAATACCAAAATAACGTGAATATCATTTACCATTTATTGATTCACATATTTACTAACTGACCTAAACACGTCCAAGAGGACACGGATAGATATTATTATCTATTTCTCAAACTTTCTTCTAAATTTAAAAACAACCACCCAATACCACTAACCAGTAAACATCCCAAACATTTTGCCGCCGTAACATCTATCGGTCTAACAAACCGATGATAAATGACGTTCAACGACACTCGGGGTCTCTAAGATCACACCACACACGATGCAGGGTTAAAATGTAGAGGTGTGATTTATAGAAAAAAAGCGATTTTTGATTACTAGCAATTCCCATTTTTTTTTAACCTATACTGTCCCACTTTCTGGCGCTGGTCCCCCCAACTCCCTCCATGCGTCCCGGTCTCACACCGAAGCTGGTCGAGAACCTGACGCCAGCGGGTCTTGGGCCTTAAAGGAATTCCCATAAAATATATAATTCGGTACTTATTAAGTTTATGTAGATAATAATTTGGGTCTAAAAGTAGACTATGTCTTAATTTAATGTCTACTCTATCTGCAAACGAAATTCCATTTAATTTTATTTTTCTCGCAAAAATTTTATTTCTATTTAAAAGATAAAAACAAGGGAAGAAAAACTAAACATACTACTTCTAACTACAACATAAAAAAGGGGCACTTAGAAAATCTTTAGAAAAGCCTAAAGATAATCTAAGTGCTCCAGCCATTTACATTGTTTCACCTTTTCGTTTTAATCAGTATTAGCCCGGAATAAAAAGCAGAATTTGTATCGATACAAGTTTTGATATATCCGTATTATTTATTTATCGTAGGGCATTTTTTTTTATCTCTACTTCATACTATGTTCATGATTGGCCTTTTAGCTTACTTGGTAGTGGCTCTGCCTTGTAATCTAGAGGTCGCGGGTTCGATTCCCGCATGACAAAAGTATTTATGTACTCTAAAAATTTATAATTACTTGTGTTGAGTCTGGTCGTTTCTATGTATAATAAGTATGTATTTACAAAAGTAAAGTATATAAGTATTATATCCGTTTGTCTAGTACCCACGACACAAGCGTTTGCTTAGTGTGGGGTTAGATGGCGCTGTGTGCAATGTCCCGGAATATTTATTATTATTTTATTATAGACTTAGTGTTCATCCGTACGAAATATCCGTATGGAAGTACCTTGTGTATTAATCCAGGCATTAACACTGGATATCCGTATGAAATCTCATACATTTTATCCGGTTGAGAAATAACAAAATACTTACGCACAAACTATTGTTTTTTTTTTTAATATTAACGTGATTTATATAACATATCATTTATTTAATCACTACACTTGATTCTTAATTATAATAGACACTGATAAATCTTCCATTTTCTTGTAACTTATACCACAATATAGTAAGCAACAGAAATCAAAACCGGCAGAGGTTTTTAAACGCCATCAATCAATGTGTACACGATTTTTTAAATGTTCTCGACAAATTGTACACTTCATTTTTGATAGTTGTTTAATTTTAAACCGCTACTGTAATAAGCAGAAATTTTATAATAGTTTGAACGCGCAAACTCTTGGCAACCATTTAGACTACATATTTAGTTTATTTTGCACTCATATTGTTAAACCAAATGTTTGTAAGGTAAATATATATGTACATACATAAATATTCATAACACTAGCAGTGCCCCGTGGTGGTACCCACTTTAATCCAGAATATGTAAATATAAGGATAATCCAGGGTCTAATCTACCTATATACCAAATTTCATTCAAATCGATTCAGCTGTTTGAGTGCGAAAAAGTAAGAAACATACATACGAGTAAGTTTACATTTATAATTAAATTATTATCATCTTCTTCTTATCGAATGAGAGTAGCCAACTCTGGTGTCGAGAGTTTATCAAGCCGCCCTAACCTGCCCGCCTTTATTTTTGAGGGCCTAACCCTAAGGGCCTCAAAAACAAACTATAAAATACATAACTTCAGCTTAAAAAGTGTTCTTGTCATATTTACATACATTTACAAGTCTTAGACATATTAATGTATAAATCAATAGATATATACAAATATACACAAAATGAGATAGGTATTCTTGTAGATTCTACTTAGTTGTGTATTAAAATTTTAAATGATAAAATATCAAAAATGATAATATTATTTCAAGTAATCCCAAACCTGGGTCCCATGTTTGCTTAATAAAGAATGTTAATATTAAACAAACAGCGAATTGTGTGCGTCACAATACGGTAGCGACGTGTTAGTGGTTTTTGTACCTGTATGCGTTTTGATAAGGAGGGGACATTTGATTTTGGGATTTGTCGATATTTTTAATTTACAACTAGCGGCGATAATTTAAAATCAGCTAAATACGCTCGAATAAGCGCATACGAATACATGTCCCTTGCAGAAATGAAAATTTCATCTAAATAAATAAAACTCAAAGGTGACTGACTGACATAGTGATCTATCAACGCACATCCCAAAACCACTGGACGGATCGGGCTGAAATTTGTCATGCAGGTCGATATTATGACGTAGGCATCCGCTAAGAAAGGATTTTTGGAAATGCCACTTTTAAAGGGGTGAAATAAGGGATGCAAGTTTTATTTCAAATGCATGCGAAGCCGCGAGCACCCACTAGTGTTGCATATTATTATTTCAATCACTGCCAGACTTATAATATTTAATAATATATACGCTTTAAATCTAAAAGTTAAATTATTATGTACTGTAATGTTACTAAGTAGTTAGGGACTATTATATTCTACATAGACAGAACACGATATGATAAAACTTAGGTACTTTTACCATCAGTAAGTATAAAATAATTTACCAAATGAATCAATTGAAAGAACTATCGATAACTCCAATCTCTCTACCCATCACTACCAATTCAAAAATTTCACCTTGCCTTTAAAATATGACAAATTTGAATCCCTATAGATAGGTATATTTATTTAGGACGCTCTTGAAGTTTCTGCGTGCTCAAATGAAAAAAAAAAAGTTAAATAAAGTTTTTTTTTCGCTTCGCTCGGATTGTGATGTGAGTCAGAATTGAGATACGATTTTTCAAGTTTAGAGCAAAAAGAAAAGATATTTTAACGTTATTTTTTTAATTTTTACGTACTTTGTCACATATGTATATGATTACATGTTTTTCACGGAATAGGTTTACGTTTAACTACAGCTTACCTGATGATAAGCATTGCTGCAGCCTAGGTTGTAACAGTAACAGGCTATGGCTCAGGAGCGGTAAAAAAATTGGGGTTTTAACAGCTTACTGCAATCTGAGCCTGGGGCGGTCGACAGGAAACGTGGCCTTTGCTTTCGATAAATAAGGAGTGAGAGAGGCCTAAAAGGTCCTATGTCACTTGACACACGGGTGCATTAAAAAAAAGAAAGCAAGACGAGCCCTACTCCTTCTTCTTTTTTAATGAGGCTGGCCACCGGGGGGGTTTTAGTGGGTAAAAATCCCACATAACCCGACTGCACCCCATTGTGGTCGGGTATCTTGCTGAAGATTTCCCCCTCGAAACAGAAAAAAAGGTTGTAACAAATCGTTACATTAAGTACTAACTAAGTAACTCTATCAGTTAAACAAAAAAAAGTAAATGGAACTTACCTTAATTCTTTTCTAAACTAAAAATAACTACGTCAAAATTTATTGTGAAACAAAAGTTGATAGATTACCTTTTACTCTCGTGATGTTAACAGTGTAATTATAAGGGAAATGAATAATAAATTGAACGAGTACTATTTGTGGTGCCGCCATGTTTTGTTCACGTTTTTTGATCGGGATATATGTGTTGAATTATATCTAAAATTATAAAAAAAAAACTTAGCCTCTATAGAATCGATTGCAAAGGTTTCGTAGTTTAGCATCTAGACTAGTGTATAAAAGACTATAAATATAATAATTGATGGCAATAGGCTTATCTTCTATTAAAGATATCGTTTATTTCGCTATTTATATTTTAATTTTAGCTTAAATGTCAAAAACTTGACATTAAATATGTTTTAGCAGTAGTTAGAATATTTGTCTGTATATTTAAATGCTCATAACACAAAAACGGCTGTACGGATTAGTATGATTTTTGGTATGTAGGTAGTACGAGGGCTTAGAAGTATCATAGGCTTTTTATCTGAAAATAATGCGAGCGAAGCTGCGGGCGTCCGCTAGTAGTTAAATATGCGACTACAATCTTCTTATATTAGATAGATAGAAGATTCCTCGGAGCACAGAGAGCGGAAGACACCGCGTGCTTTGGATGTGATAGCATAGGGTTGTGTCTGTATTAAAAAAAATTAAAAGAAAATAAATAATGTATTTTTGAGATTTATGAAACAAATACAAAAAAAATACCGCTTGATTTATCTTTATGTATAATTACTTACAAATAATTCAGACGCTATTGGGCTTATTTACGTTACTGTTTCGGACGCAGAAATATACTTATATAAATAAATATATCTTGAGATATTATACTATCACACATATCTGGCAATATCTGTATTATATGTGTATGCACATATAATACAGATATTGCCAGATATGTGTGTATGAAATTAATGTATATGAAGAAGATTTTCTGTATCTCAACGGGTTCGGATAAACAGATAACCCGGATAAATATAATAAATTATTAATAATTTGTTTGAATTACATGTCATGAATTGTTATTATTAAATTAGAGATACATTCTAAATATGTACTTAACCTATATACATACTTAAGTAGTGAAGTCCTTGGATGGGTGACCGAAAAGTGGGATTCAAATTTGGGCGCTTCCGTGGTTCGGATGACACGTTAAATTGTAGGTCCTGGTTGTTTGTCTAGTGCGGCAGTCGTTAAGCCATGTCAGAGGCCCTTAGGGCGGTTTGAAAACTCTCGACACCAGAGTTGGCCACTCTCATTCGATGAGAAAGAAGAAGAAGAAGTAGTTAAATGTCAATTCGATTCATCTCAATCTTATACAGCATCCCTGTTTTTATATCACTGGCTAAACCATCACAATTTCCTTTCGATGTTACAACCCTGCTTCCCCGCGGCTTCATTAGCGGAGGTCCCACGCCGCCTTTCATCTCGCCGCCCCATCTCGCTCTATGTAATTACTCGCGGATATACCTGACAAGGTATATAATCACTACATAGTATAAAGCAAAGTCGCTCCCCGCGTCTGTCCCTATGTATTTAAGCTTAGATCTTTAAAACGGCGCAACGGATTTTGGTGCAGTTTTTTTTAATAGATAGAGTGATTCAAGAGGAAGGTTTATACGTATAATAAGCCGCGGGCATATGCTTCTTATTCTTCTTATCGAACGAGAGTGGCCAATAACTAATATTATAAAGCTGAAGAGTTTGTTTGTTTGAACGCGCTAATCTCAGGAACTACTGGTGCGAATTGAAAAATTCTTTTTGTGTTGAATAGACCATTTATCTAAGAAGGCTTTAGGCTATATAACATCACGCTGCAACTAATAGGAGCGAAGAAACAATGGAAAATGTGGAAAAAAACCAGGAAAATTATTGATTTTGAGGGCTTCCGTTGCGTGCGTTGCGAAAACGATTCAAGTCGTGGGTAACAGCTATAATTTATAAAGCTGAAGAGGTTGTTTGCAAAAATTAATATGATCCTCAAAATAACTATTCCACGCGGACGAAGTCGCGGGCACAGCGAGTTGCAAATAAACTTACATACTTACATATAATATAGCAAAATGAATAGGCGTATTTAACACTTCCATCAAGTTTTACAGATATTGAAGCTCTCAGACCCTATAGGGTTTAAGTGACTTAGCGATTTCCATTTTAAAGTCTACCATTATAAGTCTGTCTGTCTGTCTTTCTGTCTGTTTGTCTGATCGAACGATAGGCAGTCCAATAAGGATAAGTTTTAATGTTAATGCTTAAGAAAATGTATAGTTATTGACGTTTAATTTTAACTGTATTTTATGAATAAAGTGGTCTTGATTGGTATTCAAGTTAGCGCTGTCAGAGGCCGCCAGGGCGGTTTATATTCAGAGTTTGCGATTAAGAATATAATTGAAAGTACTTTACTAATTTTGCCATATTCTTCTTTCTTATTGTACCTATAAGAAGGGCCTTATTCCAAATTATCTAAAAACCTAAAATAAACAATATAATGAATATAATTTTATAAAACTTGATTAAATCCTAGATCAACAAAGTTTACTTTTTTTGTCTCGGATAAACGCAAGTATGAGTGCGCTGATAGTAGTGTATGTAATATTCTTTAATCATCATCATCGTCAGCTTGTTATCGCCCACTGCTGAGCATAGGCCTCTCTTCTATATTAATATTCTTCACACTAGATCTACCCAAAGTCAATCTTCCGTGGAAGGACCTGGGTGCCCATCACGATGTACCTACTTGCCTAAGAGAACTTCCCCAATTAATCTATTCTGCGGGGGAGTCACGATCCTCAGTCAGGAGGAATACGATTCGAGGGAGATATGCTATCATTAATACACTAGGTTTATGCGCTCTTAAAATGATCGGCGTCTGTTTTATCATCATTAGCTTTTTATCACCCACTGCTGAGCATAGGCCTCTCTCGTATATTCGTGATCTCTACACATTCATAGTAGGATCTAGGCGCCCACCACGATGTGCTTCGCCAGTGAAATAATTCTGTGGAGGAGTCACGATCCTCAGTAATGGAGAGGAATACGATTCAAAGAGAGAGAGACTATTATTAATATTGCATACACTAGGTCTATCCACTCCTGCGAGCGGCGTCTTCAGATCGCAGATGACAAATGATTTATTTGGACATACAGACAGACAGACGGACAGGTGACAGAGGGCCACCCGCGTTGTGAGGAATGACAAATTGTTTTATTAGTAGATATTGTGATGTTTGTGATAGAGCTGCCGACGGGTTTGGCTTGATTTTGACCTACTCATAAAATGATGAGTGTTATAAGTTTGAAGCGAGTTAGAATCTGTATATCTGTGGTATTGGTATCGTAAACGGATGGACCAATTTTGGATCTATCTATATCTTTCAGGACATCAAATCACCCAAAAAATTTAAAAAATAAAATACGTTAAGAATAACTATGCTTTGAGGCAAAAAGTAACGTTACTCTTGTTCTCAAATACCTACAGCGTTTTTTTTTTCAATTTAATTTATTTTTCTGTGTACTAAAATGAAAAATTAGAAATACAGAAGTTGAAACTTTACTTCTTTCTTGAAACAATTTATATAACCGACACTTTCTTATCTACTTTCTTTTTCATACCTGTTAAGAAAAACTGCAATACTTTTCCCATCAGCCCAACACAAGCAACAATTACTAAACAAATAAACTATTAAAAATCTATTCCAATCTGTAAAATCATTACGCCTCTTTTACCAGAGTCTCGTGAAACCAAAACACTTATAAGTTTGACAAATGATGCGTTGACAACATGTGATCGCAGGTAGATATTTTTGTGGATTTTTTAAAATAGTGTTTTTGCTTATTTACACCCTTTTAAACCGCCTTTTAAAATAAATGAAACTTTCAATTCGATTGTATCTTATTTTTTACTGCATTACTAGGTAATAAATAAAATGGTTTCATGCAATTTTCAAAAAATCTCTTGTTAATGTTTTCCGACGCACAAAAAAGGGGGAGAAATCGTTAAATTTTAAGGGCCAATTTGAAGAAAACTATTGATATTTAAAACTGCGCTGCCCTGCGGTGTTACTCGTGCAGTATTAAAAGTAGTTGATCTTATATATTTAAATACTAAATTTAATCTAAATCGGTTTAGCCAATAGACCATGAATATGAGACAAACACATATAATATAAGTAAATCAGAAATTGAGCATGTCTAATATTTGCCTTATTTGTTGATACTCGTAGTTAACCAGTTTAACATTATAATAATAGTTTTTTTTACGTTTTTTATTCAATTTTACAAGACAGCTATTTGATTTTCGTTGCAAATCTAAATATATAAAACTCAAAGGTGACTGACTGACTGACATAGTGACCTATTAACGCACAGCCCAAACCACTGGACGGAACGAGCTGAAATTTGGCATGCAGGTAGATGTTATGACGTAGGCATCAGCTAAGAAAGGATTTTTGGAAATGCCACTTTATAGGGGTGAAATAGGTGATGCAAGTTTTATTTCTTACTGCGAGCGAAGCCGCGAGCATCCACTAGTTTAAACATAAATATGATCGAAATAGGTTTCCTTACATATATAAAACCACAAAGTCACATAATACGGGTATAATTTGACCTCTCACTCGGTGCCGAGGCAAAACATAATTATTTACATTAACGAGGAAATAATGAATATGAAAGTTCCGAAATTGCACCGGACATTCGGAAAGTTACTGTATTATGTTGCCGCCAGATTTTTCATGTGGGGATTTTGTGAAATGACCAGGTTTATAAGGCTGAAATACTGTTTTTCAGCCTTTGCGTATGTGTGATGTGTATTCACTTATTCAGTGTCACAGCGTTTGTGATATGCTGATGCAGTATTTCTACACTATTTACACATAAACATGTGTTGAAAAATTTACTGTGTGTCAGTAATTGAACGCCTGATAAAATACAAAGTATGTGTAAAAATATTTTTTTAATCTGATTTCCAATATTTTCTAGCCATCTGTTCAACATTAGATGCTAAAGGGCTTCAGGCAAAGATATATCATCTGTGCAATTACAAAGTATGTATATTTTACTTTTTCACAATCTTTGCTACAAAATAGACGTCACATGAAATAGTGTGCGTGCATATACATAATATGTACCTATAAATTAATTTATTACACTCATGGATTAATCAAGAGTTTATTACAAATAAGACTCTGGAGGAATCCATTCCAGAAAATTCTAAGATTCGGAAGAGAAAATTCTCCAGAGTATATCATCTACAATGGATTACCACAAAATAACGCCTGATCCAATATCTTATCCAGAGTTTCTTACTGTACCATTTGACTTGAACTTTTCTGACTGCGGCTTTTATGAAGTTTGAATTTAGCAATTTGTTTAGTGTCACGTCTCACATATTACTACAACGACTATCACTTACAACGTACTGAAAATAGACATTTTACAAACTGTCCGACCCTACACATTCCCCACAACATATAGCACACGAGCGCGCGCGCACTCCAACGTTCAATAGATGCATAATTGGTACGTCTGACCCCGCGATCCATAGATCTCTCGCGATCCATGGATCATTGATCTATAGATCATTGAGCGATAATAAGGATAGCGGTATGGTAAGGAGGTTAGTCTTTGTGTTAAAGAAAGTTGTTTTTCGTACAATGTCGATATATTGTGTTTTCGATTATTTTGATGATGGTTTAATCATGTTTTTTTTTATTATTTGTCGGAATTAGATTTGATAGTGGTTCGGTTTTCCTTTAGGCAAATGTGCTATAGTAGATTGCAATCGCTTAGCATCAGGCGAGTTGTAGTCAAGCGTAAGCTTATCTTAATAAAATAAATAAATAAAATAAAAATAGCCTTTATGTCCCTATTTAAAAAAGTTTCACATTACAGTTTTTGATGTCACTTTGTTCTTTAAAATACTATTACTGAAAATTTTATAATAATTCTTTTTACATTTTAATGTATAAATATATTATACTAGTCAATAGTGGTAATTTGTTGTACTAGCTTAGTCACACACAAACAAACACACACAAACACACACACAAACAAACACACACACACATGTATGCTTAACATATAGTTATTTACATCCATCCTGTAATAAAATATTGTTAAATACATATTCTTAAATAAATTTAAAATACTATTAAGTTATACAAATCATTTGAGAATTTTTTTTTTAAATCTTTATTGAATTTATAAACATAACGTTTTTTTTTTTGTATTTCATAAAAATATGCAAGGTTAAGAAAACTTATTATGTTTGATAAATCTTAATGTTTGTTATGTTTTTATTTAAATGTTAGGTACCATTTCTTAATTATTTTTTTGGCATTCTGTTTATTTATGTGTTAATTGTAAGCAGGGAGAAGCCATCGGCTCCCGAGACACAGTGAAAACTAGTTCGGGAGGCTTTGGATTCCAATATCTTTTTGTAAAATGAAATTATGGGAAATAAACAAATTTTATTTAAAAAAAAAAATGTCAAAAATTAATATGTCAAAAGGAATTTATGATGTCAAAATAGTAATGTATTGATGTAAAATTTTAACTAAAATGTCTTCAATTATCTCGGGATCGTCCAACTTTGGACGTAGGCCTCCTCCAACTCTCTTTATCGCGTATCTTACTTTCAAATAATATTATAAAGACGAAACATGTGCCTTGTCACTTCTTCACGTTCAATAAACTGAGCCGATTTGAACGAAATAAGATGAAGATTAGTCTCAGGATTAACATATAGGCTATTTTTTTATACTTTTTACTGCTCGACATATCTTTTGTTTTCTAAAATGCCTTTTTTAATTACATTATTAATGACTGTTAATATAAGAAGAATTTGTGTGTCCAATATAATTTTTTTATTATTATTTATTTATTATTCAGAATTAACGCGGGTAATAACAATGCGCGTATTCTAGGCTAGCATATAAAAATAACTGTTATATGAGAAGCGAAGACGAGAAGACATACATAGGTACCTCAGTAAGTCAAAATGAAAGTAAATTCTTGCTATTCTACGATCGAACTTTAGAACACCGAAATGAGGTTTAACCATGAAATTAGTGGTCATTTTCACTTGTGTTACTATTTTCGAAGATAATTTATAAAATTGCCAGTATATGTATGCAGCCGCATAGTTTGCTATATATGGGCCCTTAAAATAGCTTGGTTTGGATAGAAACCGTTGTCCGATATGTATAGAGCGGAAATGAAAGAAAATAATACATATATTGTAACTATATAATTATCTTATTTATTATAACAAGGTTGTAATGATAGTTATATATTATACTAGTAGATGCCCGCGGCCTGCGGTTTGCTCGCATTATTTCATGATAAAAAGTATAGCATTTATATTATATTCTAGCTGCTCTGCCCGGCTTCGCACGGTCACACGTTATATACTTATATAAAAACCGTCCTCTTAAAACAACATCTGTTAAAAAAAACACACCAAACCCGTTGCGTAGTTTTGGAGATCGAAGAATGTAAGAATGTATATAACTTATTGCTTATTATTTAAAATTAAGTTATATAAAATTGTCATCACATTTTTACATTACATTAATTCTTAAGGAGCGCAATACAGCGAAAAGACAAGTCTGAAAGAGAGTGGTTATTAACATCATAATATTTAGGTATTTGAAAGGTTCATTTTAGTAATATCAAGTGCAGGTTGGCTTAGAATGATTTCACAGTGATATTCCATGTCAGAGGACATTTGATAAACTCTCGACACCAGAGCTGGTCACTCTCGTACGATAAGAAGAACAATAATTACATTACACGTGCGCAGAGTCTGTTAAACACAACCTGTTTGTATATTAACTTGACAACATCATAAATGTACTGAGAAAATAAGCGGCAAGTGTTGGAGACAGATTAACTATACACAGATTAGAGATGTAGCAGAGAGATAACTTGGATAAGAACACCTGAAACGGTAATAGTAATCACATTTTTTTGTCTGAAAAAGGTTGTTTTATGCTTAGGCACCTTATATACCTAGAAGAATTATGTAATTGTAATAAGTTTTGTTTTTTTTTTGTATGAAACTCTTATTTATTCTTTATCTTAAAAAAGAGTGGAAAAAAAGTCCTCTGACAGATTTTATACTTAAAGAGAAAATTGTGGAATTCCCTGCCTCTCTGTTCCCCGCGGAATATAACCTTGCGACCTTCAAAGCGAGAGTGAATCGGTTCTTACTGAGTAAGCACGTTCCATCCTAGACCGTAATGATTGCTTACCATCAGGCAAATTAAGGACAAGTGGAAACTCATACTTAAAAAAAAACTCAACTCAAAATTAAACCTAATGTTTATCAAGCATTCTGATTCGCTAGATCTTATAAGTACTAGATGTTTTACCACCGAGCCGCACTAAAATTTACACCAATTACATATATTTTATTTAACTTCCGGTATCTAGAACGACAATCAGTTTCATTCTGAAGGGGGTTTTAGTAGATTATCTTAGACTATAGTGGTGCTTAATATTAGGCAGGCTGTAGTCAAACGTAAGCCTATTTTGTGTTAAAAAAAAAGTAATCGCCATTAAAGAAACCAGATGCTAATTTAGATTTTAACCGACAAAAAAGTTTTGTATGTATGTTAAAATATAATCAAAAAAGCTATGTTTACGTGTATTATATTATGTGATATGAATATATAAACGAACTATGAAAAGTTGCGTCTCTGTTTTTCTCCTAATCTGTACTAACGGTGCACCGTACATCGGTAAATGGGTATCGCAAAAACCCGCTCCGATGTCTATAATGATGCGTGTCTCATTCACGCCTGCGATGATATATGAGTTATTTAGATAGGTATCCGTTTTCTACAGTGTTTTACAAAGAACCCTAGGGCGTTTAGAAAACTCTCGACACCAGAGTTGACCACTTATATACGATTTTACTGGAAGTATGCGAAGGCTGTGGCTAAATACAGTACTTATACAGTCCGGCCCCCCCGCGTCGTGTTCCTCATGAATGAGGGTTGTGACTCCCCAAATTTTGCTCGTTGGGGAAGTTTTCTTGAGCAAGCACATCGTGGTGGGCGCCCAGGACCTTCCACGGAAGCAAAACAAATACAGAATGTATCATATATGTATGTATCTAACACAGAGTTTTAGACGAAAACGGTGATATTATCATTTTGCCTGGCAAATGAAAAAATAAATAAATTTCCCAATTGCAAAGTGTAATTTTAATAGTTCAGCTTTTAATGTACCTACCTACTTATAGTATATATAATATGTTTTTGTCCTTTCGACGTATTAAAGTAGCTTTTCTTAATATAGCTTTAGATTTTAGATACTAGAGTAACCCTATACGTATGGGCGTGATTATTTAAAGACCAATAAATTATTCGTTAATTTAAAAATAATATTATTTATTTGCAATATACGTGTAAATCTTCACTCAGTTTAATATATTTATATGTATAAATGTTAGCAAAAATCACAGCTTCTTCGAAAGTGAAAGCGTGGAAAAGCTTAAAGCTCACCGTAAGCATTAAGTTCAATTCACACTGAAGTGGCTGATGCAGTTTCTCTACAAAAAGAGTCCGTAGTTTAGCTATGTTGGCAACTGTCGACGCGGGCAGTCTTTAGATGGGTGACCTAAAAGTGGCATTCCATTTTGTCGCTTCCGTGGGTCGAGTGACACTTTTAATTGAAGGTACCGGTTGTTTATGTTTGATATCAGTCGTTAAGCCATATCAGAGGGCGGTTTGAAAACTCTGTCACAGAGTTGGCCACTCAAGTACCTATAGAGGTGTTTTTAAAACCCTCGATTATAGAATTCGTTTCTAATTCGATAACAAGTTTTTGCCTGCCCGCGGCTTAGCTCGCATTAATATACTTATAAACCTTACTCTTGAATCACTCTGTCTATTGAAAAAAAAACTGCATCAATATCCGTTTTGTAATTTTAAAGATCTAAGCATACATTCATAGGGACAGACGCGGGAAGAGACTTTGCTCTATACCATGTAGTGATGATAAATCTTTAATCAGTATGCACTAAGCTTTACCTAGCAGTTAGGTTTTACAGCTTACAACGGAGTAAGTCTAGACTATAAAGATATGACCAGGCTTCTTTGGCAGACGATTCCGTGTAGCCAAATATAAGTTTATTTTAATCTAAACATAATAATAAAGCTGTAACAGGTCGGTGTCTGTACATTGAAGATAATTGAAAAAAATAATTAGTTGAGGGGTCTTCATTGTTGCAATAGGACACAAAAATCATGTTTAAAAAAATCTGTTTGTCTGCTTGTACCGAATATTGCTAAGAGATGGAAATTTTGTATGGACGGGATTTTTGATTGAAAAATTTGCGGATTTTTTTTGTCAAATTTTTGAAAAAAAATAATTTTTAATTTTGGTGTAATCCCAAATGTTTGCCCCATCTGATGTATTGCCATGCACAAAATATGTACATTGTATTTGATTCTTGACCTCAAATACACAAACAAAACAAGTAACTAATGACAGAAACGCAGTTTTTACTAGCGCGGCAACTGTTTTCCATGCACGGATTTATTTAGGTTTAAAGAAACTTTATTTCACGCAAAGATAACATTACATGAATCACTTACGTGTGAAACATAATTCAAATTTAACATATATTACTCTGTGAGTCGTATTTCCTCACGACTGAGGGTCATGACTCCCCCGCAGAATTAATTCGTTAGGGGAGTTCTCTTGTGCAGATACATCGTGGTGGGCCCAGGTCCTTCCACGGAAGATACATGTCCTCGGATATTGTGGTCCTCAAACAATTCAAACATGTCGGTTTCCTCACGATGTTTTTCTTCAACGTTAAACGAGTGCAAAACCACACATAACTTGAAAATACAAGTCATTGGTGTAGGGCCGGATTCGAACTTGGTGCATTTGGGTGAAAAGCAGACGCTGGAACCGCTGAGTTACACTCGCTTACCATATATTGCATTCGTCGTCAAATCAAATTTCGTAACTACCTACCTTACATCTAAAATACAAACATATATATATGGCGCTGTCCGTCCATCGCATTCATAGCAGTGAGGTGTCCGTTAATACGTGGTGAAAAAGTCTATTTTTGAATTTTGAAAAACATTTTTTAAATCCGAATATTTACTTTAGCGACATCTAGTATGCTTTTTTGTACTACCTTTTCTTTTTCTGTACTTATTAATATAAGTACAGTAAAGCTGAAGAGTTTGTTTGTTTGTTTGAACGCGGTAATCTCAGGAACTACTAGTGCGAATTGAAAAATTCTATTTGTGTTAGAAAGACCATTTATCGAGGAAGCCTTTAGGCTATATAACATCACGCTGCAACTAATAGGAGCGAAGAAACAATGGAAAATCTGGAAAAAAACGGGAAAAATTATTCATCTTTGAGGGCTTCTGTTGCGAGCGCTGCGAAAACGATTCAAGTCGTGGGTAACAGCTATAATTTATAAAGTTGAAGAGGTTGTTTGCAAAAATAAATATGATGCCCTAAATAACTATTCCACGCGGACGAAGTCGCAGGCACAGCTAATAATTTATATATCGGTAATCGCTCGTTACGGGACCGTCTGCCAAAATAATACCGTCACATAGTAAGAGAGTTCTTGGAATGTAAAAATAAATAGTCTTACTGTTGTTCTAGTAACTTTAGATTTAAAAACGGAATATGCGTTATTATTACAGTTAGAAAATATGAGTTGATACTTTTTCGCAGAGAATTGCAGAATAAGTTTTGCAAAATGAGAGTGAATAATTGCAGTAGTGGCAATCTCTGGAGTTGAGAGTTGTCAAATTGCTCTAAAGGCCTCTGAGATGGCTTAATCGCTGAGTTACAATATTAGGGAAGTTTTCTTGTGCAGATACATCGTGGTGGGCGCCCAGGTCATTTCACGGAAGACACATGTCCTCGGATAATGTTGTCCTCAAACATGTCGTTTCACGATGTTTTCCTTAATTGTTAAGCGAGTGCAAATCCACACATAACTTTAAAAGCATTTCATTGGTGTTGGGCCGGATTCGAACCAGGGTGCGTCAGAATCTCAATCAGTCGCTTAACCACTGAGCCATACTCGCTTAACCAGGCATAAAAAACAGTGCTTAAAATAGAAACAAAAAATCTACCTTCTTATTATAATAATTATAAAACTATTACGCTATGATCGACGTTGATTAAATACTAAATAATAACGGTTAATTTATAAAGGAGTTAATTATATCGTGTTATAAAAAAGTTTGAAAAAAGCAAGAGAAATTTAAATAAAAAGTGCATTCGGAATGACGTGTAACTTTTTTTGGAAATTTGTTATTTTGTATACTTATTGGAACTTTTTTGTGAAGTTTTGAAAAGAAATGAGTTTTTCTGTAAGGAGTTGAAATGTAATTTTGAAATAATGAGATTGCATTTGCAAATTACAGCATTGAATAGAAGTTATTTGATGATATAGATATTTCAATATTTTATATTCTTATGTCTGTATAGTGAATGAATACTTTCTACTTGTTTTTTTTAAATACTTTTATAAGTAGATTATAAATGTAAATGTAAAAAAACAACGTCGAAATATGTGTAGGTCAATAATATAAGTCATGTTCAGAAGACAAGCTACTCAAATATCAAATATTTTGTATCTATTTAAGTTTTTAAGATAAGTTCAATAATGTTATGACACGTTAAATTGTTAATCCCGGCTGTTTGTCTAGTACGTTATGTCAGAAGCTCTTAAGGCGGCTTTATAAACTCTCGACGCCAAAGTTGGCCACTCTCATTCCCTTAAAAGAAGATAAGCTAAAATTTGATAAGTTTACTGTGTTGTATGTTTTCATCGCACAGCTATAAAGCAATTTAATTTGAACCAAAAAATTATCTATAAATAAATAAATTTACCTTTAAAAAGTTATTAAAAAAATAACTGTCACTGGCAGATACTCGCGTCGGATCAATCAAATTTCGAACATGTCGATTGTAATTGCGTTCTCTTTGGCGCAAAGAAAGCAACTACATACAGCCTCCAAAAGACAACATTGTTAGTATACGCATCAAATGTGTTCCAATACACATATGTCATATAGATCATATCGATCATATTAATTGGCCTGATAGCTTAGTTGGTAGTGGCTGTGCCTTCTAATCAAAGGGTCGCGGGTTCAATTCCCGCATGACATAAGTAATTATGAATCTTAAAATTTGTCATTACTTGTTTTGAGTCTGGTCGTTTCTATGTTTAATAAGTATGTCTTTACAAAAAAACATATAAGTATTATATCCCTTATCTAGTACCCACGACACAAGCGTTTGCTTAGTGTGGGGCTAGATGGTGCTGTGTGCAAAGTCCTGAAATATTTATTGAAATCATAAACATTACAAAATAAATAAATAATTTTATGCATTATGCAACGCTATTATATTGGGAACATTGCTAAGAGGAACCGCAATAGCCATTAAAATTAGACGTCTCTATTTAATAACGTGTATGCAACCTCCTTACCGAGTACCGTTAGAAACTTACGGCGGCGGCCGGCGGTGATTCTGGCGATTTCACACACATATTAGATATTAGGTTTTTTAACGGGCCCGCGTTGTATGGTCGGCAGAAATGGGGAATGTAGGTGGCAAAACTTTAAGTACACTTTTGAGTAAATATTTGGTGTCCAGGGTTCACCAACTATTGTATAGTCCTAAGCCCTATTCCATAGTACAATTTCAAATTTTCACTATTGCTATACCTGTTTCTTTTTAATAAGGTCAAATAAACGTTTACCAATGAGTGATTTATTATATTATTAAAAAACTTTTGAGTAAATATATCGTGCTGTGTGGTCAGCAGAAATGGAAAATATGGGCAGCAGATTTTTCAAGTGTATTTTTAAGTATATTCGTATCAGATACGATTGATAAGTGCTTATTATATTTGGTTAGCTAATATTGAGAATATGGTAGGTAACAAAAAAATTGTACCAGATTTTGTCAGATGTTTGACTTTTTGAAAGGCCCTTAGGGCGGTTTTATATGTCTCGAAACCAGTGTTGGTCTCTTTCGTAAGAACTTACTATTTTCTAATTCAAACATTGACTTTATTCTGAGCTTTTGTGACAATAAAAAAAGAATAAACAATATACGTATTGTACGAATTTGTACGTTTTACGCTTTTTAATTTATTAAACATGCTACCATACTTATTAAATACGAACAGTTTTATCTACTGTTTTATACGTCGTCTGTTAATAAGTATAATTGAGATCTACGCAAACATAACACATGTTACGTATAAGAAAATCTGATAATCCTACTCTGTTTTTTTGTTGTACCTAGGTATATTTTAATGAACGATTTTAAAAAACATTATTTGTTATTGAAATGACTTTAGACTTCAACACTGAATTGTACTATACGCAGCATAATCTAGCGGATTCTCAAAGCCGACCAAATAAATAAAACCTCCTTTTCTCGAACCTCGCGAGATACCGTACTGACCAGTAACGAACCAAGCGCGCCGCGAGCCACCCGCCGCCATGACACCTCGACGAAAAGCGCGCGCGGAAAAATCACAAACGTCACTTTTGACGTTGACAGCTCGAATTTGAAAATGTGACTCCGTTATCTATTGTTTTTTTTTCGACCGCCGACGTTACCTGATTTATGAGTTAATTGAGTTATTTTTTTATGGAAATTCGTGTGCAATATACCACGCTGTGGACAGTCTGATTTTAAGTGCAATATTATTATTTATTAGTAGTTTTAGTTTTTTTTATAAGTTAGGGTTGTGTAGTGTAGTTTTTTTTTTGTAGTATTTATTTTGTTGTTGTAAGAAAAATGATGGATTTTCACGAGTATCAGGTGAGTTGTTATATTTAAGTTAATCTCGAAGCATTCCTTCCACGGTTTCCGGTCTATTCTATGTCTGCACAAAATCTCATCCAAATTGATTCAGCCACTTAAAAGTAAACAAACAAGGAAAATACTAAAACGTACCCTCATTTTACATATAGGTATACATATTAACAAAGTATCAAGCATATAATATTACTGTAGCTGTAAACTTTAGAAGCTAGAAGTTTAAGAAGTTTATAGCAATTGTGGCTCAGCGGTTCCAGTGTCTGCTTTTCATCCAGACGCACCCTGGTTTGAATCCGGCCCTACACCAATGATTTGTATTTTCAAGTTATGTGTAGATTTGCACTCGCTAAACGGCGAAGGAAAACATCGTGAGGAAACCGACATGTTTGAGGACCACAATATCCGAGGACATGTGTCTTCCGTGGAAGGACCTGGGCGCCCACCACGATGTATCTGCACAAGAGAACTACACAAACGAATCAATACTACGGGGGAGTCACGACCCTCAATCATGAGGAAATACGACTCGGAGAGAGAGAGAGAGAGAGATACTTTAGAAGTTAAGATTTTTCCATAGTTTCTGCTATAAATTAAAAACATTTGTACATAGCAACATTCAATACTAAAGCTTTTTTACCCGTATTTGAGTACGTAAGTTTATATGTTTTTGCTATAATAGTAAAATATATCTTGGGATGATTACTCTATTTCCTTTGAGGAAAACTTAAATTATTGTTATTGTCGGTAGAAAAACTATATACGAGTACTTTGCTACTTTTGATTAATGATTTGTTGTTTAGTGTAGGAAATGATCTTTGATATACATGAATCGTACTTATGATCTAATTAAAAAAAAAACCGGGACATTGCACACAGCGCCATCTAGCCCCACACTAAGCAAACGCTTGTGTCGTGGGTACTAGATAACGGATATAATACTTATGTATATACTTTTCTTATGACATTAATAATAATGCTTGTAAATAATGTCAGAGTCCCTAAAGGCGGTTTAAAAACTCTGTACTCTAGAGTGGTCAGACTTTTAACGAGAATTACTACTACACATAGTTTCTTTCTTTCTTTCAAAGTCGCTTCCCGCGTCTGTCCCTATGTCTGTCTGTATGTATGTATCCTTAGATCTTAAAACTGTACAACGGATTTTGATGCCGTTTTTCTAGTAGATAGAGTTATCCAATAGAAAGGTTTAATATGTATAATAACTTTTACGAAGCTGCGAGCAAAAGCTAGTCACTTTTAAATAGGTAAGTGACTATTTTAGTCGTTGAAGTTTTTCTTTCTCGTTTTCATATCTACAATTCTATCCTGGGTAAGCACGTTCCATCCTAGACCGTAATGATTGCTTACCATCAGGCAAATTACGGTCTAGTGCAAACCCATTCTTTGTAAAAAAAAAGTGTTCTTATAAATAGGTATAACCGTTTGTTAAGAACGGACAAACATACACATACATACTAGCAAACTTTCGCCTTCATCACATAAGAGATTTACACATCAGTTAAAATTAACTCGATTTTTCTGACATTGATATGAGTTTTTCATCAAAAAGACTCAAATTGATGGTTTTTGTGCACGAAATTATCGGGTCCATCCCCCTTAGTTGACAAATTGTCGGTCTGTTGGTCTGTGAACTTGAACGCAGTACGGATTGGATGCAGTATGGACGGTTTAACTCTCGTTTTTTTTAACTGTAAATATTTTCATAAGATTTTCGTAAATAACACAACATAGATAGATAGATATATCTTAATGCACACCAAACAATAATAAAAACTTAAAGAAACTAAAACTAATTTAATGTACATTACCTTATTATATTATATATTTATTTATTTAGTATTATTGTATTGTTAATTTTGATGCCTTATCGCCACAACATCTGTGTAACATAGTTTTAGTAAGCCTGTATGAGAATATCCAACTCTGGTGTCAGAGTTTTCAAATCACCCTAAGGGCCTCTGACATGACTGCCGTATTAGACAAGCAGTCGGGACCTACAATTAAACGTGTCGTGTCATCCAACCCACGGAAGCGCCAAATGGAATGCCACTTTTATTATTACTGACCATTGGTAATTGCATGCGATTATTATATGCTAGCTGAGTTTGACTCCTGTCCATCCTACGGTTGCCTGGAAGAAATAGCTTTTAGCGATAAGGCCGCCAGTTGTGGCACTATTTTTTAAGTCTTTTATGTTTCTGTTTTGTCTTTTTTCAATGTTTGTTACAATAAAGAGTTTTATCTATCTATCTATATGAGCTAAACTGACCCAAAAACTTTTTTTTTTTTTTTATTGAGACCCCTTAACTAACAAAATCTGCATTTCCCATACTGTCTATATATCATCAGAACCTTGACTTGACAAAGGACAAACAAGTTTATACCCTAATAGGGTGCAATTAAAGTACATTATGGTATATAATAAGTCGCACAATTACGACCTTTGTAATTTGGGTGCGGGTATATCCGTGTTTTTGACGTTGTTCTGATAAGGTCGCTGTGATTTTTTGAAGATGTGTGTGTGTGTGTGTGTGTTTTTTAACTCTTTATCATCATCATCCTGTTATCGCCTACTGCTGAGCATAGGCCTCTCTTCTAGTATAACCTAATCCACCTAATCCAGATGCTGCTTGCGGTATTTTTAACTCTGTGTCTGCATTATATGTGACCATCAGAGGGCCTGTTTCCAGCTTTGACATTAGTTTTCTTTCTCTTTTTGTCAATATTTTAACAAAAATACTACATACATAATATATGTGGTTGGTTTTATAGGAAAGAACTCTTATTAAGATATGTATATTCGTATATAAATATATATTTTTTCAGGACACATCACACAGCGCCATCTAGCCCCATACTAAGCTTACGCTTGTATCATGGGTACTAGATAACTGATATTATACATATATATTTTAATTACATAGAAACGACCAGACTCAACACAAGTAATAACAAATTTTAATATTCATAATTACTTGTATAGAGCGGGAATCGAACCCGCACCCCTAGATTAAAGGCAGAGCCACTACCAACTAAGCTAACAGAGCAGTCTTTATGTATAAGTATTGCAATTCAATCTTTCTGGAGCACTTAGATTATCTTTAGGCTTTTCTAAACATTTTCTAAGTGCCCCTTTTTTGTAATAGTTAGAAGTAATATGTTTAGTTTTTCTTCCCTTGTTTTTATATTTTATTATCTTTCCTAATGTTAGAGTCTTATTGTACCAGCCATAGTTTGTATCAATATAATTGAATTCGGTTTATAAATAGATAAATATCGTTCGCATTTTAATACTTTTCAAGCCAAGTTAAGGACATATTTGCCAAGGAATTGAGACCGTTTCTGGCTTAAAAAGTAATAAAATATCTCCTCCTTTTTCAAATCGGTTAAAAATAAGTTCTGCTTGTACCATAGTATCAATCTATCTAATTAATTTCGGTTCATTAATAGAAAACTATCGTAAGTCATTTTAATATTTTTCAAGCCAAGTTTAGGACATCGTTTTTGCCAAGGAAGTGGACCGTTTCTTGCTTAAAATGTAAAAAAAACTGCTCCTGTTTTGAATCGGTTAAAAATAAGTTCGTCTTACTAAGACCTGGTTCTTGCATACAATAAACAGTTACTCACTCTCGAACTACTTAAAAAGTTCGAGTTAAATTTTAACTGTTCAAATGGTACTCGAAAATGTGTCCACTTACGAATTTTTTATGACATTTTTTGTGACATTTCTTTACATATTATGACACCACCTACACTTGTTCTAGAAAACGGCTTTTCTCTTGTAAGTGGGGAAAGAAGTAAACTTGTGTTTTGAATATTAATTATTTAAAGAGGCATTTGGATCTGGGCGCTTTCGTGGGTGGGATAATTGGGTTAACTGTAGGATCCTATTCTAAGGTAATATTTTTATTTAAATAGCGGGATATGTCGGGCTCGGAGCTACTCCACTACCGACTAAAACCTACCACGATGTTCCTTCACCTCGGCAAGGACGGGTTTCGCGGGCAAGCGATCAATACTCCTCCGCAATTATACTCCTTCGCTAAGATCTAATTTGATCTAAGAGTTAATTTTGCTGAGGAGTCACGACCCTCATTTATGAGGACATACAACTCGAAGAGAGAATTACATTGAAACAAAAAAACTAAATGCAGAAGAAGTGAGAATCTCCTTTTTTAAAGACGATTATAAAATATTTTATTACTTCTGTAAAAAGTTCTTGTAAAACACTGATATGTCACAGAAATAATGTAGGTGCAGAACTAAATTACCCATCAGAATGACCTTGGTAACGTCTCAAGGTGTCACAGAGTAAATTATACAGTGGATGAGACGTAACGTACGCGTATGTCTACAATAAACAAAAAAAACAACATCAAAAGAATTGAGAACTTCTCTTTGCTTGAAGTCTTAACAGACTAAAATGATGATATAATGATTTTATTACTAAAAGACTTAAAAGTACTTATAAATTGTAAATTCCGACTATTTTTTGTACGGCAGTCGTTAAGCCATGACAGGGCGGTTCAAAAAACTGTGACACCAGAGTTGGCCACTCTCGTACGAACTTTTTTTACTTTTTGACTGTTTTGTTAACAATTCTCTCTCTCTAATTTTTAAAGCTATTTATGTAAGACAGAGACAAAAGACAATTTAATTAATATATGTAGGTAAGTATGTATAACTAGTGGGAGCTCGCGGTTTCGCTCGCATTTACAACTTGCATCCCCTTTTCCCTAGTGGCTTGTCCAAAAATCCTTAGCAGATGCTTACGTCATAACATCTATAAATAGTAAAACTTCATCCCCTATTTCACTCCTTTAAAAGTGGCATTTCCAAAATTCCCTACTTAGCGGATACCTACGTCAAAACATCTACCTGCAGCCAAATTTCAGCCTGATCCGCCCAGTGGTTTGGGCTGTGCATTGATAGATCACTATATCAGTCAGTCAGTCACCATTGAGTTTTATATATGTAGAAGTAGGTATAGAACAAAACTACCCATCAGAATGACCTTGGTTCCATCTCAAGGTGTCACAGAGTAAATTATACAGTAGATGAGACAACGCATGCGTGTGTGCTGCACGCGATTGTATGATATAAGTACTGAGCAGTGGTTTAATTGGACACGTGGTTGAAAGATTTAATTTGTGTGTTGTGGTGATGTTTTATATGGAAAAAAATGGATGTGTTTGGTTTAAACTTGTTAATATACAATGCCTTATGGGTTAGGAAGATTTATTAAACTAAATTGGGTTTGCACTTTGCCATAGTTTGCTTGATAGTTAGCAAAGGCTATGGCTTAAGATGAAGCGTGCTTACCCGATAAGAACCGATTCACTCTCGAAGATCGCTCTCTTGTCTAGACTCTTTGAAGATCGCTGGATTATAGTGCGTGGGGAACAGGGAGTCAGGCAGGGAGTTCCAAAATCTTGCGGTACGAACAATAAAAGTAGAAGCGTACCGTTTCGTGCGGGTTTTAGGAACTTCTATCATAAACCGGTGTCGTCCAGCCGTATCTCTGCCCGTCCGGCGATAGAAGGACGCAGGCAGATTTTGAAGTTGACTTGTAATAAAGTTTGATTGCGAATAAAATAATTCATTAAAATCGTTGTACAAACTGTCATAGTTTGCATACTAAGCAGGTAACCATTTTTACAGTCTATACCTTCACATATGATAAAAAGTTGCTGATTTCCCTGGCTATACACCACACCTATTGATCATAGAAAAATATTATACTCTTTTTATCGAATTAAGTATACAGTCGCGGACAACCACATGTAAATATATAAACCAAAGAGTCCAAAGAGTTACAAAATCGCAGAGCAAACAAACAGGACAAACAGCTACCGGGGAAACGGAGTCCGGGTCATTATTGACAGAACACTCGAGTGTGATGTCAATAATACACTCACTCTGGTTTTAGACTTTTTAGAGATGTACTGAGTTACCAGTACCAGTTTTTTAAATGAAGATCGTTAAAAAAAGACAAAACAATAAGTACGTATTTACAACAACAAAAAAATATATAAGTATTGTATCCGTTATCTAGTACCCACGACACAAGCGTTTGCTTAGTGTGGGGCTAGATGGCGCTGTGAAGAATGTCCCGGAATATACATAAT
This sequence comes from Macaria liturata, assembly GCA_964023185.1. Classification (NCBI taxonomy): domain Eukaryota; kingdom Metazoa; phylum Arthropoda; class Insecta; order Lepidoptera; family Geometridae; genus Macaria; species Macaria liturata. Next base: position 12,137,758 of record OZ026807.1, on the reverse strand, counting down.
ATGTATATTCATTTGTTTAGTGAACCAATACAACCGTATTTTTTTACGTTTATTCAGCTGTTTTTATATATTAAGCTTACGCTTGACCTAAACTTGCTTGACGGTAAGCAATATTAGGAAGACTGGTTTATTGTCACTTCAATTTTTTTTTATTAGTGATTTATATAAGTTTGAAAACGTCATAATCATTGACTCATCATCACTATGCCCTCCATAGAATTACTGTGCTACAAGTCAAACGAACATCATCATTATCCGCAGCCGGTTTCGTCCAACTGCTGGGTATATGCCTCTCTTATAATATACCATTGGCTTCGATCTAGTCAAACGAACAGATGATACAAATCATGCAATTTCGGTCGCTTGTCAATTTCGAGTTTATAATGGAGAACTGCTGAGCATATTCCTCCTCTTGCCGCTGAAAATCTCTATGTGTTCCAGAGTTAGCTGCAAATATTAAAATTCATTGAAAATTGGTACAGGACTGAGACTGTTGGCATGACTAGAGAGAGGCCTATACCCAGCAGTGGGAAAAAACTGGCTGTGGATGATGACGATTAATAAATTCATATAAAAAAAACCATCTGCTCCGTCCAACTGTAAAGCTGAATTGGTACTCATATTAACACCGCACGCGCTCTGCGTTTGTTTACTCGGTGGCACGCGACCGGTAAATAACGAGAGAAATGCTCTGAATTTGAACAGTTTGATGGATAAGAATTTTTGGTTTCTATTGGATACGACTGGTAATCTAAATATATAAAACTCAAAGGTGACTGACTGACTGACTGACTGAATGACAGACTGATTAACATAGATTAACATACATCTATCAACGCACAGCCCAACCACTGGACGGATTGGGCTGAAATTTGGAATGAAGGTAGATGTTATGACGTAGGCATCCGCTAAGAAAGGATTTTTGGAAATGCCACTTATAAAGGGGTGAAATAGGGGATGCAAGTTTTACTTCTTAATGCGAGCGAAGCCGCAAGCATCCATTAATATACTATATCCAGTAAAACAAAAGACAGGTTCTAAATTGGAATAGTTCTGATGGTTATCAATCTCGTATTTATTGAATAAGTTGGGATTGTAAAAGTAAAATGTCAGAGGCCCTTAGGGCGGCATGTTAAACTCTCGGCACTAGAGTTGGCCACTCTCATTCGATAAGAAGAAGGAGTAAAATGTAGGTGACTATTTTTGTAGATGCTTTACACCTTTGTGCTTTTTAACGTTACCGCATAACGGATATAATACTCAAATAATATACATATATTTCTTTTGTAAATACATACTTATTATGCATACAAACGACCAGACTCAACACAAATAATTATAAATTTTTAAATTTCTAAAATACTTGTGTCACACGAGAATCGAACCTGCAACCCCTAGATTAGAAGGCAGATCCACTACCAACTAAGCTAACAGAGCAGTCAAAATCTTCATCATTACCAAACTACGTAGGCGGTAGCAAATAAAAAAAAACACATTTTGCTGATAGCCATCAAAAACGGCATTTGCACGTGAAATCCGTTTCTGCCGTTACAACGGACAAACAGACAGTTAGACAAACACTCAGTTTGTAGATGAGGAGGTAAATCTGTTTGTTTATGTATACGTCATGTACTGGGTTAGTTGTCTAACTATTGTAAAACTAGTCTATTCTTCTGTTTTCGTAAGGAAATTTAAAATAACTCTTTTATGTTGATAACTAACGCGTAACCTTATAAAGGTGGATTTAATAAACAAAAGCACATTAATTTTTGTTTAAATTTCAGCTACTCTTTACAACCTGAAGCGCACTTTTTTATGATAACATTTTTAAAAAATATCTTAAATTATAAAAAAAATATTGATTTGATCAATGTTATTAATATTTAATAGTATTATATATTAGATAATAATTAAATATTCATAATAATTTTAATATTGATCTGTGAATGTGAATTTCTGCACAAAATTAGTTTGTTTAGTTATAAATGTATATGAACTAAAACCGTTTTAGCCATTTATTTAGCGTTAGTTAAGATTAACCATGTATTCTAAGCCCACCTTGTAGAAAGTATATTTATTTACTCTATGTACACGAAAACTGGCTTCCTAATGACTCATTACAACACTCCCATGACAAACCAAACATGAAACAAACGATTTTTGTATGAATTTTAATATACATATATTTTTAGAAGAACTTAGAACCGTACCGTATTGACATTTAGAATTTTGACATTATCTAATAATTAATTAATATTTTTATATACAATACAATTCAATTTATATAAAGTTTACTATTGTAAACAATACATGTACATGTATCTTCTGACTTGTAACTATGGAGTTATGAATAAATAATTTGTATTTGTATTTGTAGACAAAGCCTAGCCCATAGTTTACACTTTACCAGAAGCTGTGTTTCCTGCGAACTATAATCCAGGGCTTTTCAAATCTAGAGTCAATAGGTATCTTCTAGGTAAGCGTGTTACAACCTAGGCTGTAGCAATGCTTAATCATCAGGCAAGCTGTAGTCAAACGTAAACCTGTCCCGCGTAAAAAAAAAGTTTAATGTTTGTGGAACCATAGAATTAGCGGTTTGTTCTGTAAAACATTTAAGCCACCATTAAATAAGTGTTTTAATAAGTTCATATACTATACAAATAACTTTATTATAAGAAAAAGTAGTTATTTTGAAAAATTTATATTGACCATTTTCCTTTTTTGCATTCGTTTACGTCCGGAAATGTTAAGTTGCTCATATTTAAAAGATTGCTTAACTGATTTAGTATAAATTTCCATAGCTCCCTAATTTGACTCCTAAACGGATCAACACATTCGACACCACTAAAATTTTATCCAATTCTGAAAATAAAACACATACGAATGGAAATCGATTAGAAATGATGAATGAATTAAAAATGATGCCATCTCTTTCCAACCAATCAAACTGACTCCCTCTTTCAATATAGTGTTTTGTTATTTAGTACAAAAAAGTATATCTATCTCCTTTCAGCCAATCTAACCGTCTCCCTCTTTCACTATAGTCTTATCTCCTTTCAGTCAATCTAACCATCTCCTTCTCTAAAAAGTATATCTACTTTCAGCCAATCTAACCGTCTCTTTCTTTCACTATAGTGTTATATCCTTTCAGCCAATCTAACCGTCTCCCTCTCTCGTTCCAGTCGCTGATGCGCTCCATGTCGGTCGAGCAGCGTTGGCAGGACCTGGCCTCCTTGCTGACCATACCGCCGCCGCCGGAGCAGTACCAGCACTACCACCCCCACCACCAGCACCCGCACAACATTAGGTAAATAGCGCCATCTAGTAACACTGTCATATAATGTCGGTCAAGCAGCGCTGGCAGGACCTGGCCTCCTTGCTGACCATACCGCCGCCGCCGGAGCAGTACCAGCACTACCACACCCACCACTAGCACCCGCACAACATTAGGTAAATAGCGCTATCTATATATTGTCTGTCCGGACAACATTGCTAATAGCGCCATCTAGCGGTGTATCCAGATAACATTGTTAATAGCGACATCTAGTGAGCATTTATTCGCACACTACTAACTAACAAAGGTCGATTGGACGCTCTCATTGAGAACCCTATCTCGAGCTACTTATTGTAGATTTTTATACTGGAAGAATACGCATCTTTACTGTGCCCACTACCTAAGAATGGTATAAAGAAAGGCAAGATAATATTATAAACACCTGGAAGAGATCACTTAAGGTATAAGGCCGCGCCTTCGTAAATTGATTTATAGTTTAATTCCTTTTGATATTGTTAATTTATTTTGGTGTGCAATAAAGATATTTCAATTTAATTGGATAAATAGCGACATCTAGTGTCATCTCATACAAATTTTGTAGCGAATCTGTATTTAAGGTTCAGATTGATTCATTTATTCATAATAACTAATGGCCGATAATGAACTCATGGCTTACATTTGTAATATTTAAAAAATAAATGAATGAAACTTGTCAAAAACACTCAATATACTCTGAATTTTATATCTTTGATATGAGTTAATTTAAATATGTTTTTTAAACCGTCATTTCTGTTCTAATTCAGCGCTCACGGCGCCGCGGGCGGCTACCCGGCGAACTACCACGCGCCCCACTCGCTCGCTGCCCCTATACCGGATAAACATCCCGATGCTTACGGTAAGAAAAAAATTACTATTGCTTATGCAAGAATAAAAATGTACAGTTGGTTCTTTGATTTATATTTTTTTTATTGTTTTTTTTATTAATATTTTTATTTAGGTCTGTAAACTGGACAACACAGCAATCATACAAGTAACAATACAGTTGTTGGTTACAAACAAAGCCGCAGGAATTATAAATTACCTAATTTATTATTAGATATTATATACAAGGTGTAACAGAAGGGTGTGACAATATTAAAGAGTATACATATATAACATGTAAGGAGTCATATACCAAAATATGAAAAATTAAATCGCATATATTTTTTACCATACAAAAATTAGATAATATTTTTCACTTTATTTCGTGGCAGCCCTAGCGAGTGATCACATTTATTTCACATAAACGGCTCAAAATGCTACTAAGCGTCCTCCAAACCACCATGTGATGAACCTCAAACTCTGCGCCAGCTCTACGTGTGCTGGTCCTCGGGTTCTCTTCAAAATGCTCCAGAATTTGCGTCTCCAGATTTGACCTCTCTCGAGTAGTAGGTTGACCATCGTTGCGGGAATCATGGAAACTGCCCGTACTATGCAGTCGCAGGCACATTCGCCGAATGCATCCGTAGGAAGGAAGCTTTCGCTGTGCATCAGGTGGTCTACCGTCCACGAAACGTTGGCGATAGAGCTGACGTGCACCGTGGTAGCTGCCATTCGGAGCACCCACGCACAATATCATGTCGTAATACTCGGCGTTTGAAAATACTAGTCCAGGCATAATTATAGAAAAATAGTGAAATTAATATTTTTAATTGAATTTTTTATTGAAAAATTAAAATTTGTCAAAAGTCAATGAACGCTCAAAATGATAAGATGTAGGGTTGCAAGTCTTAAAGTTTTAATGAAAGTTCAACTTATGATTACTCGAAATCTATGACCCTTAGAATTCTGAAACCTAGTGGGCTGTATTCTATATATACATCTATGTATAGTATAAGTATTGTCACACCCTTCTGTTACACCTTGTAGATTTAAAAAAAAAATATTTAATTTTCATAAAAATGCATACATACAAGAATATCTCTAAAGCACCGTACTAGACGCCGGTGCGTCTGTGACACGGTGATTAGCGCCTTCCGGGGTCTTATTTTTGGAAAGTATACATTTTAAATATTTACTTTTACACAATAGAATTTAGAATTTAATTACATTACATTAAATTAAATATAGTACAATTACAAACATCAGAAAAGGTCAAATTGTCAAATTGTGTAAGCTTTGTTCGTGTTAATTTATCTAAGGAAGAGCCTGCACTCAACACCACAGGTTATCCTAGTGTGGAGTGCAGTAGACATATTATGTAGTCTGCGAGGTTTTACGTAAATAAATAATTTGTATTGTAATCGTAAGAAACTTTTAAATACAAATAAAATGTATGGTTAAAGATTAATTCAAAAAACACAAACATGTTATACAAATTACATCCAAAATTCATCTACTGTTTTACTACGGTTTTTAAATTAAAAATTTGTGAAATAGCGCCATCTATTGAATTGTATTAGTATCTCTTTTACAATCATTGATTAATGTTCTTAGATGGGGGATCGTCTGAACGTTAATACATCATGTTTTTTTCTTCTCATTATTAATTCGGGACTTTCATAAGTATACGGCAGGTTCGAATTCTGTCGGTCGTGATTGTTTTAGCTCATTTCCAATTAAAAGTTTACAATTTTACTAAGTTCTTCTTAATTTATTTATTTATTGTGGCACACAAAACAAAATACGTTCATTAACATAATTTACATTTTAAGCTGGTTTCGATCCAGAACAAATTCCATGATATGTGTACACAGCTTGATCTAAATATGAAGGTTAATAATTACAAAAATGTGCATGTCTGCAGCGGGCGCGGCGGCCCCCCTCGAAGGCGCTTACAAGGTGGAGTCGGCTCACCACCCGCAGCACGACCCGCTCTACTACCAGGTATGAACATTGTTATATCAAGAACTAGTGGTGCTCTGTGCGCGGGACCGAGGAGCCCGCGAGGAGGGGCTTAATGAAAGGGGAGCTCCGAGATATGAAAGTAAAAAATTAAATAGTAGTTTATTTCATAAATTCTTACTGAGGTACTTACATTTGATGTTTACTATTTTTTTTAAGATTATAATATTTCTTATTTACAATAATAAAATATAAAAACAAGGGAAGAAAAACTAAACATACTACTTCTAACTACAACGTAGAAAATCTTTAGAAAAGCCTAAAGATAATCTAAGTGCTATAATAATTTACTAATTATATTGTTTTCACGTTCCTTGGTAGGCCTCTGGGTCCTGCACTAGGTCTGCTTGCACAGCCTGTATAGAAAAATATCCATAGGTCCCTAGATCCCTGGGGTACTCCAAGGTCTGATGGGCAATATGATGGTGAAGCTCGGCATTCGGCCCCGCTTCTTCCTCGATTTGACGTCACAGCACTTACTCCGTCATTACGTTCCTCCCGAGACTATGCATGAGAATTGTATGGAGTTGATTTCTTTTATATAAAAGCCATCATGTTTTTGTACGATTAGGTACATATATGCATGCAGTTCTCTCCAATATTTGTTCAAGCGCTATTTCCCTGTCTTTTATAGTTTTCGAGATAGTACTTAAGTGTCTGATGGTCATTTATTGTCACAGGAAACATAAATATAGATACAAAATAAAAAAGCCTTTCCTTGCTAAGCAAGTGCAAATCCACACAAAATACAAGTCATTGGTGTATGGCCGGATTCGAACCAGGTTGCGTCTGAGTATTACTATAGTAAGCCGAGACCATTTGTATGTAGATTATCAATCTACCCTCCTTTCTTGCAGAACTCGACGGGCGAGATGGGCCCGCCGACCAATCAGGACGGCTTCCTGCAATCCATACTGAACGACGAGGACCTGCAACTCATGGACATGGCTATGAATGAAGGTATGAGATATTTGATTATGTATTTTTTTAAATCACCACACGAGTTGCGATCAAGAGTCTTTTTTCACCGTAGAATTCGGTACTAAATAAATATTCCGAAATATTTCACACAGCGCCATCTAGCCCCTCACTAGCTAACTAACCCTCACAAACTCTTGTGTCGTGGGTTCTATATAACGATATATTTCTTTCGTAAATACATACTTTTTATACAAGACAACATACATGTATGTATTGTTTAAGCCAGAGTGTATGAAATATTTGCACACAAATTTAAATACAAAGATTTAAATAAAACAGGTTATATTTCGAAACGCTACATCCAACTACATTCTATGTTCTTTAACATATAAAAAAATATATATTTATAACCTAGTATATAACTTATTATGTGAATACCATAAACATTCCTATGATAAAACTTGCTCTGATCCCTCACTAAAATACGCCTCTTGTCTAAGGGGGCAGGTGTCCATAGTACATCGATATGAGTGCTTGTTAGACATATTCTGACAGCACAAGTGGCGCCATCAGCCGCTTAGTCTGAAGTGTTTGAAATGAGTGTGGATTGTCGCGCCTGGCAGTTAGTAGACCGTAGCCTAGCGGTTGAGGCGTACCTGGTTCGAATCTATCGGTCGTGATTATTTTCGCTCGTTTTCCAATAAAAGTTTAAGTTAACACATTAATGTGTTTGTAAAAATAGAAACACAAGTATGATCTAAGAATTGAATTAAAATTCAAGGTCAATATAATATATGTATAATCCTAGATAATACAATACGTGAAACTATCTTTAGATAAAAACATGAGTCGTTCAATGATATTGTATTTATATGCCATACTAGTGCGTGCTCGCGGCTTCGCTCGCATTAAGAAGTAAAAAACTCGCATCCCCTATTTCACCCCTTTAAAAGTGGCATTTCCAAAAATCCTTTAGCTGATGCCTACGTCATAAACATAACAATACCATGACAATATCTTTAAGTCGTATTTCCTCATGACTGAAGGTCGTGACTCCCCCGCAGAATCAATTCGTTAGTGGAGTTCTCTTGTGCAGATACATCGTGGTGGGCGCCCAGCTCCTTCCACGGAAGACACATGTCCTCGAAAACCACGAGAATATCCATATGTTTGTCAATATTATTTTGCTAATTTCAAAGTAGGTATTGTAATAGAAAATACGTTATTATTAGGCATGTGACGATGCCCAGCATAAACAATGAGAGATGCGTTGTCAACTTCTCGCGAGTCTCGTCCTATCAGAACCCAGGATACCGTATCAACCAATCAGAGCACTTGTTACCAACTTCACCATTTGGTCACCAGAGAGGGTGGTGTATCACCTTCCGTCATAGAAGTCTCTCACCAGGAGCCCTAAGGGGATGCTGGGCATCGTCTCTGCTAATAATACAAATTTTATTTTTGTGTAAAATTTGCATATTTTACTCTTTATATACTTACATAGATATAATGATATCGCATATGTACGTATGTCCCTAACATACAACAAATATTAATTAAAATATTAAATGATAACAAAGCGCCGTGTCACAGTCATATGATATTAAACTACTGTCAATATATTGTAGAACTAGTGGACAGCCGCGGCTTCACTCGCATCAAGAAGTGAAACATTAAACCCCTATTCCACCCCTTTAAAAGTAGCATTTCCAAAAAACCTTTCTAAGCGGATGCCTACGTCATAACATGTACCTACATGCCAAATTTCAGCCCAATCTGTCCAGTGGTTTGTAAATATGTAACTGACTGTTTCTTTTATTAATAAAAATCATCACAAATAATTTAAAAAAAAGCGAGTGTGGCTCAGCGTTACCAGCGTCTGGTCCAAGGTTCGAATCCGGCCCTACACCAATGACTTGTATATTCAAGTTATGGATTTGCACTCGCTTAACGGTGAAGGAAAACATTGTGAGGAAACCGACATGTTTGAGGAGCACAATATCCGAGGACATGTGTATCCCGTGGAAGGACCTGGGCGCCCACCACGATGTATCTGCACCAGAGAACTCCCCTAACGAATCAATTCTGCGGGGGAGTCACTACCTTCAGTCATGAGGAAACACGACTCACAGAGAGAGAGAATTTAATAAAGTTGAGTCATCTCAGAGGCTAGGGTCGTTTGAAAACTCTACCAGACACCAGACTTGTCCACTCCCATATAACTTAATTTTATATTCAACCAACTTATGCAAATCACTTGTGACTTAAAACATGACATAGACCATGTCCGAAGCACCTAAGACGGTTTGAAAACCCAACACCAGAGTTGGCCACTCATATCACTTTACTTTTTCACACTGCAAATCACCTATTGGCCTAAAATTTTGACTTGCAATTTCGTCTCGCCGCGGAATGACAGGGTTTTTAAATCAAATCCAGTTTTGGCCGATTTAATGTTAGTGTCAATATTTGACGGTCCTTCGTCGTGTGTAAAAGTCATTCTGAGGCACGAATATTACCAGTAAGTCTGTACAGGGTGACTGGAAGGAATCTATCTATCTAAATATATAAAACTCAAAGGTCTGCCTGACTGACTGATATAGTGATCTATCAACGCACAACCCAAACCACTGGACGGATTGGGCTGAAATAGGGGATAGAAGTTTTATTTTTTAATGCGAGCGAAGCCGCGAGCACCCTCTAGTACATATAATAAAGCTGAAGAGGGTCAAAAATCTGAACATTGAAGATATTAGAAAAACATATGTTTGGTTATAGTTTAAATTGATAATAAAACACGTTACAGCAATTTTTATAATTTTTGTCTGTTTCTCTGTGTCTCTGTTTGTCTGTTTATTTAAACGCTCATCACGCAATAACGGCTGAACGGATCATCATGATTTTTGGTATGTATGTAGGTAGTATGAGATCTTAGGAGTATCATAGGCTACTTTTTATCTCAAAATAAAGCGAGCTAAGCCGCGAGCGTCCACTAGTGTATAACATTACATGAATTTTACTATCATGGAAGAAGATTCATTATAGTTTGATAGTCCATAAAATTTTACAGACAAAGTAACACACAGACAATAATTTCATATACTCATACATTAAAAGTATCATATCCGTTATCTATTACCCAGGACACAAGCGTTTGCTTAGTGTGGGGCTAGATGGCGCTGTGTGCAATGTCCCGAAATATTTATTAATTTTATTGAAAAAACATTACCTCCTCCTCTCCTCCTCCTACCACAGAGGAACATAATATTACCGTCTTATTACAAAACGCGGTTTAAATGTTAGTCCAGGACTTTTGAAAATAACAAGTGCTTTCTTGTTGTTCAGACAACGCATACAAGCAACCAAAATGTCAACTTCAAATTGGAACTTTGATTTAACATTGGTACATTTTGACAGTTTGATAATTATGACAGAAGACAGACAATTTTCGAACAACTAAAACGGACTTGGTCTAGCTAATATTTAAACCAATTTTATAATAAGGCCCTTACTATTTTATTTATCAAACAGTCTGGGCTGTAAAAGTCACCTTGTATACATGAAAAATCATGTCATTGGTGAATAAGCCAACTCGCATTATTTTCGTATATTCATTGTATTATGTCGATTTATATCAAGATTAACTTTACTTTATTGAAATAAACATACAGACTGTTATCAGGTATTAGGTGTTATTTTTCATTTTTTTATTTTTACATTTATCACCAATGACTTGTATTAGATACAATACTAGTGGACGCTGGCGGCTTCGCTCGCATTGTTTCGGGATAAAAAGTAGTTTATTTAAACGCCCATCACACAAAAACGGCTGAACAGATCATCATGATTTTTGATACGTAGATAGTATGAGGTCTTAGGAGTGTCATAGTCTACTCGTTATCCTGAAATAGAGCGAGTGAAGCCGCGAGCGTCCACTAGTAAACAATAAAAAAGGAAGTAATAGTTTAAAATTAGAACGCGCGGTTTTCCCAACTTTTTCCCGCCAATACTGCGTTTGTGTTTTTTTTCAATCGCCGCGATAAAGTTGTTAGTTTGACCTATCACGCGTGACGTCACCGCCTGAAAGTGTCCAGTCATTGGTCGCGCTCGCGATGGCGCGCCCGCTTACGATGCGCGTTCCAAACACGAATTGCGTTCGGAAATCAAATTTGAAAATTATATACGTCACTCGATGTTGTCTCTGTCTATGTAGAGATGGGACTTGTTGTTATTGAATGGATTGTTCGAAGTTTGAATTTAGATTTTATTTTGTTTCTTTTTTTATCGGCGCGTGTACTTAAATTGCGTTGTTTTTGAAATGTTGGGGTCGTTCGAAATTTGAATTTCCATTTTTTTTTTGTATTCGACGCGTGACTTAAATTACGTATTATTTATTATACGTGTATGTGATAATGAATGTGAGTGGGTTTTATTTTTAGACTGTTACATAATTGCAACTTGAGTGACTCAGCTTTTTTGCGTCAGTAGAGGTTCAAGGTTACATACACAACGAACTTGTAAAAAAAATAGTTAAGTACATAAATATAACAAAATTAGATACATATTTACTTTACAATATAGAGGTATTATTAACTGACGTATTGTTATTAACCTAAATCTTTTTTTTTTCTTAAGTTACCAGTAAGTACTTTACTCTGAAATCTGAACAGAACATAGTTCAGAAAAAAAACACTTTTGAAACTTAAAAAGGTCTCGCGGAAAATCATAAAATACAAACTATTCATAACTAAAAAAAACTTGCTCCTAGGATAGGTACGAAAGAATACAAACTTTATAAAGCTTACAAAGTTTATATAAGTTTACAAATATGATGATTTTACAACAGGCGTTAAAGCAGCAAGTCTCCAAAAGCAACGTTCGCACAAACGACGGTGTAGTCGATAGAGCTCTTGATTAAATATAATAAGTGCCAATGAAATATTAGCCAAATGATTTATTTTATCATAAAAAAATAACTTGTATATTAAGTAATAGGTGTCTTAAAAATAGTTATTTACATATGTATTAAATGTAATTAAAATGGCGGAAGTCAATTGCACGAATTAATCAATATTTTATAGTTAACACATAAAAACACATATATCGCTAGAAATGTTTTACCAACAAATAAATTTTAACAGAATAAAATGGAATACGTAAAACAATATACATATGTACATATAGATATATAATGAACTAGCTTTATTGTTGACACAAAATAATAAATAACAATACAAAAGGCATATGATATGAAAACTAGTGCCAAAAGCGGCGGCCCTATCGCTGAAAGCGATCTCTTCCAGGCGATCTTTGGCTGGAGAGAAATAAACCTAGAGAAAAAAGAAAAATCTAATTTTTCATGTAGATGTACATGTACATTGTACATATGTTAGAAAACTCAATTCAAATTCAATCTGAACATATTTTAAAGTGTGCAAAGTCGCGAAACACAGCTAGTTTGTTAGATAATACAAACACGTAATAATAACTTTATAGTAAGCGCACACATATGGGTATTTTTGTCGCCTGTGAGCGCTGTTCCAACAAACAGGAACAAATAACAAACAAGATAACAATAATGTTAACATAAGCTGTAAGATTAAGATGTAACATTGTTAATGACTGCTTTATTCAGCCGCCATTACGTTTCCGACTTCTCGAGAAGAAATACAAGAAACTCCTTGCTCTATACAAAAAGGAAAACTTTCTTTTTAAAATAGTGGTGAAAACTTTTTGGAAAAAAGATCCGTTTTGTTAAAAAGGAAGTGCATTGAAAACTCTTTGAGCGATTTGAGAATTTGAAAAAAGAAATCGTTTTGAGACTACAGTTTAGAAACAAAATATGCTAGTGACGTCTTTTTAAATAAAGAAACTATTCACAATGGGCGTGTTTTCGTACGTTTACAGACTATTTGTGATGCAAAAGCTCAAGTGATTGTTTTGGCAAATAACGGACTTTTTTCCTAATTTTCTGACTGAAAACTCGAAAAACTGGCTCGTACACTCCAAAAGTGTACTTCTGAAATATAAAGAACTGATAATAGAAAGACTGAAAATCAGAACTATTGAACTGTCAATTTACTAGTGTTGTTTTTTATGACTTAAAAACTGTTTGCGTTCGAACTTTTTTTATCTCTGTGACGTGTTTTCTCGAGTGTATTAAAAAGCCTACATATGCCATTCCTTCTGAATAAACCGGCGTCCAAGAGTAGAAAGGTGCACAATTCCGAATGCTCCTTCTGTTTGTGTCGGTTCTGTTGCGCTCTAAGAAGGTCCCGGACAACCACGGACTCCTTAACCAAAGTCCCCGTTGACGTTTTGAAACGATACAACTTTTGTCTATGGTCGTTCAAATACAGACAGTTTTTCGACCGCTGAGACTCGACAAACACGTTATATTTAGCACTGATAACGGAGAAGACAATAGAATGTCATGTCATACGCCTGTTTGCAATGGAATCAAGGGATTTGTGACTGACAACACTATTTGTCTACGGAGATTCGTTTGCGCACGTCACTAGAAAGTTTCCGAGCGGAAAATTTGAAACGCGCGCGCGAAATTTGAACTTCGAATGCTTGCTTTTTTAAGGATTTGAAAAAGAGGACAAATTTGAGGACGCACGCGCTGTATTTGAAATTCGAATGCTGACTTTTCGAAAAAAACAAATAGTACGAGGCTTATTACTTAATCGCCGAATGACATACCGACAATAAACTCGGATGATTGTACAAAAAACACGAAGAGAAACGGAGAAATAAAACAGAATTGGACAGCAGCACTCGATAACTGTACATGATATAGATAAAATCGTATTATTCGTAAACGATAACACAATATTACTTGCGGACTAATCTCGCTGATCTATCGATAGCGTTACATTTGATAGCAAAATATTTCGCTTGACAGTCACGACACATAAGCATAATATATAATATCGACAAATGAAAAGCTGAATCTTGCGGATTTGCCGGATATTCGTCGATAAAAGTACAAAACTCACAATGGATCTGTCGGCGTCGCACCTCCATACCTACGGGCATCCGTTCTATCCTGTGCCGCCATATTTGAGATCGCCGCTTCTGTTTCCGGATCCGGCCGAGTATTTGACTTCCTACTACAAGTTCTACGATGGTGAGATTCCCTTTTTGAAATATTGTTGTTTTGTGTTTTGTTTCCGCCTTTTACAATTGCAGAAGATGAAGACCTCTTTGAATCGAACTTTTATGCAAATTTATTGGATTTTTTGTTGAAGGTATTGATGCTCCTTTGTTTTCTTAGGTTTTTTTAGTTGAGTTGTTTTTCAATTTTAAAATGTAAACAAATTTGTAAAACATTTCGATTATTGATTACTTTAGTATTTGACAAATATTTTAATAAATTTAGTAACTTAATCGTGTAATTGGCTCAACGCTGCAATCACTTGTACGAGTATATTTGACAATTCTTCTCTTCAAGCTTTCTATAGACTTTTTACCATATAATTTTCTTAAGTCTTCTGAAGAAAATTTGTATAGATTTTCCACAAGAAAGACCATTTTCTTCTGCATAGTATTTTTGTATGTAAAAAAAGGGAGTTGCTGAAAAAAATCAGGTAAAAAATTAGAAAGACCTTTAAAAAATCTTGATTTCCGAAGTAGAAGGGTTTTTGCAAATTAATTTGACCTTCCAGAGATTGATAAACGCTAAGACCGCTAAAGTTTTACAACAAACATTCGAAACCTACAATTTTACGTGTCATCCGACCCACGACCGCTTCATACCATAGTTTAGAATAACTGGAATTTCCATTGAGTATTATGATGCAATATTTATTTTATAAAGTGACTTACATGTAACATCTTTATATAAGTACATAGATTACTCATAGATATGAATATTAAACATATCTCTCTCTCTTTGAGTCGTATTTCCTCATGACTGAGGGTCGTGACTCCCCCGCAGAATTAGGTGACTTATATATATTTTGTTAGGTGAGTTCTCTTGTGCAGTTACATCGTGGTGGGCGCCCAGGTCCTTCAACGGAAGACACATGTCCTCGGACATTGTGGTCCTCAAACATGTCGGTTTCCTCGCGATGTTTTCCTTAACCGCTAAGCGAGTGCAAATCCACACTTGACTGTCATTGGAGTAGTCATTTATACATAAAGGGTTAAAAAAATACGGTTTATGTAGGCTTGTTAGAGTGCCATTACCGTTTAAGTTAAGAGCTTTATCCTATACATATAATAAAGCTGAAGAGGGTCGATAGTCTGAACATTGAAGATATTAGAAGAATATGTTTGGAGATACTGCGAATTGTTACCACGTTCCAACAATTTCTAGAAATTCTGTCTGTTTATCTGTGTCTCTGTTTATTTAAACGCTCATCACGCAAAAACGGCTGAACGGAGCATCATGATTTTTGTTATGTAGGTAGTATGAGGTCTTAAGAGTGTCATAGGTTAATTTTTATCCTGAAATAATGCGAGCGAAGCCGCGGGCGTTCTCTAGTATATCGTGTATTTTCAACCACACTGTCGCTTGTTAAGGGTGTCGCTTTAGACTACTTGCTGCTTAAAAGTCTGACCAAAAGTTAATTAAAACATTTGCTTAAGAAGTGTTTATCCCAAACTTATTTCTTCTGGTTCCTTCTAGGCAAGCGCGCTATATCATAGGCCACAAAGTTATGCCAATTTCATTAAGGCAAAGTCATTTACATTTAAATAACAAGAGATAAAATATTGATCGACTAATCTACCTTGATTACCATTTACAATTAAAAAGGTTAAAGTCTAAAGATCAATCTTTAATATATAAAACTCAAAGGTGACTGACTGACTGATATAGTGATCTATCAACGCACAGCCCAAACCACTGGACGGATCGGCATGGAATTTGGAATGCAGGTAGATGTTATGACGTAGGTATCTGCTAAGAAAGGATTTTTGGAAATGCCACTTTATAGGGGTGAAATAGGGGATGCAAGTTTTACTTCTTAATGTGAGCACCCACTAGTATCACATAGTAAAAATCGTATCATATGTATTATACTAAAGTAGAAAGTTTATGAGTGTGCATGGTATGTTCGTGCCTTCTTCACGCTAAAACGGCTGAACCGATTTAGATGATATTTGATATGGAGATAGCTTAGACTTTGGATTAACATTAAGCAACTTATTATCCCGGACTAACGCGACCAAAACCGCGGGGCGAAGCTAGTGTAAAAATAAGGCAAAAAACATGGATAAAATGTGATATGATAAATTACATTTTACAGTCACAAATTATATATAAATTATGATAATTATGTACATATATGAATCATTATCCGGTTTGAACTACATATAATATATGTACATTATGTACCTACAAGTGATTATTTTATTTTTTTATGTGAAGTCATCGTTACGTATATGGTTTTTTATCTGTTATCAATGTTTAGGCCATATTCAGCATTTTAGAGTAGAAATAATGTTTATATTAGTTTGTATCTCTCTATTTGAGTCGTATTCCCTCATGACTGGGGGTCGTGACTCCCCCGCAAAATTCAAAATTAATTCGTTAGGGAAGTCTTCTTGGGCAGATACATCGTGGTGGGCGCCCAGGTCCTTCCACGGAATACACATGTCCTCGGATATTGTGGTCCTCAAACATATCGGTTTCCTCACGATGTTTTCCTTCACCGTTAAGCTAAGTAAGTTTAAGCGAGTGCAAATCCACACAACTTGAAAATACAAGTCATTGTTATTAGTTTATATATGATATTTTATTATTAGCATCGGTAAAAGGTTATGTAAGAATTATACAAGAATTAAAAAGGTCGTCTGAGAGTGGGCAGACTCCAGTGTCAGAGTATTCAAACCTAGGGCTTTTTATAGATTAAAATAAATGCAAATAGATATTTATAAAAACGTATTCCTAGTATAAATTATATATTTTCTAAATTGCGTCTTGCACTAGGTACCTCAGGGGTCCTGAATTGCAAGACTGCAGTACCTCCCGCCACCCTCCTTGCCTCTATTTACACTGATATTACGTTTTAAAACTCAATTAAACTTTCCTAAAAATAACAAAACAGCGAGTAAACCCAGGTCACTGAACCGATCATGATTTTATTTTTCCTCAAGTTTTTCACAATTACACACACGTACATACATACATATGCCTTATCGTAAACTGCCTATTTTCCTTATTTGACATATCACTGTGACTAGTCATATTTCATATTTTTTAGAACCGGCAAAAAAAATCGAGCAGTCATTGTGACGGGCGATATTTTTACATGAAATTCAGTGATAAGGTGATAAGATTCGCGGACGAATGTAAGTGTGCAAGTGAATTTAATAACTTCCATTTTACTTGTAATAATAAAAAATATTCAATGTACAAACAGTTGTAATAGAGACAACATTTCTTTTGTATTATCTCTCTTGAGTCGTATTTCCTCATGACTGAGGGTCGTTACTCCCCCGCAGAATTAATTCGTTAGGGGCGTTTTCTTGGGCAGATACATCGTTGTGGGCGCCCAGGTCCTTCCACGGACCTTTTTCTTTTGTATTATAATTAATCACCATCATCATCTGAACTCGTCAAATTCTAAGCATAGGCCTCTCCCAAGACACGCCTTTCAGTCAGATTTTACAGGTCTCGTATCCATCCAAAATAAAATTGAAAGTGGTACAAGTAACGATTTCTATCGAAATGATGTTAGGGGATATCATTTCGTATCCATTTTTTTTTACTATCAGTTTGGTCTTTAATATACATTTGTTTATAAAAGGGAGAAAGTACTTCGACTTCACCTCAATGTTTCTTTTTTATTTCATGTGCGTAAAATGTGTAGAGTCGAGAGTAAACCGGTTTCTTCTAGGCAAGCGCGTAAGATCGTAGATTATAACGTTGCTTAACATCAAGCAAGTTGTAGTCAAGCGTGAGCCTATTTCATGTAAAAAAAAAAATGTGTATATCTAATAAAGTAACCGTAATCCTATTACCATAGTTAATTATTATTTTGTCTTTTTAATAATAATAATAATATGTCTTTATTGCACACCAACATGAAAGAAATACATGAAGGGATAAATTTATGATGACGTACATTTGGGCGACCTTATCGCCTTAAGCGATTTCTTCCAGGCAACCTTTGGATGGACACGATTAGCTGATTGATTTTTAGCATTTGATCAGTATTTTTTTATTATTAAGCTTGTAAATGTGTTAGAAAAAAAAAGAATAACTGAAAGATTAACCGTAAAAACCATAATCTTACCCAATTTTAAATATTAAACATCAAAAAATTAGTGGAACTCTCTACCTGGAGCCTTGTTCTCAGACAATTATAACCCAGGAGTCTTCAAATCCAGAGTAAATAGGTTTCTTCTAGGCTACATCTTAGACTACAGTGGTGCTTAACATCAGGCAGGCTGTAGTCAAACGCAAGCCTATTCCGTGTTTAAAAAAACGGTTGCCCCTACCCTATTTTATAAATTTATCACTCACAGACGGGTCGGAATGATAACTTCATTTCGTGAAATCGGCTGAAGATGTTTCGTCATACATATAAAGTAATGAATTAAATGTGTTTTTTTTATATGTCATTCGCCTTGTAGCAACAGATAAGATATATGACAATGTATCTGGTAAATTTTAGAATACGCCGATGTAATATGCAAAGGTGTCGGC
This sequence comes from Macaria liturata, assembly GCA_964023185.1. Taxonomy (NCBI): domain Eukaryota; kingdom Metazoa; phylum Arthropoda; class Insecta; order Lepidoptera; family Geometridae; genus Macaria; species Macaria liturata. The sequence goes on along the minus strand of OZ026807.1, from coordinate 12,119,018 downwards.
CTGAATAAGTGTTTTTTCACGATGATTATACAATATTTCTATATTGAGTAAATAATACGAGTATGTATATCTAATGTTTATAAAATACTGTAACGTTGGTGGATGTATTTTTTTATGATAACTTTGCAATTTTTTTTTATTGTTGTTTGACTTTTTCTTCAATAGCTATATATAATAGTAACATTTCTTTTTATGTGAGTTGTTTATCATTATCAAGGGTCTTTTAGTAATTGTCTTTTTTTGTTGTCGGTTAAAAACTCAAACTTAATAAATAATACACCTCTATAAGCAATTGTTGACGCGATCAGTCCTTGGATGGTTGACCACTAATTGGCATTCACTATTTGACACGTTTGATTGTAGATCCCGGCTGCTGCTTATAGTGCGGCAATCGTTAAGCCATGTCAGAAGCCCTTATGTCGGCTTGATAAACTCTCGACACCTCTCATTCGATAACAAAAAGTGTAGGTGTATAAATGTACTAGTGGACGCCCGCGACTTCGCTCGCAATTTTTTGAGATAAAATGTAGCCTATGCCACTCCTAAGACTTCATACTATCCGTTCAGTCGTGATAAGCTTTGAAATAAACAGACTTGTATTCTAAAAACTACTTAATCGTGTTCTGTTATTGATATAAAGTAAACCCAAACATTTTTTTTTCTAATATCTACAATGTTCAGATTTTTAACCCCTTTTCAGCTTTATTACATCTATAGAATAGATATATACATAAAACTCAAAGGTGACTGACTGATTGACTGACTGACTGATATAGTGATCTATCAACGCACAGCCCAAACCACTGGACGGATAGGGCTGAAATTTTGAATGCAGGTAGATGTTATGACGTAGGCATCCGCGAAGAAAGGATTTTTGGAAATGCCACTTTTAAAGGAATGAAATGGGGGATGCAAGTTTTACTTCTTAATGCGAGCGAAGCCGCGAGCACCCACTAGTTTTAAATATACACCACTATTCGCGTGGGCTGTTGAAACGACCGATCTGAATGAGTACTTAAAATATAGACTATAAGAAAAAAAAAACAGGAAACGGTTTTTAAAAATAAAGAGTATTACGTTTGAAATAAAATGTTTATGATCTCCGTAAGAATGTGTAAATATATCGTCCATTCATAAATTCACGTCCGGTTTGCGGAAAAAATTGCGAGTTCTCGTGAAAATTCGCTTTGTAGGACTGAAAAACATTTATTTTTGTTGTGTTTAGAATGTAAGTGCTATATCTGTTATCTAGTACCCGCGACACAAGCGTTTGCTTAGTATGAGGCTAGATGGCGCTGTGTGATATGACCTGAGATATGTTTCTATTATTATTATCTGTTTTTTTTTTACTCTAAACTGTCAGGCGTATCCGACTTATTGTGAAACCCCCTGCTGGACAAGTCTACCTGTCCTATAATATATTTTCTTTATAACATAACTATTTAAAGACGGCTCCAGTAGGTCAAAAAGCTACAACTCTTAGTCTACGACTTTTGGAAATTATCAAAATGTCTGTATATACTGAGTACATTATGTATTATTGCAGGCATGTACACGATGCGCATGCTGGACGGCGCGGCGGCCCACCCCGCGCTGCAGCACAACCACACGCATATGATGATGCAGCAGCAGCACGGTTAGTACACTCCTCATGACTGAGGGTCGTGACTCCCCCGCTGAATCAATTAGTTAGTGGAGTTCTCTTGTGCAGATACATCGTGGTGGGCGCCCAGCTCCTTCTACGGAAGACACATGTCCTCGGATATTGTGGTCCTCAAACATGTCGGTTACCTCTCGAGTCACGACCCTCAGTCATGAGAAAATACTACTCAAAGAAACTGTAAAACCGGTGACATGTGTTAAATGATATTTGACATAAAAAACATTACTATTTGTCACTTCATTGATGGATTGAACGTCAAAGTGTTGTACCAATGTAACCTATCCCGGAAACCATGTAAACTACTTTTAAGTGTACTAATATTTTCACATAGAATTAACATATGTAACTAGTTGTTAAGTGCAAATAAATATATATATTTTTCTACATATATTTATTCTCTCTTTATCCCCCAGAGCGTGATTCGGCTTCAGACAGCGCCGTATCTTCTATGGGCTCGGAGCGCGTTCCTTCCCTATCCGACGGCGAGTGGTGCGACGGGAACGACTCCGCTCAGGAGTTCCACAGGTGAATATAGTATTTATATCTATAAGAGTAACGGTTAGAATGGTTTGAAGTATTACTGTGTGCTTAGAGCTTTATGGTTTGGAACGCGGCTTGTATTTATGAAGTGGGAATATAAACTTTAGAGTGTAGGTTTTAGATCCCTTTTTGATTGGACTATTACCTTATATGTAAGGAGCTCCACAGGTGAATATCGGCTTTATTACCATGAGGCTAAAGTTTGTTCTTGTATGTACTTTTCTTGGGTACTTAGGACGTTTGATTTTGGGGCATGTACTTGTGTGATGGGAACGACTGGAGTTCCACAGGTGAATATGAATATATACTCTAATTTTACTGTAGTGAGGATGGGTATTGCTCGAATTGTTACTAAGTACTTAAGACTTTTGGGCTCGGAGCCCCGTACTTGTGATATGATAGGAACGTTATGCTTGGGAATTCTACAGATGAATATCGACTTTATATCTAAAGGAGTGAGAGTACGAATGGCTTGTATTACTGTAATGCACTTAGGACTATTATTTTGTAAACCGATTTCGCTCAGAAGTTCCAAAGATGATTATGAGTATATTGGAGCTGGTTTCCGAGACACAGATAATTTTCTAGTTCGGAAGCCAGAGATTTCCAAATTTCTTGTGTCATAGGTATGTATTTTTTATCAATAAAGAATTGTATTGATTGATTGAACTATTACTATGTCCTTAGGATTTTTTAATTCGTGACTTGGATTCAATTGTTTATGGGAATTATCAACTCTATTATTTCGCGTTTAAAGTTAATTTTCATCTGATGTGTTTGTAAGTACAAAGAACTTTTCGACTCTGAACTGTATTGTCTTTAATATGGGATAATATATTATATGTCCCCTTCATCTGTTCTCTTGTTTAGTGTGGGGCTAGATGGCGCTGTGTGATATGTCCTGAAATATTTATCAATATATTTAATTATTTTTTTTAAATATCTTCAATGTGCAGACTTTAGACTCTCTTCAGCTTTATGTTTTTTTTTACATGATATAGGCTTACGCTTGACTACAACTTGCCTGATGTTAAGCAAAATTGTATCTAGATTAGTGTCTTAATACACATATGTATCCGGCTTATATCAGGAAAATTTATTTAAAAATTATCTACTTATCATAAATTTAAAAAGTCATCCAGGCAGATGCTGAAATGACTTGCTGAATTTTCTTTTTATCATCGGACAAATAACGTAAATGAATTCGAGAAATTTTATAATATATAGATTGTGGATATTTTATAATTATTCAGTGTATTTTGAAGATTTTCGCGTACGAGTGTAGAGTTTGGTGAAATTTGGTTTAGTCATCGGTGGTTGTGACTTGTAAGTTATCTAGTTATTATTATGTTGTTATTAAGTTATTATATTTTATCAATTTAATAGGTATTGATGTATGTTCGTGATTTGTTGGAATTTAGCGATCGATCTAATGTGTTGAATTTTATTTAAATTGATGCAGTTTTACAGCTCTGTTAGCTTAGTTGGTAGGGCTCTGCCTTGTAATCTAGGGGTGCGAGTTCGATTCCCGCATAACACAAGTAATTATGAATATTAATATTAGCAATTACTTGTGTTGAGTCTGGTCGTTTCCTATAATAAGTATCTATTTAGGAAATAAAGTATGTAAGTAGTATATCCGTTATCTAGTACCCACGACACAAGCGTTTGCTTAATGTGGGGCTAGATGGCGCTGTGTGCAATGTCTCGGAATTTTATTTATTTACAATTGTATGGCAGAAACTTTGAGTTACGACTGGTGACTTCCGCTCTGGATCGTTTCTGGTGCAACGGTTAGCTATTGCCATCCAGCGCGGAAACGCAGCGAGCTTGATGGGCACATTTGCACCGGGAACGATTAAGGGCGGGTTATTTAATTAATTTGACATTTAGTTTTGTTTTATTTGACATAAAAATAAATACTGTTTGACAGATTGTATACATAGTAAAAATAATGTGTTTTTATCATATGTTTTAGCTCCAAGTTCCGCCCGTACGAGGCGGGGTACGGGCGCGAGCGCGCCGCTCCGCACGCACCGCAGAAGAAACACCACATGTTCGGGAAACGATGCTTCCAGGTGAATATATCGTGTATACTATAATAAAACATAAAAACAAGGGAAGAAAAACTAAATATACTACTTCTAAATACAACATAAAAAGGGGCACTTAGAAAAGCCTAAAGAAAGTCTAAGTGCCCCAGCCCACTACCCGAGGGCAGCGTGCCCAGCATACTGGCCGCATTACCACGCTGGATGGAAATGCTGATATGTTGAGCAAGAAAAAGGCCAGCATTTTGGTCATGCGTCGCGTCAACCAAGCGCTCCGAGAGGATACATATATACATAGGATATATCATGTATACTTATATTAATCTCTCTCTTGAATCGTATTCCTCATGACTGAGGGTCGTGACTCCACCGCAGAATTATTTCGTTAGGGGCGTTCTCTTGTGCAGATATGATGAGATATGGGGCGCCCAGGTCCTTCCACGGGAGACACATGTCCTCGGATATTGTAATCCTCAAACATCTCGGTTTCCTCACGATGTTTTCCTTCACCGCTAAGCGAGTGCAAATCCACACATAACTTGAAAATACAAGTCATTGATGTAGGGCCGGATTAGAACCACGGAGTCACACTCGCTTATACCCATATACGAGTATAATAAATATATACTTACTTGCAATGTTACCCGCGTTCCATCTCCTTCGTTGTACTCCTCATTACGGACCGTGACTCCTCCGCAGAATTTGTTCTTTAGGGGAGTTCTTTTGGGCAGATACACGTCTCCTCGGATATTGTAATCCTCAAACATGTCGGTTTCCTCACGATGTATTCTTTAAGCTTGTACAAATCCACACATAACTTGAAAAACAAGTCAATGGTTTAATGCTGGAATTGGAACCAGGCCAGTATTTAGTAGTAGGCCAGGTACTCGCCGAATTGATAGGCGAATACATGTATTTTTATAAGTGTATCAATATGCACTAGTTTTTATTCTGTTACAACAAATAACATGCGAAATTTGAACCCAATTTTAAATATTTTTTTTTTATTACTTTTAGGAGCAGAGCAACGCTCCTATCCTGGAGCCGGCGGTGCCCCCGCACGCGCCCGTCAAGTACGAGCGGCCTGACGCTTACCATCACGACGCCATGCAGCACATGCATAATGGTACGCTTAATTTTATTTTTACACTAGTGGGTACTCGCGGCTTCTAATTTAGAAGTAAAACTTGCATCCCCTATTTCACCCTTTAAAAGTAGCAATCCCAAAAATCCTTTTTTAGCGGATGCCTACGTCATAACATCTACCTGCATGCTAAATTTCAGCCCAGCATTCGTAAATACAGGCTAGTGTATCACTTCATCTGCTTACAGCACATTAATTTATTATGCTCTGTCAATTATAGTTTGAAAATGTCCATAAATTTTATATCAAACTCACAGTCGACAGCCGTTCAAATTCATCGATAAACAAGTATTGTAACAACTATTCCTCCATCGCAGAGTTCTCCAGCCGCCACCAGCTCCCGACCCCGCACTCCTCCAACCAGCAGCCGGCGCTGGACCTCAACATCGCGCACTCCAGCCACTCTCTGCTGCAGGTAAGATAAATAAATAAAAATTTCAGGACATTGCACCCAGCGCCATCTAGTCCTACACTAAGCAAACTCTTCATCGGTATTGGGTAACGAATATAATACTTAGGTATATACTTTGGTTGAAAACTCTCCTAGCAATTAATTCTGCGAGGGAGTTCCGACCCTCAGTCATGAGCTGTATTTGGCTCAAATACAGAGAAAGAGAGAGAGAGAGGGAGTGTGCGTCAAAAGCAACAACTTTTGGAAATCAACTAGTGACTTATATTTATAGATACACTTCACTTGTTACCAAAAAACAATGCGGTACTAGCACGAGAAACGACAACGAGAAAAAGTGCCGGTATTAAAGAGAACATAATAGACCACAAAGTATATCCAACGGTACTCCGCAGGCCCTTTGATAAATTAGTATATTGATACCAAGATACAGGCTAACGCCTAGTTTGGGGTCTGTTGTTAATACTATAACTCTAATGTATTGTAAATTAACTAAAATATGAAAATTGTTATGTGTAGGTTAAGTTTTAAAATGGCATTTTTTTTTACAAACACTTATTAATAAAGGTAAAGATAAAAAAAGATAAAGAATCTTTATTGATACCGTAAAGTTGCAACACACACATATAATATTTAAATATTATAATCATAGAATATGCTACACAAATTACAATATCGCGTCAAATTGAATTTTGCCTAATACATTTTATCTCAAAAAATTGTTTTAATGAACTTTCATTATCATATGTAATAACATGTTTGTTGTTTGTTCCAGAGCACAGTCCCCTCCCCGTCGCCGGCCCCGAACCCGTTCGCGTACGCCCCCCCGGAGCGAGTGCGCCACAACCACACCTACTCCGCGCCCCTCGTCGCCGCCGACACCAGGCCCGCCGCGCCCAGGGATAAGAGAGGTGGGTTAGAAGGGGGTTGAGGGGCTTAGAAGGCGTTTTTGAGGGGGTAAGAGCGTTTTTGGGAGGGTTTAAGACGCTTTGGAGGAATTTGAGTGTTTATGGGTGCGCTAAAGATACTAAAGAGACAAGTCCGGCGAAGGCCCTTCTTGCGATAATTAACCGCCAGGTTTGCGGGCAATAATCGCAGCCGCGGCGGCTGCGGGGTCGCACAAAACTCCGATCTCGTGAGTTTTGAAAATTAAACTCGATTCCGCCACCGCGCCGGGCGCGGAAAAAAAACGCTCCGTGAGTTCTTAGCCTTACAGGAATTTTGAGGGGGTCATAAGGGTTGGAGTGTTTTAGGGTGTTTTGAGATACCTTGAGAGGGGCTAAGGTGTTTTTGGGCGGGTTAAAGACACTTTTGAGGGGATCGAAGGCTTTAGAAGGCAGTAACATACAACTCTGCTACAATTCAAACTAGAACTGGCCGTTACACAAATTAGAAATCTAATTTTATCTCAGTATTTTACAATCTAGTTGATATAATTGTGTCTTGGTATTTAATTCGTACCTACAACAGCATATTATTGTTTCAGTCCGTCGTCTAACAGACGGCAGCATGTCCGACAGTGGCTCCACTTCAAGTGGACATTTCACCAGAGACGAGAAACGCGCGAAGGCTTTGGGTGAGTTAATATTACATTGTAAATGATTACTGGTAGCATATTTAAAAAATTAAGATCATTCATTTGATGTGATGGTGGATTGACGACCTTATATCTGTCACGGGTTGAACCTGAATGAGACTGGCACAGGACCGAGACTGTTGGCGTGACAAGAGAGTGGCCTATACCGTCAGAACGCCTTAACTAACTAGGCTACGGTCTACTAACTGCCAGGCGCAAAAATCCACACTCATTTAGTAAACCGTAGCCTAGTTGGTTAGGGCGTTCTGGACGGTGATCAGAAGTACGCAGGTTCGAATCCTGCCGGTCGTGATTATTTTCGCTCATTTTCCACTTTAATTCCTATTTTTGTCTGTCCCCCAGGCATCCCGATGGAAGTCCACGACATCATCAACCTGCCGATGGACGAGTTCAACGAGCGCCTCTCCAAGCACGACCTGAGCGAGGCGCAGCTCTCGCTCATACGGGACATACGCCGCCGGGGCAAGAACAAGGTACCTACATCTAAATATATAAAAGTCATACAAAAAAATGTCTCGATACAAATCCCATACATTTGCCTACGGCCGAACAAAACGACGAAGCACTTGCGACGTCAAAGTGAGGGAGGGGTCATTATCACTTTGTCCATCAGACCCTTGAATACCTTCACCATCACTTTGCCCATCAGACCTTGGAGTACCCCTGTGATCTCAAGATCTATGGATATTTTTTCATATATTGGAGGTCCCCCCTTTTATTAAACCCCCCCCCTCACAGAGCACCTCTAGTCTAAATATATAAAACTGAAAGGTGACTGCTGACTGACTGATATAGTGATCTATAAACGCACAGCCCAAACCACTGGACGGATCGGGCTGAAATTTGGAATAAAGGTAGATGTTATGACGTAGGCATTTGCTAAGAAAGAATTTATGGAAATAGCTGTTTCCAGGGGTGAAATAGGGGATGCAAGTTTTACTTCTTAATGCGAGTGAAGCTGCGAGCACCCACTAGTTGTTATATAAGCCAAGCAGTAGTGTGCATGTACTAATGTACTTCCTTATTTATTTAAATAATCACTATCTCAGTCTCACTCCCACTTTAAAACACCAACCTATTATTCCTTTCAACTAAAAGTTTCCTGTTTTTCCCACCAGGTGGCAGCACAGAACTGCCGCAAGCGCAAACTCGACCAGATCACCTCCCTCGCCGACGAAGTGAAGACAGTGCGCGATCGCAAGATCAGAACACAGCGCGAGCATCACGCGCTGCACGCTGAGAGACAACGTGTCAAGGAACGCTTCGCTGCTCTGTACAGACATGTTTTCCAGGTTGGTTTGCGTTTTTGGCCGATAGATGACGCTATGTAACATTTTTTTTTTCTAAATATATTATGTAGGTTATAAGATTGCCTCCGCTAGCTGAGCTACGGACGTTTCATTCACAAACTTACTATACTTTTATACAATTCGAATTTTATACATATATTAACATTTCATATTAACATATATTAACACATTTTATACATTTATGTAACATATTATTACTTGTCCACAGAACCTCCGCGACCCCGAGGGCCGGCCGCTCTCCTCCAGCCAGTACTCGCTGCAGCAAGCCGCTGACGGGAACGTCGTCCTCGTGCCCAAGATGCACCCGCACCAAGGTGAGCTAGTTGCTAGTTCTGGACAATAGATGGCGCTGTTGTTAATATTTTTATTATTTTTTAATATTCCGCCCTTATATATTATAAGGCCGCCCAATGTGCAGCACCTTAATATATATAAGGTTATTTACTGTTTTGTAATTTCTATGTTTTATGGCGTACATTAAAGCAATGTTCTATTATATTTTTAATAGTTTGCATACATAATGAAATTCATCACTAATTATATACTCATACATTATTATTTATGTAAAGGATAGTTTTAAACTCCGATAATATCTTACGCCCGTATTCACAAACAAAACTTCCCTAAGTAAAGCATCAACACTGTGCTAAGGGTAACACTTCTCAGTGCGTTCCATTCATCGAGCCTTTCTATTCATAGATAAAATTTAAGTAATGCTTGGCAAAGTAAACGCACTGCGTGAAATGGCGACATGTGATTGGTCCATTTTGTATTGCTAAGTTCACGGTGGAGTTTGACAGGAGTAAATGACAATCAAATCAAATAAAAATAACCTGAAACCGTTTGTTTAGAAACATTGTCGATTTGTCGTCTTAATTTTAATTGAATAATAAGCTTACACTTGTGTGTGTATTGTATTTAAAAATGTCGCAGCACTTAGAAACACCAAATAAAAAAAAATTCATTACGGACGCGATGTGGTAAGTGAAATTTTAGAAATTTCATTTTACTATCTTTACAAATTATGAACATTGTTATGTTAATATTTTGCTTTTAAGTATTTAATTTTAACTTGGTTTAATATGGCATATTGACTGGCAAACTAAGGAAAATTTAAGTATACCTACATATAAACGAAAATTTTGAGTGACTTATAAATAAAACTTTATAATTAATTGTATTCCAGTTCTAAGAAAATACCATTCACCATTGAAAAGCAATAAAATGTTAAGGTACATACATATTATGGTTTATTTTATTTCTTAAAAGTGGCTTATTATAAACATTCTAAGAGAATACCACTTATTACTCCTTCATAAACGCTGCAAAAATCGGTAAACAAGTATCTAAACATAACCAGCCATACAACTATGATAAAGACAAGCCCTATGCGTAGGTTAAAATAGCTAGCGAGCTCCCTTGGCTGTGCGCGCGTTTAAAAGGACGCATAGTGCCGGCCGCCACTCAAGTATTGTTTATGAATAGGTTTTTGGGACCATGTGCGTCCGCGCGCGCTGTGAGACCTCATAGTATCGTTTGTGAATACGGGTGTTAGGAGATAATGTGATTACTTAAGGATTCGCTTCGTTTTATTTAAATATATTAAACTCAAAGGTTACTGACTGACTGACTGACTGACATATAGTGATCTATCAACGCACAGCCCAAACTACTGGACGGATCGGGCTGAAATATGGCATGCAGGTAGATGCTATGACGTAGGCATCCGCTAAGAAAGGATTTTTGGGAATGCTACTTTTAAAGGGGTGAAATAGGGGATGCAAGTTTTACTTCTTAATGCGAGCAAAGTCGCGAGCATCCACTAGTAATAGTAATATATAAACTTTAATTCAATTTGGTTTAAAGATAATTAATCTGAAGGTTCCATTGTCCTAAACTCATTCAAATCTTTAAGTTAAACACTTTTTTTAATTTTCAGATCACCCAATGAACCGCACAAACGATGACGACATGGATCGCAAGGCGAAACACTACGAGCAGTGACAAACATACAGCCATCCCTTTCGCGCGCCCTGGTGACGCGTGCCGCCGTCTCTTTCACACGCGAATCTGTGAATACACTGGACATTGTGAAAAAAAAAAATTACGACCGTACTTTATTAGTATGGTTATACCCAAAAAACATACAAACGTATGTTTTTTTCTCAAGTTTCACAAATATATGAGTTATTTAGTCTACGCTACTCGAGTAGTGTCTATGGTCAGTTTTTTCTATAAGGGGTGTCTTTTTTCAATGGCTGGACCGAAATTGATGATGTTGCTAAATATGGGAAAGATATATTGTGTAAGTTGATAAGTACATATAGTTTCGATGTGTTAGTACTTCTAGTGATGCAAAGTACATGGAGGTATGTTATTAAAACATGTGGAGATATGACTCAGATTAACAGATGGCGCTGTTTTAAATTTAAAGTTGCAACCGATATGAGTAACTTGAAGTACTATGTATCGCTACACTTTTTTGAGTCATATCTTTTATTGTATCAACCCCGAAAATGAAAAAAAATGTGTATTCGTTTTTGTATCAAAACTACAAAAAAAAATAAAGGGGGCTAAGTTTTCTTTTTTGTGGTCCAAAAATCGCCCCTGAAATGTAAAAAAAAATATATGTATTTCGAAAATCGAAAAAATGTGATACAAATATATTCCATTTTTTTAGTTTCTGATTAGTATGGATTTTTATTTTTCAAAAATCGATCTTTTACTAACGGTCAAAAGTGGTTTGACTGATTCTAATACATTTTCAAACTAACCTAGAATTATTGAAAAAAAAAAGTTGATGTCTATGACATCGGAATGTTGCAATAAGTAAAAAATAAAATAGGTCTTAGAACACATTTTTGTAAAATATTTTTTCTTCGCATAAGCTGTTTATTTATGTATTAATTAATATTACTTTTAGCATATATGTAAGTTGTGTTATAGAATTTAAAATTCTGTTGGTACCGTTGCTTTTGTATTGTGTTTTTTTTATATAGCAACATTTTTGTGCAGTGTTGTCATATCAGAATTAAAAAAAAAGTACAAAAATAAGAATTTTCGATATGCCAGTGTGGTTACTACTCACAAAAAGATTTTTTATATTTTTTTTGGGTGTAGTACAAATACATATGTATACGCGTATGCAATATTATAAAATGTTTTGTAACCAAAAGATCAGTTTTAAACTATCAAATGAGTAAATAACATTTTGTTTAAACTCGTGGTTACCTAAACTGATCTTTCTCGCTGCAAAAATACTGATCTGTAAAATAGGTTATTTTGTATTATAGAAAAAATAATTTTAAGGACAACAAATATTGATTAATTCTACGAAAAGAGGAAAAGTAAATAAGCTTTTAAATAAATAAATAAAATTCTAAAAATTTTACATTGACTTTGTTTTATTGGTGAATTTTTTTTCGACAATTCTTTTTTTATATAATAAACTTCCTGGCTGGTCCAGACGTTTATATTATATATGTATTTAATTATTTGATAGCTTAAATAGAAAATTAGTAATTTCTTGATATTTATTAAATTGCATTTTTGAGCATTTCCTTTACAGAGGTTATCATCGGAATTAAAACTATTTGTTGTCGTTAAAATTTATAAAAAAAATGGCGCGAAATAAAACGTGTATAAAAAAAATGTGTTTGTATATCTGATCGTTTAACTTGAGAACTGGCACAATACAAAGTTATGGCCAAAAAAGAAGAAAAAAAAACAGCATTTCTACTGGGTTCAAATTCGTACTGAGTGAATATTTTTGCAGTTTTTGAGCGCCTCAAAAAATATATTTATTTTGTAATTAGTTTGGCAACGGGTAGGCATTTCACTTAAGTGTTTTATTTATAAATAGTGGGTGAAAAAGGCTGTGGGTTTTTTTTAACTTAGTTTTTGCCGGCGATTTTTTTTCTACCATAGAGGAAACCAATAAGTATTAATAACTTTTCATTTATACTGTGTTAACCATTAAAAGCGATAATATTGTTTGCTTAACGCTTATTTCTATACTGTTTTCTAATATAAAGTAAGTAAATGAATAGATATACACATAATTTAACATATAATAGAATGCATTCATGCAAGATTTTTATACATTTAAAATAAAAGGAGAAAGTACGTAATAAAAATGTAGAAGCAGCATTTTTGGCAACAAAATTAAAACCAAAACATAATTTGGAATTGCTTAGAAAGAAACAAAACATTTTGGGAAAATAGTCTTTCTTTGCAAAGTATCGCCTGGCTATTTGTAAAAATAAAATTAGTTTATAATTAAGGTTTAATAAACCTAGAGTTATGTACCTTGTAACATAGATTTAAGTTCGTAATTAAAAGTGAAAGAGGAACTAAGATGTTTCATTTATATTATACCGCTAACCATCATGCAAATTAGAATCCTATAATAATAACTCATTATAATAAACTTTATTCTAAAACAAACTACATATTTTGTTAAATCAGTTAGTTAATGTGAATAGTAAAAGTTTAAGTAATTATATTTAGTGAAAATTATTGAATAATAGATAGATATAAAATTCTTTATTGTAACTCGAAATAAATACAAATAAAAAGATTAAAAATAACTTACACTAGTGCACAAGTGGCGGCCTTATCGCTATAAGCGATCTCTTCCAGATTACCATTGGATGGAGAGAAATGAATAAACTGCCTGGTCTGCAAAAGTAATAGATGAGAGTCACTTCTTTTTAAATTTGAGTCAGGGTAAATCTCTCTGTGAGTCGTATTTCCTCATGACTGAGGTTCGTGACTCCCCCGCAGAATTAATTCGTTAGGGGAGTTCTCTTGTGCAGATACATCGTGGTGGGCGCCCAGCTCCTTCCACGGAAGACACATGTCCTCGGATATTGTGGTCCTCAAACATGTCGGTTTCCTCACGATGTTTTCCTTCACCATCAAGCGAGTGCAAATCCACACATAACTTGAACATACAAGTCATTGGTGTAGGGCCGGATTCGAACCAGTGTGCGTCTGATGAAAAGCAGACCACTGGTACCGCTCAGCCACGCTCGCTTACGTCAGGGCAAATTAAGGTTTCTTTTATTTTATTGAATGGGAAAACTTTGTAGATATTAACGGATAACGGTTTGGTGATATTATGGCCAGTTTTTTATTACTGCAGGCAAAACCGAGAGGCGCAGCTAGTGTTACTTAATAAAAATACCCGAATTTTGTAAGTATCTAATTTATTTAAAGAGTACAAATTGTAATTCTACAGAAATGCATAATATAGGCGTCTGTGCAAATTAAACAATAAAATAGGTCTAAATCGAAAATGTATGCTAATCTAAGAGCACCAATAATAAAATAAATAAATCGGGCCAATAAAGTAAAAAATAAAATCAATTTTCTAAGTAAACCACACATACTCCTCATCGTATTCCTGATTAATGATTGATTTTATTTTGGGGAGTCACGACCCCCAGTCAAGAGGAAATACGACTCAAGAGAGAGAGTTTTTCTATAACAATTTTAAGTCGAGTTTAAATAAAGACAATGATGTTAAAATGCTGTTTTATTGAATATTTTGGATTAGCATACATATTTCTATATAAAACAATTTAAATATATTATACTTATATCTAGTTACAAAAAGTTTCTGTTTATTTAATAACGTAATACAATCAGACTACAAACTATTGATACATGATATTTACCTTTATATATAGAAATCGGATTTTTGTCATTGAAGATGGAATACATAATATCGTTTATGTAGATATCAAATATTAATTGATATAAAAACATCTTTAGCCAAATCACGACCAGCTGTTTTACTTTTTAACCGACTTCCAAAAAAAGAAAGTTTCAAGTCTTTTGAAAGCTTTTCTGTTGTTTCTTTATTTCTACTTAAAAATCATACACAATCATATATTATTATATGAATGAATGGATGCCGTTTTCTATAAAAAAGTCTTATCAAATACAATTTTAAAAGCAAAAACATAAATCATTCATACGCCAGTCACACCATATTAAATTAGTCATAAAAATAATTATTATTAACTTCATGATTATTATAATCTAAGTAATTATGTAACTAAGCTTACTACTAATTTTGGGCGCTTTCGTGGGTCGGATGACACGTTCAATTGTAGGTCCCGGCTGTTTGTCTAGTACGGCAGTCGTTAAGCCATGTCAGAGGCCCTTAGGGCGGTTTTATGAACTCTCGACACCAGAGTTGGCCACTCTCATTCGATAAGAAGAAGATATAACTAAGCTAAATAAGTTACATAAAATTAATATTCAATCTCTATTCTTATTTCATAAAGAGAATGTCAGTTATTAAATAATTACATATATGAAAAAAGCGATTTTGTCAGATATTTATATATATGGAATTGTCTGAAAAAAAATCCTCGTCTTTTTAAATAAATTAAGATATTTCTACACTAAATAGATATACATAAAATAGTTTTGGCAGTTCTCTGTAAAGGCTTTGAATACATTCAAATGAAAAAAATATTTCGATAGATACAGATACAAGCAAAGATACTGAAAAAAAAAACATACATTTGTTACAGTTTCATGTATAATATTAGTTCATAATTATAATATTTTTCAGAGGATTTTATCTTTTTTCAGTGTACCTATGACTTTATTATTTTTTCAAGATATTTCAGTGGACTGAAACTGATGTCGAAATGCAAATTTTAGCGTTTTTGATCCAGTAACGTTTCCAATGAAAACTTGATTAAATTCTTTGTTTTCAGATGGCTTCAAAAATGAAAACTTTTCAGCATTTTCATTTAAATCAAATCTTTTTTTACATGAGATACGCTTACGCTTGACTACAACGTGCTTGATGTTAAGCAACGTTGTAATCTACGATCTTGCGCGCTTACCTAGAAGTAACCGCTAAAATCAAATCTATTCAATGAACAGTTCTTTTTCTCGCCATCAATGTATCTCTTGTAATTAATTGGCAAGATGTTGCGGAGCCAGCGGCGGAGGGAAGCACCTGGAATAATAAAAAAAACAATATTAAACAATTAAGATATTGAGAACTACAAAACTTGAAGACACAAGGTGCAGTGTTGGTAAGATCATAAGAGGTACGGAGGCCACGTTGGTTAGGAGGTGAGGTGTGGCGGCGGTATATGTATATAGAAAGAAAGAAAGAAAGAAAGAAAACATTTATTGTGACAGATTTAACAGAAGAACACACAGGAGTAAAAACATAATAAACAAACATAAAAATCTATATATATGTATATAGTGTATACATGGATACACTATATACATATACGTATATGGAGGAACACACCTAAAAACCATCAAGTTTGTTGTTTAATGTCGGTTAAGGAGCAGTCGCAGCGGAAAAACACTACATATATCTCCAGAGTTTCATTTTTAATATTAAGCAAGTATCGATACGGTCAGTCCTTGGATGGGTGATCAAAAAGTGACAAAGTTTGGGCACTTCCGTAAGTCGGAAGACACAGTCAATTGTAGGTTCGAGTTGTTTGTAATATTACAGCAGTCGTTAAGTCATGTCAGGCTCATGACCTTCTGGCCATAAGTTTGTAAGTATGTGTATACCTATTTGTTATTTCTTCGCGCTCAAATGGCTGAACCAATTCAGATATAGTTTGGTATAGAGGTAAGTTAGATTACGAATTCACATATAGGCTACTCTATAGGTTAAAAAGCGAGTGTGGCTCAGCGGTTCTAGTGTCTGCTTTTCGTCCAGACGCACCCTGGTTCGAATCTGGCCCTACACCAAATGACTTGTAAGTTAGGTGTGGATTTGCACTCGCTTAACGGTGAAAGAAAACATTGTGAGAAAGCCGACATGTTTGAGGACCACAATATCCGAGGACATGTGTCTTCCGTGGAAGGACCTGGGCGCCCACCAAGATGTATCTGCACAAGAGAACTCCCCTAACGAATTAATTCTGCGGGGAGTCACGACCCTAAGTCATAAGGAAATACAACTCAAAAGAGACTATATATGCAAAAGAGACCATAATATATATGCAGAATTAACGCTAGTAACACATCGGGGCGCTACCCCTACCTCACATTTTTTTAACTTGTTTTATTTAAAACGTATTGTATCTTATCTTACCTGACATGTTCGACTCGCGCCGCGTCGTCGTCAGTGGACAGGTGTCGGTTGATGACGCCGAATATCTGACTGTTCAGCACTTGGAAGCGACGGATGCGGTCTACCATGCGCTTTAGCGGCTGCGGGAGGGAGAAAAGTAATATTAGACAATTTTATCTCATCTCACTAATAGTATAATGGCGAAGGGCGTGAAGATGGACACTGTCAATGTGATTAAATAGACATAATGTCGATGTGACTAAATAGATACAATGTCAATGTGACTAAATAGACACAATGTCAATGTCACTAAATGGACACAATGTCAATGTGACTAAATAGACATAATGTCAATGTGACTAAATAGACATAATGTCAATGTGAATAAATTGTCACAATGTCAATGTGAATAAATTGTCACAACCCCAATGTGACTAAATTGACACAATTGTCACAATGTCAATGTCATTAAATGGACACAATATCACCAAGTGGGCACTCACAATCCCTTTAACCAGCTCGTCCTTCCCGTCCACTCGCTGCACGCGCAGTATGTGGTAGCAGAAGTCGAGCGCCTCGAAGCGCCGCTGCTGCCCGAGGAGCGCTATGATCGCGCAGCCGGCCCAGTGGAGGCCCTCGCCGAATAGCTCTCTGGAAAGGAAGATAGATGATTATATTATTAACTAGTGGGTGCTCGCGGCTTCGCTCGCATTATTTTGAAATAAAAAGGTTTAAAACGAACACAACTTTTTTATTTACGAACCGATTGAAATGAAATAAACTAAATGTTAAGTTAAAAATTCACCAAAATGTTAGTGAAAACCGTAGACAAATCGGTTCAGCTGTTTTCGAGTCTATAACGAACAAACATACCGACAGACAATCAGACAAACAGTTTTTTTTTTAAACATGATTTTTGTGTTCCATTGCTTCAATAAAGACCCCTCAACTATTTTTTTTTCAATTATTTTTAATATACAGACACCGATCTGTTACAGCTTTATTAAATGTATAAATTAGTGCTGAAAGTTACAAGATAGATATCATTAGTGAACTGTTATTGGGAAGTACACCACGATGTATCTGTCCAAGAGAACTCCTATAACGAATTAATTCTGCGGGGGAGCCACGACCCTCAGTCATGACAAAATACGACTTAAAGAGAAAAAGGGAAGAACTCCAAATCCCATAATTTTAATGTAATTTTACATAATTAGTAATAAGAATTTTTAAACTTAAAATTGTATTAATGTTTGACGAGACATGATTGATGCCAACTCTTATTATTTTTGTAATAAGTTTGTTGTAATTCTCTATGTTAATAAATGATATCTATCTATCTATCACACAGGCTAGCTTAGCGTTGGTATTACCGCATACCTACCACTCCTTGGAAAGTGCAATTTGTAAATAGAGTTACTTGGAAGTGGTAACTAACGTTTTACCTTTTAAAGGACCTTTTAAGAAGGTGGCTTTGGTCTCTGAAAAGGATCTTTTGTTCAATAACTATTGAAAATTCTCGAAAGTCATTGCCAGTGCATGGGCAATAATACAATATATAATATCTAAATATATAAAACTCAAAGGTGACTGATTGACTGACTGACTGATATAGTGATCTATCAACGCACAGCCCAAACCACTAGACGGTTCGGGCTGAAATTTGAAATGAAGGTAGATGTTATGACGTAGGCATCCGCTAAGAAAGGATTTTGATGAATTCCACCCCTAAGGGAATAAAATAGGGGATGAAAGTTTGTATGAAACTTTGTCAATTTTAAACCGATCGGGCTGAAACTTTGCATGCATAAAGGTACTATGACGTAGGTGCTCGCTATGAAAAGATTTTGATGAATTCCACCCCTAAGGGGATAAAATAGGGGATGAAAGTTTGTATGAAACTTTGTCAATTTTAAACCGATCGGGCTGAGACTTTGCATGCATAAAGCTACTATGACGTAGGCGCTCGCTATGAAAAGATTTTGATAAATTCTACCCTTGAAGGAGATAAAATCTATACTAAGTAATATTATAAAGCTGAAGAGTGTGTTTGTTTGAACGCGATAATCTCAGGAACTACTGGTGCGAATTGAAAAAATATTTTTGTGTTTAGTAGACCATTTACCAAGGAAGGCTTTAGGCTATATAACATCACGCTGCAACTAATAGGAGCGAAGAAATAATGGAAAATGTGGAAAAAACGGGGAAAATTTTTCATCTTTGAGGGCGTCTTTTGCCTGCGCTGCGAATTATTTCTCTTGAAATGATATAACAAAATGTCTGCAACAGTATATGTCTATCTTTTAAAGTTAACTCAATAAACCCGTTTTAATGGTAATAACTATTCCACGCGGACGAAGTCGCGGGAACCAGCTAGTAAGTATATAAAAGTGAGAATATGAAATAAATATGAATATAAATAATTTGTTTACAAGACAAAACTTATGATAACGTACATGAAATAAAATAGAATATAAATAAAATAGTACTTACTCAACAGTGAACTGCGTGTCACCAACAGGGATGCAGTACAGAAACTGCAGCGCCGACCACAGTCTGGGAACAACAATATGGTTGTATTAATTCCCTCTCAAGCCATTTTATTTTTATTTAGTTCACAAACAGTACCGTACAGTTATAATATAATAAATTACAGTGGATACGACACCTTATATAGTCAACTTTCACATATAAAAGCCTTCCTAACAGTCCTGTAGTAAGTAATATTTCTCATTACTGAGGGTCTTCTCTCCCTTGGGCCACTACGACGCGAAGGGGTAGCTCACGGAGCAGAGAGTGTGAGATGGCAACAGAAGACAGTAACTACTGGAGTAGTTTTATACTACTCGACTGTGTGTTTTTGAGCTAGATTTGAAATAAAGACACCAGAGCATTTTAACACTGTTTTGAGACATTTTCAGTTAATTTTGACAAAGTGACAATGTGTCAATGTGTCGACAAGTCCAGCTCACCTGTGGAACTCGGCTGTGTCCTGCGGCTGGTGCGGGGCGGGGTGCGGGTGCGCGGGCGGGGAGGGCCACTGCGGCGCGGACAGGTAGTTGCGCAGCCTCTTCAGCACCACGGAGAACAGAGAGAGGCCACAACAGAGGCGCTCGCGGGTCAACAGGTCACCTTCGCGGGCTAGCTGGGCTTGCTGGGGTGAAAGAAACAAGATTTATAGGACAAAAATATTATTAATTAACAAATATATGTACATGTTCATATTTAGTTGTAATAACCGGCTAGCACTTACGTCAATAATTATGTCGAACAAAAAAACAATAATTATGTTGTGACAAGTTTCGGAAAACTGAGGTTTCCATCATCAGGCGGAAAAGTCAGCACGCGCGTCCTGGGCGGCCGCCTCGTCCAGACTGAGCTTGTCGAGCTAATTTTTCGACATAATTATTGACGTAAGTGCTAGCCGGTTATTACAACTAAAAAGACTTATGTTATTTATTTTCTTATATTTATTTATTTGTGTTGAGTCTGAGCGTTTCTAAGTATAATAAGTATGTATTTGAAGTTATGCCTGTAAAAGTCCTATACTTTATCAAAAAATAAATAATATTCTCGACTTGATTGAATGCTCTCGGTACATATGCAAAAAGAAAATCGTCTCGTGGCTGATTACGCATAACTACGCCGAAACAGAAGCATTGTACAAAACCTAACATTAAGGGGCCTGCTTCTGTACTGACGATTATTGACTCCTATTTTGTAGGTAGTTTGTCCCAGTATAAAATGCAGGTCCCTAACTTAACTGAGTCACTCTTGCATAACTCCTGCCAAACACGTAACCTGTCTTATCCTCGCTACAAAGTGGCACGGTCGGCCGTTGTTTATACTCGCTGTCCTTTTCTTTCCTAGCTATTACGTAGCTCACGCAGACATAGGTAGTTACTCATGATTGACTCGATAAAGAATTACTCGGACTCGACTAAGAATAAATCGTGATTATCAATAATAAACTGTCTGTTGTTTTGAACGAAAAAAAAATAATAATTAACATATTACTTTTACACTATTTTACCATCACATGTTTTTTAATGGATATTTTTTATTATTTAAATATATTTTTATACATCACATTAATTATTTATTATTTAAGTAAGTATCACATGACAATTAATCACACAAGTACACATCTTCCTCATCTCATTTCTTACATCAACCCCACCCCTCATTTCCCATTCCCGAGACAGTTAAGTAAATTATTTCCTCCGTTAACTAACATATTTTATTGAAATCTTTTGTTTTTGTTTAATGTATATAGATAGTTACTTGAAATCCAGAAGGATGAGCGCGTTCCCCACGACACAGGGGAACCTAGTGTGGGGAACATAGATCACATCATTTGTAATCGATCCTAACATAGTAATATAAATATTGTACTAACAAACAAATGTTGTAACTTAGTTATAAGGTTTTTGATGACCAATAAATAAATATTATTATTATTATATATATTTATAGATTTTTATCTATCTCTCGTTTCCGAGGGTTACTAACTAATTTTCGCGGGCTTGCGGCCAAGCGAAGACTAGGTACTAAAATTTAATATGTATATATCATGCGGGTACTTGGTTATCTGACGAGAGACTTCTAGACTTTTGAATAGCGAGTGTGGTATTACTCCTGTTGTGGAAATAATGATGGGTATAGTCCTGACTGTACTAACTTTCCATTGCGATTTAATTTCAATAGCTAATTCGGCGTATTTAGCTATCTTTTCACTGTGGGTGGAAGCAAGGTTATGGGTGTTAGGTACTGCAATATCGATCAAATACACTGTGTTCTTCTTCTTATCATGCAACATGATGTCGGGTCTATTGTAATGTACTGTTTTGTCTGTAATTATCGTTCGGTCCCAATATATTTTAAAATCTCGTGAGTCAAGGATAGTTTCGGGTTTGTATTTGTAGTAAGGCGTTTTGTTACGAATAAGTTTGTGTTTCAGAGCTAAATATTGGTGAATAATGGCGGCTACTTGATCGTGTCTATGCTTATAGTCAGTTTGGGTAATAGAACTGCAGGCTCCGGTAATGTGTTGTATGGTTTCGGGGCTATGGCGGCAGTGACGACATAGCTCTGATGGTAATGAGTGGTCCTTGATTATGTGTTTTCTATAGTTTAGTGTGTGAATAGTCTGATCCTGAATGGCGAGCATAAATCCTTCTGTCTCGGGGAAGAGCTCGCCGCGCTTGAGCCACATGTTAGACGCAACTTTATCTACAATTGGGCTTATCAAGTCGCGGCGGTGTCTGCCATGCAAAGACTTCTGTAGCCAGGAGCTGATTTTGTCTTGGTTGGTTATATTCTTTTCTTTGACTGGGGTACTGTTTGTGACAGGTTAAGTGGAGTGAAGTGAGTGTCCGCGCAAGCAACAGCTTTGTGTAGTTCGGTGTTGTTGGCTTGAGAGTGCAAAACTTACAGATGGACGATATTTGAGAGTTGTGTAGGTTTCTAATGTCGATAAGACCTCTGCCTCCTTCCAGTTTGGGTAGGGTTAATCTTTCAGTACAGGAACGTGGGTGATGTTTACGGTTTTGAGTGAGTAGTTTGTTAATAGTCCGCTGTAGTTTTATAAGATTCGTTTTGGACCATTGTATTATGCCAAAAGAGTAGGTGAGTATCGGGATAGCAAAGGTGTTAATAGCTTTTATAGTATTACGTGCATTTAAATGTGTGTTGAGTATTTTGTGTAAACGGGATCTGAATTTCTGCTCTAGTAGTTTTCTGGTATCTCTTTGATGTATCTGGCGTGTTTGTGCAAACCCTAAATATCTGTAACCACTGTGTTCATCGACGGGCTCTATAATTTCACCGGTTTCCAGAGAGTAAGATTCTTTTTCTATTTTTCCTCTTTGTATGGACTGTATCTTGCATTTATCAATGCCAAATTCCATCCCTATATCACATGAGAACATTTCTGTAAGTCGTGCGAGTTCATGAATCTGTTCTTATTATTATTATTATTATTTACAAAATAAAAGTATACATGTATTATATCCGTTAGCTAGTTCCCACGACACAAGCGTTTGCTTAGTGCAGGGCTAGATGGCGATGTTTGCAATGTCCCGGAATATTTATTTTAATATTATTATTTATCAGTTAAAGATATTATTATTTAACAAATAACATGTATATTGCTCATTTAAGTAGCTCTGCCTCTTGCATTCGTAAAAAGTGTGTTGTTGAAGGTGCTTCCGTGGGTTCTACTTTACAATATTGTACTTGGTTTTTGTAAAATAATACAAGAAAATCAAAAACTACCTATGCCTAATAGTGAATTATCTAGGTAATGTAAGTATAATATTTACTAACATAGATATAGAATTATTTACTCAAAGCAATACTGGGTATGAAAGATCTTAAGTTTTTTTATTTAAGATCTATCAAACTCCAGTACTTAATCTACCAAATTTATATACGTTAATTTTGCTGCAATAAATGTATTTGATTTCTTTCTTTCTTTCTTTCTTACTAAACTAAACAATGAAGGGGATAACCATCAATCAATCTTTTCTCCTACCTTAGCGTTTCCGTATTTCTCCACATTCTGTCCAATCTGCAGCGCGATATACTTTGCTTCGAGGCGTTTCTGCTTCGTTTCTGGTTTCTCACCCTCTGTGAATTATAAAAACAAATATTTTAAATTTAGTTGTAACTAGTTCAAACTCGCGGCTACGCTCGCATTAAGAAGTAAAACATGCATCCCCTTACTTCACCCCTTAAAAAGTGGCATTTCCAAAAATCCTTTCTTAGCGGATGCCTCCGTCATAACATCTACCTTCATTGCAAATTTCATCCCGATCCGTCCAGTGGTTTGGGCTGTGCGTTGATAGATCACTATATCAGTCAGTCAGTCACCTTTGAGTTTTATATATTTAGATAACCGGCTACCACTTACGTCAATAATTATGTCGAAAATTACCTCGTCAAGTTTCACAAATCTTTTAATTTAAACACTGATAAAGGAAACGTTAGAATTTTACCTTCATACTAATGTATAAAGCCTAAAGTGTGTGTTGGTATGTATATTCCGCTATACCGATACCTACAATAGAGCGACGGATCTACGTGTTCTTTTAGTATGGGGATAGTATAGAGAAGTTTTTCCTCTTGCAGCAGCAGCGTATCAAATACCAGGAGGAGCAACGGATCATCCTGATATTTGATATCTTCTTCTTATCGAATGAGAGTGGCCAACTCTAATGTCAAGAATTTATCAAGCCGCCCCAAGGGCCTCTGACATGGCTTAACGGCTGTCGTACTAGACAACCAGCCGGGACCTACAATTTAACGTGTCATCCGACTCACGGAAGCGCCAAAATGCCACTTTTTGGTCACCCATCCGCGTACTGACCGCGTCGACCTTTGCTTAACATAAATAAATATTCCGGGACATTGCACACAACGCCATCTAGCCTCACACTAAGCTAACGCTTGTGTCGTGGGTACTAAATAACGGATATAATACTTATATACTTTTTTTTTGTAAATACGTACTTATTATACATAGAAACGGCCAGACTCGACACAAGTAATTACAAATTTTAGTATTCATAATTACTTGTCTCATGCGGGAATCGAACCCGCAACCCCTAGATTAGAAGGCAGAGTCACTACCAACTAAGCTAACAGAGCAGTCCAACATTGGTGCACGCTTACCATTGCCTCTGCTAGCTGAGCTACAGACGCTTCGATATTTGATATGGTAGTAGCACAGAATTCCGATTATCTAAGATTGAGATAATATATTTATAAAAATGTACCTGCAGCGTACGGTCGCGGCAGAATGTTCTGGAAGGGAGCCGCGTGGAGCAGATCTGTCACTTCCTCTTGACTGAGGGCCTGACAACATACAAACAAACAAACATGTGTTAGACTACAATCCAGGGGTTTTCAAATCTAGAGTTAATAGGTATCTTCTAGGTAAACGTGTTACACCCTAGGCTGCAGCAATGCTTAACATCAGGCAGGCTGTAGTCAAACGTAAACCTATCCCACGTAAAATAAATAGAAAATCTAATTTATTTTTACAGGGAATAGTATTTTTAAGATGCATTTCCGAGAGTTCTATTAGCATCTGTTACTCGTATACCTACTAGGTTATTTTTTGAGTGTAGAATTAATGATCGAGAGGTACAGAGTTCAAATCTCACCAGCCACAATTTATTTTTGCTCTACATATGTACCATTTAAATTGCCAAAATCACAGAAAGCGTGGTACAGTTCCGTCCTTGCTTCCGGGTGCTGCACTATGTAGAATTATGTTCGAGAGGTGGCGGGTTCAAATCTCACTAAGCACAATTAGTTATGCATATGTGTTTTAAATTAAATTTGCTTTACATACCTATTTACTTAAGGGTGAAGGAAAACCTCGTAAGGAAACTGTCAAATTTGAAGATTACAAAATACGAAACCATGTGTCTTCCGTGTAAGGATCTGAACGCCCACCACGATGTATCTGCACAAGACAACTCCCCTAACGAATTAATCCTGCGGGGGAGTCACGACCCTCATGAATGAGGAATACAACTCGAGCAGGAGGAGGACGTACCTGTTCGATGAGCATGCAGAACAGGATGATGTTGCCCAGCTCACGGAATGCGTGGAACAGTTCCGTTCTAGCTTCCGGGTACTGCACTATGTCGGTCAGTTGCGCGTGGTAGTAGCCGAGAACGCCTGCAAGGAAATAAACACAAATGATGAGGATGAAAATTAAGCTTGATCAATGATCTTCTATATAAACGGAGGTAGATGCGTTGTACCCCGCTCTGCGTGGCAAACTCAAGTTAAGCTAATTAGCCTGTGTCGGCTCAGTCGCCTCGAAGCTACGCGCGGCGACGCACGTTGACAGCGCGACTTTTTATCAGTAAAAACTATTCACAATGCCATCGTGTGTGTTTATAAAATGCAATAATTACACTGGGACGAGTGCCAAAAGCAAGAATTTGAGAATATGTCGTTTCATGATGATCTATTTAGTCTTCTAAATAGTATCAATATTTGTGAGTGCATGTTTGCATTAATGTATGTTTGTTCACGGACGTCTCAACTAAATTCGGTACATACACGATATCTTCTAACGGCCGTTTTCAATAACCTATAAGTTCTTTGCAGATTAAACCCCTATCCATACTTGTTTTTCAGTAATCTATCGCAGATAGATTACTGACAATGTCTATCCGAATCAACCGATAGATCGACAGTCCTCCCAGGCATTTCGTTTGTGGATTGTAAAGATTCTGAGCCCTCATTTTATTTATTGGTTAAACCAATGACAGTTATCCACCAATCATTGCAGTTTAAAGAACGTCTACGATTAGCATTTCGTTTTCGAGTAAAAGTAATCGAATTTGTGAAATACAGCGGGTTTAAATGAATTTTAAATATAACGTTACCGTTGCTTCCATAGTCGTATCTGGGCAGTTTGCAGTGTCGCGGCATCGCGCGGTGCAGGGCTCGCGTGAACTGTGGACAGCAAGAACAAAGAAACATTAATAAATGACTTTAAAAAAAAATTATCGAGTCTTGATTATTTTTTCTTCTTAATAAGTAAGTTTAAGGACTTATCTTTTGCGCAAAGTATAAGACATCAATTTGGTTACGCTTAGAGCATATTATGTTCTTAAAATCTTTTTTTTTATTCGTCATGTTTTTTTTGCTGCACAAAAAAGTTTCTGTCTATAATTATAGGGCTAGATGGCGCTGTGTGCAATGTCCCGAAATATTTATTTATTTTATTTTATTTAATTAAGTTAACATTTCGCATACATTTAGATTATTTAACCTACTACTGTGAATAAAAAATACTTGAACAGATTTGATATAATAGATATAATACTCAAGTGATTGTCGAGTGTTACGAGTATCTGTGTATTTGTAGTTAAAGAGAAGTGGGTGCAAAAAAATTCGACTACAACTCAAAAAGTACTGAACCGATCTGGATGAAACTTGGTGAACATATAGATTACTTCAACCTTCTACTGTATATTAAAATGACTTTTAATTAAGTCAAATGGTTATCGAGTAATAACCGTTTAAGAAACTTTCACGACTGAGCGAAGGGAGTACAGTAGTTTTTTAACTGTATCTTTAAAACTATAGGTCCGATTTTTATGAAATTTGGTGAGGAGTTAGTTTGTATCAATTTCCAAAGATTTACATTAAAGTGTCAAGTAGTTGTCGAGTAATACCTGTGCGACCCGTTCAGCAGACCGCGGGCCACGCCCAGCAGTTCTGACACCACAACCGCTACATATTGCTAGCAGTATATTGAGTGAGCGAAGCGAGTGCAAAAGTTTTTCGACTATAACTCAAAAACTACTGATAGGATCTTGATGAAACTTGACATTCAACCTGTTACAGTATATCAAAAATTACTTGGATTGGTCAAGCGGTTGTCGAGTATACCTGTGCGAGCGTGCCGTGCAGCAGTCCGCGGGCCACGCCCAGCAGTTCTGACACCACCACCGCTACTCCTTGGTAGCCGAGCAGGCGGACCAGGGCGTGAAGATGTTGGGGACCGACGAAACCTGGAATTAAGTATGTATTCTATACATGTTATATAAAAAAACTACGTAATAACTATAAGCTAATGTTAAGTTGGGGCCGAGTTTTGACATAAAACATTTTTTTTATGAGTAACAGTTGGTATTTTATTTGTTGTTGTTTTTTCTATTTTTTTTTCTTTTTTGCTTCTTACTACTTTTTTATGGCATCGTATTGTTTAGTACAACAAGTGACTACAAGTTTTCTTACCCAAAATTAAATCAGTAGTAGTTTATATGTTTATAAGTTACTAGCCTTGCCCGCGGCTTCGCACGCTTTCTCATACATATGAACTTTCTCTTGAATCACTCTATCTATAAAAAAATAACTGTATCTGTAGTTTTAAAGATCCAAGCATACATACATACAAACATACGCGGAAAGCGACTTAGCTTTATACTATGTAGTGATTAGTACATATATATTACCTGCGTACTGCGCGTACTGCGCCGAGTACACCAGACTGAGTTGCTTGGAGCCCCACAGTAACGCGTGTCCGTACTGCTGAGCTTTCTCTCTCTGCACCGCCGGCGCGAACTGAATGCCGCGACAGAACACGAATCTGGAGAAATCACATCGAAACCATTATAAAACTAGATGGCGCTGTGTGGTATGTCCTGATATATTTATTTATTTATTATTATTATT
This sequence comes from Macaria liturata, assembly GCA_964023185.1. NCBI lineage: Eukaryota > Metazoa > Arthropoda > Insecta > Lepidoptera > Geometridae > Macaria > Macaria liturata. The sequence goes on along the minus strand of OZ026807.1, from coordinate 12,091,022 downwards.
TATTTTACAAGGTACATGAATTTTATCACCAAAATCAAAAGTAGAATTTATAAAAATATCAACTGTAGAATTTGAAAAAAAAAATGAGTTATTTTCTCTCTTTTTTCATCATTATTACTTAAATGTAACAAAATGCTTTGACACAGGCATACCTACAGTTTTATAGTCATATATGTTTATTAATACGTAAATAAAAAGTTATTGAGTGAGGAAAATAGAGTTAACAACACTGATATCTTTTTTTTACATTTGATAGGCTCACGCTTGACTACAACTCGCCTGATGTTGAGCAATATTGTAATCTACGATCTCGGCAAAATCTGACTGACATAAGGCAGGCTGTAGTCAAACGTAAGCCTATTTCGTGTTAAAAAATTAGGTATTATATCCGTTATCTAGTACACAAGCGTTTGCTTAGTGTGAGGCTAGATGGCGCTGTATGCAATGTTTGTTTACCTGTCGGTGGCTGCGTTGTAGCAGTAGTTGGGCAGGAAGTCGTAGTTTAGCTCCCAGAACACATGCAGAGTGATACGACCGTACCTGGAAATACATAAATAGATTATAGAGAAGAATAATTAATTATAGTGTTAATGATCACTGTATTATAGTTCCAGTAAGGCAAGATTAAATCTAGTTGTAATAACCGGCTAGCACTTACGTCAATAATTATGTTGAAAATTGGCTTGACAAGTTAAACTTACATAATATTTAAAGTGTAGTACATAAATATATAGTACTTAACAATAAATGTTTTCTTTCTTTCTTTCTTCTTTCAAGTAATTACGAGAATGAAAACATTATTATGAAAGCGGAATTCGTATACATATACGTTTTCATCTTCAGTCATATTTCGTTATGACTCCCCCGCAGAATTAATTCGTTAGGGAGTTGTCTTGTGCAGATACATCGTGGTGGGCGCCCAGGTCCTGGTCAAGACCCCCAGTCATGAGGAAATACGACTCAGAGAAACTAATAGAGAGAGAGAGAGAAACTGAAGGGAAAAGGAAGAGAGATAGAAACTGTAAGAGAGACAGTAAAATATACCAGGCGTCGGTTTTGTAATTGAATACTCACGGCGCCAGCACCCCGTGGTCGGACTCCCGCAGGATGGACTCGAAGTCGTCCAGCGTGAGGTAGCGGGACAGCAGCTTGTGGCAGAGGCGGTTCACAGCCATCAGCCCTTCTAGCTCCTGAGAACATGAATCAAAATATATCTAAATATATAAAACTCAAAGGTGACTGACTGACTGGTATAGTGATCTATCAACGCACAGCCCAAACCACTGGACGGATCGGGCTGAAATTTGGCATGCAGGTAGATGTTATGACGTAGGCATCCGCTAAGAAAGGGTTTTTGGAAATGCCACTTTTAAAGGAGTGAAATAGGGGATGCAAGTTTTACTTCTTAATGCGAGAGAAGCCGCGAGCGTACACTAGTTTATTTCATAAAGGCATAGAGATAGGATTATTCAGAGACACAATCTCAAACTAAAAAGCGCAGGAAAGTGTCCGAACGCTAACACCGTCAGCGAGCGCAAACAAATCACTGCTTGACTCTTTCGCTCTTACATATTTTAAGAACGTGCAAAAGAGATAGGTAATACAAAAGTCTGCTCAACGAGTAGCGTGGCCAGAGTTTTGGCTCGGTCATTTTTTTCAATTGACCAATATATTATTATATAGATATTATAATATCATTCATTATTTGTATGTTGTTTTACTTCGCTTAGCCTTCTTCTTCTTGTCGAATGAGAGTGGCCAACTCTGGTGTCGAGAGTTTATCAAGCCGCCTTAAGTGGCTCTGACATGGCTTAAACGACTGCCATACTAGACAAACAGCTGGGACCTACAATTTAACGTGTCATCCGACCCACGGAGGCGCCCTAACTGGAATGCCACTTTTCGGTCACCCATCCGCGTACTGACCGCATCGACCTTTGCTTAACATTAGTAACCGTATGCGATTGCCTCCGCGAACTGAGCTACGGGCGCTTCCAACTTTGGCTGCTCTAAATCTTAAATATGATAAATGAATAAGTATCCACTAACAATGATGAAGATGGAAAACTCACAACAACTCCAGTAATGTCCCCGGCCTCAAACTTGGCGACGGCCGCGTCGAGAGCGCGGTGCATGTCCGCGTTTATACGTTGCGCCACCTGCACGGATAATGATGCTGTTTTATAAGGAAATTAAAACAAATAAATATTCATACTATGTTGTTTCATACTCACCAGCGCGTTCAGATCGACGTGTCGCCCCAGCAGCGCCACGTGTCTCTGGCGGAGCAGCGAGGCGTAGCGGCCAGCGCCGCAGCCGGTGGTGGCGCCGCGCGCCGCGCACTCCGCGCGGTAGCGCTTGTCTAGCAGCATGCTGGGGGACACGGGAAATATATTCAACTATACATATTTATTTACGTGTTTGCACTTGGTCATTAGTATTGTTAGGGATATACATATTTTGTTAGCTTAAAATGTATATTCAGTTCATTTAAGAACATATTCTGTTTTGTGTGCCTCAATAAAATAAATAAATATGTACAATGGGTATGTACAATGTACAGACATATGTATTTGTATACTAACCTGGAAGCGAGTTGTTTGTAGTGCGCATAGACCTGCTCAGACAATTTGTACACAAACTGATCGAAGCACAGGTTCACCTGCAATCAACAATGTTATTAGTTATTTAAAGATTCGTCTGGCTAGCTGCCTTAAATAAAAAAATATCTATAATGTAGCAATAGCTTCCACAGATTAAAAATATCTTTTTTTTACATGATATAGGCTCACGCTTGACTACAACTTGCCTGATGTTAAGCAACGTTATAATCTACCATCGAACCGGTTGGGTGATTCAGTAATTTGGGAAGTTTTTTTTGTCGTTCCACCATTAAAAATAACGGAAATTTTACACTCGAAAATAAAACGCCAATCAGAGACAAATATAAATGGTAAGGGCTTTTTTGGAGTAATATTTTCTTCCGAATTTATAAAACACTTTGCCAGATAACAATGACAGCGATTCGAGAACATTGGACCAAACCAAAATTAGCAGGACTACATTTTTTATTCTGGTGCAAAACTAACTATAACCTATTCAGCGTTTCTTCAGAACTAAATTAAAAAAGGTTATGGTCATAGACAAATATGAACCAAATTGAGTTGCGTTCATCACGCCATCTAGTGGCAAGTAGTAATATTAGTTTGAAACCTGGACAATAGAGGGAGTAAATAACTAATTACTGCCCAATATTTTATCTGTGTGTATATTATATCTGTATCATCTGTATTTTTTTTCTTTGGCCGTAACTTTGTATTGTGCCAGTTCTCAAGTAAAAATTATCATCTGCATTGATCACTCCCGAGACGTTGCGTCTCGTCAGATAGCACCTAGCCTACCTAGCAACAATGGTTTTGTTATTTTTTATTTTGACTAATTTATTTCAATGTTTTCTAGTTAATCTTTAATGATTATTTCTTTCTTTCGTTCTAATTAACATCTTTTATCTGTAAAATGGTAGTTAGTTTTTAATCAACCCATGGGACTTATTTCATATAACAATGCTATGTAAATCAAGAAAAAACGGTTCTGGCTTTTTACACATTCTTTCAATGGATAAACTACTGCTGCCACGACGAATTCGATATATCTTTCAGGAAGAATTGCGATAACTATTGAAACTGCTGTAATTGAAAGCAGAAACTCATATACAAGCAATACAAATATACGGAACTAAATTTTATTCGTCACGTTTTAGGTCTTGTCTAATTTGACGCTTAGCGATCAAATTTTAGACAGAAATTTCGTTAAATTATGCGCCGTCGAATAGCTTTTTGACGTTTTCATCTAAATTGAATGACCATAAACAATTCAGTCGTCTCGATCTAAAAATATTTTATTCGTAAAAATAGTTTGTTAGTTCGAATAACAAAACCAGTTTGACAGGGACTAAACCCATTTAGTGGTAATTTAGTTTAATTGCGTGTGCCATCGAATTAGCACCATTGTCCCTTTCAAAAAACTTTTTATACTTATTAATTTAAATTTGCAGGTCTCTTACTATAGGGAACATGCTATGCAGATGGTTTTGGTCCAATTTTCATTATCACCTAAAAATAAAACTATTTAGTTACTAGTGGGTGCTCGCGGCTTCGCTCGCATTAAGAAGTAAAACTTTCATCCCCTGTTTCCCCCCTTTAAAAGTGGCATTTCCAAAATCCTTTCTTAGCGGATGCCTACGTTATAACATCTACCTTCATTCCAAATTTCAGCCCGATCCATCCAGTGGTTTGGGCTGTGCGTTGATAGATCACTGTATCAGTCAGTCAGTCACCTTTGAGTTTTATAAATATAGATTATTTTATCACCTCAGCCTCCACCTCGTCGTACAGAAACTGTTTCCTGAACACGGTGAGCGCGTACTGAGCGGAGTCGTTGTACAGATCCAGCGGGTACAGCACGTATCTGTGGACGAATAATTGTTCTTGTTTAGTATATAATATAAGTAAAGAAAAGTATCTAGTACCCGCGACACAAGCGTTTGCTTAGTGTGGGGCTAGATGGCGCTGTGTGATATGTCCCGGAATATTTATTTAATTTTTATTTATTTATTATACTTAACGCACGCGTCAGATCAACGCGTGCTTCAAGTAGCTGACTGGCGGGAAGCGGCTCAAGACCGGGACCGGTGGCGATCTCTTGTATCGGAGGCCAAGACTCACTTTGGGTCGTTGCGCCAGCGGAGTAAGTAAGTAAGTAAGTATTATACTAGGCACTCACTCCATCATGGCGGGCTCCTTGGTCTTGAGTATGTGGTCGGTGAGTATCCAGGGCATGGACATCTCTATGGGGAACTGGATGCGCTTCTCCATGGTGACCAGGTCGTTGCACTCCTCGTTGTGCTGGTGACGGACTGTGCATTTCTGGGGGGTGATGGAAAATAATTTTATTGATTTATAGAGTTGATAAAAGCGGTGGGGAAAGCGTCTGCCTTACAATCTAACGACCTCAGTTCGAATCTAGCCCTACACCATTGACTTGTTTTTTTACCTATGATCTAAATTTATTTATGCTTGTGTTCTTCTTTTGTTATCGGTGTACAATAAAATGTTTTGATTTGAGTTGATTTAACGATGAAGGGAAACTTCGAGGACATGTGCCTTCTGTGAAAGGACCTGGGCGCCCACCACGATGTATCTGCACAAGAGAACTCACCTAACAAATCAATTCTGCGGGGGAGTCAAGACCCTCAGTCATGAGGAAATACGACTCAAAGAGAGAGAGGCACTAAACTAATTTACAATTATTTATAGATATACAGACTTTAATTGACTTTACTTACATTAACTTTCCGTCCCATCGTCATTTCGAGGTAGAACTCTCTGTACCACAGCTGGGAGAGGTCGCAACATTTCGCCAGGGAATCTATAAACAATAGCGATATCAAAATTAGTACAAATGGAAAACATTTCTTATTTCCTTTTCTACACCTAAAATATCACGTGTGTTGAAATAAGATTTGTTTAAAAAAAAAACAAAACCCGACTTCAAGTCTACTTACTGTCACTAAAAAGTTTATAAATAATTAATTTTCATTTTTGCTACTTCAAAGTTCAGAGTAGGGAGTAAAGAATCTATCAAATTATTGAAACTTACAATCCTATAAGTATTCTCATTGAAATCCGTAATATTTGTTGTCGGTGCCAGTCACTGGTCAAACGAGATCGACGCTTGTCAAAAATTGCAGTTCCAGTCGGCTTTGGATTTGTACCTATCTTATCCTTATAGGTATTGTTACGACTGACAGATCGATCTAACAAAGGATAATGATAATAATAAAAAATCTAAATATGATCTTACCAGACAGATTAAGCAGATATCCCCAATAAAAGCTGTTAGTGTGGAAATGCTCGATCTGCTGCAACGTGGCCGCGTCCAGGTCTTTACGTAGCGTGCGTCGTCCGCCCCACTTGTCCGAGGCGAGGGCTTCTAGCTGAGTGCGGATCATGTATAGCTGAGTGGAGGACGGACCTGGAAATACATAGAACAGAGTGATGAAATGACGTTTACACTTCGAAAACTACAGTCATTTATATACACGATACATATATTCTATTCTGATCTTGATTGTGGCCTTCTTCCCCTTCTTTCAAGGCAGAGTCCTGTTGTCTCCCTCTATCCTGTATGTCGTCTCCCTCTATCATGTATGTTGTCTCCCTCTATCATGTATGTCGTCTCCCTCTATCATGTATGTTGTCTCCCTCTATCCTGTATGTGTTCTCCCTCTATCCTACAATAGTCAGCATACATCTGTCCCACTCACCCACGTTCCACCTGGGTACTTTTATAGTGAAGTTGGTATCGCTGTCCTTCCCCTTCAAGGCGGGGTCCTGTTTTCTCCCTCTACCCTGCATATTGTCTCCCTCTATCCTGTATGTTTTCTTCCTTAAACCCGTATGTTTTCTTCCTCTATCCTGTATGCTGTCTCCTTATATCCTGTATGTTTTCTCCCTTTAACCCGCATGCTGTCTCACTCTATCATGTATGTTGTCTCTCTCTCTATCTCGTATGTTGTCTCCCTCTATCCTATAATAGTCAGTACATGTGTCCCACTCACCCACGTTCCGCCTGGGTACTTTGATGGTGAAGTTTGTATCGCTGTCCTTCTTCCCCTTGAGCGCGGGGTCCTGCTGCGGCTCGCAGCCGCGCGCCCAGTCGCCGCACGTCTCGCGCACCGACACTATTATACTGGAAGGCAAACAGTTCAAAACACATCAGAGTTGAATTAACCGAACTGTGAAGCTGTGCTTACGTCTTATCTTGCGTTCGTGACGTCAACACTACGGTGCGGGGTAATATTTTGGGGGAATTGTACAAAAAGGGAGACTATTTTTCGTGCACAGAAAAAATGTATAAGGTCAGTGAGTCTTTTAAGACTAATGGATACCTGTAAACCATACTTTTCAAAATTAAAAATATTACTATTCCCATGTCTGTATATATTTGAAACTGCAATGTTTGTACGTAGAAACATACACATGTTTGTTCTAGCCAAGGATAAGAGACTGAAGATCAAGATTTGTATCCCACGGCATAAAACGGGTCTGTTTAGGAAAATTTTCAATAACGACATGATTATAGCCATTATTAACTGTATGTATACAGGGTAGCTGGTAATTAATGCGTAACCTAGCAAGGGTGGCTTTTTTTTAACAAGTTTATTTATAGACTTTGGTCAATTATGAAGCCTTATAAAAAATATAGCTTTTGATGTTCAAAAGCCAACCCTCGAAGGATTATGCGTTAGTTATCAGTTACCCTGTATGAAGTAATACATTATAATTAATTGTAGATAGTTAATACATACAACTTTAATGAGCAAACAGCTTGCCTCTACATAATCCAATTCATATAGCTATTGTGTCAGAAACTTGGTTTGATCCTGTCAGTTATTTTCGCATTTGTGATTATAATATTGTAAGAGCTGGTCGCAGTGATGGATACGGAGGATAAGTACTAGCTACTAGCCGTACGGGAGTGGCATAGTCAACGTATGACAAAACTCCTTTTAATAAATAAAGATTAAAAAAAAAAAAAAACATAATCCAATTCTAACAATATCACAAACAAATTGACCTTGTTAAAAAGGTGCTTTTACGCTAAATTTATGATTGTTTTTTTTTTTTATATAACTTTCTAACATTACAATTCTTATTTTCATTACGCAATACTTTTCAAATGACTTTAAACATACATTATGTAATTATTACTTAATATTTGTTAATAGTTTGAGTTTATTGCATTGTATAAAAGTCGTTAAAATATATTATTTTATATAAAATACCAACCTCCGTATAAGATCCTTCTTGTTCTTGATAGCCTTCCGCAGCGGTTCACGCATAATCAGCTGGACGAAGTCTTGCAACTCCGCGTATATGGACCTGCGGATACAATCAAATTAGAATTTAAAGTATCGAAATCTAAATATATAAATCTCAAAGGTGACTGACTGACTGGTTTAGTGATCTATCAACGCACAGCCCAAACCACTGGACGGATCGGGCTGAAATTTTGGAATGAAGGTAGATGTTATGACGTAGGCATCCGCTAAGAAAGGATTTTTGTAAACGCCGCTTTTAAAGGGGTGAAATAGGGGATGCAAGTTTTACGCCTTAATGCGAGCGAAGCCGCGAGCACCCACTAGTTTTTATATAAAAACTTTTTTTATTACTAATGTACCCAACAAAGTTATAAAAAATCTGCAAATCCCCTCTAACCTGCGCGCCGCATCAGCAAACACAGTCTCCATCCTGGCCATGAGAACCTGCAGCCCCTTGATCATGGCTATCACCTCTATCATGGCGAACTTCTCCTCGGAGGTGTAGTTGTAGCGGGTCGCCTGAATGGAACGGAACAAAATATAAGGAACAATAATGAATTCAATTTGACGCGACATTGTTTCTATAAGTTAACATTATTATATTTATATCTGTGTCACCCGCTTTAATCTGGAATAAAAAGAAGTATTTGTGTTATTCCACCTCCTTACCAAAATTTAGTACCTAAATTAATTAAATTAATTAATTAAATTGCTAAACGCTTTCCAGAGTTCAGATTTCCTTACATCTACAACAAAATGTCTTCACTCTGCAACATCCGCGATAAAACTACCAAACAAGGCAAAAATATCTTAAAAAAATACCTCATATCACTCACTTACAATGAAACTGAACAATTACTTAACATCATTAAATAACTACTTATACATAGAAACGCAACATTAACACTTACTCATCCCAAACACTCACCTACACTCACACACCTTCACACATCCACACTCATGCATACACTTCCGAAACCATGTGTCAACAAGTACCACATTTAAAGTAATCTCACACCGCATCAGTAATGCTCTCAAGTAATGCTGAAGATGTGGGCGCCTGCGATACAAGTTTCATACTTAGTGCAGGGCTCACAAGAGCACATATTAACCTTTAATAACCTATTATTAAGCACAGCTATGTATTATTCTAAGGTTTCATGTAATCGTTTGTGTAAATAAATAATTTGAATTGAATTGAATAATAAACGCTCAACTTTGCAAGCTGCAAAAATATTATTATAAAGATGTATGTGTCGTGCACATATATGCATGCGTCGTGCACGTATATGTATGTGTCGTGCACGTATATGTATGCGTCGTGCACGCAGATGTATTCGTCGTGCACGTATATAAATTCGTCGTGCACGTATAAAAATGCGTCGTGCACGCTGATGTACGTGTCGTGCACGTGCACGTATGTTTCGTGTACTTATGCGTATGTTGCATACACGTATGCGTATGTTTTGTGCACGTATGCGTATGTTTCGTGCACGTATGCGTATGTTTCGTGCACGTATGCGTATAGCACGTATATACCTAGTCAGGTCATAAATTCTGTCACATGTTTAATATAAAATAATTGAAACAACTTTATTCTATATGTAACCATTTATATACCAAAATGAACTTAACAAAACATAGATTCTTATGACAATAAAGTTTATTCAAAATGACCTCCGTGATTTTGAATACAGGCCTTCAATCTGCGCAGCCAGTCGTCTATCGCTGCACGAACGAGGTCCATGTCAATATCGGCGGCTGCCTTAATCAAGGATGTCTTGAGTGACTCCAAATTGGGATGAGGCTTTGAGCACGCCTTTTCCTCCAAGTGTTGCCATATCTTGTAATCTAACGGATTCAAATCTGGACTGGAGGAGGGCCAGTCTTCGTGCCGGATGAAGTCGATTTCACGCGCCGCTAGCCAGTCTTGTGTGCTCTTCGCTCTATGAGCTGGCGCCGAATCTTGTTGGAATACCCAGTGCTTGTTATTGAACATGATATGAGAAACAGGTTCCACAAGGTTCGTCAGGAATGCAGTTGTGTATATTTTGATACACAACTGCATTCGTTTTTACACCTTTCTCACAAAAATGTACCTCTGTTAAGCCCCAATAAGAAACTCCCAACCATACCATGAGCGAGGATGGAAAATGACCTCGTTGGACACGCGGAATACGTTTGCTCGCTTCTTTACTACTGTGTGCGTACACCTTATCATTTTGTTTGTTGTAGCTCTCTTCTACGGTAAAATTTTTTTCATCCGAAAAAAGAATTTCCCGATATTTTTTCCCCGCGTACCGCTTCAACAAAGCGCGGCATCTCTTCAGTCTCAGGTCCATTAGACGAGCATTCAAACGATGTCCTGTTTTTCTTCGGTATGCCCGAAGCCCTAAGTCTTCATTTAACACCCTTTTCACCGTGGTTCTGCTTAACCCCATCTGAAGGGCCAACAGTTCCTGCTTACGTTTGGGATTTCTTTGAATTCGCGCCTTCACAGCTTTTATCACTGCTGGAGTCCTAACAGACCGATGGCGACCACTTCTTGACCTGTCATCTACACTAGAGTCTTCATTGTATCGTTTGATGGTACGATAAACGAATCTTTTGGTTATATTCAAATTTTTCAGTATGTTAAAAATTTGAATTGGCGCGTAACCGCAACGATGCAATGCAATAATTGCAACACGGTCTTCTTTAAGCGTCCACTCCATATTTAAAAATGAGTAAAATTCTAAAAAGTATACATTTTTATTTTCATAAACAATTCAAAATTCGAATTCAATAAACTTTTTTGTGGCCAGCATTCTAAAAGAAAAGTTTTTACTGTGTGACAATACTTATGACCTGACTAGGTATATGTATGTGTACGTATATGTACCCGCTCGTACTCCTCTGCCACGGGCGGGCAGCGCGGGTTGGTGGCGTGGTCGGTGGGGTGGAGCAGTTTCCACGAGCACAGCTCGCTGAGCACGGAGCACCACGAGCTGAGCAGCTGCAGCCCGCGGAGACACAGCTCTGACACCGCCTTGTTCTCGGCGTCCGAGCCGGCCTCTTTGAACGTAGTGGTCACCTGTGGGATAATTTTGGATTGATGTTACATATTCAGGTACCCTCTTACGCCAATATTCAGGTTAGGGCAGTATAATATAACCTATGCTACGAATAATTGGAAGTATAAAATTGTAACGGAGGTAAATAGATGAAATGTGGAATTGTGGCGGCATTTCAAATGACAGAAATAGCCGAATGTTTGATCGTAGTTGATCGCCCCATCGTTAAGGTCCCCTCGCCAACTCAACTGTGGCGCGTGACGTGGCAGCGGTGGTTGACCTATTCATGGAATAATTTCAAGAGAGACATTTCTATGATATCAATTATTCGTACAACTCACCTCGTTGCTATATCTCGCCAGCTCAGATATATAGTTCTGGTGTTCCTCTCTGATCTGCGGGAGATGCACCATCAGGTCCGCTTGAGGAGATATTGGGGTGATGTTGGATGACATCGGCCATCTGGCGAGTGCAAAATAAACATTTTTACATAGACAGCCATATTCTGTTGTATAAGTTATTTTTAATCTCTTTCTTAAACTTTTAGTAATTTATTCATATGTCATATTCATATTCGTATACATTTATTTATACTTTCTGTACATGTCATTATTTTGCAATAGTCATAAAATTCATTCATGTCAAACATCATTTACATTTATGTCACATTAATTAGTCAAAATCTCTTTGGTTGTATTTTTATTTTTATTTCGTGTGTTACAATAAAAAATATTTTATCTATCTGTTGGGAAATCAGTGTGGATAATTATATTTCTCTTACTCGATGAAAACAAAGCTAATTTTTGTTACTGATTAACGCGGGTAACACCGCGGGGCGCTGCTAGTCTAAATATATAAAACTCAAAGGTGACTGACTAACATAATGATCTATCAACGCACAGCCCAAACCACTGCACGGATTGGGCTGAAATTTGGCATGCAGGTAGATGTTATGACGTAGGCATCCACTAAGAAAGGATTTTTGGAAATGCCAGTTTGAAAGGGGTGAAATAGGGGATGCAAGTTTTACTTCTTAATGTGAGCGAAGCCGCGAGCACCCACTAGTAAAATATTAAGGTAAAATAATAAACAATGTCACTCACTTGCTCGGGTCGTAGTGTTTAGATCTCTTGATATAGTTGAACGGGGCTATCTGCATATCTCCAAATAGCGGAACCACTTCCAAGTTCTGAAAAACAAATAGAATTGTGAGAATTTAATACGAAACACATTTTTTTTTAAAACACATAATAAAGTCTGTAATAATTAATATGTCAGCTTTGCCATCCAGCGTGGTAATGCGGCCAGTATGCTGGGCACGCTGTTCTCTGGCAGTGGACTGGAGCATTTACACCATGTTTACACATTTCTAAAGATTTTCCAAGTGCATTTTTATTTTGTAGTAGTTAGAAGTAGTATGTTCTGATTTTTTCCTTGAAAAACAGTTATTTTTGATAATATTCAAAGTTTTTTTTTATATATATCATTGTTGTAAATAAATTGCCTTAGATTTTTATATAGAGGTGGTTTTTACCTTGAATATCCTATCGATTCGGTCGAGTCGTATCTTTTTCTTCTGATCGAGGCGATTGATGTTGCATACTTCGGAATCCATCAGGAACAGACCGAAACCCATCACCTGAAACATAAATAGGTAAAATCACAACTGTCAAAGTTAATAAAGCAATTGATTTATTTTAGAAAATGCAATAATTATTCGTATTTTAGCAGTATTAATAGAAGAAGCAAAGACAATCAGGATGGTCTTCACTTTTTATAGAAAACCGATCCTAAAAGTGGCATTCCAATGACACGTCGTCGTTACAGCAGTCGTTAAGCGATATCATAGACCCTTAGGGCGGTTAAACAACTCTGACAGTAGTTTTTTGTAGTTTGCCTCTGGCAAAGTATAGTATGTTGATTTTTACACACACTAGTAAAACTATGTTAAGTTTTTACCTAAGTAAAGAAATGGATTGAATTGAACTGACACCAGAGTTGGTCACTCTCGTACGATGTTTTTTTTGTATCTTACCTTGACGAGCATGTGTTTCTCGGACGGTGTAAGGTACATCTTGGTCTCGAACATGTGTACGCAGATATTCACCACGTCGGCCAACAGGTCCTCGTAACCTGTAATGAATTACGAAGAAGGATATGTATATAAATAAATAAAATAAATAAATATTTCAGGATATATCACACAGCGCCATCTAGCCCCTTACTAAGCTTACGCTTGTATCATGGGTACTAGGTAACGGATATAATACATATATACTTTATATTTATTATATATTTAGTAATAAAAAGATTTCTTCTGATCGCGGCCTCACAATAACTTTAAACTTTATGAATGACGTTAAACAAGTTCTACAATAGATTTTCGTACAGTAACACATGATTCAATAATCTCATCCCACTATCTAACATAAATATTAACTGATTTGATTTGGCGATGCGGTCAGTTCTTAGATGGGTAACCAAAAACTTACATTACCTTTGGCGCTTCCGTGGGCAAATGTCCAAAAGATAAATACGTACTCAGTTTCATAGTCATAGTCATATCATTTATTTGCAAATTGTAAAGATATAAACACTTAACAATGACCCTGATAGGGTATGCAAATATGTACATATGTATGTAAGTCTGAGTGAGAAGCGGCCCGATTCATATCTCGATTAAAATTTATCTCGATTATTCAATTTCTCATTTAAAAATTCGTCGACGGAGTAATAACATTTCGTAGTCAAATATATTTTTAAGTCACGGGCAAAACGTTCTAAGTTTTTCATTTAGTTTATTGTTGCTTACCATTCACGTATAGTTATTATTATTAACATATGGTTGCTTATCATTCACGTATAGTCAGTTACCATTAACGTATAGTTGCTTACCATTCACCTATAGTTGCTTACCATTAATTTTCTCCAGTGCATCCTTGACGGTGTCCCGTATCTTGTTCTGCGTGGCGAGGAACATGGACAGGTTCTGCGACTCCTGCAGGCTCTGGCTGTCTGACATCACTTTCAGGAACTGGGCGGCGCTGTGGATAATAGGACATATCACACAGCGCCATCTAGCCCCACACTAAGCTTACGCTTATATCGTGGGTACTAGATAACGGATATAATACATACATATATACTTTTCTTTCGTAAATATGTACATACTTGTTATACATAGAAACGACCAGACTCAACACAAGTAATTACATATTTTAATATTCATAATTACTTGTGTCATGCGGGAATCGAACCCGCACCCTTCGGACGCGAAGTCTTTAGGCAAAGTCATTTTTATTTTTGAAATATCTCCGTAACTAATGGACCGATTTTGGTGATTCTACTTTCGATCGATAGAGCATATCATGAAGTTTATCTTGTGTAAATTTCAAGGAGAAACACCTTCGCTAAGCGGGTCATAAATCGAAAAATCTAGGCAAAGTTTAAACAATTTTTATAAACCAATATAAAATCTCACCGTCTATATGTAGAATAATCATTCTTCACGCTGCTCTACATATTCTTCAACTCTTCCAACACGGCGAACATGTTCACAAACTTGCCCAGCGTCAGTAGATACGCTTCGGACACGAAGTCTTTAGGCGAAGTCATTTTTATTTTTGTTATATCTCCGTAACTAATTGACCGATTTTGATGATTCTTTTTTTATAGATAGAGCATATTATGAAGTTTATCTTGTGTAAATTTCAAGTAGAAATACCTCCTCTAAGTGGGTCAAAAATCGAAAAATCTAGACGAAGTCCAAACATTTTTTTAATTTTTTCTATTATTTACACATAATATATAAACCCTTACCGTCTATATGTAGAATAATCATTCTTCACGCTGCTCTTCATATTCTTCAACTCGTCCAACACGGCGAACATGTTCACAAACTTGCCCAGCGTCAGTAGATACGCTTCGGACACGAAGTCTCGTCGTTTCTCCGCGTGGCACAGACGGCGCACTTCGCCGCAGAAACGCTCTATTGCTTTACGCTGGAAAAATGAACAAAACATTGTAAGTAAGTTAACGTTTAAGTTTTAGTTTTTGTTTTAGGCCCAAGACCCGCTGGCGTCAGGATCTCGACCGGTGTCGGGGTGCCTGGCGTGAGGAGGCGGAGACCGGGACGCATGGAGGGAGTTGGGGGAGACCAGCGCCCGGGAGTGGGACAATATAGGTTAACAAAAAAAAAGTAAGTTTACGCGAGCATTTATCTGTTCTTTCAGCTGTAGGTTTAGTGTTTTTGTTCGGTTTGTCGTTGTATCTGTCAAATTCAAATTTTATTTATTTTCATTATTACGAAATGTATTAAAGTGCTTTGTGCGAGTTGAAAGTGTAACTACAAATACTCAAATACTCATTTATTGGTAATGTAAAATTATTACAGGTCGTTTTACTACTTATTGTAGTTATTTATTATAATAAAACAAATTAATTATAATTAAATAGAATTCCAGGTAATGTCACAATTTAAACATTTAAATTAAACATTAAATATTATACATTAAGTCATATTAATGTTTTTTTGCAATTCAATGTCATTCTGATTTTTTATTTATAAAACATCTAAGAAAACTTAATATATGTATAATTTAGTATATGTTTAGCAAAATAAATGAATCTTTAGCTATTGGAAGTGGCAGAGGGAAATATTTACCTGAAAGTACATGAACTGAAGCAGTTTATCCACTTCTGGAGCGAGCACCTGAAAAATACAAAAATAACATCATATAGGTACAGTCAATATAATACATACTGGCTTTTGCTCGTAGCTTGTCTCTCATTGAAGTATAATTCGGAAATTGGCAGTCTTATGCAGCGCCATGTGTATAATATCACTTCCTTTTTCTAGCAACTCTAATATCTGAAAACTCTCCATACCACAGTCGTCATTATGCCCTGTGAGAGGCCCCCAGGGCGCGTGTTTCGTTGGAGCGAGGCTGTGGTATCGCTCGGCTACAGCAGCGCCATGTGTATTCGAGCAACTCTCTCCATACCACAGTTATCATTAATCACTCGCGCGTCCGGGCTACTAGGTTTACCTTAAAAAAAGTAACCTTGACCGTCAAGGTAATTTAGCCACTTCAAACATATACTTTTATCTGTGAAACTGTTGAAGAAGTTCATGAATGTTCCACTAGATGGATTTGTACTGAAATAACGCGTCTTTTGGTAGCACAACAACACGCTAAGCAGAAGACTTGCTCTGTACAGTGTGGTGCTGTAAGGTGAATAAATGATTTGATTTGAGAAGTAAGGTTAAGCCCTGTGAGAGGCCCCCAGTGCGCGTGTACCTGCACGGTGCGCTCGTAGATGTGCACCCTGTCCGGTTGTTCGTTGGGGCGCGGCTGCGGTATCGCTCTGCTACAGCAGCTTCATGTATATAATATTAATTGGCGTTAACCGTCAAGGTAACTATGGCAACCTTGGCGATTTAGCCACTTGAAACTTATTTTTATGTTGAAGAAGTTCATGAATGTTCCACTAGATGGATTTGTACTGAAAAGACGCACAACAACACGCCAAGCAAATGTAAGGTTAAGCCCTGTGAGAGGCCCCCAGTGCGCGTGTACCTGCACGGTGCGCTCGTAGATGTGCACCCTGTCTGGCTGCTCGTTGGAGCGCGGCTGGGGTATCGCTCTGCTACAGCAGCGCCATGTGTATAGCATCACCGCGTGAGCGTTGCCCTCTTCCAGCAACTCGTTCTGTGGGACAAACAAATAGCATTATTTACATTTTCACTCATATCAATCTCAATATTTTGACTCATAGATAGATAGATATAGATAAATACTTTATTAAAACACCACAAATAAAACAATACAAAAGACATATAAATTAGAATCAGCGTCTTAACTGGCGGCCTTATCGCTAAGAGCGATCTCTTCCAGGCAACCAATCTGGCAAGGATATAATCTGCCCTGTTAGCTTAGTCGGTAGTGGCTCTGCCTTCTAGCCTAGGGGTGCGGATTCGATTCCCGCATAACACAAAGAGAGAGCAGTTCATAAGTGAAACAGGTTGCCTAAAGAGGTGATCAGTGCAACATCTATAAACAACTTTGAGAGCCGGCTTGATGACTGGTTACAGAAAACTTAAAAAATCTCTTGTTAGCTTGTGATCATTGCACCAGTGGACTGTATAATTGTGAAATTTGTGTGGACTATATTCATTTAAGTAAATCAATTTTGACACAGTGTGATATGGGCACATTAGCAATTCAGCTGTTCGGCCTTTACGGCCGAACAGCAGATTGCTGATGTGCCACGATATTTCACCCAAAAACGCTTTGCGCTTGGAAAAATGCCTACAGTTGCTTTTTCACATGCAATTCCACGCCGTATTAACATGAAAGCAAGGCCGAGCATCGCGCGCATAGCTCCTTTTTTCCTCATTTCCCATTGTTTCTTCTCTCCTATTAGTTGCAGCGTAATGTGCCTAAAGCCTTCCTCTATAAATGGTCTATTCAACACAAAAATAATTTTTCAATTCACACCAGTAGTTCCTGAGATTAGTGTGTTCAAACAAACAAACAAACTCTTCAGCTTTATATTAGTATGGATATGTATCACCTACAACAGCTAAGCACAATATGCACAAATTTATTATTACTACAATCAATATGAAGATAAAGAAAGTATTTTTTACAAACTAATTCTAGTTTTAAACAAAAGCATTGTTATTTGAGGTCCTACTATACAGGCTGTGCAAGCAGAACTAGTGCTGGACCCAGAGGCCTACCGAGGTATGTGAAAACATTTATTGTGAATATAATTCTCTCTCTAGCTCTCTTGAGTCATATTTCCTCAGGACTGAGGGTTGTGACTCCCCCACAGAATTAATTCCTTAGAGGAATTTTCTTGTGCATATTATGTACATATCATACATTGTGGTGGACACCCAGGTCCTTCCATGGAAGACACAAAACATGTCCTTGGATATTGTGGTAACATGTCAGTTTCCTCATGATGTTTTCCTTCACCGTTAAGCAAGTGCAAATCCACACATAACTTGAAAATACAAGTCATTGGTGTAGGGCCGGATTCGAACCAGGGTGCGTCTGAATGAAAACTGACACTGGACCCGCTAAGCCATACTTGCTTATATGAATATAATTAGTGAACATCAAACCTAAGTAAGAATTTATGAAATAAACATCTTTTTACTTTTTTTATTACTGAGGCACTTACTTAACAAGTTCATTAAATTCTATTAAAACAAGTTTCTTACCAAGTTGGCATGCACAGTTGCCTCTTCAATATACTTGGCGATGCCGGTGACAAAGCCATTTCTGTCCTCAAAGTTGGTGTCAAAGTTGGCCTGGTACAGGATGGAGCACGGTGCCGCCTCAATGCATGGTTGCTCATCTGTAATAAACATCTCTTGAGTGACTCCCCCGCAGAATTAGTTAGGGGAGTTCTCTTGGGCAGATACATTGTGGGCGCCCAGGTTTTTGTTTATATCAATTCATCAATCATTGTTATATCAATATATATTAAATGTGTTTGTCAGTCTGGCTGCTCTGCTTACACGCCTAAACGGAGCGACCGACAGATCGTCATGATTGTCGATATAGTGATAGTATACGGCCCTGGGCATAAAATAGGCTACTTTTAATCCAGTAATAAAGCGAGTGAAGCCGCGGGCATCCAATGGTAAGTAAATAAATGTTTCTAAAGGTAAACTATTAAAACGCCACACCTAAAATTTTCGTACACTGTCGACTATCGAAACATGTCGATATCATTATTAATATGCACTTACCGGGTAATGTAAGCTCGTCCAACACATCTACGTTGCTCAGAGCGTCCGAAAGCGAAACTTTTTCACTCACAGACATGTTTAATGTTAAAAAATCAACAAAATCACAAACGTTCCCCCGACTTCCCCCACAGAGGATGTGACTAATTCACGGATATTACAAACTTCCTATCGGACAGACACGGTTTAGCAACATAGCTATCGAATTAGTTTTTATTTACTTGTACGAATTAGGAAAGTTTCGTATGTTTTTAATTATTAACAAATTATTTCGGAGCAGTTTTTTTTTTTATTATTATTAATGTGTCTCTGCGGCACCGCCGCAATTTCGCCAATGTCACGTCACAAGGGGGACAAACGCTTATCCTATTAGCCAGTAAAAATAATTAACATTTGATCGGTGCGGAATTACTAACTATTCGATAAACACTAAAAAAGTACTCTGTGATAAACACTAAACACCGTCCGTACCGTATGCCAAACGAATGAAACGAAACACTTGAGTCTCGCGACAGACTAATGCGGAGCAACAAATGGCGCCGAACGCGCCCGACTTCAGCCGAGACTTGAGTCTCGCGACCATGGAAATAATATATGGTACTGGAATTATGACTGCTGATCCAATTACGAGCAAAGTGAGGCGCATGTATGACAGGCTGTTGTCTTTGTCTAACTAGGGTGACAATAAATTATAAAATTAGGATATATCAATTCATCTTCTTACCAAATCTGGAGCAGTCTCTTTTGGGGTCCTATTTTACCTGCATCTTGCCAGTCATGATGATCCCTAGCTCTATTGACGCGTTAAGTAACAAACACCAACAAACTTACTTACAAATTAAAATGCACTTTAGTTTGTAACTTATAATAGTATCGATTCGGTTAATTGACAGGGAGGCAATGTAATCAAAATCATAAACATTTTGCAGTAATTACAATATCTATTTACAAGTTCACATTTGAATTGCATATAGGTAGTTGCCTATATCCTATATATTTTTTACACTATCATGTGATGGTTTAAACTATGTACACCAATATAATCCTATTCCTTGTGTTTCATGTACTAACCTAAACGAGTGATGGTTTAAACTATGTACAACAATATAATCCTTTTCCTTGTGTCTCATGTACTAATCTAAACGAGTAATGGTTTAAACTATGTACAACAATATAATCCTTTACCTTGTAAATCACGATTCCATTACATTACAAAAAAAAATATGTGAACTGAACTGAATGAAAAATAATTATAAAAATTATAATATAAATAAACGAACTATTATCCACGGGTCGGTAATCTAGATGTATAGGATTTTTCTAGATAAGCGTGTTACATTCTAGGTTGCAGCATCAGGCAGGCTGTAGTCAACCGCAAACCTATTTCACTTTAAATAAAAGTGAACCTTAAAAATTTACGCGTTAGAAAATTCGCGACCCCCCCGGTCCACCAATATAAAGCAAACTATATACAATACTGAGGAGTCGTATTATATTTTTTCTATATGTGAAGCCATGGTATAAGAACATACGACTTGGCTACTTTTTATCAGCACTACTACAAATAGCTACAAATCAATTACTAAATTTTTCTTACCACGGCAGGAATTGGGATAGCGTCTTTTTTTAACAAACGTAGAGAATTTGGAGTATAAAAAGATGTTGGATCAAAATGTAAACTTTGGAGAATTTTGTAATAGGTCGTGTTATGTTTAAATTTTTTGCCAATTTATTTTGATGTTTTCATTTTTAGGAAAACTGAAAAAATATCATATTGCACAAATTATTTCAAGCACGAGAAAATATGGTCACCTTAGTCCCAATAATGTAATCTTACATATACTTTAGCATACCTGTAGAAATATATATTGCAGCCACTATAAGATTCACTTCTGCATCCCGGAACACTACAAGTTCTTACCATTTTGTTATTTTTCAATAAAATACATTTAAATTAGTTACAAATGAAATTATTTTTTTCCCGCCACCTTTTGTCATATAATGTCATCATAATTTATTGTTGCTTGTGTGAAAAATAATATAATATTAATTTGTTACTTATTCTACTTTGTGTTAATTTCACAAATTAATTCAGATTTCTTTGTGTCGAGTAAGATTTATAATAAATAAAATTAAATAATATTATTTATTGCTAAATATTTCAAAACTTAAGTTGACAGTGACATTTATCACAGATTATTTTTTAAACTGGCAAGCTGTTGAAGCAAGACAACAGCCTGCTCTAATGCCTCTAATTTTTGACCGATTTCACCCCCGATTAAACATTTATAGAAAATAAACTTTAACGGTAAAAACATAAGGTTTCTATTCGTATAAAATCTAGTTCACAAAACAAAAGAGAGAACAATCCTGAGGGAAAGAGAGGGATGCAATAAAAAATCCTTGCTCGCGACAGACTAATGCGGAGCCACGAATAGTCCCGAACGCGCCCGACTTCAGCCGAGCGCATCGAGTTCGCTCCGCAATGGTTGATGCGAGCGATACGGCGGAGCTGTCAAAATTGATGTTAATTGTTTAAAACAATGATTAAATGAATTGATTATAAATGTTAATAAAATAATAAATAACTCGTTAACAATTATTTTTTGTTCTTGTGTAATATTTGCTGACAAACAGTTTATTATTTTATTGAAACTAAAAACCAATTGGAATTGATTTTATTGATTTTCGGATGGGTCCGTCCGATCCCGTCGCACTTGCAATGAGGCTTTTTCTGACAAATGAATTAAAAAATAAAAAATGGTGTAAAAAATGCTCAACAGATGGCGTTGTATGTTGCCCCTGTACAAGCGAGTTCTTCATAATACGTGAAACGAAACGTTACATAAACTTTACAATGCAATTTTATTTATATTCAGTATGTGTGAGACAAGTTTTTGGTAAAATTAATTTATTCTGGTAATCAATTTACAAAATACTAATATAAAATCATCAGTAATGCTCTCAAGTAATGCTAGATGTGGGCGCCTGCGATACAAGTTTCATACTTAGTGCAGGGCTCACAAGAGCACAAATTAGCCTTTACATCTCTCATGTTCGGTAAGTAGGTCCTTATTACCCCCAAATGGGGCTTGTAAGTAACCAATTAGCGCTTTAGGGTAATAATGTAGCTAGAAAAGCCCTAGGGTGGTAAGTAATTAAAAAAAAAATTTTCACTCTTTAAAAAAGTTCGGTTAGTAGACAAAGGAGGTCGCGTCGCTATTCAGCCTTGTCTTCGTATGAGTATAATAGTCATCAATTTTAAATATCGAAGGGCGATGCTCAAAATCGTTCCCGAAAAAAAAAAGATGAAATAAGGCAGGAATAGAAAACTTTCACTTTTATTATTGTTTGTTTTTGGGATAAAAACTTGCTAATTAGGTTTTCCTAAAATATGAGTTCTGCAAGTGATGAAGATATAAGCTGCACTCCTGATTCAATAAAAATGAAAGCTGAAGCAGCAATTAACATTATTTTGTCTGAAAGTTCTAAAGAGAGATATTTGAAAACTTACGACGAGTTCATGAAGTGGCAAAAAGAAACACGAATAAGTTTTGATTTTGTCCATGACCAACAAATATCACAATCTCAAACTATTAACATACCCAAAAAAAAACAACTTTCGCAAAATTTTTAAAATTGTTCTCATTTCACTATAAATTTTAACCATTAAAATGTTTTATTCTTGTAATACGGTTTTTTTCTACTTACCTCACAATCGAGATGTAAAGCAGAGTAGTTAGCTCGGGTGCAAGCATCAATTGCACCCTGTTAGAATTATGGACCTAGCAGAGCAAATTAAAAGCGCAGTGGTGTGGAGGAACGTAAAACTTTAATTATTAAATAGAGTTACAGATTTATCACGCCATATTGCTAACGCTTTGAGAAGCAGAAGAACCATAGATTATAAAACATTAGGGAAGTGACATTGAGTATGGCACCGACTAAATATAAATTGTAGACTCAAGATATGTTTATATTGCCATATTTCAACACCCTCCCTCAATATGAACACATCACATAAAATCAACACTACAAGTTATACTACTATTAAAATCAAGAAACTTACACTACACAACTTCAAGTGACTTACTCTAGGTACTCATACAAATTTAAAAACAAAAATAAACTTACAACTACACACAAAATCAATTAAAATAACTTACACTAGCATTAACCCATCTCTACAATTTTCAAATTTTACACAAGTCAGAGGCTTTGTTAAAATATCTGCTAACTGGTTTTCAGTTGAAACATATTGCAATTTTACAATTTTACGCTCTACAAAATCTCTCACAAAATGATACTTAATATCTATATGTTTTAGCCTCTTATGATTTTCTGGGTTTTTGGAAGTATGAATGACTGACTGATTGTCTTCAAAAATATACACATAACAACATTTAATCCCAATTTCATTTAGCAGATTTCCCAACAACATCAACCAAAACAACCCAACATGCCTCAGATACTCCTTTAGCTAATGCCACAAACTCTGCTTCAGTTGAGGATAGGGATACACACTGCTGTTTGCTGCTAGCCCATGATATTGTACATCCAAAAACTTTCATTATATATCCCGACGTTGATTTTCTATCTTCATCTCCTCCCCAATCAGCATCACAATATCCAATTAAAGGATGTTCTTCACCTTTTTTTTTTATATCAATTTTAAATCAATGCTTCCTTTAATATATCTTAGTATTCTTTTTAATGCTTTCCATAATTCTAAATTGGCTTTGCTTTGGTAACGGCTTAAATGGTTTAATGAAAAACATATATCAGGTCTGCTTCCCAACATTGCATACATTAAACTGCCAATCAGACTTCTGCATCTTGTAATTAACTCTTTGTCTTCACTTGGTATATCCGGTATCTTCAATCCTGGCTCTATAGGTTTCTCCCCTTTTTGCAACTGAGTCTCTGTCCATGTATTGTTCTTATTTAATGCTTCAATTTCTTTTTCTATCGCTTGAAACCACTGTTTTGAGTCTTCTCCGGTTGTTGCTTCTCTGAAAGATAGCTGCTCGTCTGTTTGTGCTACAAAAACTGTATCATATTCTTCTAACCACGCTGGTTTCTTCACTTGCCTTCTAGGTTGTTTTCTTCTCTCTTCTATATTGTCTTGTTCTAATTCTGCATCATAAAATTCATCTTCTAAATATTCTTCAAGCATCTCTATTTCACACATTTCACTTATTTGTTCAGGTACAGCACTCTCATCTTGACCTTCAACAGTCATTTCATCTATATCACACTTCTTGGATTCTTCTGGAATGCAAACTTCTAACTCTGTTTCTTCTGATTGTTTGATTTCTTCTGTATTTTTCTTTTGAACAAACACCACATCTCTATAAGTTTCAACTCTCTTAGTGTTAGGGATCCAGATTCTATAACCTTTGCAATGATCTCCATAACCAACAAAAATGCCTCTCTTGCTTTTTGAGTCCCATTTGGTTCTACCTTTGGGAACATGAATAAACACTTCACTTCCAAATATTCTCAACTTCTGGATATCAAAACTTCTTTCATACAAAAGCTCATACGGTGTTTTACCTTCGACTTTGCTCACTCCTGTTCTATTTATGGTAAATACAGCAGTATTTACTGCTTCAGCCCACAATTCCTTACTTTGTCCTGCTTGTATTATCATTGTTCTTGCCGACTCAACAATTGTTCTCATCTCTCTCTCAATTCTTCCATTTTGTTCTGGTGTGTAACTAACTGTTGTCTCATGAATAATCCCCTTGGCCTTGAAAATTTTCTCCACTTCCCTGTTTATAAATTCTTTTCCATTATCAGAACGCACTCTTTTAATCTTGCAATTAAGTTGATTCTCAAATTCTTCAATAAACTCTTCTATTTTGTTTTTGGTTTCAGACTTGTGCCGTAGAAAATAGACATATCTATAGCTACTATAGTCATCTTTTATCAGCAAAAAATATAGAGATCCTCCTAGAGACGCTGGTGTCATCTCTCCGTATAAATCCATATGAATCAACTCACCTGGGCTTTCTGCTCGACTCACACTGGCACTGAACGGAGTTCTATGCTGTTTACCCTCAACACAAGAACTACATTGATCAGTCGGTCCCTCATACTTTATGTTATTTGACTCTAAACATTGTTTGACATATTTATAATTTTGGTGTGCCATGCGCTCATGCCATTCGGATGAGCTTAACAAAGCGACATGATCAAATTTAAAATCCATTACATACATTTTACCAACACGATTAGCAATGGCACACACCCTCCCTTCTTTTAACAATTTACACCCAGTTGCAGTAGCTATCATAGTATAGCCTTTGTCAAGTGCACACCTCATTGAAAACAAGTTTTTAGTAAGTTCAGGCACATACAACACATCACTGAGAGATGTAGTTAAGTACTTATCCCCATTAAAAGCGGAAACATCAATTTTACCTTTACCTACTGCTTTTAAACGCTTACCGTCTCCCACAGTTACATATTCATTTGTCACTTCTTCATAGTTGATAAATAAATTCCTATCAGGTGACATGTGCTCGTCACAACCAGAATCTAAGTAAAACTGATTATCTACATCTGTCAATGGTGACACAAAAAATGCATTTTGATTCTGACTATCACTCACATTGTGTTTTGTATTATTTAAGTTCTTACAGTCTTTAATTAAATGTCCAGACTTATGACAAAAATGACACTTGCGCTTCCTACAGTCCTTTCTTAAGTGACCTTTATGACCGCACTCAAAACATTTAAGCTCACTCACACTTTTATTATATTGACCCGCACCTCTATTATTTTGATTAATTTGTTTATTATTTTTATTATAACACTGGTTTCTTGCTACAAACGCTGTCGCTTGCTCTTGTTCTGTGTTACCATATCGTTCTTCTTCAAGTAGTAGTCTGGATACAAGGCTCTGGAAACTCTGGTCTTTCTCCGGAACAGATTCCCATGCAGATACAAAGTGTTTATATTTATCGGGTAGTGTCATCAAAATTTTGGTCATCATCATGGTATCTGTCATCTGATCTCCCAGATTTTGCAACTGCTGCTTGAGATCTTCTAGCCTTGATATGAAATTATTCACTGGCTCTTCGAATTTAAGGTTAAAAAACCTTTGTTGTATTAAATGCACGCTCACCTTGGATTTTGGCTCATAAATAGTGCTAAGTTTCTGCCAGATATCATAGCTCGTCTTGCATGTAAGTAAATGTGTCAGCACTTTTTCTTGCACTCTCGTAATGATCAACTCCTGAGCCTTCGCGTCGTCATCGCGCCAACAAACCAACGCGGCTTTTGATCTTGCATCGTCCGCGGTATCTACAGGTTGAGCACGGCTCCCGTCGACAATAGATAACAGCCCTCTCGATCGCAATATAATCTGCAACTGAAACTTCCACACCGCATAATTGCAATCGTTTAGATTCAGTGTGTGCCCGGCATGGCACGCCAGTGTTGTTATCGTAAAAATCTGGGTTGCCGTATGTCACATTCTGATTTGCCGTATTTTAAGGGAAAAAGTACTAAAATGCCATATATAATTTTAAAATGTCTATTCTTCATTTATTTCTTCTCCATAAAGGTTTCTTATCGTTTCTATAACTTCAGATTCATGTTTATCTAGTGTGTACTTGTCCTTGCTTCTCATTTTGTCACACATGTCGCGCGTCACCTTAAAATTCGTACAGTTCCCTTGATTTTGAATAAGTTGTCTTGCTAATAGTGTTTTATTTACAGTCGATGTCATTAACTTATTTCGCATCTTGGTCTTCATATTGTTAACTTGGCTGAATATCCTTTCACAATCTGCATTACTGTGAGGAAGACATAGAACGTCTAGAGCAAACTTCGCTAGAGTTTTGCAGTCGGTTGTGCTATGGATCTTTTCCCAAAATTCGTGAGCTTTCCAGGTCCCGATGTCTAAGTTCGAAAATTTGTTGACATCGGGTAAAAGTCTCCACTCGTCATCGATTTTTTGGAGGTCATTTTCAATTTTGACTATACGTGGTAGTTTCTGGGTTAGAGGCAACATTGACGGGAAACTCTCTCTATTACTGTGGCGCACAGCCTCTTCAGGTGACAGATATTTGAGGAGCGGAAGTATTTCATTTGAAAAATCATAACGCTTCCGAATTTCTTTGCAGCCTGTTACAAGAAAGTCGCGGCAACGAGTATAAAATTCACTCAGAAGCACTTTTTGCTGCACGATATTAGTTTTTTGAACTTCTTGCATGATTTTAACACCCAAATACATTTGTGGTAGGAAAAATCGTGTATTTTCTGGGTCAATCGAGCATATTTCAGTTTGATTAACGTAGTCTCTAGTCATGTAACATTGCAATAGATCTTTGTAAAGCAGTTTCATACTATCATCCAGTTCTATCAGTCTAGAATCTGTTCCTTGGAAATACTCGTTCATCTTCACAAATTTGGGTAGTATCCATTGTAAAAATAGGATATAGAGTTTTACAAAGTCGTCGTTTAACTCACGATGGATTAGCTCAGCAGCGACGGTGCGTTCTTCTAGCCACTGGTGGCTAAAAAATAATTTCAGGCTATCCCATTGCTCTATCAGCCTATTTATTACAGATAACAGTGATAGCCATCTGGTTTGCGACGGGTGTAGTAATTTATGGATTTTTGTATTCATAAATTCTTGAAATTCAATGTATTCCGATTGTCTCTTGGCACTATGTTTGAAAAATGCGTACACGTTTCTTGCTAAATCCTCACAACGCCTTGGAAGTTTTTTACAAGCTTCATTGGCGCATAAATGCATAGAGTGACATATGCACTTAAATATTTGTATTCCTGGCAATTCGGCACGTAAACGACTGGCAACTGAGTTGTGAGGACCCATCATGACATTGCAGCCATCCGATGCAAAGCCGATAATATTATCTAATGGCACACCACGTTGAGTAAATGTTTCTATGATTGTTGTATAAAGCGCTTCAGCTGTACATCCTCGTGAAGATGACGCCCCTTCAGATGTTTTTTTGTCGTGCAAATTTTCCAATTGCCATAAGCAAGCAATAATTTTTTTGCAATCTTTGTCGTAATATCTGACAAGGATACATATTGTCTTAGTTGTGGAAATGTCCGTGGATTCGTCGGCAAGTACGCTAAATTTTTGGTGTTTTAAAATATTTTCTAGGTATTCTTTCTGGCTTTCTCCTATGACATTTTTTACAGTTGCTGTACATTTGCCTCTTTTTATCGCCAAATCAGCTGCTATTTTAGAGTCTGGGAAACATGATTTTAGGACCTCTGATAAATGATCCATTGCCAAGAAAGAAATGTTATGCTCGGCCACAAATGCAACGAGTTTTATTTCGGCTTCCACAACAAGGGTGTTTGTGTCCTTTTCACGCGGTTTAAAATAAGCACTAAGAGATTTTGTAGAAGATGAAGCAAGTGTCTTTTTTTTATGTTGGTTATTTGTCACATGTCGTCGCAAAGTTGAAATTTCACACGATAATTTAACGTCGCATACGGTGCACTTTGCCCTATACAGATCACCTTCAACAGGAGCAATCCAGTCTTTGAAAACATCGTCACTCTCCCACTGTTGTCGATATTTTTGTTTTATGTGTTTACCCTTTTTAGTCTTTTTTGGCGAAGAAGGTCCTTCAGAGTCACAATCACTCATGTTATTAATTTAAATCACAAATAAACACTAAGTAATTTTATTACTGAATTATTTATCTCAAAACCGTAACAAACGAATGAGCTCGAGTGTTTGAAACTAATGTTTGAGCTATTTATTCAGCTATTCGACTCATAGATTCAAAGATAAACCCAATACCTACTTTAGTTCAATACGTTGTCTCTTTTATTTTTAACTAAAGCAAAGGAGATGGCACGATACGACGATATGAACTTAGTTGCGAGTCGGGATTTCCCCGGCCATCGGCTGTAAGTGGTACGTTTAAAAACGTTCCGTTTCATACGTTTCGCTGCGCTGCGCGCTGGTTAAAAAACGTTTCGTTTCACTTACAGCCATTTGCCGTATTTTTTGATACGGCATTGAAAGGCCTGCCGTATACCGTATTTTGTGAAAATAAAACGTGGATTACCGTATATTACGGCAATTGCCGTATCAATAACAACACTGTGGCACGCCGACTCGCCCGACGCCATCACGGACAAAAGATAGTCCGACAACAAAAAAACTTCACTACACGACTGTTCCTCGCACTACCGGTGCCTGGGCCCATAACCTGTTAGAATTATGGACCTAGCAGAGCAAATTAAAAGCGCAGTGGTGTGGAGGAACGTAAAACTTTAATTATTAAATAGAGTTACAGATTTATCACGCCATATTGCTAACGCTTTGAGAAGCAGAAGAACCATAGATTATAAAACATTAGGGAAGTGACATTGAGTATGGCACCGACTAAATATAAATTGTAGACTCAAGATATGTTTATATTGCCATATTTCAACACACCCTCGAACTATAGGCGCCCTCGCTGCGCTCGTGCGCCTAAATATCTTGGGCTGCAATTGATGCCTTACAGCCCTCGGCTACTAATCTACTATTAATAACCTATTATTAAGCACAGCTATGTATTATTCTAAGGTTTCATGTAATCGTTTGTGTAAATAAATAATTTGAATTTGAATTTGAAAAGTTAGACAACGATGTCTTTAAAAATATTCCACATTTTTTTTTGTAAGAAATGTAACTTAACAAAACCAAAATAACAAGATAACAAATTTGAGCAACGAAAGATGAAAACAGTGCACCGAGATTGAGATTCAAGAGCAATGTGAGTGATGTGATATGACGACACGCCACACTAGTTGTCAAACAAATGTCAACCATCAACGAAATGACAACAAAAACCATAAATTTTACTTACTCTTTGGTGTACATTAACAGTATACAGCGACATCTATTGAACCTATTTTAAACTATATTTTTTTTAATTGGCTACCGGAAAAAGCCTCATTGATTTTAATGATATGTATTATCGTTTCCACACCACTCTAGGAAGTAGATAATATTGGCGCGTTTTTTATAATGGTATCCTCGATAGGCCTAAGGCAGGCAAAGTAGGAAATTATATTACTTGGATGAAACATGGTTGAAACCCGCAGGCCACACACCAAAAACAGAAAAAAATTGGACAGATACGACCATGATACGACAGTAACAAGTGCGTCGTCAACACGCGTTTAAGTCTGTGGCATTCGCATTCGCGAACGTTTAAAAAATGACATTCGTTACATCACTAACACCTATATTAATATGGATATTACGGTTTTTTGTACCGTTTACAAGATAATTCGATTTTTCGTATCGGAATATTATATATACAATTAAAAAATATGACTCCTTCGTTCTTGGGCAGAATTGACTCACTCAGGTGCTTCTTTCATATATAGTTATTAATATAGAATCGATATGTGGCAAAAAAACCAACCCTTGTACATTGAAGTCCATAAGTCTATAAAAGTCAATTTTCAGCCCACCGTTCATTCGTATTTCCTGACTCATAACAAAAGGGTCTTGACAATTAATTCGTTAATATAAGAAAAATAAAATTAGCCTTTATTTCTACTACTCAATACAATAGATACATGCATACTTAACTTATACATTTTTAAATGAAGGTTAAACATGTTTAATTAATTCGTTAGGGGCAGATAAACATACTTTTAAATAGTAATGAAATTAAGTTGGTCATAAAGAAATAAAACAAGTTATTCAGCTATAATATACACTTTACTTATCCCATAAAACGTTACAACCGTATTCTAAACTCGGATATCGCATTTGAACGTCGACAAACTATTTATTTTACTTTTTAAAATACACTGATACTCATAATAGTAGATGCTATAGTGGCGCTTACAATCTTATTATAATTACACGATTTTTGTCATCTCAAACATCAGATTTTTCACAGTAGCAACATTGTCGACAGATATTTAAATCTGGCAACTCAAAGACCATTTTTCAGTGGCAACATTGTCAAATCGGGAAATTAGATCTGATATTCAAATCTGGAAACCCAAAAACCTAGCACTAGACGGAGCTGTCGACTTATATGCTGTTAATTATGTCACGATAAGTGACATTGACAGCTTCTCCGTACATTTACGTCAAATTTGAAAGAGATGAGAGCTGTCAAAATTATCGAGCCATAACTGACAGAGCATAGCATTTCTAACTTGTCAGTTTTTTACAGAAATTGCCAGTAGAAGACCAAACTTCCACTATGCCTTACTAGTTTTGTTATGGCAACAATTTAATACAAATAGTTGCTTAGTTTCCATCTCTCGACATGTAAAAACTCCTTTTTTTCTAGGAACCAGATATTCCTCGACAAATTCTATTCTTACAACCACATCATATATTCTTATCAGCAACCTATGCTTTCTTTGTCATCAATGACATGGTAAATTTGCTTCCGCGAATTTGACGTATAATAACAAATATGACAGCTGTCAAATTTGTCATTATATAATTGACAGAGCATACATGACAATTTCTACCTTGGGGCTACAGTGTCGCTTGTCGCAGTGACCTTGTTATGAAATGCCCTAGAAAATGCTTTCCCACAGAATTCAATCTATAGGGCAAATACATTTTGGTGAGCACTAGTGTCATAACCAATTAAAAAAAATGTAAGCATTTTATTTAGTCTGTGCTTTTACGGCAAAAAAAGTAGCGAGGAAACTAATTATTTACAATCAGCATTCTTTTCTAAAATTAATTGTGACTTTACTCATTTGCTTTTCATCTAAGACACCAACAGGCATTTTAAAACGCCTCTTCGTACAAAATTCTTTGCGTTCTGTGACTGAACTGTTAGTAACATTACTTAGCCTAGCGAGCAGCTCTAGTGTCTAAAAATTTAGGTATCATCATCTAGATTATATTACACCTAAATCTTAATGGCAGTTTCCCCTTTAGTAATTTCGTTACGTCTCGTCATAATTTTATTATTGTGCTATATTCGTATTATTATTACAGGCGAGGTCTTACATAAATTGGTGGCTACGAATAATTAATATTATTAAATTGTAATTCCTTACAAATGTTGCGTCAAAAATTCTTCCTCATTTTTTTTTAACAAGGAATGGGTTTGCACTTTTCCTTAATTCGCCTGATGGTAAGCAAACATAACGGTCTAAGATGGGGCGTGCTTACCCAGTAAGAACCGATTCACCCTCGCTTTGAAGATCGCAAGGTTATTTCATCTCTTCCTCACAAACCACTCGCACAGAAAGCTTGCGCATGATTCGTTACGATGCTGGAAATAGATGAATGCTTGGTTGCAGTTCAAACTCAACCGCTATGGTATCTATTACGCTTTATAATTATTCGTACCTTGATTGTCGTCACATGAAGTCATATAGAAAATATACAAGTTTTTAGATGGTAAAATGACATTACGCTTTAGTGTTTCTCACATTGACATGTCAATTCTTACAGTGTTAAAATGACAAAAATGTTACAAGTTACACACTTTATCTTGGATAAGAGTAGACCTTTGAAATACAATAAATAATATGGCAATCAGATTAACAATTCCATATTATTATTATACAAAATTAAATTGTATGTGGTAGCAATGTAATTTTGCACCAGTATTTTTAACAGACTTCAAAAAAGGAGATTATCAAGTTTTCTAAAAGTTTTTTTAATGTCAATTAAATAGTTTCTAGCGTAATTTACCTTGCAACATATATATATAAAACAAATATAATTTAAATTAAATAATTTCGCCATTAATTCAACCATGATTTCTATCACATTTATCATACATATATTTTCGTCAAAGATTTACAGATTTTAAACCCTACCGTCAAATGTTGTTCACAACTTCGTCGTCTGACGTTTCGAAAATTTTTCAGATTTTGTCAAGATTTTTACAATTTTTAATTACAAACTCACTTCTGTCACAAATTTTCCACAATTTTGTCCGATTTTTCACAATTTCGTCACAAATTTTCCACACGTTTGTCAAATGTTGTTCAGACTTTTTCCATTTTGACACCATTTGTCACACGTTTGTCAAATGTTGTTCACACTCTGTCCATTTTGACACCATTTCCACACTTTTGTCACATGTTGTTATTACACAATTTCCACGTGTTTGTCAGTTTTTATACTAAATAGGCCAACGTTTGACTACAGCCTGCCTGATGTAAAGCACCACTGTAGTCTAAGATGTTGCATGTTTGCCTAGGAGAAACCTATTTACTCTGGTCTCTATTTTTTTAGATGTTGACAGCACTTGTCACATCCTGTCACTGGTTACTTGTGTGCAAGGGTGTTCCTCTTGACCTGCTGCGGAGAGAAGTACCACTCGAAGCGTTTGAATGATTCTATCTCCCTCTCGCACGCCTCCAGCGATGACAAGTTGGTCAGGGTCGAATCTGCTATGTACGGGTTCGATTCTGAAATAGACAATATAATTAAATTATTTACTGCAACCATGCCATGTCACATTCACAAACCGTAATGAATATACAATTAGGGCGAATCGCATTTCAAAATTGACTTTGTCAAGATTTTTACAATGGACAAGATGTCATTTAATAAATATAATAGAATAAAAATAAATTACATCCCAACCATATTATAAAGTTAATGCCCGTGTATGGGTATTATGTTTGTTACTCCTTCACCCTCAAACGGCTGAACCGATTTGGATAAAATTTGATATGGAGGTAGGTGAACACAATAGTAGCCAATGTATTAATCCATAATAATACTCAGTGTATAATTATGAAAATTGACATGCGCCTGAGATACAAGCTAGTGTCTTATATATCTTTATTGAATTCATTCAGAGTAACTTTTGTGTGACACAATATGCAACAACAAATTATTCTCGGCCACCAGAAACAAAGAATACTAATCGCATTTAGTTACAAGTAATTAATAATCAATGAATCCAGGGTCTGGATGCTTCCATACCCTGGAAACCCTGGATTAATACTCGGACTACTATTTATTCGTATTTCAACGCGAGGTAAGCCGCGGGCATCGACTTGTCATTAATAAACGAAAGTCTGTCGATCTGTTCGTACCGACTTTACGCCTCAACGTAAAGTCAAAGTTATTTATTGATAAATAAATTCTTACATGTCATTGATTAAATCTAAAAACGTATCGACGAATCTTCACGTTATTCGGCAAGGAGGTAGTATGGGTTACCGTTGTCATTGTGCAGCCTGGTACCGACGGGTCCGTGCGCGGTGGCCGACCCGCTCGAGCACACTGAGGAGCCGGTGGGGGAGCTGCGGCCGGACGGCAAACCTGCCACAATACATACAAGATAAAGTAAATAAAAGTGTGTATTCTATTTCACTCCTTTAACCGTGGCATTTCCTAAAATCCTTAGCGGATGCCTACGTCATAACATCTACCTTCATTCCAAATTTCAGCCCAATCCGTCCAGTGGTTTGGGCTGTGCGTTGATAAATCACTATATCAGTAAGTCAGTCAGTCACCTATAGAGTTTTATATATTTAGATTAGTAAATAGAAATTTTTCACACTTGTCTTGGTAATGTTGAGTAGGTTTTTTACTAACTTTGTCACTATTTTTAGTCAACTTCAAAAAAAGAGGATGTCGAGGGGAACTCTCGACCTTCATTACTGAGGAACATCAAGTAAGGAGCAGGCTATAGCACTCACTCTGTTTGGGCGTGTTGTTGTTGGCGTGGTTCCAGAGCGGCGCGTGCGCCGGCCGGGAGAACAGCGACTCGTGCTCCGCCGCCGGAGGCGGGGGCTCCGCGGCCGGGGGGGCTTCCTGGAATGAGAGACGACAGACATGTATTATATCAACATATGACTATGAACTTCGTAGGTACTCGCTCAACGGTGAAGGAAAAACATCGCGAGGAAACCGACATGTTTGAGGACCACAATATCCGAGGACATGTGTCTTCCGTGTAAGGACCTGGGCGCCCACCACGATGTATCTGCACAAGAGAACTCCCCTAACGAATTAATTCTGCGGGGGAGTCACGACCCTCAGTTATGAGGGAATACGACTCAAAGAGATAACTAGAAAAAATATCCTGTATAATTTTTTTCCCCAAATGACACAGACATTTTAAAGAAATATCATAACTGTACGGAGCTAAGCCCGTACAGAGGAATTATAGGGACCTGCCAGCTGTATTCCTACCTACAACCAACCTATCCCTATAACCTACGTACTACACCCTACTCCTATCTTCTAACACACAGTCTGGAATACTCACCACCTACCCTAACTCCTACCTACTCTCTACGTTAACACTCTTAACCACCTACTGCCCTACAACCCTAGCCCTACCGATACCTACACAGACAATATATACACAGATAGATAAGTGCAGGATACCAGGTGCCACGAGACCTAAGACACCCAGCGGAAGGGGGAAGGACAGAAGGAAGGAAATGATTTTCCCACCACCCTGTGCACAGGCTCATACACAGGATCACTTACGGTGACGGCGAGGGAGTCTTGGCCGTGGTGGGAGGACTGAGAAGGGTTCGTAGCGCCCTTCCAGTGGGAGTGGTGCTGGACGGGCCGATGACCCGTAGCTCCTTGACTTGCTGATGGAGAACCTCTGGAGCAGGTCCGTGTGGCCGGCTTCCTCCTCCTGGTGTGGTTCCTCTCGTCGACCTCGTGATGACTCTTCACCCTCTTCTTAGTCGAGTGTGCGCCTCTGGAACAGGTCCGTGCAGCCGGCTTCCTCTTCTTGATGTGGCTACCACGACGACTCTCTGCTGCTCTGGTACTGACGGGTACACTCCTGACTACCTCTAACTGACTAGTAGCAGAACTTTTACTAGCAACTACTACTTATAACTCTACTGGGACTGTGGGATATGAATTGAAACAATACTTTCTCTTGTTTGTTGTTGTAGTTAGGTTTTTTTTTGTATGTATTTATAGATTCTTTATAATATTTGTTTTAGTACACCTCTGACCCTTTTCTTCTCGGCTAATCGTGTCCATCCAAAGGTTGCCTGGAAGAAATCGCTTAAGGCGATAAGGCCGCCCATATGTACGTCATCATAAATTTATCCTTCCATGTAGGTGTGCAATAAAGACATATTATTATTATTATTATTTACTTAATTAAATAATGAAGTCTACACTTATCAATATACACTAATCAACATAATATGTATGTCAATTTCGATAGTTTTGTAAAAACATTGTTTTAGAAATCTTAAATCTAGATACTTCGACTTTTAGATTTTTCTCGCAATCCGCTTGCACAATTTTGTTTATTCGAGAATTTTAAATGCCAAGGTAACATTGGACGTGTGCCAATGTCGTCCAACTTGCCAATATTACAGCCAACATAGCAACTAACCTGTCTATAATACTTGGAGTCAGTGACATGGTGTATAGATACTTCGCTGTTGAGCTTGGATCCAGCGCGCAGACGTTGGAAGTAAGGGAGCGAGTCCCCGTTGGACATGTGCCTGGAGCCAATGTCGTCCAACTTGCCAATGTTGGAGCCAATGTCCGATTTGTCGTTGAATAGCGCGCTTCGGAACACGTTTCTGTAACCAAATAGAGTGAATTTAATCAAAGCATAGAATCATTTTCCGCGGAAGGGCCTGGGTGCCCACAACGATGTATCTGCAAGAATTAATTCTGCGGGGAGTCTCGAACCTCAGTCATGAGGAAATACGACTCAAGAGTGACCATCATTTATAAGTAAAAGTGTGTTTGTCTGTTGCTCTATCTAGTCCACTTTCACTTCGCAAAGTAGCATACAAATAAACAGGCGCTACTTTTTCAATTAGATTTTCTTTAGTTAGGTAGGTCATCTTTTTGGGGGTTAAAAAAACAGATTTCTATAAGTTTACTAATAAAGCTTACCTTAACAGCTACTACAAAGTGAGCAACAGATATTAACTTGCATATTGCCGCTAAGTGCCTTTAAAAAGCATTGTGCAAGTATTTAAATAGGTATTTTGTGGCTAAATTCATTTCAGATGATGAATAATTTGTCATGTGTCGAACCTACCTCGTACCTACATAATTGTAATTGATTTTGTTTGACATTTAATTTTAAATATATTAATTAAACGGTTTTCACTCACGTGTAATTCGCGTATGTTGTTTACGCGTGTCCCGGCGGGCTAATCGCGCGGCGGCGCGCAGTCCGCATCTGCGTGCTGCCGCGGTCCCAGAACATACGTTCTGAAGATGGATGTCATTACATCCGAAACGCGTAAACAACATACGCGAATTACACGTGAGTGAAAACAGTTTAGTTAACATATTGATAAAATGTCTCACGAAAGTTTTAATATTAAAATATTTAATTTTCACTTGACATTTTGTTAAAGCTATTTGCACGCCCTTTGAGTGAGAATGCAGCGGTCTACATTTTAATTGTGAACAACTCTGTAACACCGATATTCTGCAAATAAATGATTATGAATCAAGCAACCTTATACAAGTGGGGCTAGATAGAGGAGGATCTGCAACAACTCCATGCTACCGGGTGGCAGGAGATGGCGCAGAACCGAGAGGAGTGGCGTCTCCACGTGTCGGAGGCCAGGACTTTGGGTCGCAGCGCCACATTAGTAATTAAGTAAGTATACAAGTGGGCCATAGTATAGTAAGAATTGACAACAATATACCTGTCCTCCTGTCCAAAAGGCGTATAGAAGCCGGTGTAGTCGTTGTCCTCTCTCTTCAGAGGCGTGCCGATCGGCTCCGGACGCTGCACCGGGTTGGAGAACAGACTGCTGGAATAAATAAATAAATATTACAGGGCATATCATCATATCAGGGCGCTTCCGTGGGTGGAAAAAAAAGAACTCATCAAGTCTTTTTTTTTTGTGACTGTTATTCATTCAGTTACCTACTCCATTATTTATGAACCAATTTCAATAATTATTTTTTTGTAGTTGACTTCAGCGTTAAGAAAGTTAATGAAAATTAAGTAGACTCACCTATTATCAGTTTCGAACTGGTTCACATTCCTCTCCACCGGCCTCGTCCCAATCGGGTTCGGAGACACGACGGGCTTCGGACTGGAATTCTCAAAGTACTCCGGAGACAGAAAGTTCCTCTGCTGACTCTCCTCATTCGTTTGGAACAGTGAATAACCATCGTCGTTCTTCTGAGTGAACGAGGCCAGGTTCATTATCCGGCTCTGGTACTCGTCCGATTTCTGAACGGACTGAGTTTGTACTGGCTCGGTATAGGTTTGGACGGGTTGGTATACGTTCGGATTCACGTATGTGTACGGTTGGTTGTACATTGGCACTTGTGGTGATGGGTTCCTCAGCCCCATGAGGCTCTGCTGGTGCATCATAGACATCAATGGGTTCCTGATGGTGAACATTCCGTTGGATGTCGGAGTTATGGTCGCTTGGCAAGCGTTCGGTGGCATCGGAATTGGGTCCGGGACTCGGATTTGGTCGGGTTTCTTTTGCGCCGGTGCTGTTGTTGGTGATATCTGGAAGGTAAATTAACCATTTATATAAAAAGCAGGAGCCTTGTGCTCAAAATTACAGTCCCAAGGTTTACAAATCCAAAGTATTAGTAGTGTATATACATACTTAAGTCTCTATAGATTTGCTCAATTATTACACAAATATAGATATCAAAAAAGTGTATGATTGTTGGACTGGTTGTTATGCTTTCACGACGGTACCGAGCGATAGATCATCATGATTTTCGGTATGGTATTGGTATAGGGCCCTACTTCTTAATGGCATAAGCCACCTCTCTCTTACGCCACTAATATAATCCTTGTCTTGCATTGTTCTAATATCATCCAGCCAAAAATAAAATTACCTGTACTGGAGGCAAATTGGGATGGAACATTGGATTCCTCAAAGTGACCATCTTGGTTCCCTCCGCGGGTGCGTCAGGTCGTGTCTCGGACGCCGCTGCGGCCTTCTTAGCCTTCTTCTTCGCCTTCTTAGACTTTCCAGCCGGCGCGGGCGCAGGCGGCGGGGAGGCCACTATTATAGGCTTCGGTTGGATTGGAGGCTCTGAAAGATCAATATTATATACATTATATAGTTAGTAAAACTTGTTAATGTTTTTTTCTGGGTTTCATGTTACATACAATAAATATCTCTATCTTATCTTTTCTAAACCGATTCCCTAAAACAAGGTTATCAATTCAACCTGTATGCATTTGATATTGTTAGAATTGAATGAAAGTTGAATCAGCACAAGTTTTATCAATATTGCTTCAGTAGTTTTTAGATATCGCCATTTTGTACACTTCAGAACGAGAGCGAACCGATTCTTATCGGGTAAGCAAGATCCATTTCAGGCCATAGCTGTTGCTTACGATCAGGCTAAGTAAGGTGAAATCCAAAACTGTTTTTGTTTAAAAAAACGGAAAAGACATTGTATATGCGATATAATATAAGACTCACATCTGGAAGAAGACTCTGGCCTTCACGAAATATATTGTTACCCGTTTTTATTATGTCAATAAATATTTTAGTATAAGCTAAGACAATTCGGATTATTATTTCGTGCCATGCGATTAAGAAGTTTATCAAATATTTCTACTCACGTGGATGCGCGGTGGTGAACATCATCATAGAAGGGTCGGCGTCTATGACGGGGACGGGGCGCGCCACCGGCGTGGGGGCCGCCGGCAGCTGGCTGCACTTCCACAGCGGCTGCAAACATGGATTACACACATTTAGTAAATAATACTCATATGGTATAGGTTAGGAAGGATCTCTTATTTGTCTGATCCGATTGATTGTATATTGGGCTAGAAATATGGATTAGACAAATTTAGTAAATAATACTCATATGATATCGGTTCGGAAGGATCTCTTATTTGTCAGATCCAATCGATTGTGAGCGTGATGTCAGGTGGCAGGCGCAGGTCCGCCACCTGCACTATCTGATGGTGTTTGTGTCAGTAGATAGCACTAGGTGGTGAGCTGACAGTCCAGTACATATATACACTAGTGGGTGCTCGCGGCTTCGCTCGCATTAAGAAGTTAAACTTACATCCCCCAATTTTTTTTCGTATTTTGTATACTTTCAGACTAAAATTGAAGAGTTTGATTTTTGAGCATCAAAAACGAGAAGCCTTATTCATAAACGCATTTTACAACACCACAGCACAACACCAGCGCATTTTAATTTAATTATTGTCTTAATACTAATTTTACGTGCAATTCTACCGATACAATATTTATTTGCAGTACATAAGTTTTTGTCCATAAGTATATATGTTATTTTGTATATCAGTGTGTAATATATGTATTAATTAGTGTAGACCTAGCTCTTATATAATATTTTTTTTTTTTATTAGTTTTATTTCATTCCTTTCACTACCAGTATGTCTAATTTAAAATTTTGTTCCTCTTTGTATACCTACGTCTTTGTCTTTGTTTGTTTTCCTGCCTTCTTGTACGTGCGTGACGTCACAGCCAGCCCCAACGGAAGACCAGCGCTGGTTGCCTCCACACAACCAGCATTATGCTGAGTTGGGGCTGTGTTGTGGCAGATTTTTATGTTTGTTTATTATGTTTTTACTCCTGTGTGTTCATCTGTTAAATCTGTCACAATAAATGTTTTCTTTCTAATTCACCCCTTTAAAAGTATTTCCAAAAATCCTTTCTTAGCGGATGCCTACGTCGTAACATCTACCTGTATGCCAAATTTCAGCCCGATCCATCCATTGGTTTGGGCTGTGCGTTGATAGATCACTATATCAGTCAGTCACCTTTGAGATTTATATATATACATGTGTCCACTCACCACAGACTTGATGTGCGTGGGTTCCTTCTTCTCGCTGTGGTGTACGCGTGTGAGCGTGATGCCGGGCGGCAGGCGCAGGTCTGCCACCTGTACTCCGCAGCTGAGCTGCTCCATGATGCTGGACGAGGTGGCTTTCTCGGGCTCCGGGGGGGCTGCCTCCTGGAAATATACGTGTAATTTTTTAAAATCCTTCGTATTAACTTTTTTTAGGCTGAGTTGCGGCTGTATTGGGGCATCACATTCTTGGTATGGTAAGTTTAGTAAGTAGTAGTAAGTAAATAGTTTAAGTTTGTGTGTGTCTCAATAAATATATTTCTTTCTTTCTTTATAAAAACGTGGCAAAAAGGCTAACGATCCGCCTGATTGTAAGCAGTCACCGTCGCAACGCCAGAGGTTTTGCACCGCTTTGCCACGTCAGAGAGGTGTTTGAGAATACTTTTTTAAATATCCCCATATTGTAGCTCTACGGAAAGACCACCATATACCTAGATATGTAACTGTGCTACAAAAATACTTTCACCGGTTGCGTTGAAATCAGTGGTATGCACCCAAAATGGAATGCCACTTTTTGATCACCCATCTGCGTAAAGACCGCGTCGACATTTGCTTAACATTGGTTATCGCATGCGATTGTCTCCGCTAGCTGAGCTACGGGCGCTTGGCATATTAATTATTTTACAATTTAACTAGCCTTGCCCGCGGCTTCGCACGCATTATTATACATAGACACAACATTCTCTTGAAAGAAAAAATAAATAAATAACACATAGATTCTTGTACTCACATCGCTATTATTAATATTATTTTGTGACTTCTGCAGTTCCTTCTTCTTGTCCTTCTTGAAGTTTTGTTGTTGCGTTTGCTGTTGTTGTATTTGTTGGTAGTGTTGTTGGTTTTGTTTAGTCTGTTTCGGTGCTGGCGTTGGCGTCACTGAAAATTAAAAGTTGTATATTTTAGTTTGAATATTTCACGTAATAAAAGCGAAGCGTCCGTAGCTCAGCTAGCGGAGGCAATCGCATGCGATTACCAATGTTAAGCAAAGGTCGACGCGGTCAGTACGCGTATGGGTGACCGAAAAGTGCTATTCCATTTAGGGCGCTTCTGTTGGTCGGATGACACTTTAAATTGTAGGTTCCAGCTGTTCGTCTAGTACAGCAGTCGTTAAGCCATGTCAAAGGCCCTTGGGGCGGCTTGATAAACTCTCGACACCAGAATTGGCCACTCTCATTCGATAAGAACAAGACGTAATAAAAAGTGAGTGTGGTTCCTTGGTGTAAACGTCTGCTTAAACTGTACAATACACTGTCCATGTTCAGTCTCGAATTACTTGTGTTGAGTTTGGTTGTTTCTATGTATGATACGTTTGTATTAAAAGAAATGTATGTCCGTTATTTAGTACCCATCCAATGGTTGCCTGGCAGAGATCGCTTTTAGCGATAAGGCCGCCACTTGTGGCACTAGTATAAGTTATGTTCAATCTATTTCTTTGTATTTTATTTTTATTTCGTGTGTAAAGAATATTCTATCTATCTATCTATCTACCCATGACTTAAGTGTTTACTTGGTTTGGGACTAGATGGCGCTGCGTGATATGTCCCGGAATATTTATTTTCTTACCAATTTTCTCCTGCTTATTCTCTTTCTTTTTCTCCTTTTCTTTCCTTTCTTCTTTCTTATTCTTCACAGGCTCAACTCTCTTCACTTCCGGTGTCTTGTCAGCTTTCTTGATGGGTTCCGGTTTGGGCGGCTCTGCGGCTTTCTTGGCCTTTTTGGCTGCCTTCTCCTTTTGTTGCTGCTCTAGAAGGAGCTGTTGCTGCCGCCGCTTCTCTTCCTCTTCCGCCTAAAAAGATAAAATTTTTTTTTTAGTTGTTGAAACGGAACAGAAATCTTTGTATGGATAACATAAGATCTAACTTTATCATTACTTGTAGCTATAAGAATTCAAATGTTGCTGCTTTATTTAGATCGCTTGTTGCCATAACAATTAAAATGTTGCTAAAATAAAAAGCATATTGCTTTTATAGCTCACCTCACAACTCCGGAAAACTGTTAAAACTCAATAGTAACAGCTGCTATATTTCCTGATACTATAACAGCTATTGCTGTTACAATGCCCCTGTTGCTGTTACAACTCCCCTATTACAGTTCAAACTAACTTGTTGCTGTCAGAACTGCTATATTGCTGTTATTACGGCAATAACAACGGACCTGTTGCTGCTTTGATTCTCCTGTTGCTGTTACAACTCCCCTATTGCTGTTACAACTCACCTGTTGCTTGGCCAGCAGTTTCCTCTGTTTCTTGGACATGGGTTGAGGCTCCACTATGGCTATGGGTTTTCTCCGCCTTGGTTGCTTATATAAACTGAGCAAGATTCAGCATCACAAGAGCCAGTCTCTATTTACAGTCTTCGAGCAAGATTGTAGCGAGATGATATTATTGTTCTACTTACCTGTTGCTATAACAAATAGCATGTCTCTATAACAATATCTCGACAACTGTAATAACTCACAGCTAATATATATAACTTTTCTTGTTTCTACATATAACAACTATTTGTTACAACTCCTCTATTGCTGTTATAACGGCAATAAAAACCGACCTGTTGCTGTTCTAGCTCACATATTGCTTTAACAACTCACCTGTTGCTTGGCCAGCAGTTTCCTCTGTTTCTTGGACATGGGTTGTGGCTCCACTATGGCGGTGGGTTTCGCTGGAGGCTCCGGCTTGGCCGCCTTGGCCTCTTTGATTTGTTGCTGCTGCTGGGCTTGTTTCTGCTTCTTCTGTAACGTTTGAGAGAATAAAACGTGATTTTTGAGATTTCCACTGTTTGTAACCATGGTAAAAATAAGTTGACTTCATTGGTTTGGCACCTAATTTTATTTAACCATGCATCTAAACATTACTAAACAGATTCTCATAAAACTGTACTTTTCTCTGTAAGTTTATAATGATTCTAATAGTATCTGAGACATCCAAAGACATATACAAAAATACATTTACAAAATTTGTCTTGCTTGGAAGCCAAAACACATCATCATACTCAAATGTCATTCAATTCTGG
The DNA here is from genome assembly GCA_964023185.1 of Macaria liturata. Classification (NCBI taxonomy): domain Eukaryota; kingdom Metazoa; phylum Arthropoda; class Insecta; order Lepidoptera; family Geometridae; genus Macaria; species Macaria liturata. The sequence continues at coordinate 12,047,530 of OZ026807.1, read as the reverse complement.
CAATATCACAAACATATGGGTTGAATTCATAACTTCCTTTTTTAAAGGCGTCGGTAAACAGTTCTTTATCTTTGTGTAATGAGATCATATATAATATCATCAACTCATATAATCCAATACACACAGGTGTCGCAATTGAATTTATATATTGTACCTTTTCCTTATTCCCCTTGGCAAGTTGGTTGATGTGTGCTAGCGCTTGCTCCCAGGTCTGCTTGCGGTCCGCAGCTTGCTTCTGCGGCGTCGGCTCTTCTGGTTGATTTAGCACTGGAGAATTTAATAAAATGAAATTTTTAAACTTAACTGATTGTATCATGGCTAAAGACCTACTGATACTTAAACATTTACCTAAAAGGGACTATATATGTATGTAGGTATGTAAGATTTTCAGCACAACAAAAACTTTAAAATAATAAGCGATTTTCGTATTCGAAACTGAAAACCTTGTGAGGAAACCTACATATTTGAGGAGCACAAATTTCGATAATATAGTGTCTTCCGAAGGAGGACTGAGATGAACCAGGGGAACTTCTCCAATTAATTAATTCTGGGAGGGAGTTACGACCCTCAGTAATGTAGTAAACTAATCAAGAAGGTCAATCAAGACTCACCAGTTTGATGTGTTTCGCCGGGAAGCGACACGGTGATAGCGCCGGTGGGAGCTCGCCGTACGGTCACTATGCCACCTCTGCCTGCACCTGCAAATTATCAATCGATCTATTAATTACAATACATAGTTTTAGAACTAAAAACTCAATCTAAAAGACCTATTTCGAAAGGAAAAGTTCTTAATATTCTTGCGGCATTTTCACGTAAAATACGAATTTTTCGAGTTAAACAATAAAATTAAAAAAATTACTTACTTAGGAATATGTTCTGTTTCTGCTTATCCAACTTCTGCTGTTCGAGCAATTGTTGTTGCTGCTGTTGCAACTGTTGCTGCCTCAACTGCTGCTGTTGTAACTGCTGTTGTTGTAACTGTTGCTGTTGCAACTGCTGCTGTTGTAACTGCTGCTGGTGTAAATGCTGTTGTTGTAGCTGCTGTTGCTGCAACTGTTGCTGATGTTTTTGAGCTTGTAATTCAGCCTGCAAATAGGAATGATTTTATGAAATGAAATATCTAGACATTACAAATTATTTTTTATAAATACTGAGGCGCTTAACGTTGTGTTCGGCAGCCTGGTTTGATAGCTTATTCCAGACACATCATCTATACTAATAATATTTTATTAAACGCGCTAATCTCAGGAACTACTGGTGCGAATTGAAAAAATATTTTTGTGTTTAATAAACCATTTATTGAGGCAGGCTTTAGGCTATATAACATCACGCTGCAACTAATAGAAGCGAAGAAATAATGGAAAATGTGGAAAAAACGGGGAAAATTATTCATCTTTGAGGGCTTCCGTTTCGTGCGCTGCGCAAACGGTTCAAGATATTTAGCATTTAGCAATAATAAACTATACCATGTATTAGTATATCAAAATTTTGTTCTTACCTAATTTCAAGTTCCAAAATAAAAAAAAAACCATTTCATTTCATTTTCTATACATATATGTAAATGTTACAAGCATTGTATGAAAAAGTCTTTGTATAAGTGTAAAAAGGTTATACCTTCTGTTCTCTCCCCGTGACGGAGCGGCACTCGCCGAGTTGTCGCTCGCACGACTTGAGTTTGTGCGTCCATTCTGAGACCTGGCGCTCCGCTGCCTGCATCTCCTGTAAAGAGAAAGAGCAAATATTTTATGACGTGCTAGCACTGAGCTAAAGAAGCAAAGAAAAATAATTTATTGGTAACACAAAAAAAAAATACACGTCACATCTAATTCTATGAAATAACATAAGTTCTAAAATTCGTAGGCATAAACTTAAAAACCCAGAGTGGCTTAGCGGTTCCAGTGTCTGCTTTACATCCAGACGCACCCTGGTTCTAATACGACCCTACATCAATGACTTGTATTTTCAAGTTATGTGTGGATTTGCACTCGATTAGCGGTGAAGGAAAACATCGTGAGGAAACCGACATGTTTGAGGACCACAACATCCGAGGAGATGTCTTCCGTGGAGGGACGTGGGCGCCCACCACGATGTATCTGATCAAGAAAACTCCCCTAACGAATTAATTCTGCGGGGGTCACGACCCTCAGTCATGAGGAATACGACTCAAGAGAGAGATAACTTAACAATTAAGCGAAAAACGCTTTGAACTTTGGCAAGTTCCTGTAATGAATTTATCGCGCGCTATTTCAAGCCGTATCAACATGAAATCAAAGGCAGGGAACCGTTTTATATCGAAATGACATTTTGTCACATTAATATATATCTTCCCCCTACTTCTAAGCTGTTACTAATTATCTACCTGTCCCGATACAGGAACATAAACAATAAAAAAACAGGTGATTCTACGACTCTGTTAGCAGAGTCGTAGAATCACCTGTTTTTTTATTATTATTTGTGTTTGATTTTTGTGTGTCTAAAACTGGCTATCGGAATACTTTAATTAAGCAAAATTGTTTGCATGTAGGCAAGCCGTGCGTGCGATGTTCCTGTATCGAGACAGGTAGATAATTAGTAACAGCTTAGAAGTAGGGGGATATTATTATAAAAAATCTTGCAATCGTTTTCATTCTTTATACTTAATATAATAATTTAAGACGAACCTTGAGCGTTGTATTCATAAGCGCCGTATATTCGTTTAGTTGATCCGATAGTATCTCAATCTTCGTGTGCTGAGACGATTTCTTTTTACCTGCAAACAAATTCATAACGGCCTGAAAATAAGGATTTGAATTCAACTAGTATCAAATATCTATTTTATTAAATTAACTTAATTAGATTATGACCAATTTATCACCAAAGATGTTACATGCCCGTTCACTGCATTCAAAGGTAGGCTTCAAGTGACTATGACTTAGTGACTACTTCATCAAATAAGACCCTCTTAGTGACCAACTCTGTATCTGGATAGAGCTGTGTACTCTTTTACTTTTGACTTCCATATACTATACTCAATTTCATTCCAATATAGTCACTATCTGTGACCAGAGCCGCTGCAAGCGACATTGGCCAAACCACACACTGTCAAAGTGACCTTATCATTAAACAATACACTGATAGTGGCCATCTCATCAACCAACACACTCATAGTGACCATCTCATCAACCATCACACGTATAGTGACCACCACATCCTCCTCACCTTTTTTGGCGGAGCAGGCTTGCAGCGCTTGCCGCGTGTCATCGACGCGCCGCTTGGCGGCTGCGTGTGCCACGTGCAGCGCCTCCGCCTCGCGTCGCAGCCGCACGCACTCGCGGGATAAAGCCGTGTACTCCTCTTCTAGGCGAGTCTCCATCTGTGGATAGAGGGGGTTGCTTAGATGGTTTAAGATACTTTTTATACGAGGTATAGGTTCGCGTTTGATTACAACACGCCTGATGTTAAGCATTGCAGCAGTCAAGATACCTCTCTCTCGCTCTCTTGAACCGTATTCTTCATGACTGAGGGTCGTGACTCCCCCGCAGAATTAATTTGTTAGGGGAGTTTTCTTGGGCAGATACATCGTGGTGGGCGCCCAGGTCCTTACACGGAAGACACATGTCCTCAAATTCTGTGGTTCTCAAACATGTCGGTTTCCTCACGATGTTCTCCTTCACCGCTAAGCGAGTACAAATCCACACATAACTTGAAAATACAAGTCATTGGTGTAGGGCCGGATTCGAACCAGGGAGCGTCTGGATGAAAAGCAGACACTGGAACCGCTGAGCCACACTTGCTACGTACCTCACCTCACCATATTAATTCGAGTTTTGAACAGACCTGGATTGTAGTTCACAAGATATACAGCAAGAGGTTTACCGGAGAAATTTGTTATCTTACATTTTTAAATAACATTCGTGCAAATGAACTATGTATTCAAAATTATTTTCTATTGTGGTGATTTGAGTCGGATTGTGAGATGGACATTTTTGATGACAATTCAACGATAGGTATTTGGGTTTATGTTATAATCGTTTTACACAAAATAGAGACTTAAGATTCGACCCTAAACTAATGCTAATACAAAAGTTACGTACCTTTTTAGCTTTCTGGCGTTGTTTCTTGGCCCGCTTCTTCCCTCGGTCGACGTGCCGCGTCGGCCCCTCAATGTACTGCAGCAGCGCGTCCAAGTCGCGGGGGTCCTCCTCGCGCGGGCCGCGCCAGCAGGAACCACTGAAATGAGGAAAAACAAATTAGGACTGGAAAAGTATCACTAGAAATGTAAGTTAGTTCATGGAGACTGAAGATAGTGGCTAGCACTGGTGTTAGAGTTTTTAAACCGCCGCAAACAGACTTTTCAACACGCAAAAAAGTCAAGGGGCCTCTTACCGCTACTTTACTCGACAAAATATCACTTCCAGAAATAAAAGGAAACAAGGTTACTGGTATCATATTTTAACATTTTCCTTTTCGATACGATACTCACCAGCGGCAGTGAGCAACCAAATTTAAAAAAGCTGCAAAGGAATCTCAATTTTTGAACTATTTTAGTCGTTGCTAGTTTAAATAAATAAAACCCACTCACCCCGAGCATCCAGACGAAGTAGAGAACACGCTGATGTTGGCTTGATACCGACACACAGTTCTGTTGCTGCTGGACCCAACTCTGCCTCTGTTGCTCCCTTTTTTTGCATGTATTATTTTAGGTACGATACTCACAAGCGGGAATGTTAGCTTAAGATAGTGTCATCCCAGTTTCTTAACTTTCTTGTTGGTCCTGCTGTTTTGTATTTGCTTGTTGCTAGCTTTACCATTATAAGGTAAATAATTTAAGCACAAGTGAGCTTTCTATTTTTCTATTAATAAAAATCCCACTCACCCATAAAATTTTACCCGTTGCTGATTTAAATATAAAAAAACCCACTCACCCAGAGCATCCAGACGAAGTAGAGAACACGCTGGTGTCCCGGCTCGATAAAGAAACACTGTTTTGTTGCTGCTGCGCCCGACTCTGCCTCTGTTGCTGTTGCAGCTGCTGTTGCTGTTGCAGCTGGATGTGCTGTTGCTGCAACAACTTTAGAGTAAACATTGTGCGGTGAAAAAGTTGAGTACATTTTGTGGGCAAAGCAATTATTGTTGGTTATGTCCATCCTTTTCAGTACAGGTATGTTCCACCTTTAACCACATTTTAGCTTTAGGTGACTTGCAGTTCTTGAAATTGAAAACACAATAATACAATAAATGATTTGATTTTAATCAAATGTTTGAATAGACCAGTGTACTAGTAATATTACAAAGGCGAAAAAGTGTGCGGGTGTGTATGATTGTTACTCTTCCTTACGCTCAAATATCTGTATCAATTTGAAAGATATTTGGTATTGAACCTAGGTTACGTTTTATCCCGAATTAACGCGGGTAAGACCTTGGGGCGCTGCTAGTACAAAAAACATCTGTGTCCGTTATTTAAAATATGTCATCCAGCCATGACAGTGTCCATCAGTAAATCATGCAATCCTGCAACATCAGTTTATTTGAAGGAAGAATTTAACTAATAGAATTCGGGGTCAAACAATAAATGTAGGTTTAAAACATTACTTGTAACTGTTGCTGCTTCAACTGCGTCTGTTGCAGCAACTGTTGTTGTTCCTGTAAATGCTGTTGCCGTATCTGTTGCTCATGCAGTATTTGCTGTCGGATCTGTTGCTGTTCCGCCTGTTGCTGGGCCTGTTGTTGGGCCTGTTGTTGGGCTTGTTGCTGCTGCTGCTGCTGCTGCTGCTGTTGTTGTTGTTGTTGCTGCTGCTGCTGTTGTTGTATTTGCTGTAATAGAGAGAAAGAAAGTGCTTTACGGTTTAATCAGTTACAATAATTGCATATAGTTAAGTCAAATATAATTATAGGTCACACAATCATGGAATAACATTAAATAATAATATTTCTGATTCGAAATTTATTCGTTAGGGGAGTTCTCTTGTGCAGATAAATCGTGGTCCTTCCACGGAAGACACATGTTCTCGGATATTGTGGTCCTCAAACATGTGGGTTTCCTCACGATGTTTTCCTGCACCGTTAAGCTAGCGCAAATCCTGTTTACCCGTGGGGTATTACATACGAATTCTTAAGTAGTTCGTAAATTTCTCGAAAACTATATTTGTTATCGATGCACCTTTTGTGCAACAAATTATGTATATTTCAAGTAAATACAAGTCTTATGACAATCGTTTCAATAGTTTTTGATGTAAGGTAAAATACGGGTGTCAAGGCCAGAAGGAATGACATACTTTTTTAGAATTACTATTAGGTGTTGTAACTAAAGATATACAGTTAAGCCATGTATGTAAGAGGCTCTTAGGGCGGCTTGATAAACTCTCGACACCAGAGTTGGCCACTCTCATTCGATAGGAAGGAAAGGGAACTAAAGATAAAACGTAGCTGTATTTCTAGTCGTACCTGTTGCTGCTGTTGTCTAATCTGTTGCTGTTGCGGCGTGGGCTTGTTGTGTATCGGCAAGTCGTAAATCGGTTCTGGCTTCTTTTGTTGCTGCTGTTGTTGTTGTTGCTGCTGCTGTTGTTGCTGGGCAACGATCTGTTGCTTTTGTTGATAGTGCGCTAAATGCTGTTGGCGTAGTTGCTGAAAAGAAAAAAACTCGTTAAGATTTGTTTCGTATGCAACCACATTGCTTATTTAAAAAATTATGGCTGGTTCCTTTACAAGTAGAAAATATATGCATTTCAATTGCACAGAGGTGATGTAGAAATGCTTGGCTTGCTTAGTTAGTCATTTAATCAAACCATATAAAAAACAGTAAAATATAATAAATAATAATAATAAATATTTCAGGACATATCACACAGCGCCATCTAGCCCCATACTAAGCTTACGCTTGTATGGATACTAAATAATGGATATAATACATATATACTTTTCTTTCATAAATACATACTTATTATACATAGAAACGACCAGAGTGCCACAAGTTTTTACAAATTTTAATAATCATAATTACTTGTGTCATGCGGGAATCAAACCTGCACCCCTAGATTAGAAGACAGAGCCACTACCAACTAAGCTAACAGAGCAGAAATCAAATGATATTAGCACCTCATCCTTTTTTTGAAGTCGGTTATTAACGAAAGTAAGTTTAATAATGTTCGTTCCTCTTTCCCGGCGAATGTCAGAACATCATGATTTTGGCAAGCGGTATAAATATATGGTATCGATATGACATAGGCAAGTCTAGTGGTTTGTTATGATTTCTTATCTCTTGAGTCGTATTCCTCATGACTGAGGGTCGTGACCCCCGCAGAATTTATTTGTTAGGGGAGTTTTCTTGGGCAAATACATAGTGGTGGGCGCCCAAGTCCTTCCACGGAAGACACATGTCCTCGGATATTGTGGTTCTTTAACATGTCGGTTTCCTCACGATGTTTTCCTTCACCGCAAAGCGAGTGCAAATCCACACTTAACTTGAAAATACAAGTCATTGGTGCGGGGCCGGATTTAAACCAGGGTGCATCTGGATGAAAAGCAGACACTGGAACCGCTGAGCCACACTAAGCCTATACTCACCTTTAAACGTATCTGTTCCATGGCGTTGGGATTGACTTTCCCCTCGGCTTTGAGCGTCGGCGACACGTTCACCTGGATCGGCACCGTGCGCTGTAACGCCTGTAACCAATAAAAATCATACCATTATCTCTCTCTTAAGTCGTATTTCCTCATGACTGAGGGTTGTGACTTCCCCGCAGAAAGAAAAAAGAAAAAGAATGATTGTCAGAGAGTATTTTCTAAGTTTTTAACGTTATGTCAGCATGACAAGATCGTTACGTCATCGTTTTAAGCATGCTGATGTCGTATTTTGACGTCTATCTTATTATACATGGGTACAATAAGCTATTTGTTTACCTGATTGTAAGTAAGCATTAAACACTGACCTTAGGTTTGTTGTCAACCTTGTCAGCCGCCATCTTGGCCATTTTGTCCTGTGTGCTCCCTGCGGAACACCTGGACACATTGTTTGTAAAGGCGAGTTTTCAGGCGTTGTGGAATATCAACGAACTTGAGAATATCTTCGAATTTATTGATAGTAAGTGCCATGGTTAAAAGTACTAAAACCATTTTTTTATGTCAGTACCTTAGGTTTGTTGTCAGCCTTGTCAGCCACTGTCATCTTGGCCATTTTGTCAGCTAACAGCCGCTGGTGGTTCTCTAACACCTGGCGCTTGGCTTGCGCGGCCGCTGTCAGATTCGGCGGCAGGGTTTTCGGTAACGCCTGAAATATATATATATACAAATGTTTATTTGACAACATTATATAGGTATATAGAAGTCAATGCTCTCTCTACCTTCTGTTGTAGTTGACAACTGAATTGCAAAACGCAAAGTTTTACAATACATACTACGAGTACTTTTATGAAATAAATATTTAAAGTAAACGACAACATTTTAATTTTGAAACGAAATTAGTTTGCACTTCGGATTTGTGGAATGTAGTCACCTACGTAAAACAGGCCTCCTGGGGGACCTAGGACGTGACACGGTCTCATACCTACATATGTCAAAATTTGCAAGTAGTTAGTGTCTGTATATCTAGATCATTTTTAGACTGCCCTGTTAGCTTAGTTGGTAGTGGCTTTGCCTTAGGGGTGCGGGTTCGATTCGAAACCACAAATGTTTGACCAAATTAGCACCTGACTTGACATATCGGTATACGGCGCTTTGCATGGCGCTAAGGATAAAGAGAGATGGCACAAAATCATCAGATATAGGCGCATGGATGGTGGGAGTCACGACCCTCAGATATTAGGAATGCAACGTAAGGAGAAGGAGCAGGACGATTGAGGAGGATCTGTGGTAAACTATATTTTGATAACCCATTATATCAGTAAAAAATAACGAATATACTTACAGGTGGTTTGGATTGAGATTGAACCGGAGGCTTAGTTTGTTTTGGCTGCGTCCACAACAATACAAAACTTGCCATAAGATTGTTTTTTAAGGGATTATTTTTGACTAGCTGTGCCAGCGACTTCGTCCGCATGGAATAGTTATTACCATAAAAACGGTTCTAGTGAGTAAATCTTAAAAGATAGACATATACTGTTGCAGACATTTTGTTAGATCATTTCAAGAGGAATAATTCTTTCATACATTTTTTTTATATCTCGTACCGTTTTCGCAGCACACGCAACGGAAGCCCTCAAAGATGAATAATTTTCCCCGTTTCTTTCACATATTCCATTGTTTCTTCGCTCATATTAGTTCCAGCGTGATGTTATATAGCCTAAAGCCTTCCTCGATAAATGGTCTATCCAACACAAAAATAATTTTTCAATTCGTACCAGTAGTTCCTGAGATTAGCGCGTTCAAACAAACAAACTCTTCAGCTTTATAATATTAGTATAGATAACAAACACTTATGATCATTAAGATTTTACGCATAGGCTTCTCAATAAATTCCATATTTGATTGTTTTAATTGCCTGAGCGTAAGCGAGAGCCAAAGTAATTTAACGATAACTTGAACACCGTTTGTTATATCTTGACGAAATTTTGGCAACACATAGTATACACAACCATCTTTGAATTTAGGTATAATGTAGCGACGCATCAGAAACATTTATGTCATAGAGGTAGTAAAGATACTGACCGATGGTTTCTGCTGATGATCATCGTTTGTTAAATCTTGACGCAATTTTGGGTACGCGTAGTTTCAATTACTATCTTCAAGTACGGGTATAATTTAGCGACGGATCATTAATATGTTTAAAGATCATTTTATTTTGTAAGCGGGTGCCAAAGTATTTTGACGATAACTTGAACACCGTTTGTTATATCTTGACGAAATTTTGGATTCCTTTAGTTTAGATCACCAAATTTGGGTATGATGTAGCGACGGATCATCATCATATCTGTCATGGAGGTAGTACAGGGCTACTGACCGGTGGTTTCTGCTGCGGCTGCGCGACTGGTTTCACCTGTTTGGGTGACGCTCGCTGCTCGGCCACAGTCTGTACCGCCGCTGTCGCTTGCTTCTTTTCAGGTTGCGGTTCTGGTTCACCCTGCAGATAAAAAGCAAATATCAATTTTTTTGAACGGTTATATCAACATAAAACAAGAGAAAGTGGCTCGGCGGTTAAAGAAACTCCTTGCCCGAATCTCTATTCCCCTCGAACTATAATTTGTAGGTCTTCAAGTCGAGAGTAAACAGATTTTTTCAAGGCAAGTGCGCTAGATCATATATTATAACGTTACTTAACATCAGACAAGCGTGAGCGTCTCTCATGTAAAAAAAGAAGAGTACTTTACATCAATTTACATTCGAATCTGGTCCTACACTTATTATGACTTGTTTTTCAAGTCACGTGTAGATTTGTAATTGCTTATGGTGATGGAAAACATCGTGCCGAAACCGTCATTTTGAAGACCACAAAATCTGGTACAGTAATCGCAAAACTTCTAGTCCGATCTGAAGTTGCATCATAGCGGCCCGCGCATGTACAGTACCCGAATTTTAATTAAAGGATTGGGTACATGCTTTTGGAAATATTATTACTAAATATATTATTATTATAAATAAATAAAATATATGATTAAAATAACAATTTAACAAGAAATATTATTTTAATCTTTATGGTGCAAAGATTGCTGCCACCTTTACAAATAACAAAAACAGTAACAAGAAACAATAACAAAATAACACGAAATGAAAATTCAACAAAAACACTTAACAAACAGTTATTATAACAAAAATATCGCGCGTGACTGTACTCGGTGGGTGGAGCTAGCGAACGTGACAACCACACACAGAGAATGAAAAAACGCTTTTACGCTGTGATTTGTCAAGGACGGTCACGTGGCATATACCCCGCTAGGGGAGCTCCGCTGATACCCATTTTTTCCTTCTGCGCAGGTATACGCCTCGTGTTCAGATCGGACTAGATGTTTTGCGTTTACTTTAAACAATCTGATCTACATAAAGTCTTCCGTAGAGGGACGCCCATCAATGTGTAGGTATTTGCTGAAAAAAAACTTCGCCAGTAAATTAAGCTCCCGTTTTCAACCCATGCAATCACAATCCCTAAAAATCATTGGTACTTATGTATATTTATATACACTTACATTGGACGTCTTGCAGAGTTGTTTCTTCTTGTTGAGTATAGAGCGCAGCCTCTCTCGCGTCTCGTTGAAGTTTCTAGGCACCGGCGTCGTTAGTGGAGGCTGAAATAACATAAATAACCGGTTCATGGTGGAAGATCCAAAGATTCGCACGAAGCACTTTGCTTCTACCTTCATAGTAAGGACAGCGAGACTATGAAACTCTCGACCTGGAGCCCTGCTACCAGATAATTATAACACAGGAGTCTTCAAATCCAGAGTAAATAAGTTTCTTCTAGGCAAGCGCGCTACATCTTAGACTTATGTGGTGCTGTGTTAAAAAATATATAAAAAATAAACGTTCATTAGTCAATAGTTAATTGTCACACTAATATTATAAAGGAGAAAGTTTGTGTGCGAGTGTGTACGTTTGTTACTTCTTCACGATTGAAAGGCTGAACCGATTAAGATAAAGAAACAAAGAAATATTAAGTGTTTATACGTACTAGACCAAGGATATAGTAAATACATACTTTTATTTAAATAATTTTTGTATGACATAATCGAAAAGTTTCAGTAAGTGATGTAAGTCACATAAATCGAGTTATTATCATCGGTATATACTCACAGCGTGTCCGAACACGGTACAATAGCAGCAGGTGCAGTGTTGGTCCGGCCCGCCCTCGCCAGAACACACGTTGCCGTTGTTGTGACCCACTGCAACGTACACACACAAACCAACAGTACATTAATATTTTAGCGAGTTTAATGTGTGTAACGTCATCACCAACCCCAACGGAAGACCTGCTCCCTGCTGACAAGAGGCGTATTTTAGTAAGCGTACTGACGCTCGCTTATGGAATAGAAAGACCAATGTATGGGAGTGACGTAATATTCCCCCCGCGGAGCGCGTCGTGATGTCAATCCCATACATTGTTCTTTCTATTCCATAAGTATGCGTCAGTACGCTCACTAAAATACGCCTCTGGTCTAAGGGGGCTGTATATCTAGTATGTACGTAGTTTTTTACAATTATAAATTTGTGGTTCTTGTTGTCTTGTTACATTTGCTACAACTCAGTCTTTGGATGGGTGACCAAAAAGTGTTTATATGGGAACTTCCGTGGGTTGGATAACACATTAAATTATAGGGTCCTGCTGTTTGTATGCAAGGCATAGTGCGGAAGTCGTTAAATCATTTCAGAGGCCCTTAGGGCTGTTTGAAAACTCTCGACACCAGAGATTGCCACTCTTATACAAACTCTTCAAATCCAGAGTAAATATGTTTATTCTAGGCAAACGTGCAACATCTTAGAATACAGTGGTGCTTAACATCAGGCAGGCTGTAGTCAAACTTTGACCTATTTCGTGTAAAAAAACTTAAGTTCCAGCGAAGAGTAGTAAAATAAGTAATAAAATAATAACAACAAAACTAACCTTTACAAACATGCTGTTGATGCGTTGAATTCTCACAAGCTTTCGCAGCCGGCTTCGCCTGCGCTTTAGCCACCGGCTTCGCTTTCACATCCTTCTTATCTCCCTTATTCTTATCGTCGTAACTAATTTTCACTATATCATTGAGACAGACAGAATCGTTGTCTTTACACGTATTGCATATACAGTCACTAGTCCACTTGCAGTCGGTTTTTGGAGTGTCACAAATGTCGGATTCGCTTTTGCTTTGACCGTTTCTTGCCATATTTTTGAAGGCCACAGCGTTTAACGTTTGCTTTGCATTTCGTAACGCCTGAGCCGAATATTTGGCCAACTCTTCTGGATTTTGTGTGGTTATTGTTAGCACGTTCTTATTAGATTGGTCCGAATCGTCGTCGTCTTTTAATGATTCCGCCAAATCTTCCTCTAATAGTTTTGCATCTATACTCGAGCAAATTGAAATCACGTGTTTTTTGTACGTTTCCGGAACGGGTAGGCCTTGAGTTATGTATGATTTTATCGTGTAAAAACTGTCTAGTAGCGATTTCTCTCCTTTGGACGTTAAAATCGCTTCGCACTTGGCTAACAACGCGTCGTTTTTGCACTTTTTCTTATCGTCTTCTTCTAATTTCTCAGGGACTTTTTCCTCTTTTTTCGGTTCAGGTTTTTTGACGACTCTCGCCGATTTTCCGATGATTTTGCTTAAGCCTTTCGCCGCTAATATTTCCGCTTCGCTCGCGCTGATTTTTTCACTTTTCACCGGAGGCGGGGCTAATTTTAATACACTATCGTTGAGCTTATTTTCTAACTGTTCTATCCTATATAACACTACAAGCCATTCGTCTCCCGAAAGGCTTTTCTTCGGAATAGACTCCATATACTGTCTATTTAATAATTTTAACTTTTGCATGAAATATTCTCTTTTCTTCTCGATATTTTGTGATTGTATATCTGATTTCTCCGCCTTTGTTATGGGGAAGCCTATCAAATCTTCTATCACATTAATTGCTTGGTCAGGGTCAGATAGTATCCAAGTTATGAGTTGTTGCGATTCCGAGCACCGTTTTAGGACATCCATATATTTAAATCTTAAACTTTTGACGGCTGATTTTTTATCTTCACTCATATTGGGCATTTTCATAAGAAGCAAATCGAAAGTATTTCCCGCTGACGTAGAAAGTAGTTTAGTTATTTGTTTCAATGACTCTTTTGACGCCGGACAGTCGTCATCGGAATCAAAATCCGGATCGTTCAATTTACGCAAATCCTCAAACTTTTCTATGATTTTATCACTGTCATTAACGCCCTGTTTCTTAGCGAGATCTTGTATGTAGCTGTAAAATTTGTCTAACATAGCTTCGATTTCGTTTTCTAGCAGTTCAACCGGTATGCTTTTAAATTTGGTCGCCACATAATGTTTCCAGGAATTAAATCGAGATTTGACTAGATCTCTCAAATCGTCCATACTAAGTGCGTCTTTTACTGAATTATCAAAAAGGGTAGAGGCTTTCGAGTACATTTCCGAATTTATACTATTCTTCGGTATGGAGAACAAATCTTTATCTTCCTCTAAGCATTTCGCTAGTTCGGGACTTTTATTCTGTTTTAAGTATTCGAACACTTTATTTATAACCACTTGTGCAGATATCGAGAAGAGTAGATCTTTGAAATCTTCTTTGTTACTAGATTTGTTTTTCATTAGCGCTTGTATTTCCTTCTCATCTTTAAGCAAGTCGGTTATATCTTTGCTGTCAAATTCGAAGGTCATGGAACTTATGATTTCAGTGGATTCCGAGTTACTTTTGACTTTGCGACAGATTTTACGCTTGACCGGTTTGTTTTTTGTGACTTTGACGCTATCTCTGTTTTTGCTAAGTTTCAGTTCGCGGATTTGTTTAAGTGTTTCGGGCGTTAGCTGGGCTTCGTTGTTCACATCTGGCAAGCTGTAAAAAAGTAGTACATTATAGTAAAGAACAACAGACTTGCAGCGAAAATTATGTTTGCTAGAGAAAAATAGAATTTTTAATAGAGATTAAATCTGTTATTAGTGAGTAAACAAGCTTAATCCTAAACCAGAATTATCGCTAACCATCAAACGGATCGCGGCCATGTTATAACCCATTTCGTTTGACAATATCCGTGTACAAGTCCAATTGCATGTCAAACTTCTTTTTTGAGTTCGGTAAAAAGCTATTTGCCTACTAGAATTCTCCAAACGAATTACTTCTGCGAAGGGGTCAAGACCCTAAATAAAGAAAATAATAAATGAATAAATAGGAGTAGGAAAAAACATACCTGTTCATAATAGACGCAAATTCCGGCAGTTCAAAAGATGCGTTCGCAAATTCCGAAGCAATTTCCGGCATATTCGCTAGAATCTGCGGCATATTCTCGACCAACTCGGCCAGTTTCGTATTCGCACTATTTATATCTATCGGTTCATCCGTATCTATTTTATCCAAGAATTCCGCCGAGTTTTTGTCCAAACTCATCATGACTTCGCATATTTGCTCCAGCGATAGCGGACCGTCTGTATTTTCCGTCTCTTTCTCTTTGCCATCGCTTTTGTCTTTAATACTGTTATACGAATTGATTATATTCTGACATTCCTCCATCGCTTTCTTAATTTCTAGTCCAAAAGTGACGTATTTGTATATATTGGGGTCTTTCGTCGTATCCACGATCAATTCTTCGGCGGGTTCCACTTTCATGTCTTTGTCGATTTCGATTTCTTCTTTGACTAAAACGGGTGTTCTTCTTGCGTTCAGTGGTACGTTTAATTCCGGCGCTATGAGCGTTGAAAAATCGACCTTATCGTCTGCTGTTAAGAACTTGTTCACTGTTAGCAATCGTTGACTAGGTTTGGGCGTGTATACGGGCATCGGTTCAGTGCTAGTTGGCGACATCTCTTGTAGCGGCGGACTGACTGACTCTGGATATTTTTCACCGAACTCTTCCTTCTCACTGTTGAGGGCGAAATTGGCGAATTTAGCGAGACACTCTTTCATGTCTTTACATAAGTCCGTCTCTTTCTCTCCCACGATGGTTTCCGTATCGCTATCGTTGTCCTTTTCTAGCGGGAATGCCTCTGGGGGCTCCGCTTCGGACTTCTGATCGTCTAGTTTGAGATCTTCGAGGAGTAGGCTAGTGGTTTGTGCTGGAGCCTTGTTTTTGAGCATTTGTAGGATGCGGTGGGGTTTGCTGCAAAACATATATTATATAATTAATATTTTTTGTTAACTTCCAAACTCTAGCTATTTTACCCAAGTTAACATTCTGTTTTTATTCATGTTCCTATCTATCTCCCTACATAATTTTATTAAAATCCATATCCAATTACAGTGTCATTATAAATTGTAGGTCCCAGCTGTTTGAAATAGTACAGTAACCGTTAAGCCAGCTCAGACGCCTCTAGGGCAGTTGGGCTACTCTCGACACCAGAGTTAGCTACTCTCTGTAAACAAACTTTCTTTTTCTTACGTAGTTGAAAGAATGTGAGGTGGATTGTATGTATGTATGTGTGTATGAAGGAATGAACGAACTAACCTGAGTGAAGGCGAAGTGGATTTGAGCTTCCGTTTAGTGGCGGTGGAGAGTCGGGGGAGCTTCGGACTCGAGTTGCGGCGCTTGCGACGAGGGAGCTCCTCCAGGAGGGTCACGTTGTTCTCAGAACTGAGAAACAAGTTTGTTTTTTATGTTTTATAAGTTTACACATAACACCCTCTAGCCCCATACTAAGCTAACGCTTGTGTCGTGGGTACTAGATAACGGATATAATACCTATATACTTTTATTTTGTTAATACACACGTATCATACATAGACACCACCACACTGCACATTTACTTGTGCTGTGCGGGAATCGAACCTGGACCTCTGGAGCTTTAGGTAAACACTTTTAATGACTCAAGTACTTATTACTGATTCATGAAACGTGATTAGTTATAAAAATCGGAGCAAATAATTATATCCTTTTCACACAATACAGCGCCTCTATTAGTACGAAGAGGATGGCTTGACTATCACCGCTCTTTATAAAAGAAACGTTTCACGTTTAATGAACCGGATACTACAAGGACAATATCAATTTTAACCGACTTAGAAAAATGGACGTTCTCAATTATTGGGCTTTTTTGTAATCTATTTAAATATATAAAACTCAAAGGTGACTGACTGATAGTGATCTATGAACGCACAGCCCAAACCACTGGACGGATCGGGCTGAAATTTGTCATGCAGGTAGATGTTATGACGTAGGCATCCGCTAAGAAAGGATGTTTGGAAATGCCACTTTTAAAGGGGTGAAATAGGGGATGCAAGTTTTACTTCTTAATAAATACATAATAAAATAAATAAAATGCTTTTATATCGGACAACAAAGAGAGCCACTTAATGCAAGCGAAGCCGCGAGCACCCACTACTAGTGCACAATAATTCTTCTGAATGTTTTTTTTTATGAAATGGGTGAAAGAGTTGACTCACGTGCTATCCTTCTCGGTCCTGAGCTGATCCTCGAGCCACATCCGCAGCCTGTGGTAGTACAGCTGCTGGTCTCGCATGTGTAGCACTTTGCGACGCACCTGGGAACAACCGGTTTTCCTCTTTATGCTGCATATGGAGAGCAAAATGTTTCACAAATTCGGAAAGTTCTCACTTATAAACGTAACGCTTATCCAAGTCTAAACTGACATATTTTAACCAATGACAGACATCGACCAATTATAGAGGTTCCGAGGGGTTTAACGATCAGTGTTTCGTTAGTCTTAGTGAAAACGTACCAAATTTATGAAATACCCTGCTGAAAGAAAAACAAAAAAGGAAAGATACAACAAATACATATCATGTCAGAGTTACATGTTTTACACACATTGTACACATTATTCTACATGATGAACGGACAGAGAGGGTATTATAGTACACAATACCTCTTTAAACCGCTGCAGGTGGTATGTGACGCAGAGCGCGCGGCACGGCTGGCGTCGCGGCGCGGGCGGAGCAGGCCCGGGCGCCGGCGGGGGCGGAGCCCTACCACCCACTAGCTGCATGCACACCTGGGAGGAAGAGATAGTATTAAGGACTGGTGGTTTCGAGCAGGTCATTATCAACAAACTAAATTTGGGATAGATGAATAGCATTGGATAAAAAAAAGATACCAAAGTTAAGCAAAGGTCGACGCGGTCAGTTCTTGGATGGGTGAACGAAAAGTAGCATTCCATTTTAGGCGCTTCCGTGGGTCGGATGACACGTTAAATCGTAGGTCCCGGCTGTTAGGCTAGTACGGCAGTCGTTAAGCCGTGTCCGAGGCCCTTAGAGCGGTTTGAAAACTCTCGACACCAGAGTTGGCCACTTGCATTAGATAGAAGAAAAAGATTGGATAAAATCTTTATACCTAGACAAAAACTAAGCCATGTCGTAAACTGTTTTTATATCCATCTATATACACAAAGTTTTATTTAAATCACTCAATCAAATCAGGCGTTAACCTCCTACATACAAATTTCCATGCACTCAAAGTACTGATTATTGTAATTTGAGATATTGTAATTTGTGTAGCATATTCTGTGATATTAGTACTTATACCTATACCTATGTATGTTACAACTTTACATTATCGATAAAGATTCTTTATCTTTTATCTTTACTCACAGTGGGCAATTTCTTCAGAAAACTTGCATCAGCCTACAAATATACATCAGGCAAGGAATCGCATGAAACATCTCAAGAGGACCGATATAGATTACTTCTATTTCCTAAGCTGATACATAACAAATTTAATACGAAAAGAATCATATCAATAACACTTGCAATTTCCTAGAAATCAGTGGGCAAACCCCCAAAAACACACCCATACAAACATAAAAATAAAAAACTAATTGTGATTGTCCGATTACTTTCCTTATAGGTATAGCTGTGTTCGTACGTAATTTCTTGCCGCAAAATATGCAAGTAATTTTCAAATTTCAATTTTTTTTTCAAACATTCGCTCACTAAATTAGATCAGAAAAAGACAGTTAAAAACACTCACGGTGGACAGTTTCTTCTGCTTCCTGTAGACTTGCAGCTGCCTGCGATGTACGTCAGGCAGCCGCCGGTACATCGCCATTAGCTTGCGATCCACCTCGTTCAGGCCCATGTCCACGCGTTTCCTGGAAATTATAATGTAAACTTTAGTCTTAATTTAAAAATCCTTTTTTGATTTGATTGATTTTCTTGACTCCTCCAGAAAATCAATTAGGTGGAGTTCTCTTGGGCAGAGTAAAGATCCTTCACCTAAGTCGTATTCGTCATGCCTGAGGGTCGTGACTCCCCCGCAGAATAAATTCGTTAGGTGAGTTCTCTTGTGCAGATACATCGTTCAGAGCATTTGTCTTACAGAAGAGAGCTGTGCGAGCCATATATAGATTAGGTTGTAGAGAGTCACTAAGGGAAGTGTTTAGTAAGATAAGAATACTTACTTTGCCAAGTCTATATATTTATTTGAGTGTTATGCATGTTCGCAAGACAATTCACCAATATAAAAAAGTAGACAATGTTAACAAGCGCGCCACTAGACGAAAAGATGAACTAATTGTCCTCTGTTCTAGGCTTGCTAAAATATGTCTATCTGCCGCTCTATGGACGCGATGCAAACCTAACAAATTACCTGCGAGACGTTCTATTTTGAAACGCTTCAAGCATTCATAAGATAGATTCTTCAGAAACAAATGACAGTAGAAATAGAACAAAATTCCAAGAACGTCACTCAAAATCAAATGACAGTTGAGATAAAACATGGCCGCGAGAATTGTCACCCAAAAACAAATAACGATCGATTTCGTACTCCGTCTGCTAGCGAACGCACAATCACAAAGAAGACATGCGTCATACCAAATTAGCTTCTAAAGTGTTTATAATAAGGTCCATTCTCGCACTGACCTGGCCTCCGCGTCCCCGCCGCGCGGCTTGCCGGGCCAGTCGTCCACGTGCTTCAGCACGCGGTCCATCTGCCGCTCTATGGACGCGATGCTTCGCATGAGGTGGCGCACGGTGCGGCACAGCTCGCCCGGCGCCGCCTCGCCTGTGGAATGACAAATGGAAAGAATTTAATACGATTGTATTATAACTAACTAGTGGGTGTTCGCGACTTCGCTCGCATTAAGAAGTAAAACTTGCATCCTTTATTTCACCCCTTTAGAACGCCTTAAACCGCTTTAAATCTCTTTTCAGCGAAACTGCTGTTTCACACTGTTACGTATTTGGCATTCGATTATTTTAACAAATCTTGGCTGCTTAAACTTATTCCTCATCATGGATCGATTTGAATGCGTAAATTTCGATTCTCATCTTCAGTAGCGTGTGGAACATCGTATCGCGTCTTTGTGTTTTCTACTATATCTACCTTCAGAGCCTCCAGATTCCACCGCAGCGGCTGCAGCCAGGAGTAGTTCCGAGGCGGAGTCCAGCGAGGAGGAGGTGGAGAGGCCGAGCGAGGTGGTGCCGGAGTTGCCATCCGAGTCTGTCACCGTTAGAAATGAACCTGCAACGAATAAGTGTGTTAATTAGATCGTTAATGGTATAGTTATGATTTATATATGCTTGTATGTTTGTGCGAGTGACTGCATGTTTTTATGTATTTTCGATCATAACTCGAGAACCGTTGGTCCGATTTTTATGAAACTTGGTACACAGATAGATTACTACAATATACATTTTACTGCTAAATATTTCCTACGTTGGTCAAGTGGTTATCATGATACACTCACTATCGTCGAGGTCGAGGTTCACGTCGCTATGTTCTGCGTCGTGACAGTCGAGTGCCATGGCTGCACCGGCGAACATACATTATGCTTGTTCGTATGACTGTATGTTTTTATGCATTTTTGATAATAACTCGAGAACCTTTAGTCCCATTTTTATGAAATTTAGTACATAGATAGATTACTTCAATGGGCATAGCTACACCAAATATCTTCAGAATTGGTCAAGTGGTTGTCCAGATATACTCACTATCGTCGAGGTCTAGGTTCACATCGCTATGTTCTGCATCGTGGCAGTCGAGCGCCATGGCTGCGCCGGCGAACATTCGCTGCACTTCCGCTACGTCCATATCCAAATCTGTATCCATGTCTGGTGGTCTGTAGAATAAAAAAATAAACGAATATTAATGTCTTTAATTAAAAACAGATATAACTAATAATATAATATTCTTATCTTATCGAATGAGTGTGGCCAACTCTGATGTCGTAAATTAAAACTAAGAGAAAATTAGAAAGACGTCTCAAAAATAGATTAAACAAGAAAATTGACAACAAACCATTTGTTTGTTTTTAGGTCTTTGTCCGGTGTCAACACAAACAAAGAAAACTTAGTTCTTTTCAGTGAAGTGGCCTTCGTGGCTTTTAGATCACACCAGTTTGGGCACTGGCCACTATGATAAGAAGAAGAATAATGGAACGGTATTATATATTTATTTCGTTAACATCCCGAGACTAGTTGGTTCCTAATACCATGTAAGAAGCACCCAAGGTGATTTGAAACCCCTCGACACTAGAGTTAGCCACTCATACAATAAGAATAGTAATAAATCAACACTTAAAATATATTAAGTTAATTTAAGAACATATTCTGTTTTGAGTGCCTTAATAAAATAAATAAATAAAAACACTCACTTGGCCCCGGTCCCTACGCCATGCTGTAACTCCCGGCTCGCAGACACGCGCCCCGTCTCTTCCGAGCCCTGGAAATATATATTCGTGAAACAATGTTTTACTTGTAGCGTCCGTAGCTCAGCTAGCGGAGGCAATCGCATGCGATTACCAATTTTAAGCAAAGGTCGACGCGGTCAGTACGCGGATGGGTGACCGAAAAGTGGCTTGATTGATTGATTGAAAGTATTCAAAATTTTATACGTAGTGACATACAAATCGAATTAACAGCATTCTTTTTTTTTAAGTCGGTAAAAATATATTCACAAACCTTTTGCGCGTCGGGTGCGTTTCCGTTAAACTCGTTGACAGCTTGCATCATGCCGAAGAATGAGATACGAGAATATATCGACCTGGAATACCGAGAAGATTATAATTAACAACGCACATAAAGTAAAGTTCAATCACATCATACGAACTATACGCACAGATGCTGGTAATTAATTCATAACTTTTAGAAGTGCTTTTGTACGTCAAGTCACAACATTTGTTTAACGACTCTTAAATATACGTGAAAAAAAAAAATTTGATTCAAACTACTGGACCGATCGGGCTGTAATTTGGCATACAGATAGTTACTATGATGAAGACATCCGCCAGGTAAGGATTTTAGGAAATGCCACTTCTAAGGAGGTGAAATAGGCGTTAAAACTTTGTGTTAAATTCCTCCGTAGACTTGATGATACGTAGGGAGAATTTTTCTTGGGCAAGCGTAGTGATAGGCGACCAGATTATGCCACAGAAAAACATACATACATTTATAGACAGAGAAACGTTAAACTTATAACACTCCAGTAAAGTTTAAAATGTCTTATCCATATTATATGTGTTGTATATAGAAATGACAGATGTCACATCAGTAATAGCATGTATGTGTGTATTCTCTAAGTAATTATCTTAAAATTGCTAGGTTAGGTCTGCTTCGAGAGGACTTTAGGTGCTCGTAATTTATTTTGATTTTCTATTATATTATTATGTGTGTTTTAGCTTAGTGCCTGGTTGTGACTGACTGATATAGTGATCTATCAACGCACAGCCCAAACCACTGGACAGATCGGGCTGAAATTTGGCATACAGGTAGATTTTATGACGTAGGCATCCGCTAAGAAAGGATTTTAGGAAATGCCACTTTTAAAGGGGATGCAAGTTTTACATCTTAATGCGAGCGAAGCCGCGAGTACCCACTATTTAATTTAATGTAATGTAATTAAATTCTAAATTCTATTTTGTAAAAGTAAATATTTAAAATGTATACTTTCCAAAAATAAGACCCCGGAAGGTGCTAATCACCGTGACACAGACGCACCGGCGTCTAGTACGGTGCTTTAGAGATATTTTGTATGTGTGCATTTTTATAAAAATTAAATAATTTTGAATTTTTGAATTGTCATATAAAGTCAAGGAATTGGCAAAAGGATGACGCATGCTCCACAGGCAAGGGCCTCGTCCATAAACTAATGATGATGATAAGTATACTCACTTGAGCAGCTGTTTCCGTTGCTGCGCGCACAGCGTCCGCGGCGTGAGACAGTCGCAGCGGTGCTTGTAGCCCGCCCACGCGCTCACTGCAACAAACAATGCGCACTTGTAGAAAGAAAGAAAGAAAACACTTATTGTAACAAATGTAACAGAAAAATGAGGACGAGTAAGTGCCTAATAAACAAAAAACATATAAACTGCCACAACACAGCCCCAACTCAGCATAACGCTGGTTGTGTGGTTCTGCGGGGGAGTCACTGAGGGTCGTGACTCCCCCGCAGAATTAATTCGTTAGGGGAGTTCTCTTGTGCAAATACATCGTGGTGGACGCCCATCTCCTTCGACGGATGGAAGACACATGTCCTCCGATATTGTGGTCCTCAAACATGTCGGTTGCCTCACGATGTTTTCCTTCATCGTTAAGCGAGTGCAAATCCACACATAACTTGAGAATACAAATCATTGGTGTAAGGCCGGATTTGAACCAGGGTGCGTCATCTTTGAGGACCAGAATATCCGAGGACATGTCTTCTGTGACTGAGGGCAGTCATGAGGAAATGCGAGTCAATAGAGAGATGTACATATATGTAGACATACATTTGACCCGCCTCCACCCCATGGTCTTATCAACCTTTCGGTTACGAAGACCGAACGGAACCCACCGGTAAGCCGGTAGGAACCACATTTTTTTTGTACATATAGACATATAACAAACCTGATTAAGGCCATGTACGCCCTATACACCTGCCAAGTCAGCCACGACGGGCTTATCTCCGACGAAATCAAAGTACATGCTGGGGTTCGTCAAGTATGTCTTCTCTCACCTCTGCTGTTTCTCATTATTCTCGATGGTATTATGATTCGGGCCAACAAAAACAAACGACGCGGAATAGAGTGGGGGCCATCAGAAATACTAGACGATCTATATTATGCCGATGACCTCTGTCTACTAAGCCACAGATTCGCCGACATGCAAGCCTAAATCGATGACCTTAAACAAGAAGCAGCAGCAGCAGGACTTAAAATCAACACAGGGAAGACAAAAGAAATGCGATCTGGCGTGAATAATGAAACACCGCTACATGTGGGCCAAGAGCAGGTGGAGAGAGTCCACCGATTTACTTATCTTAGGAGCGTCGTGTCAGTTACTGGCGGGACAGAAGAGGACATCACTTCGAGGATTGCCAAAGCGAGGGCCACTTTCGCATAACTCCGTCCAGTGTGGCAGTCGCAGTAGTTAACGAGGTGGATCAAACTGAAGATCTTCAGGTCCAACGTGAAAACTGTGCTGCTATATGGATGTGAGACTAGGAAAGTCACGAAAGACCTCACGCCATTGATCTCCATCAGTACAAGTACGCTGGATTGGCTGGTCGCCGCATCGTTTTGTGCCTATTTGATTTTCGCCATCTTGGCGCCGACAACGCCAGTGAAGTTCCACGGAACTAATAGTAGGGACGGGACAATGTAACAAATTATATCGACAAAAATCTAATTTTCGCATAGGCGATAGAGATACCTGTAGATGTCTATCCTTTTTAACCACTGACCTCTATTACTACTAGTACGCCGGACTGGCCATATAAAATAAAAACTATTTTGTGCCGATTTGAAGGGCCTCCCTTGAGTGTACTGAAAACTAAATTTGGCATTTATTTCTCAAAAAGCAAATTGCCATCGTGTTTTTTACATCCTTTCCGCGATTTTATTAACGTTTTCTTTATAATTTAGTTTATACATATTAGAAAGTGTCCAAAACAATGTTAGTTAGAAATTTAAAGGAAAATGTAAATAGTCAGTAATTTAAACAAATAGGTTGTAAGAAAAATTGTTAAGTAGTTAGTAAGAAAGCGTAGATTAGGTTCCTCCATAAACCACCTGGGGAGTTAGAAGTATTCACTGTCTTTTAATCAAATCTTATGATGACACTGAAAAACTGGTGAGAGTGTACAACCTAGATTTTAGGCTGAATACAGAAGTAGACCTTCTATTCTAGCTAACTGGTGTTCGTTCTTAAGCGTAGTTAGATCAAAATTACTCAAACATTTTACACAATATGCACACAACATTCCCACACACACATACATACACACAAACACATAAATACCCTAGACTACTCATTGGAGATACCAAACATTCATACGTAATCTTTATAAACCCGCAAAAATCCTTGCATTCCTTTCATATGTAATGTATGTAATACGTGTAATACATTATCACATTATCTTTTTATTTTCTTGAAGCAGCTTCAGTTTTTCATTACTGTTTTGTAACAAGCACTATTTGCAACTGAAACTTTGGAGAAATATGTAGTGATTTTCCGCTGCGACTCACCACATATTTTAATCATATTTCTCCAGAGTTTTAGTTACAATGGATTTCCGCAAAGTAACGCCTGATTCAATATCTTAACTTATGTTGAATTGGTCTTTGTATTGTATATTATTTAATGAAATGAAGCCTTCAATCATTTAAAATCATTGTCATAGAAAGAGCAAATGTTTACCTCAAATATGTAATTCTTCCCTAGGCCTCCGAGATACAGGCATTGTCTAGTTCGGGGTCCGCTAGAAAAGCACATGTATGTACTTAGTATGTAAAAAAAGAACGTAAATACCATGTCTTTATTATTTCATTAGTTAGTAAAAAAATTGAATTTGAATATATTACTCAAAAAACCTTTGTTTTCCTATCTTTCTTCCAGTTACATAGATTGCAATGTACTTTTCGTCCACTTGTTAGTAGGGGTACGTTTGATGGTGCCGTTGGTTCTAATTCTGGTATTATGTTTCGGGTACGGGTTATGATATGATGTGGAACATTAGCGATAAAAATTCTTATAATATGTAAAAATGTATGCAAAAATATGTTACAAATGTATTTAATCGCTACCGGGTCCAATAGACCCACACGCACCTTTTAGGCCCATAGCACTAACATGTAGCGCACTAACTGTCAGCTTAGATCGTTATCTACCGCCCTAAACTATAGTCGAAAGGTATTAAGAACGGCCACATTACAATCGTCGTAATTTCGAAATAATTCAACAAAATTCAAAGGACTGGGTCCACTGGACCCAGTAGCGAGTCCTTAAGTGTTAAGCCACAGTTTTAGTGAAGAGTCTTTTAACCTGTAATTTAAAAACAAACCGTTCATTGATACAATTTATGCCAGAAAAAACATCGACAAATATTGTCGATATGGAATATCGACAACTCTATTGTGTTGTTTATGTTTATTAAAACTTGTCAATGTCATGTCAAATACGTTCTAATGTCATGTCATGCATGTAATACATGCATGGAATAAATATATAATAATAAGGAATGAGCACTGCTGGTCCAATTACGAGCAGAACGAGGCGAATGTATGACAGGCTGTTGTCTTTTTCTAACTATGGTGATAATACATTATATAATTAGGATATTTCAATTCATCTTCCTACCAAATCTGGAGCAGTCTCTTTTGGGGCCCTATTTTACCTGCATCTTGCCAATCATGATAATCCCTAGCTCTATTGACGCGTTAAGTAATAAACACCAACAAACTTACTTACAAAAGGCATTTTAATTTGTAACTTATGATAGTAACCGACATAAAAGAGACATTTTGTTGTGTCCTTTAATTAATTGAATAACTTAATAATCTTGTAACGCTTATCACAAGATTTTAGAATACATATATGAACGTGTACCGTAACCACAAACCTATTTCACTTTATTTTATTATTAAAACTTTCGTGAGACATTTTATCAATATATTAACTAAACGGTTTTCACTCACGTGTAAATCGCGTAAGTTGTTTACGCGTTTCGGATGTTATGACATCCATCTTCAGAACGTATGTTCTGGGACCGCGGCAGCACGCAGACAACAACATCGCAAAAATAAATCGCGCAAACAACTTACACGATTTACACGTGAGTGAAAACCGTTTAGTTAATATATTTCACTTTAAATAAAAGTCAACCTTAAAAAGTTAAGCATTAGTAAAGTCGCGACGCCCCGAAAAAATATAGGTCATCTTAGTCCCAATAATGTAATCTTAGCATACCTGTTGAAAGATATATTGCAGCCACTATAAGATTCACTTCTGCATTCACTTCTGCATTCTGCATACACTACTATTTCTTATCATTTTGTTATTTTTACAATAAAATACATCTAAATTAGTTACAAATGAAATTATTTTTTTCCCGCTACCTTTTGTCATAATATAATGTCATCATAATGTTGCTTGTGTGAAAATAATATAATATCAATTTGTTATTTATTTATTCTATTTTGTGTTAGTTTCACAAATTAATTCAGATTTCTTTGTGTCGAGTAAGATTTATAATAAATAAAATTAAATAATATTATTTATTGATAAATATGACTACGTTGACTAGACAGTGACGTTTCTCACAGATTATT